>BNCR01000006.1:1221690-1821690 GCA_014656515.1 Oryzias celebensis
ACTTCAGTTGTTGGGGTTTGGGTTTGGTAGAGAGGCTGCAGTGTTTGGAAAGCGATGCACCTTCTCTTCTGTAAAAACAGCCTTATTTTGGTTCCCTTGTCCATCACAGATCCACCGTTCTCCTCCTCCTCCTCCTCTGGAGGGGAAAACAGGAGCCAGGTGGGTCAGCAGACATGACTAATGTGGCGAACACTGACTCATGCACCCAGACATCAGCCGCCAGCGTGGAGCCAGAGATGGCACAAGCGGGCAGGAGCAGATACTCACATCATTCAGAATGGATTGACACCATGGCCGGCAGACTGGAAAGTGCCAACAGGCTGAGATGTGGTCATGGGAGCCGCCGTCGTCATCATTATCCGGTATTATGTGGCCATTGCTGAGAAAATGAATGCATGAACACAAAAATCAACTTTGCACAACAAATGCCTCTTTGATAAACAACTAATTCCATATTTTAGCATAATTAATCCAAGCACCTAAACCTTAAAAATGTTAAAATGACTTTTAATGTTCAAAAAGGAGGCTGTCACGCAGAAGATAGCCTTTTATTTCATTCGACGTGGAAGATCCCCTTTGCCAGCTGCTGTGATGCTCAGACTGTTGCATCTCTTAAACATTTATTATTCATGCAGGGCTAATGCGAGGCGTCTCCGTTTTAATGTCCTCTAATGGCTTTTTGACTGCTAGGTATGAATAAATCATTTCAGCCATGACACATGGAAGCGTCAACCGCCCCCCAGGCCTGCGCTGCAGTGTGGGCATGCAGGGGGTGCAGGTGTGTTTACAGGCAGGTGTTCTGACCTCACAAAGCCTTCCAAACATCACTGAAAGCTAAATACTGTCATCTCCTGACCGACACTCTTCATGGGGCTTCAGGTTCGAAAAGCCAAAGTTAGACAGCAGAATCAGGTGACATTTAAACCAGTGCGAACATTGGAAGCCTTATTGGAAGCCTCCTGTGCTGCATTGCATTTTCTGACAGCTCTGCTCAGACTGCAGAACCTGGTTCTCCTGTCAGAGCTGCAGAATGTGGTCATACAGGCCGATGACGTCAACAAATCCTTCAGTGGAAAAAAGAATGATCTGTGAAGCAGCAGGCGGGGACTGGCATGTCTGGAAATGTCTTTATTGAGGTGACGTAACGCAGATCCTGAGGGTGCAGTGATTCCTGGGACCGTGCTTTGGATCCCCCGCAGCAGCAGAACGCACGCTGGCTGAAGTTCTGTTCTGATTGGAAGTCATCGTGCAGGAAAACAGCTGAACATCAGCAGTGAAACAGACAGACTGGTGGATTACAGTCAGAGTGTGTTTTAGGCCCAGATCCAGGAGGACTTTCTGTCTGTTTCAGTCACAGAAACTCTCCATCTGTTTTCATCACATTTAAACAATCTGCTTCCTATTGCTTTGAATGTAAAATCCTGGCATTTTAAAGTGTTGCCGAATAAAGATTGGGATTGTGTGCAAACAGAGGTGACTTTTTTCAGAACAGGACTTGACACTGATGAACTGAACCGGCAGAACCATCTCTAATGATTCATAACTTGGGTTCCTCTATCCTATCTTTTATAGACATTCACATCAACCTTTAGAAATTAAATTAAAAAACAAACTTGGAACATGTTACAGTTTGTGGATTTGGGGCATAAACTGCCCTCTTTATTCTGAAATCCTTCGTTCTGCTTCCTGTCAGTGTGTCCTGCTGAGTTGATGCTGACTGCAGCACCAGCAGCACCGGCCGTCCTCTGATGCCCCCCAGCACGGCTGCACATAAATAACTGGAGGCCTTCAGGGCTGCTATTCAGGCCCAAGAGGGGGAAAAACACGTTTTTGCTGTTTTTAAGCACAACCTGCAATTTCCAGTCTGGATCCACAGAGACCGGCAGGTTTGACTGTTTCATTCTGCTCATCGTGCCACAAAACTACAGTTTGCTGATGGTTTAATCGCTTCTTCTTCAGTTAGAATATCTTATTAAACAAACATTAAAGGATAGATTTTAAAAGGTTTTACATTTGATGTTCACATTAATATATTTGTGCTTTTACAGCTGTGGAAATATTCTCCCTGAGGGAAAAAAAATCATCTTTTAAAGCCAAAATGAAAACATTAATTTAATTAAATTGCTCTGTAATTTCTCTCACATCAAATGTCCTGTTTACTGTCCGAAATAATTCTGGTTATGAAACACAAATGTAACTGCTGACACAGCAACAGCACAACAGAAAAAACCCAGACAAAAACGTTCTTAAAGATTCAAAACACAGAACAAAATCGTATTTTTCTTTGAGTCTTTGCTATTTCTGCAGATCCTCAACTTCCTGCTGCGTCAGAGAAGTTTCAGTCTTCACTTTCAGTCACATCGTGGAGTCTTTTTGGAAGAACTGCATTCAAAAAGAAAACTGAAAAAGAAACTCCCACTGAAAAACTGGTCAAAAACGGAATCCATCCATCCACTTTCTAAACGTTTAGCCTAACCAGGCTACTGTTGGGCGAAGACGGGCTACACTCTGAACAGGTTACCAGTCTGTCACAGGGCCACAATCATACACCCATAATAACCAAATGATTGTATGGCAGGTGAAAAATTCATGCTAAATTCAAATGTCTTCTGCATTTTTTCTTCTTTAAATAATCACTGGACCATCTTAACTGTGTGTAATATAATGAAACATGTAGCATAAAGTAACAGAACATGATGAAATGTTTCTCAGAGCAGCTGCAGTTTCAAACTGACTCCTCCAGACCATTTTGTGGTCCATAAGCACATGGAACCATAGAGACGCTTTTGCCTGATGATGTCTGGGATTGGCTCCAGCAACCCTGTGACACTCATCAGAAATGAATTGAAATATAACTGGATGGAAAATACCTGGTTGCGGCTCATTTCTTCTGTAATTTCAGTTAAAAATGCAGTTTTGTACTGTGACCAGTTTTCAATAAATACCTCTTAGCTGGTGTTGGTGTCTGCAGGTGTTTCCAGACCGGATTTCCAGCCGTGTCACAGTGCAGCAGAAAGCGATGCATCTCTCATTTGTTGCTGGCCGGAATGGGACCATATCGACCCCTGGCTGCCTCAGTATTGATTGGTGGATGGATTTCAGGAAATGACCTTGACTGCCCCCGACATTCACCTGACTGCAGCACGGCTCATTTTCCCATAAAGCATCTCTCTGGCACCAACAGCTTCTCTAAAGCCACACAGAGGATCATGTTCTTGTAAGAGGAGGTTCAGCGGGATTTGAGCTATTGTGTTTTACTGTATTTTTACATTATCCATGATGACCTCTTTATTATCTATAAAAACGATATAAATAACTTGATGATCCAATCCAGTTCACTGATTATCTGGTCCTGAAAATGCTCGTTTTAAAAGCATATATGTTGTTTTTTTCTGTTGTAAATATAAACATGGTTGGGGTTTCACAACAGTTCTGAACCCACGGCAGCATTTGGCGACACAATGGCGCCCCCGTGTGGACATTCTTTTTATCATGCTGAATCAGCGACGCATTTAGCCCCGCCCTCTGCTGACCGGATTGTTGGGAATGAGCCAATCAGGTGTCTCTGCCAGCTGTTATCAAGGCTTCTGGTCATATGGGGGGCATCACCATGTTCAAAGGAAAAAAGAAATAAAAGCAGAGAAGCTGAAAGGACTCAAGGCCAAAGCGCTGTTTTTGATTCCATTATTATTTCAAAATGCAATTTAAAAATCTTCCTGAACAAAATGTTAGGAGCTCTAGCTTTGTCCCATAAAGTTTTCTGATGCAGATGGAGTCTCCATAGAAATAAGAACAGTTGAGCATCAGTGAGGCAGATGAAGAATGACGGTTTGTTTTCCCATTGAATGAATAACACGAATGCTGCAGATGCTGCATTCATGACAAAGACAGTAGAACTAGTGGTTCAGTGATCATTATTTTTAGGAACTTCTCACAGTGAAGCCTGAAAACCAGCGTAAGCAGCAGGTTTGCTGTAGCTGCTCCTCAGTCCTTTCATTTCAAGAAAACATCAAAAACGTCTGTTTGTTTTCAAGTCTTAATGAAGGTCCAAACAGGAACATTTTCCCTCATTAATAATTTCTAAAAAACAAAGATTAATAAATGAATATAAAATAGGTTGTTTAATTCAAACTAATTCTGTTTAACATCATCCATACGTGTGGGAGAATAACAAAAGCCCCCCACCTGAATGTCTGCTTCCAACATTGGTGTGAACCTGCTGCTTTGTTCCACAGGTGAGTCCTGAGCGTCCTCATTCAGAAGGATTCGGTTCTGGTTTTAAGGCCTTTGCTCTCCAAGGGAAACCTGGACCACAAATATGAGAGAACTCAGACTTGTGTGGAGTTTGGTTGACCTTTATACTCAACATGGAGAGAGACCATGAATATATGAACAAATATAAACTTACCGGAAGTAAAGACAGCTGAAAACTGACATTCTGTTGTTTTACTTTAACGTGTATGTTGGTCTATGATCAAGACTTGAAGCTTGGTTTAGAGAATTGTTTGAGAACCCGTTGCCAAAAAAATGTTTTCAACATGTATATCTTTACAGAAATGATGTTGAAAATTGTGTTTTTCTCACGATGGAGGACATGTGTAAAGAGAATTAAGATTGAAATTGCATTTCTGAGTATGTCTTTATTCAAATCATTGTGAATCAGGAGCAGACAAAAAGAGCTTATTTATTAGGTAGAAAATACGCTGGACGGGGTCACACGCTCCCTGCTCCGCCCCATTGTGACGCAGCCACTTGCAGACAAACAGATCCATTAATGTCTCTCTTTTCCTGGTCCGAGCTGGAATCTGGATCAGAACTGTACGGCTGGATAGATCTGATATTGCTCGACATTTTTGTTGGGCCGCTAATGTTAGGTTGGGGGTGTGAGGGGCTGTAAGCCAGAAGGGGAACATGTAAACAGAGAGCTCTCAGTAACAGGTGACTTTCTCAGAGGTGAATTTCTAATTAACTACTGTCACTCTGCAGAAATTATGTCTAGAAAATGACTGAGGTTTTTAGATTTTGGCTAAAATCACAATGAAAACCTAATCATAAGTCAAAGAGCAATTGGAACGCTTTGAAAACAAATCAAAGGATGAGTGGGACTGTAATAGTTCTGGATCATTTGTATTTGGGCCGAGATGAAAACCTTTATCTCCCAAAAGCTCCAAATGAAAATCTAGATGCATCCTTTTAAAGCTGTGTTACAGTGAATCACTACATTTCCCAGGTTGCTGTGCTGCTCGCGGCTTGCGCGCGGGAGGGGCAGGAGTCGGGTCTGTTTACTTCCGGACTGACTGCAGATTTGGCTCAGACATCAGCGGCTCACTGAGCTCCAGACAGCCGGACACACCGGACTCCATGACGGAGGGGTTACCGGCTTTAGCAGCACTTTAACCGCTCGCTCTGCGCCGCCGGCCTCCGCGGACCTCCGCCGCCGAACGGCTCACCTCCAACCGCATTCAAAGTCACTCTTGGCTCCAGCTAACGTCTTGCTTCCACTCCATGGTCCGAGCTAGCTGGGGATCAAAACAAGGACGGTCGCTCAAAGTTTAAGCGACGTTTGCGTTTGAAGACCCGGAGGATCCGACAGTGAGGAGACACGGGCCCCAGGAGAGACCGAGAGCAGTCGGGAGCCAGGCAACCAGCCGAGCGAGGGTGGTGTCCGGATAAGCGAGGGGGTAGCCTCCAGCTTCTGGTGGATTTATCCCCTGCCAGCTAACGTTAGCTCCGTTAGCTCCGAGCAGCACCATGGACTGGTTGATGGGGTGAGTACAGACGCTAACGGCTCTTTTGTGTTTTCGGTCGGTGAACCCTCAGCACCCCGCCTCGGGCAAGTGCACGGCCCGCGGAACAGCCGTCAGTTTCACCGGAAACCGCCTGTCCGCGCGGGCAGCATCTGCTAGCTTAGCGTCGCTCCGGGGGCTAGCCGGGTTGCGGAGCTGGGGAGCGCTTCGTCCCGCAGCGCTTTAGCGAAACCAGGACGACCTGAGCGGCGGCAGGTGTTGCTCCGCGGCGGCAGGTGCTGCTCCGCGGCGACTTCGCCGCATTTCGGCCTCTTCTCTCACGAGAAGCTGCGGAGACGCCGCGTGGCGATATCTGCCCGGTCACGGAGCTCGCGTCTGGACTGATCAGCACCGGCGCTGGCTAACATTAGCAGGTTTCAGGTCCAGGGTCCTCCGCCGAACCGGCTCATGGCAGCAACCTTGGACAGGTCCAACCATGCGGCGGCACCGAAGCTCTGGAACCGAGACGCGTGAAGGCTTCTGGGTACATTTCGCAATACTTTAACGAGGAAACAGACTTTGATCAAATGATTCTTCAAAATTCGGATTCCGTCTCATGAAACGGAGTAATGCTTCTCGAAAGTCCAGAATAAGGTTAATCTGGGCCATGCCCTTTTAGCCCGGGGGAACCACAGGGGGCCACCGAGTTATAAATGCTAAACAAAAATAAAATTCTGCACCACAATCAGATGAATAATTCTGAAGAATTGATCCTCCCTTCTGCAGGAGTTCTGCATGGATGTAGAGCTGCGCTGCTGCACATGCGCAGAAACAGCGTGTTTCCTTCGAACGCAGTGAAATCAAACCAAATGTTGTTCTGTGACTTAGACGAATGTTTTCATTTACAGCTTGAAGTAACATTCAAATGTTCACAAATGTATCTGTCTGCATGCCATACAGGTCACCTACCTGTTCAAACAAGCCCCGCCCCCTGTATCTGACTCAAACCAGGAAGGCTGGTTGCAGACGAGTGTTTTACATTCTGCTGCCAACTTGGTACCATTATAACTATATCAAGGGGCGTGGTTTAGATTGACCGCTGTGTTGTCCAATGGGTAAAATGAGCAGAAGGTTTGTCTCACCCAAATGCCATTTTGAGCAGTGCCGAGGGGGGCGGAGTAAAAACCTGTAGGGTACGCTTGTTCAATGAACGCATTTTCAGGAAAGCAAACCCACAACCTCTGTAGAGTTATCCGAAATATCGAACTTGCACACAGAAGTGAAAAATTGTTGAAGCCAAACTGTTTATTTTTGTTAGTTATGAAGAAAAAACTGGAGATGCTTGAAAAAGAAACGAGCCACCTAGCGGTCAGACAGGGAAGTGCGTTTGGGTCCATCTGCCATGCTAACTGAAGTACGGACACATGCGCACTACACATGCTAGCATGTGAAGGTTAGCGCAGAGCTTTTTGTGCAGAAATACCAAAGCCCACTGGCTCTCAGTCCGTCCCCTGCATCAATCAAAGTATGTGTGATGTCAGCTGTCATTTCTGGTTGATGTTTCATTTAGTAAATCTCTCTTTGAATAACCAAAGCAGCCTGTGTATTTTGTGGTTCATCTGCGATGGGACTCAGAATAGGTGAGTCTGTGCTTTTATTTTTAGCTCGGGGAGTCCAAGTCACGAGTTTGGGCGGATGGTCTGTATTGGGTACATACACCTGCTGCCGCACGACACCTGCAGCTAAAGTTTATCAGCCGCCGCTGGGCGTGAACCTTTGACATTAGTGTCAGGAAAGGGTGTCCAGGTGAAGCTCATGGCTACTGCTGCTGTGCAGACGTGGATTTGCTATGCAAATGGTAAACCGCCGTCTGCATGGTTTCCTGTAAGCAGACGGCCTGTTGTCTGCACGCTCAGGCCTTCAGCTGCAGCTTATCGTGAAGCAAAGTCGGATCAGATATCTGAAAGTCATCAGTCATAAATGGTTTGGCTGCTGCCGGCTGATTACCGCTTTGCCTGACTGTAGCACTTTAGAAGCAGTTCAGAAGGGGTGGGGGCTCGCTGTGGCGGTGTTTCTTCACGTGACGACGGCCTGGCAAAGAGATAAAGTCTCCTAACAGAATTACAGCATGACCTTTGACCTCTCATTTTGCTTGGTCATTCAGTACTGTAGATAATTTGGAAAACATTTGGGTTGTCTGCTGACCGCTGTAAAATAAATAAAAATACTTGGTTTAGGAGGGTGTTTCCATCTATGGACCTCAGCCTTTTTTGTGTCTGTGTGTTTGTGTGTGTACACATGTGTGCGGCCGCACTGCTAGCATAGGAAATGAGCAGCTTGTATCACAAAGAGAATGGGTTAATGGAGCATGTAATCATTCTGAATTCAGACCTTCGGTCACCAGCACCTCCACTTCGGGAGGGGGGACTAACAGACAGTATTTCATTCACAGTCATGCCTTCTTATTAAAGCTGGGTTTTTTGCAAACATCTGAAATCATTGCTGGGAACAGCAGAGTGAAGAACCTTTGGGTGGAGGAGATCTTCTACAGGCTGTGAGGAAGCTCCTGTCCCACACGTTTGGAGCTGCGTCTTCAACTGACCTGGGTTTTCTGCCCATCCATTCATTTATTTTTTTATTAGAGTGTTTTATTCCTGCTCTCATTTAGCCACTTTGGTTAGAGTGATGGAGCTGAAAGGACTTCTGCTCTGGGATTTCTTCCTGTGTGTTTGGAGCTTCAGGTCTGTCGTTTCTTCAAAAATTGGCAGATTTCTGTTGGAAAAACGTGTTTCAGAGAAACTGAAGCATCATTGGTCAAGCTTTTTAAAATTTGAATGCAAAACTGAAATATGTTTCAATTGGAACAGGAATCAGCTGATCTTCAGGTCAAGACAGCAGCTCATTGAGGATCTCATGCTTTGAACAAAACGTGATGCACAGGTTGGAAGTGCTGCTCTGCAGCACAGGAAGAAAGTCACTTTGTGGCAGACCGAGGCGGCTGCTTCCGCTGCCCCCCCTCAGATGTGCTGCTGATAATCTGCTGTGACAGATGAGCACACATCATCTTAAGGTGGTCACCTGCTCCAGCGCTGAAGCAGAGCACCACTGTCATCACGCTGACTCTGACCTTTGGTTTCTTTGTTACAGCATAAGAGCAGGAAATCGATCAGCGATTAACTTCTCCAGATCTGGAGGAATAATTCATGCAGAGCTGCATTGTTAGCTGCATTGTTGCTGCTGTTCTGACCCGTGTCGCAGCACCCCACAGCTGTTACTGACGCCTCACGTCAGATCCTCGCCACACGGATGATCTGGTTTATTCACGAGCTGCTTTGAGCTTCCTGTCATCTACTCCGCCACCGTCTGTGGAATCTGCAGTGGAGTCTTTTTACATTGGAAGACATTTATGTTGTAATTTTGTATATTACACCATAGTTACTTCACTGTTGGGGCAACTTTGAGTTTGTTCGATGTTGGTCCCACAGGTGATCATGATGGACCAGCTTTTCTTTATAGAATATACATGTTCTTTAACTGCAGCAGACTCCTCGTCTCTGTGACACCCCCCCACCCCCCTTGGAGGAGTGAAGCTCCAGATGATAAACCACTGCAGCCTCATAGGATTTTAAAAATGACTCAGCATTTTTATCCTGCACATCATCAACTCTGGGTGTTCATTTTTTCTTTTCACAAATTCAGTTTTCATTTCCCTCTGATATTCTGCTTTAACCCCCGGGACCCTGATGAGGTTTTTAGATCTGATGAGCCGACTCATCGACTGCAGAACCCAAGAGTCTGACTCCTTCAGCAGTAACAGACGGCTGTGTTCAGGAGGGAGTCTGAGGTGGCAGAGACCTCTTTTCCTCACCTGTCCTCCCTGACGTCTCTGAGTGTCATGGAGCTACTTCCTCTCAGGAGGTCATTCAGACCTGAAAAGCTCGGCTTTCATAGTTCAGAGGTGATGACAACTTCAGGTTTCGCAGCAAGGCGACACCTGCAGCCGTTATCTGAAAAACGAGAAGCAGCAGCGTCTGCAGTCAGCACCAGGTTTCCTCTCCTGTAGAAATCCAGAACACTAAAGGTATTGGTCCGGCACCATTTGAAAGCAGCTGAGGGAAAAGTTTCAGAACTGTTCTGGACAGGTCAAACATGTGACCCCTCAGACCACAGGTCAGGAGAATAAAGGGCTCACTAGTTGGCTTTTTGCGAGCCTGGCCTCCTGACCCGCAGACCGAGGGTCACGTCTTCAACATCTTCTTTCTAGGATCTCATGAAGCAACTCTCACACCAGAACAGAGGAAACCTCTTAGAGACAATGACAACAGCTTCAGAAGAATTTAAGCCAGTTAACTGCTCTTACTAACTCTAGTGATGGACTTGATCTTCACATCCCTCATGTGATCGCTCATTTCTCAACGCCGCTCTCCATAAATCCAGCCGCTCCGGTGGATCTGTCGTCCCGCTGGTTCCTGACCCTCTGGATTTGGTTTGTCAATTCATGCCAGTTTAGCTTCAGACAAACATCAGTACTGTACTTCAGAGCGGGCCGGAGAACCTCCTGGAGTTTTCTTTTATATTGTTCTTGTGTCACATACCCCCCCCCCCCCCCCCCCCCCCCCCCCCCCCCCCCCCCCCCCCCCCCCCCCCCCCCCCCCCCCCCCCCCCCCATGGACTCCACTGTAAAGAGTCACAGTCATAGTTGGATGAAGAAAACCGAAACAAACAGCTGTGTGAAGATGAAGGGAAGGATGTGCTGATGAAGCAGCTCTTGACCTTTCTAACGGAGAACTTCCTGTAAGGCGGCGTCTGTGGACAGAAAGCTAGAGGATGTGATGTAAGGATCTGCTGCTCCACTGTTCAGCAGCCGGTCTGCAGAGTGAGAGGACTCCTTCACTTTTAAAGCCTGGAAGTTACTTCTTTCTCGTCTTTTTCTCTTCAGTCATCCTTAGCTGTAATGAATCTGCATGAATATCATCAATAAAAGGGAGGTGTCATCGATCTCATCCAGCAGTGGAGTGTCAACCACGGTTCAGATTAAAGCTGACTGTACGCACTCCACTGTTTATTTACGTCAGAAAACCCCGCCCATTTCCTCTGCTCTATTTTTCAGCACTTTCTCACAATCAGAATAACTTTATTGACATTGCACGAGTCCAAATCTTTGATCACTAGTTAGAAAACTCCAGATTCAATGTAGCAGAAATTTTTTAAAGTAAAAATCTCCTGCAGCTCTGAAGATGACACTGTGGGGAACTCCAGATGCAGGAAGTGCAACAGACATGTGAACTTAACTTTTAGGAACCATCAGTTCCAAGACCAACAACTGGTAGTTTAAACAAGAGTCTCTGTGGATTCTTGATACCACTTTTCCATAAAGATGACATTTTTGTTCTTCAGCTGCTCTGCTAAGGAGCTGCATGCATGATTGACATTTCACCTATGTCCATCTAATCTTCGCTTCTGCATCCTCATGTCTTCCTTCATCCATGAATCTCCTCTTTGGTCTTTCTTTTCTTTCCTGGTCTCTCCAACCGCAGCATCATTTCACCAACATCCTCACACAGGCTCACATACAGTACAGAGCTCCTCCAATGAGCTGCAGATTCTGATGTCCCCTTTGGGTGCATTTCTGCCCCCCTTCCATTTCCTGCAGCCTTCATGAACTCAGCTGTCCAAAGCTGTGGCCTACTGTTCTTCTGACAGGAAACTGACGTGGCGAACATCTCCTTCTGCCTTCCTCTCACAGATCAAACGCACAGAAAGAGTTGTTACACAAAAGTCAGGAAGAGAAATGCTCACGAATCCAAACGGCCTGTTGCTAATCTAGAAACGTTTCTGCTTCCATCTATGGCGGCCCTCAAAACAAGAAGTTCAGAGACAAGCAGCACTGAACAGGTTTGCTGGAGGTTTGCCATTTGATGAGCTTCACATCTGTATGGGGTAAGGAAACAACACACAGCAGGAACAAATGGGTTGCACGATGGGAAATGTGATGAGAACAGAAGTTTGGCAGCTAAAAACGTCATCTTCACAGAATGTTGTCGTGAGGTTTCCCCAAGAACCAGAAAAACTTTTCAGTTGATCAAATATTCAACGTGACTCAAAAATTATGGGGAAAAAAAATGTTGGAGATTCATTAAAGAACAAATCAGAACCTAAAGGAACAGTTTGGGTCCAAATAAATGACTTTAATCCAACCCAGACACAACTATACCAGACCAGCAACTGTTCAGGGTAATCAACCAAATATGCTTTTTACCCCAATGAAACTACAGTAGAAAATAAAGTTACAACTTTCTCCGCTTATCAGAGGCTGACTGAGCTGAAGGTTAGCATTAAAGCCACCAGATCTGCTTATATTCATCTTAACCTTTTATTCAGAAGATCCACAAAATAGAAACGTAATCCTCATCTGGCTTCTTCTAACAGACTCAAGACAGTACTTTTCTATTGTATTGTTTTATTTTAATGTTCTTTACTACAATAGTCAATATAGCCCCAAGTTTCAATCAAATTGGCATTTTAATGTTTAACTTGGCAACTATTATCCTATTTATTTACTTTGTCACCTATTTATGTTGTTAGTACCTTACTTGCATTTCTCGTTCTTGCATTCTTGCACAAGCAAGTTGATGCTAAATGTTGTACCTCAAAATGCTGCAGACTGAAGTTCTAATGGTTTCTGTTTGTGTGGTTCTTCACCCCTGACCTGAAGAAAGACTGAAAAAACAAATCAATAAGAATGCAAATAATGGTCTCTCATTGAACTGATGGAAAGGGATGCTGGAAATGCTTGTCCTTCAGGTTGCAAACATCAGGCCGTGATGGATTCACCTGCAGCTGCAAGAGTCCGTGTCCCTCATCTTCAGATAACTGGACCTCCTTCCCTGATCAGGTTCAACCAGCTCAGCAGGCTTTGTGTTTCAATGGCCTTTGTCCCGCAGCTTCAGAATGACAACAAGATGACGCCGGTTTGACTTCAAGAAGTCATTTGTGTGATTTTGTGTATTTGCATGTTTTCATGTGCGGTTTTGGCATTTTCTTACCTGCTGAACTCTCAGCAGCTTCAGAGGAGAAATAAATCTGCAGTGGAGACAGAAAGCAAAGGGGAGAGTGACAGATCCAGTGGCCATGAAATCAGATCTTGTTGTGTAATCGTGGCAGGTCTTCCTAGCTTGCACTAAGCTCTGGGTCACATGACCACATCAGAATGCTGCTTTACTGAACCAGCAGAACCAGAACCCAGCCGATAACTGCAACCCCCAGCTCATCGAAACATTCACTTCTTTTGTTATTTCTATCCTTTTTATCATTAAACTCTGAGTTTAGAAAACCTTCTTTAAATGCAGATCATGTAAAGAATCACCGCCAGTCAGGCTGCGGTACAGTGGGCAACCTCTGTTTGAAAGGTTACAGGTTCAGTTCCTGCTATGCCTGCCCATATTTGTAAGTGTCCTTGAGCAAGAATCTAACATTGCTCCTGGTGGTTTTAGGTTACGGCCATGTATGGCAGCTCTGCCACCACCAGAGTGTGAATGCGTTTGAATGTGACTGGAAAGACGGTTAGGGTTAGAAATGAACAGATTTGAAAGAAAAGAAAAAAACAAACATCAAAAAAAAAACAATGCACTTCAGTCACATTTGTAACATTTGTTAAATATAGTGATTGATAACTTAAGTCAGTAGAGCACAGTTAATTGCTTGAAACGGAGTGGTACGAAGTGAACTTCTATTATCCCACCCCTACTTAGTTACTTTATTTTATAGTTTTACATAGTTTTCATAATCTGTTTCTGATCAGATCTAGTACAGAATTGTAGTGGTTCTCAGTCACAGTTAAAGCTTTAAGAAAGTCACATGGACTTGGTTTAAAGTTGAAGATGTTTCACCTTTGTGAAACAGTCCAGATGATCATTTTTAAAAGCCCATTCTGATGAAATCTTCTTGTGACATTTTTTTAGACGGAGTAAGGACATAGATGGAGGACATGGATAAAGAAAATCAACCTTAAAAATTGCAATTCTGATTATTTCTTTATTCAAATCATAACTGATCAGGAGCAGACGAAAAAATTGAGTTTGAAAAAGATCGTATTTGTGGCGTAGGAAATCAGCTGGGCCATAAGGTCCCTGCTCTGCTCCATTCTGATTAATCCATTTGCAGACAAATAGATCCATGAATGTCGTCGTTTTCCTCTTCTGAGCTGGGATCTGGATCAAAACTGGATAGTTCTGATGTTGCTCCCCATTTTTGTTGTACCAGTAATGTTAGCTTGGAGATGTTAGGGGCTGTAAGATTGCGGGAGAAAGTATAAACAGATGGATGATGGGAAATGGGGGGTGGGCTTACTCCATGCAAAAAGTCCTGCCAACAACTCAGAGCTAAATTCCTAATGAACTCCTTCCACTCTGCAGAAACTATGTCCTAGAAAACAATGCAGTTTTGTGCACTTTTGCTAAAAATGGCATCATCATAACCAAAAGACCACTGGGAACACTTTGGAAACGGATCAGAAGATGATTGGAGTGGGACTGCTATAGAACCTTCTTGGATGAAGGAGGATTTTCACAGATTAAACTCATCAGTGTTGTTGGGAATCACACACATGTCATGCAGGTTCCTACAGGGATGCTGCACACCTTTACCTTCTTTACCAGCTTCCACTGACTATTTCACTCGAAGTGAAGAAATGCTTTCCTCCTGAAAGGTGGACTATCCCTGCAGTCCACTAGGTGGAGCCACTGTTCCATTGTTTTCAGCATTAGATTTTACGGTTAGCTGCCAGTCTCTGAATTACAGTAACTTGTGTCAGTTGTTTAAAATGATTAAAGAATGACTTAAATGCTGCTTTTATTGCTTTAGGAAATGTCTTGATTAGTTGTTAGTAGTCTGATTACTCATTTATGTAATCAGACTACTGGTTTGGATGAGATTGATGGGAAATGTTAAAATTCTCAGAACCAATCTGAGTGTTCAGCTGCTCTTTGTTTTTAAGACCTCTTCAGAATAGTTTGTTTCTCCGTTTTCTTTGGAAGTTGTTTAAAAAGTAAAAAACGATCTTGTCTCAATACTGGAATATGGGCATCTCAGGCGTGTTAGTGTGAGGTCAACATCTCTGTGGAGTTCTGTTCATTCAAAGCGCCTGCACACTACAACGATGGTACAGGTGAGGTTTATGGGATGGCAGAGGCCCGTCCGATGCTTCTCTGGCCTCTGTGGGTTCCTCATGGACAGACGTGTGCAGACAGACTGACGGCCTCCTGGCGTCTCTTAGCCTGGATGGATGTATGAGTCTTTTTATGCCTCACCTTTTGGATCGGTCCCAGCTGGCATATGCATTTATGCGACTGTGTGTGCGACTGTGTGTGCGACTGTGTGTGCGACTGTGTGTGCGACTGTGTGTGGTTGGAGTCAGCAGAGCCTCTGTATGAGCTGGAAAACTGGGCACATGTGGCTTCAGCTTCTCCAAACTTAGCTTGCGTCTGTGCACTGAACTCACTGTGTTTTCCAGCACAACCTGAGTGGGGGTGGTGGTTGTTGTTGTTGGTGGGGTTAAATCTTTTAGAAGATTCTCGAAGAAACTCGACTGTGTTCTGGATGTTCTAACGTTCTCCTTCAATCTTCTTCTGACTTGTTCGGTTAGTGTCAGAGGACCTGATCAGAGTTTGCTTCACTCAGAGGAAAACGTTTCCGGAATGTTCATGGAAAAGAGGCTGAGTGAGGACCCTGAAAGAAGATCTCAAATGTCCAACAGGGGGAGGCAGTTAAGACGCAGAATAAGAAAGTGATGCTATCCTGCAGCGACTGACCAGCTGCAGGACTCCATCAGCTCGTTCGGTTCCACGTTTGTTCTGGCCAGGTGACTCTGAAACCACAGACGTGTTATGGAACTAGCCTCACACAGAATTGCTGCAGAGTTCCACCATGATCCATCATTTGCTTCGTTCTCTAGCTTCTTCTTATCTGTTTAAATCCCAACTTTGTTCAGCAGGAGCTTTAGCTGAGCAGTAGGCTGTGTACACAGCAGCTGATGTAAATAAGGGAGGATTCTGACATGCTCCAGATTAAGCGCGGGGGTTATGGGCGGGTCGTGTGGAGGATCTTCCATGTGAAGCCATCATATGTATATATAGATATATCTATATCTTTATATATAGATTTAGATATAGATAGGGCTTACCAGTGGTTTCAATGGTGGTTTTCCACAGCTTCATTGCATTTCCTATGAAGGCTCTTAGAGTCCTGTTGATGTGCAGCTTCAAACATTCAGTGATCCTGGTGTAGCATTGAGTCATAGGCTTTCTTGTTATCAATCCAGGCTGTACACAGGTTGGTGTGTCATGACCTGCAGTCTCAAGCGACTGTTCTATCAACCAGCAGTTGGTGTTTATCTCCTCTGGAATCTCTACCAATGCTCTTCTGTGTGTTGCTCATGAACTGATTCATGTGCCGATGTACTTTGGTTGCAATGATGCCTGACATGAGCTTCCATGTTGAGGAGAGGCCGGTTATTGGCCGGTAGTTGGAGGGGACTGCACCCTTTGAGGGATCCTTCTAGATCAGGATCATCCGGCCTTCCGTTAGTCATTCAGGGTGAGTCCATCTCTTAGCAGCTGCTTCATTTGTGCTGCCAGGCGCTCATGGAGTGCAGAGAGCATTGCTGTTTTCTCCCATGGTTGCTCTTATAGCCGAGCATCTCAGGGATCACTGCTGCTGAAGTGTAAACCAGTTCATTGGTTTCTGTGATTGTTGTGGTGGGAATTGCCCTCAATACTTCATTCACAGTTTCCAGGAGACTTTTAGGCGGAACTTCACTCAATCGTTGTAGTTGGTGTCGGCGTTTGCTGGTGTTCATTCTAGACATGATCTTGTTTTTCAGGTCAGTTGCTGCCTCGCTCAGCGTAACGGTGGTTATTGGGGCCGTGTTCCTAAGTGCTGGTTGGGAATGTGGTATAACCTCCTCTCTGACCTGATGTTGTGGCTTTCTCGTGGTGTTACAATTGTGTTGTACTTCAAGTTGTGATCGCAGTCTCCGTTTCAGCTTTGTGTTACTAGTTGTTTGGCAGTTAGCCCTGATTGTGGGTTATGAAGCATCCATTCACTCCACATTCTACTATACATACTCTACCACTGTAACATAACAATTCAAAATCAAAATGGTTTTATGAAAATTAAATTGGAACACATATATTTTCAAACATCTTTTTCAAGCATAATCAAACCCCGTTTGTATACTTTGCTATCATGACCTTTTGCTGGTTATTTGTTATTACATTTTGTTATCAAGAACTCAAACTCATTTAGTAATTTGCTTCCATGGTAACGTAAAAAAAAGCTTAACTTGTGACTTATTGATAGGAGGTAGGTGAAATGTCCGCCCTTGTATGGTACCATAAGAATGAAGTTGATTTTTTTTTTTTATGAAGAAGTTTTGAAAATTGCTTGAACATTTGCACTGACTGATCATTACAGAAAATGCACGTATCTGATGAATATTGACATTAGAGATATTTAACAACTGTAATTTTGAAAAGAGTGGGTGCATCATAGCATAACAAAAGAGTGTCTTTTTTTTCAAATAACTAGAACATGTAATTGCCCAAACAATATTGCAATAAGAGAGATATGAATACATTAAATAATACGCTGATAAAATAACGGGAAAATGTGCTGGATTTTATGTTTCTTATGCCCAATGATTTTGTACCAGTGTGATTTATACCTGATAAATACTTGGTTCTGAAAAGTGCAGCTGAAGTTTTCCAGATCCTTGTGTTTCTTCAAGATAATCAAGTGTAAATATATGTAAATAAATATGTTTACAAACACACAAGTGAACAAGAATGAATGTCAAATCCATTCACATTTGAGTTTGATAAAGTTCTGCCCACTGTTGTTTTTCCACATCAGAATAATCCAAAGGAACATTATTAGAACATTCATGACTTTGTAAATGGGATGATGGTTGATCATTTACTGCGTCAGTGTGGTGTCTGCTGTGAAGGTACTTGGTGGTAAAATAAAGCGATCGTACTTCGATCCACATGGAATTTTCTAAGATTTATTTAATTTTGATACGATTTTTAAGGGTATTGGTGCGATTCGATGAACAACTTGCGTCAAACAAACCGATCCGGTTGGGAAAATCCTTGACACCCTAAGTTTTAATGAAGGAGTCTGCCTCTAGTGGCCATTTGCAGAACTGCAGCATTGCAGACGTCCTGGAGCAGAGGGTGGGGGCTCGCTTACCGGGGGGATGCGGTCAGTAACCCCGCCCCGCCCTGGCCCGCTGCTCCGCCCTCCATCCGTCTCAGACCCGAACCGCATTCGGGTCATTGTGGAGTTCTTCGTCCGCGTCCTGTGGTCCAGAATGAGGTTCAAACGGAACGGTTCCTACACGCTCAACCGGTGAGACTGCGGCGCGCGTGCATGTGGCGTGGACAGCCGACCCCCCTCCCCGCAGCCATAATTTTCAGTGGGGGGCGGGGGTGTACTTCAGAAAAGAACGTGAAACGGTCACGCTCACCTTCCGGTTCTGGTTAGAAACGGGTGAGGGGAGGGGGGCGGTAACAACCACCAAGAGGGTTCTTATTGTTTGACCCGAACGGACTCGGAACCAGAATTTTCTCAGTTTCGCTCCATTTTATAACGCAATCAGTGCGGCTGCACGTTCATTCAGAAGAATTGGATTTATGTTTCCGTCCGTCATGCTGGATGGAAACCCAAAAACAAGCTCCATCACATCTGGATCCTCAAACTGATGCACTTATGAAAGATTGTTCACAGGAAACAACATACTGATAGAACTCTGAATGGATCAGAACCTTCCCGTCTGGACCTCCATCGGCTGATTTTTAAAGGTTCATCTCAGAGTTCAGAGTGGTCTCCTGTGGAGTTCTGCTGCCCGGTTAGCTCCTCGGTTCTGAAGAAAACGGTTCTTCTTCCTGTTTGAACTGTGGTTTTTGGCATTTGTTTGTCAGACAGGAAACCTTGTTTTGTTCTTTGGGTTTTTGGTTCTGTAAAAACGACGTCTCACGGCAGCTGCTGCAGCAGCGTCTGTCTCCGCTCAGAAACGGACCGGCTAAGCTGAAGAAGCTGAATGCGGATGAAGATCGTCTTCTCACGCTGCTCTATCTGCTCTCTGTCCTGTTGTTTCTTCAAGGAGAACTGTAGCGGTTCTGCTGCTGCTGCCGACTGACTGGGACGGGTCACTTTGGCGTGACCGTCAGAATCAGGTCAGACGTCCCCCCATCACTGTGGGGTACAGCCCTCGAGGAGCCGGCAGCTAAAAGAATTTTTGAAGTTCTCCCTCCACTGAGTTCACGGTGGAGATGAACGGTTTCTGCTTTTGGTTCTACCTGGTTGAGGTCTTCTGACCTTCTGGATCTACTGTCGGTTCCGAACATTTCCTCTGGACGTTGAACTTTCTCTCATTTGGTCTCTGAGGACAACCTGGTAGGAGCAGTGATCTTTCATTCCAGCAGCCCCCCCTGTTGCTGGTTCACTTCCTGCCTCCTACAAAGTCTCCAAGCTAATGAGTCGTCCCCCCCCCCCCCCCCCCCATGCTGTCTGTGTCTGCGGCCAATGTGAGGGAGGGGCTCTGACAATATGCAGCTCCTGAGGAGGAGGAGGGTCACAGGATGAAGAAACATTCCCCTCCTGTTGTCTCTTTCCCTTCAAAGGAGAGAGGGAGCGGAGGTTGTGGGCGTGGTCAGGGTGGCCATAACCTTCTGAGTCATGGAGGACGTAAAGTAAACGAGAGTGTAAACGAGAGCTTGAACTGCAGGTCTGTGTCACAGTGTTTAGGTCTGAGACGGAGACCCCTCCGTGGCGTGGCGTGACGGGGTCCCCTCCGTGGCGTGGCGTGACGGGGACCCCTCCGTGGCGTGGCGTGACGGAGACCCCTCCGTGGCGTGGCGTGACGGAGACCCCTCCGTGGCGTGGCGTGACGGAGACCCCTCCGTGGCGTGGCGTGGCGTGACGGGGACCCCTCCGTGGCGTGGCGTGACGGGGACCCTCCGTGGCGTGGCGTGGCGTGACGGGGACCCCTCCGTGGCGTGGCGTGGCGTGACGGGGTCCCCTCCGTGGCGTGGCGTGACGGGGACCCCTCCGTGGCGTGGCGTGACGGAGACCCCTCCGTGGCGTGGCGTGACGGAGACCCCTCCGTGGCGTGGCGTGACGGAGACCCCTCCGTGGCGTGGCCTGACGGAGACCCCTCCGTGGCTGAGATGTTCAGGAAATTCTGTCTCATAAGTTTCTTTCTTGAGTGGAAAAATCCTGATCCCGGTGTCGCGGCGCTCTCCGGGCCAGTTTCCGTCTTTGATAACTGAGCCGCAGACCCCCCCTCCCACTGCGGTTTACAACGGCGTCTGAAGGTGACTCCTGATCTCCGTCCTGCCTGGATGTTTGCTGAGCACAGAGTTCAGCGAGGGAGAGGGAGGCGAGGGGGTGGTTTTCCCTCGCCATGTCAGTTATCCGTGCACATGCGAGACCTGCAGCCTCAGCAGCGTGCACAGATCCGTGCACTGCAGCCCTCTGAGCCTCGTTCCTGTGGTCTGTGAGAAGAGCATCTCCTGCTTTAATGAGTCAGAGAATATGGATGGTGTTGAAGAGGCTGGCATCGCTCTGTCCTTCACTTGATTTACACACACCACCCCCTCTGCAGGGATTGGTTCATGTTTGGGGGCTGGAGCCATCGTAGCCCATCCCTCACTGCATCCCTGCATCAGTAGCATGAATGAGGAGCCACGTGTGGTCTGCGTGCATGAATCATCTGCCTGCATCGATGCAGGTGACTGCAGCTCTGCAGGCTGCTCTCCTCATTCTCCTCAGTCCACGTCTGATCTGGTTAGTTTGGTATGGGGGGGGTTGATGCCTGGCTCCTGTTGGGATGTATACAGATGGCAGAGATTGCTGCTGTCTCCTCTGCAGCCCCCCCACGCCGCCGTGCAGTCAGCAGTTTGTTTATAGGACTTTGTTTGCCGAGCTAATCTTCCCGCCTTTCAACTGGGAGTCACAGAGTGAAAGAGAGGGAGGCGCAGAGGGCAGGAGCGAGAAGGAAGCTGCTGCAGTTGATGAGGAGCGAGGAGGAGAACGGCGTCTGCGTTGATAAATGATGCATCTCTGGCGAGCCGGGCTCTCCTGCAGACGCGTGATCCAGCAGAGTGCCACCCTGCTGCACCTGTAGCCCGCAGTGAAGGAGGAGCAGGAGGCCAGCAGGAGGAAGGAGCCTCCTCCCTAGTCTGCTCCACCGGGCTGGATGGGGGTTCTAGTTTGCTGCGACTGCTTCTTCTATAGGTAATCACTCCTTCACCTGTTCGTTGTTGCTTAACTTCCTGAGTGAAATGTGCGTTTTGTGCATATGCGGGGGCCGCTGCAGCTCAGCAGAGGCGTTTAAGGACAGCTGCACTGTGGCAGATCTGCTGTGGTCAGGGAACTGTGGGATGGGGGGGGCGCTCTGAGCCAGCCTCACCGCGCTGACCACAGAACGACTGCTGTTTTTATTTGATGATCTCTGTTTGCAGACCAAACATCTGACAGAAGTACTGTTCCACACCCCCCCTCGCCATGTGCCCCTTTCAGGCACAGCACTGTTTGTTTGGGACACAGTGTTCCCTTATAAGGAGACGGAAATGTTCTTTCTCCTTTCTGCTTGTTCACTCTGAAGCTGTGGATTGATCAGATTTGCTCCTTTTTTAAGAACACATTATCGTCTGGAAGTTTGACGGTTGATCCATGAGCGCGTGCAGCAAAAGTTTAGGCGCCCGCAGCTTTTTTCCGGTCACTTTCTGCTCTGGAATGACGAGATGAAGCTGCTTTCCTTCTGCCAGTTCTGGTTCCTTCTGTTGTGGCTGCGGGACAAGTCGGCTTGATCACGCCTTTACCAGTTTAAACGTCTAAATTTAAGCTCACAGCTGTAAAGCTGTGCTCTAATGAGGGGGGGTAAAGTGGAGTTTAATAACAAGACGCTGTTGCACAGCTGAAACGCATTATGGCGAGCTGTAATTCTGAACTCTGTTTACGCTCAGCAGCAGCCTGAAAAGCAGCTGCCGACCCCCACCTCCAGGAGAACAGGTCTCATGTCAGAATGCTCCTCTCTGTTCTGGTGATGATCAGGGCAGAGGTGGAACCCGGACAGAAAACTGAAGTCTTATTTCCTGCAGCATACGTCGCCCACTCTCAGCTTTATTTTTAGGTTTAACACCTCCTCCCAAAATGATTAGCCAATCAGGAGGCTCAAAGGTTCAAGCGTTAAAGCCATTCATCAAAAATCTGATCATAGTCTGATTTCTTCAGTTAGAATGTAAACACAATGTGCCGGTCCCAGGTCCAGAAAACACAGAGGGACGTGTCAGGAAGGGCATCCTGCGTCAAACGCTGATTCACTGTGGCGACCCCTGAAGGGAAAAGAGGAAAAGTCCGATTTCTTCAGTAATCAGATTATTCATGTGAACAGGAACTCCGACTCACAGAGGTGTCTGGTGAATGTCTGCTCCACTAAAGTGAGAATCTCTCAACCAAAGAAAAAAGAATCATAGAAAAGTGAAATAATGTGGAGAAAGACAGAAGATCTTCTCTGTCTGGAGTTGAAACACAGTACAGCAGATCTTCTGAAGATCCTCAGCTCCACCTGAAACCTCCTCAACTTCAACAAGATCAGACTAAATGTTTCAAACCACGATGGACACGTTTGACCACTTCAATAAAAAACACCGGGAGCAGGATGACCAGGTTTCTGAAGTTCAGGTCCTCACAGTCTCATCGGGGTGATGAAGCAGCTGACGGGGGGATCCATTTTTGTTCATGTTGTTGTCGATTTTGCATCAGCTACATTTTTTTGAGTGTTTGTTGTGTAACTGGAGGAGGAATCGCTGAGTCATGGTGACGTTTGTCAGAAACACCAGCCGCCTCGGTGGTTTCTGATCTTCTGGTTGAGGGTGAAGCTGCATCTGAACATCTCATGTTCAGGTTGGAATGAACAGGGCGCAGCAGAGCGATCTAGTGGGGCACCAGCAGATGGTTGGAGCAGTCAAGAGCAGCAGCCGCCAGAAACCCCACGCCCCCCAGCCCTGCAGTCTCCCCCATCCCCTGATCAGGTCTGACTGATCAGCGAATGCAAAGCTCTGTGTCCTGAGGAGGAGGAAGAGGAAGGACGAGTCTGTGAAAAAGCTTGCTGTGTTCAACATCGACGGGCCATTGGCTGTTCTGGAGGTTCTCTGATCTGAATCGGTTCTTGTTCCTTCAGGCCGTCCTCCATCCAGAGAAACTGGGCCGAGCAGGAAACCAGTACTTATGTGGAGTTTTCTTTTGGTCACTTTCTGTTGAGGAGAATTGATATTTGTGCTTTTTGGAGGTGAAACTAATTTCCCCAGATTCCAGTGAAACACTTGTTTATGTGAAAATGACTGGGGGGGGGCAGCAGCATCCACAGATAAACTCTGAATGTTATTTTAACGAAACCTGTAAAAAATCGATGGTTGTTTTTTGTTGTCATCTGACCTTCGTGTTCAGAAACAACCAGAACGTGGAAAAACTCAAACCCTCACATTCCAACAATCGCCTTGCTGGTTTGATGCATGTTGGAGAGTTTTACAACATTGTTTTCTGCCATTGTTGGTGGGACTGTTTACCTTTACCGTCTGGTGTGACCTCACGCTCCAACTACAATGAGGCCTTTTCATAAATGTGTCTGCGCCCGTTAAACCCTGAACTTACAGGGCCCCAAAGTCTGGGTCAGAGTAAAGCACAGCCGTTTGGTGAGTGGAGAAGGGTTCCTCTGTGTTTCAGCTGTTCTTGGTGGGTCAGAGGCAGGAATACTGATGGACAGAATTCCCTCCAACAATGGATCAGGAGACGTTGCCGTGAAAAGCGCAGCAGTCGCCTTAGCAGCCGGTGCAAGAAAGGTAGACGGGAAGGGACTGGGCGCCTCACTTCCTGTTTATGGGGCTTGTCCCAGGCAGACATGAAGGGAAGGGGTTGTCTGGTGCAGTCATACTGAATAGAGATGGTAGGACCGCCCCTTTCCCTTTTTATGCTGCAGACACTTGTGGGTGGCGGGGCAGGACTTCCTCTGCAGTGTTCCTGGAAACTGGATCTACTGAGAAGCTCCAAGCATTTCCACAGTAAATATAAGAAGATATAAGAATCAAACTTTGAGCTCCCCCAAGCTTTCCTGGGGGAGCGGTGTGCTGCAGTCACATCTTATATGGGGAACCATTTGAACCCTCAATCCCAACCCCTTAATGCTGAGTGTCAAGCAGGAGGCATTGGGTCCCATTTTTA
This sequence comes from Oryzias celebensis, assembly GCA_014656515.1. Lineage (NCBI taxonomy): Eukaryota > Metazoa > Chordata > Actinopteri > Beloniformes > Adrianichthyidae > Oryzias > Oryzias celebensis. The sequence continues at coordinate 1,245,699 of BNCR01000006.1, forward strand.
GTCTTTGGTATGACTCGGCCTGGATTTGAGCTCATGACCTCCCGGTCTCAGGGCGGGCACTCTACCACATGCCCACTGAACTGGTAGGTTGGCACCTCACATGACAGTGGAACCCCCATCAGTGTGTTGATGGGATTGTTTTTGATGAAACAGATTAAAATCCTACTTTAAAATGAGCTAATAACCAAACCAGTGCTGAGCTAAACACAAAGAAGAAGCGACATTTCATCCACGCCAAGTTCTCTTCAGCTCCGGTGTTCAGAAGAAAGAGGGAAGTAAACGTCTATGCATTAGTGCTGGGTAAAACCGGGCAGAGAGGGTGGGATTTAGGGGGCGTGTCCTTGGTGTAGACGGCGCTGACAATTAGGCCAACCATGGCTGTGTCTCTGAGACTTTTCTCAGACAATCAATGTCTTTGCATTGCAGATGCTGATGACGTCTTTATGCAACTTTTGTCTTAAATTATTATTATTTTTTATTTTTTTGTTATGAGTCAATTTGGACCCGGAGAGGAAAACCCGTTTTCTGAGTCCGCCTCTCACTCCTCAGCCAGTCAGAGGCCTGTTTGTACCCAAGTGTCCTGTGGACCCAAACTCGTCTTCAGAGGGGCTGCTGATCTGGATCATGTATTGATCTGACCTTTCCTTTGCCTGCCCCCTTTCTCACAGCAGCTTCCACTTCCTGTTCAGTGTTTTTCTGTCTGCAGACATCAGCTGAGCTTCTGCTCTGGTGCCTTCTGTTCAGATGAACATCGTCTGTGATCATTCCAGCTATGGGGGGGTAAATACTTGGTCTCCTGGCAGCCACAGGACGTCAAGCAGACTTTCCTCTGCAGGGTTTTGCTGAGGTTTGTCACTTCAGGAGAAAACACGAGGGTCTGTCCTCCAATACTTTCATCACACCCCCCCATGCTTCGTCTGCATGCACACGTCCAGGTACATGTGACCTGGTTCCTGTCTCACCTGGGACCTCTCTGTCTTTGTTCTGGTCCACGATCATCTGCTGCTGAAACATTTCTTGCCTTGGAAGGTCACGTCATGCTCACCTCTCTGAGCTGCTGGGCGTGAGGACTTCCTGAGCTTTCATCACTGGAAGAGTTCATCATGGAAACAATGGAGCAGCGTTTCCTGTGACATCAGGTCTGCTGGAGGCAGATGCACGCTGCTCCAGCTTTCTGCAGTTTCACATCAACAGTTCCTCTAGTTTATTTAGTTCTGCTCTCAGATCTGGTTGGAACATGTTTGTGTTTTCATATCATACCAAAGACTGCTTCTGTCAGGGGGGGGCATTGGCCGCGCTGCCCTCTGGAAGTGTCCTTGTTCTCTGCGATTGACCGTACGTTTGTTCTGATAAGCAGAGCGGCTCATGTCGAAACAGCCCATCCAGCAGGCGGTTCAGAGAGACTCTGTTGTGATGAGCGTTTGCTGGACAGGAAGGATGCAGGGACAGAAGTAGACCTTCAGGGGCAGAAACATGTTTATTCTTTTCTTTAGGGTTCTATCACCTCTGCAAACCCCACTATTCCAGTCCGGTCAGCAGGGTGATGGGTTCATGTGAAGCAGGGCGTTGACTTCATGGTGATGACAGAAAAACCAACAGCAGACGATCGAAGCTGGCAGAAATCTTTACTGAAAACGACCTTCATCTCTGATTCTGCAAACGTGTTATGTAACCCTGAAGAAAACATGCGTGTTCACCAGCCCGGTTCAGTACGTGCTCCAAAGACGCTTCATGAACCCGAGTCTGCTTCAGTATGTTTGTCTTCAAAGGCTCATAAACCAACTGCTTTTCTGTAAAGGGTCATTGTCTGAATTCCAGCATTCCTGGGTGTGCCCTCAGGGTTTTTATGTGGGTCAGATTTCACCGGTTTCTCCTTTGAACCACCTGGCGGTGCTTCACTTTCATTCTGAGCCTCATTTTCATCATTTCAAGCATTCTGCAGAAGCGCATGCCTTTTCTAGGAAGTTCGGAGTTTATGCGCAGTCACATTTTCTTTGGAGCTTTTGCCTCACTGCCCACTTTGGAGGTAATGAGCCGGATCAGGGTGGGGTGGCCAGAGACCTGCTCAGACGGGTGAAGGGTTTTATTTTGTTCTGTCATTTTCATGAACATTCACTTTCTTTCAGGGACAGAGGGTACCCTACCCAAAGTAGATTTGAACTTTTTACTTCAATTCATAGGTTGGCATAGACAACCCCCCCCCTTCATATTTATAAGTTCTTAATGAGTCATAAAGGAAAGCTCTGTCCTCCCCTCCTCTTTCCATGGCGTCTTTCTTTGCACCCCCACCACCACACACACACCTTTTTTCATACAACCCTTGCAGTTATACAGAAATGCACAACTGCCTCTTGTGCTCCTGAGCAAACATTTTTTGCCTCACCTTCCTGAATACTGGTTTGTTTATAGATCTGACAGAAAACACTTCTGTTGTTCATCCTCACACAGAAACCTTTCACTAAGGGGTTTCTCAATCCTGAATGGGGGGGCTGTGGTGCCCCCTCATGAACCGTGTGGTTTAAGAAATTCAGAAATACTTTAATACTTTCCTACATCAATGAAAGCTTCGTTTTTTTGGTGTCTGAGTGCTGAACGTGGTTACTGACCTTAGCTCTGAAGTCCTCCTCGTCCTCCCACCTTTCACCAGTAGATGGCAGTGTTGGTGTCAGGGATGCTTAAAGGCCTGCAGACGTTTTGTCATCTGCAGGTAATGTTTCACTTTGACTGAAAAATGTCCAGAAACTCCTGTGAAGATTAAGACGATCCTCCTTCTCCTGATCCTGAAGGAGGATCGTTTGTTTTTTAGGAGATTTTTGAACATCTACACAGCAAGTGTAACAGGAGTTTTTATCTGTTGACCTGACAGACATCAGCTTTGTTCAGAGTCCTGCTTTCAGTAATAAAATCCCATGTGGATCATTACGCGGATCTGATCTGTCCTCAGAAACAAAGGCTTAATGTTTGTGACTCATTATAAGCCTGTGACGACTCACAATGACAGAAACCTGCAGGTCATTCTAGAGGGAGGTCGGACAGGAATATCTGCAGTTTTACCATAGACCGCATAATTACTGAGCAGCTTAACCCCTTCCTCCAGCATTCCAAACAGGAAGTTCCTGCTGGCTCCAAAATCTCATAGACTTCTATAGAGAAATAAACAGAGATTACTTACTCTCATTATGTGTTAGAATAACCATTCTTGCTCTGATACATTTTTCTTAACACCTTCTTAAACATTTTTATTATATTATATTTTTTCTTTATTGCAATTTTTTCAAATTAGAACCTGACCAATCAGATGCCTCAGTGGACAGATTCTCCGGAGCCACTTTCAGTGGAAGGGGTGTGGACTTCCAGCAAGCTCACTCCTGATTGACGATTATACAGTCAGTTTTACTAATCGCTTCATTCTGTTCCATGGTGGGATCAATGACTGCTAAACATCTAAAGTACCCAGCTCTGCTTTTGTTTTGAAAAGACCAAGTAAAGGAAGTGCCGTGATATGCTGATGTGCTTTAGTGCGGTTAACGTTTCTAGTTAAAACTTTGGTTTCAGTGTTTCATGAAACTCCCTGAAGTTTTCTGAACTCGTGGGTTTCAAACCTTCAAACCGAGTCTCTCAGAACAGTTCTAGTCTCTGTGCCATCAGAACGGAATGAAGGTTTGCGTCCATGAGCTTCAGCCTGAAGCCTCATTACTGCTTTGGAATGAGCAGCAGCAGCACGACTGCACCCCTTCCCTCAGGGGGAGCCCTGGGGTTCCTCGCTTTGGCTCAGACTAAGTTTCTAACATCATAAAAGCCCCCCAACCAACATCAGCAAAATCTAGCTTATTGTCCAAAAGTCCATGTATTTACCCCTGTTCCATAGCTTTCACCCCCCCCATTCCTTACAGCTTCCTGTGTGGCATGTGTCTCAGTCCTGCCCTATTCCATTCTGCCTCATTCCTCCTGACATGTATCCATGCCGTTTCCATGGCGGTTGGGATTTCTAAACGTCTGGAGAGGAGTCTGGCAATTCTCATCTCTGTTGCTGAAGCCCTCCTCCTCGTCTCTCCTCCTCCTGTGAACCTGGGAGTCTGGCTTCCTGCGTCTGTCTCCCTTTCTGAGCTCGCAAGCACTGCGGAGTGTTTGATGTCCGGACCCCCGGAACCTGGATGGGTGTTGGTGAAAGGTCAGAGCTAACCTGGCTGACGGGCTGTGCTCCGCTGCGCATTAAACCTTACGTATCAGCTGCCTAATCAAGGAAAGAAGTTTCTGCTCCTCCTGGACCGGTTCTCATGCCTTCCTGCAGCCCATCTTCACGGCTGACTTCTGCAGGCCTTTGTTTGGCCCGGTTGTGTGCAGAGCGCGCTGACGTGTTTTTGCATGCAGCCCAGCTCCGTCAGGAATGCAGAACAAAGGAGATGAAGCAAAAAGAAAAGAAAGAAGGAATGGACAGAGAGAAGGCTTCAAATAATTCCAGCATTTCACTTTCGTGGCTCAGAAAATCATTTCAGTTTGCAAACATGAACCTGTTCTGCTCAGAGAGTGGGGTACAAAGTCGGTACACACAGGTTACTTTGGCTGAAAGCGGCTGTTTTTGGTTCAGGTTTTGTTTGTTCACCTGGAGACAGACTGCAGGTGAAGACAGCTGCAAAATTCTGCAGCAGGAAATGCTTGGAGGAGATTCCAGAAATCTAACCACTCTGTTGGGAAGAGTTCTCTTTTCTCTTTTCTTTGGTAAGGAGGGTTACAGTTTGCTGCTGGCTCTTTCTTCATCCATTCATATTGTGAGAACATCTCCATGACTCTGAGGAGATGAAGTAGCTGCAGGACCGTCTTTGTCAGTGAGACTGTGAATAAACTGTGTTGCACATCAACTGCTTACTTAGGGAGCTATCAAACCCTCAAGCACTTTTACTGTATACTCAATTCAAATACGTGTGATTTTTTTTTTCCCTCCAACTTTATTCTGATCTGTTTCCAAAGTGTTCTCAGTGGTCTTTAATGATGAGGATGCTGTTTTTAGCACAATCTAAAAACCTGTGTCGTTTTCTAGGACATAGTTTCTGCAAAGCAGCAGGATTACAAAAGAAATTCACCTCTGAGTTGTGGGTGGGACTGTTGGTGCAGAGTAACCCTCTGTGATATCTCATGGTTTCTTTGTTTACACTCTCCTGCTACTTTACAGCCCCTCACAGCCCCAAACCAACATTACTGGTTAAGGTCGAGCAACATCAGAACTATGCAGCCGTCCAGTTCTGATCCAGATTCCATCTCCAGATGAGGAAAACAAAGACGTTCATGGATCTGTTTGCAAGTGGCTGCATCAGAGTGGGGCGGAGCTGGGAGAGTTTGGCCCCGCCCATTTCAGTTGCTGTGTCACAAATACGAGCTTTTTCAAATCGCATGGTTTTATCTCCTCTGATTTTAATTAAGAAATACTTGAACGCAGTTTTCATCTTAAATTCTGATATATAGGTTCTCCACCATGAGAAAAATGCTTTAAGAACCTGTTAAAAACTCCAAAAACACTATTTTCAGTGGAGTGGGTCTTTAAAAACCCTACAGAGAAATCCCTGTGAAGGAAGAAATCCGGTTTGTTTAACCTGAGCATCTGCTGTACTTAAGACTGCAAAGGGAAGCAACACAAACAGACTTTTACCAACTATCTGGCTGCCAGAGAGTTCACTGCAGCGGAGTGTCTGCATTTCATAAGGAAATCCAGAACAATGATCCTCCTCCAAAGGTGTTGGTTTAATGGAGGAGTTTTCCTGCAGGGGAAGATGAAATGGGTTTCTAAAAACGGACCGGTCCATTAGAATGATTGCAGCCACTCTGAAGTGCCTGTAATCTGTTTGACGCAGCAGCATCTGGTTCAGGAAGGGTGGAGGTTGAGCCGGTGTGGCTGGAAGGCAGCAGATGCTGACGTCACAGCGCAGAATAAATAATAGTCGTCTGTCTGCAGACGGAGGAATGCTGCTTTCCATCAGACTCTGAGGAACAGGGTCAAACATATGGGACCCGCTGGCTGCACCGCCTCCACCTGCTCCCACCACCAACAGCCTTGTATGCGTGACTTCACGGTCAAGACCCCCCCACCCCCGGCCAGGCTCCAGCAGTCTTAACTGGCTGTCTTCTATTTTAAGTGGCCGCACGGATCCAATCATTGGAGGCAAATGAACGGAAAGTTCGCTGAACATGAGGTTTCCATTACGGCAGCACACTTTCCCCATCATTCCACCCAATAACTTCAGCAGGAAAATGAACCGTAACGGATCACAACACTTCATAGACACTCAACCCCCCCGCGTGTCCCACAGGAGGATTCCAGTGAAGAAGTTAAAGTTCTGTTTAGAAGAGGAGAAACGGTCCAAACATTTGTGCCGGTTACCTTTGATGTGTAATAGAACATTTACCGGGTGGAGCGTAACTTCAGGTTTTGGTACAAAGGATGCGATTTGGTTTCTGCTGAGAACAGAAAAAGTGAAAACGGTTCCTAAACGTGGCCGGCCGCTCAGCAGCCCTTTCTCCTGTGCTTTACCGCTGCTATTCTTAGCGACAGGAACACAGTGAGTCCTGTGTTCTTCTTTCCTTATGGTGGGGGCAGCGCCTTGGCACCTCCTCCACCCGCTAAGGTCATCTTCACGCCGGGCTGTTAGGTCCCCGCCAGGAGACGCCTCTGCCGTCACAGAACACTTCCCTCCATCCCTCCATCCATCCATCCATCCATCCCGGCATCTGAAGCCACAGCTGTCTGCTGCAGACGCAGCTTCCGACTTTCCCTGAGAAAAAGACTCTTCGCCTTTCAGCGCATGTCAGAGCACGTCTGTGAAGAAAGCAGCATGACTCAGCGAGAAAGCACTGCCCAAAAACTCAATCCATTTACAACATAAGTGTCTTTTACTCCGTTTTTTCATCTGAAAAACACGTTTTACTGGACTGTACATTTAAACCAAAGAAATGTGGAAGTGTTCCTGGAAGAATCCGGACTTCTTCAATCATAAATCAGTTTTTAACCTAAAAAACAAAGAGATTTAGAGGATCTAATGGATTCAGATGATTGAAGTTCTAAACAAAGTGAAAAGGTGGATTTGTTTTTTCTGAAACCCAGCTTAGAGATGATAGGAGAAGCTGATGTTCCTTTGGGTTTCTCATGAGATGAACTTCTTCCTGTCTGTTATGAGCTTCTCTATCTTTTATTTTTAACAGTTTGTGGGTTTTTCTTCTTCTGCTCCAAACCTGTTCCTAAAGGAACCTTTTCATGGTGCAGTCTTGCTGTGAAAATGCATAGAGGAGCTTTCAGCGCTAAAGGAGGAGCTTTGACTCCTCCACTGGTTCTGCAGCTCCAACCATCATGTCAGAACTCGTCCAAACGCCTTCAGAGCTGGATTCCAGGTGAGGTTCATCAAAGGGAGGAATGTGCACGCCGCGTTGGCACTCGTTCTTACCATGAATGAAAACGCAACTGCAGATTTGAGCTTTTCCCTGCTGGCTGTTGTCAGAAATATTGAAAGTAAACTGAAGAATTTCACTGTTTTCATTTTCAGGAGCTTCAAGAGCTTCGGTTTCCTCCAAAATACGTAATGACTTTCATACTAAAGTTTGGATTTTACTTTGAAGAATCATAAAAGTAGACTTTTTTTCTTGACTGGTTTGTTTTTTACACGTGAATGAGTGAAAAATGTGCCGTTTGGTTCTGGGTTTTGCTCCTTTGAGCTTCCCGGGTCCTGTTGGGCCTCCCAGAACCAGAACTTTAATTCCATGGTGTCTTCATCAGGAACTTTTTTAGAAACCAGAAGATTCTTCTTGTTTTGGATCTTTTTAGAGGCAGGAAGTTCTCAGTTTCTCTCTTTGTTCTCTTGTTCTTGTTTCACACCGTTTAGAACCTTTCTGTTCATTTCTATGGACCCAAATGACTGACGGATGTCAGCAGATCTTCTCTGTAGTTCTGACAGACTTGGAGCAGGTTCTGGTTCTGGTTCCCTTATCTCTGCTTCTCTGGACCCATCAGAAAGTATCTGGTCAGCAGCCTGCAGAGTTCTGATGATGTCAGGTTCTGCTGGATGGAACATCTGGTCTTTTTTCTGCTTCTGTGGAGGAGGAGAACTCAAACAGAACTCCTGGAACCGCTCACGGTTCTGAGGAACCACCGTTCGAACCCCGTGAATGACGTGCCTCTGGTGAAGGACAGAAAAAGCTGATCCGTCGCTGTAATTACACAGAGGACAAACCGCGGCCACGTGGGCGGGTGTTTGACGTCACCTCTGCCCGCCCCTCTGCGCTGTGATTGGCTGAGAGCGGCAGAGGAGCAGCGTCTTCCGCGGAGCCACTGAGTTTGTGAGGAGTCTGGCAGGAGCGGAGCGCGTTTGTCCTCGTCCGAAGTTATGCTCGGAGATTTCCGGTTCCTGTCCCGGAGACCAGGCGGTCATGCACCCGCAGAAGAACTCTAAGAACGGGCTCAGCTGTAAAATGGTTCTGCAGGCGGTCGGGAAAGTCCTCAGGTAAACGCGTGACTGTCGGAAGGACTGCTGTGATGGCGGGTTACGCGCGGAGGGGGCGCGCGCCGCGCGTTCGCTGCATCTCTGAGGAGACGGTGGGAGTCTGGAGGCTGCTGCTGCTCCTGCTGCTGTTGCTCCTGTTGCTCCTGTTGCTCCTGCTGCTCCTCCTGCTGCTGTTGCTCCTGCTGCTCCTGCTGCTCCTCCTGCTCCTGCTGCTGCTGCTCCTGTTGCTCCTGCTGCTCCTGCTGCTGCTGCTCCTGTTGCTCCTGCTGCTCCTCCTGCTCCTCCTGCTGCTCCTGCTGCTCCTCCTGTGGGTTTGGAGGGTTTAGGGTGAAGCTGCTTTTTGCTCTTTCAGCAAACCTTCAGAGATCTGATGACATGAGAATCCTCTGCATTGGTGGTTCCGGTCAGTTCTGGGCCGGTCTGGAAAATCCTTCTTTATTCTTTCGGGTCAGCTCGGCTGTAAAATGTTCTTTTTAACGTCGTTTGCTTTTTCTCTGACCTTAAACCACAAACTTCAGATTTCCTCTTTTCCTGGTTTTTTCCTCACTCTTGGGGTTTTCTCGGAGGGCAGAGGACAAAGTGATCATGTGACCAAACAGGTGTGGGAGGAGCTACCTGGGCTTTACCTGTTGTTTCCAGACAGCAGGTGTGTTGTTCAGCTGCCCCCCCCTGCTCCGTCTACCTGCATGGAGACTCAGGAGCTGCTGAGCGCTGCTGCTCTGACAGCAGGAACACAGCAGTTTGCTGATCCAAACCAAAAGTTTGGATCAAGAGAACTTCCTCCTTCTGCAGTGAAGCTTGAGGGCCTTCAGAGGGAACCCTGTGGTTCTCCTTGGAAACCGGGACCGTGATGGCTCCTCTCCTGAAGCTTCGCATTCATCTCTCCTGGTGTGTCAGACCTGACCGCAGGCTGCTCCTCTAAGCGAGCCGCATGTCGTGAACGTTCCGTGGAGCGTCACCTTTCCAGCTGGGTGTTCCTCAGCGTCCTGTTGGAACGCAACATCACCTGGCAGCAGGTTCTGGGAAGAAACACCTGACCAGGGGGTTGAGCAGATAGTTTCAAACTTTTCCTCCATCCAGACAGAAATGTTTTCCGGTGGAAACCACTGCTGCGGACAGCTGGGGGGTCTTGGTGTACAGAACGCACAGGCGTGTGATGTCATGGGTTTTCTGAGCATGCTCAGTGCTCTGCCTGGAGAAAGTGGGGGAGCTGGAGAAGTGAAGGGTAAAGTGACTGATGGGGAGGAACAGCTAAGGAGACTGCAGTTTTGACCCCCCCCACCACCACCAAATAAATGGTGGTGTTTCTAACAGCTAAATAACCGAGTTAGGCTTCTTCTAGCTTCTCTATCTGTTTTGGTCATTTCTCCTGGTGGAGCTGTTGATGCAGACGGAGGTGCTCCCCCAGGCATGAAGCTCTGGCCTTCCACACTGAAGCTGTCATTCATGGACCTCCAGGTCTCGTCATAAAGGGTTCCTGACCCACAGGTGGACTTCCTCCATCAGGCACCAGCAGGTCAGAGGCTTTGCTGAGGCGGTTTGATGGCAGCGTGTCCCGACAGACTCAGGAAGTTCAGACGTTGATGGAGATCTCTGCATGTTTACGGAAGGCCTGTAGGCTGTTGGTACACACCCCACGTTGACATGCCTGCTTGTTTGCTAAGGCTGAAGCTTGTGAACACAGGGGGGTCTGGGCAGGAAGTCCGTGTCTGGAGCGTCATCAGCCGCCTTTCTTCCTCCTTTTTTTCTCTGTGATAAAATCTGCTTAATGACCAAAAACCGCTTTGTGCAGGAATCGAACCTGCGAGATGAAGGTGAGACAGTGTTCAGCAGCTGTCGTGAAGGTTTTGTTTTTCGTTTGGACCTTCAGTCTGGGGGTGGAAGTGAAGGTCGGGTGTGATGTGGCGTTTAGGTGTTGAAAGCGTCTGTGGAAATCTGAGCGTCTGACACTTAGACCGGGGGGGGGGTCTTTTCCAGAAACGCCTTGGGGTCATCGGAGGACCTGACGGGGGACTTTCTGTTGGCGCTTTTTTGACTGGTGCTTCTTGAAATTCCGGTTGGACGTTGAGTTTGTTTTACAACAACATGATGTGGCGCTGCGTGGAAAATTCCTTTCACGCCGTCCTCCGCCCTGAAGCACTGAGAAAAGAAAAGCTTCTGTTTCCTCTTCTCCACCATAATTGTCCTCCCCCTCCTCTCTGTCGCAGGAAGTCCAAGCCCAAGCCGAATGGAAAGAAGGCGCCGGCGGAGGAGAAAAAGCAGTACCTGGAGCCAGAGTTCACCAAAACCCGGGTGGTGGATTTTGACCTGAAGGAGCTGGTGGTGCTGCCCCGAGAAATCGACCTGAACGAATGGCTGGCGAGCAACAGTGAGTGAAAACCATCCAAACGCCATGTTCTGCACAAAAACACAAAGTTCTCCAGCAGAAACACCGTCATCCGCCTTTTAGATGATCCACACCGGGATCCGTCCAATCACATTTCAGCACAGCCCAAGGCTGTATTCAGACCCGTTTGGTTCCCCCGATAATCCGATTTGTGGGGCGGCTGTGGTGCAGTGAAAAGAGCAGTCGGCCTGTGATTGAAGGATTGCAGGTTCGATTCCCGCCTTGCCCACCCACATTGCCTCTGATGGAAGGTTGGCGCCAGTGTTCGGCAGCGGAGCCGCCATCAGTGTGTGAATGTGTGACTGTAAAGCGCTTTGGGCCTCCAATGAAGGTAGAAAAACGCTATAGAATAAACGCCATTCACCATAATCCAGAACAAAGTTTCAGTCTGAACCTAAGTGGACCTGCTCTCTGACGGTCTGATGAGGCGGTTTGTTTCCAACTGGACTGAACTCTAGTTTGTTCTGAGTTTCCTCAGCCTGAGAAGGCTCCATCCAAACAGCCGGGCACCATAGCCGGGCATTATGGGATGTAAACGTGGTAGAACGATGAGACCCAACAACTCATTGAAGTGTGGTGGGATGAATGCAGGCTCAATTAAACAACTTTTAACGAACTACACATCAGTTTTCACTGATTTCCAACAGTCCATCTGTCAGAAACTTAGCAGCCGTCTCCTCCTCAGTAACCTCCTTGCAGCGTGCTTCCACTGGACCAAAGCAGCAGTAAAAGGTGTCGTCTCTGACGCTGATACAGACATTCAAACTTGGTCAGCAGAATCTAAAGTTTGAATCAGTGAAATATTCCTACAAGGATTCCTAAGCGCAGAACTTCCATCATTTCTGCCTCTTGTTGCTTTGCCCCGCCCTCGTAATTCCTGGCCAATGACTGAAGAGATCTGTAGTCACATGGTTTTGTTCACAAACTTTGGTTTGAAACAGAAATGTTCATTTGACCACAGTTTGAATACAGAGAAACTCAAGGTTCAGGACTTGGTCTGGACACCATGACACACCGTCACCTTACCATTCAGGAAAGAAAATTCCAAGTTCTTTTATTTTAGTCAATTCAGAAAACGTTTTTTCAACCTCAATGTTGTCTGGTTTTCACACCAAAACGTTTCAGTATAAAAAAGCATAGTTTAAATGTTCTTCAAACCAAGAAGGTTCTTGAAGTCTGGTTCAGAAAATCAAAAATGTTTTAGGAATTTAGCAAAAGGCTGCTGGAATAAACAAGCAAAGCAACAATCTGGCTGTTTGACTTCAAAGTGATGTGTTAGTGTTTGGGTTTTATCTGGTGACAAGCCGCTACTTTAAAAGGATTCAGGCGATTGAACCGGCTCGAACCGCTGCTTCACCAACGTGTGACGAAGCAGCGTGACGGTGAAGCACGGCGCTTCAATGTGGATAAGAGGCTTCATGTCATTCTTCCTCACAGTCTGTGATGGACATGAAGCACCAAAATGCACGTTTTTATTTGGTGCTGGTACCAAATGATCAGAGTTCAGGTAACCATCGCTAGTTCAAACTGAGCTCTGCATCCACACCAACCGTGAGGTTGTTCTGGTGCGGAGCTGCTGCCCGGTTTGTGGTCAGAGCTTTACATGGAAAACAGAGCAGAAGTCAAACGCCGTCTTGTCTTCAGTGAGCCGTCACGGTTCTCTGGAACGTCTCACGTGTCACCAATCAGGTTCCTCAATAAAAGATGAGACTCTGTTCGTTCTACCATGAAGGAAGTCCTGAAAGTCAGAACCCTCATGGTTTAGTTTAGACCAGAACTTTGGACCTGGGTGTGTTTTCCAGTCAGCGTTGTGGTTGTGGAGCTGGTTTTCTCTAAAAGCATTCCTCTGATCATCAAAGCTTGAGGAACTGTCCGAGGAATGCAGTTCTACAGGAGCAGATGTTTGGACCCGATCCGGTTCTTCCTGATGTTCTCCTGTGGATAATGTGCTGCTGTCTCCTCCACAGCAACCACCTTCTTCAACCTCATCAACCTGCAGTACAGCACCATCTCTGAGTTCTGCACCGGGGACACCTGCCAGGCCATGACCGCCGCCTGCAGCACGTAAGCACGCTCGCGCACACGTGCACGCACGCACGCACACACACACACACACTCCTCCGTGCGTTCCTGAAGGAGCTGAGGTTCATGAGGTCGGCTGATGCTGCAGACGGAGAGCTCGGCTAATTTTGGCCTCCGGTCCATCTGGAAAAGTGCCGAAGGTGCAGCTTAAACCAACTGCTGCTAGATTTACTGCAGAACAGGAGTTCTGCTGCGAGGGGGGGGCACTATTTTACAGACTTACTGAGGCTGTGGTGCAGCGTCTCAGACCGTGTGTCCTCCTGTTTTTCGAGGAGAACAGATTTGTTTTATTGCTGCAGTTTGAAGCCCCTCCCTGCAGGGAGACGGTTAAGGCTTCATCTGACTGCTTTTGTGGGGGGGGCGTGGCTCCGTCTGTGTTGTTTCTGGCGGGACGCCCTTAATCCTTCCTGTTGTAGAAGCCGGTTCAGCCTGAAGAGCTGCCCTGAACTCCTCCAGCCTGAGCCGCTCAGACCAAGTTAGCCAGGAGGAAGCTCAGCCCCGGGGGGGTCCCCCTCCACCCAGAGCGGGAGCAGGCTGGCACCAGTGGGAGGGGCAGCACTGCTGGTTCAGGTGTTCCTGTGGTGGGCGGAGCCAGAGATCGGCTCTTGAGGAGAAGCGGTTCCTCCGGCCTCTCCTCTGGAGTCAACTGTCTGTATTTCCAAACTGCCCCACCCTTTCCTGTGGGGGCAGGAGCGCCGCCCCCCCCCGCCCCCCCGTGGTGAACTCTGGTTGAGCCACAGTTGCAGCAGCACCGTCATTCTGGGCCTGCAAGCACAGCCAGCTTCTATTTTAAGAAGAAAATGTTTCCATGAGCTCTGAGGGGCGGGGCTTGTTTCCAGGCCCCACACAGTGGTTTTATTAAGGGGGGGGGGTTCTGTCAGTAGGATCCGTCTCTGCTTCCCTCCCTCTCTCCCTCTCTCTCATGAGCTCAGAACTTCTGGAAGGTTCTGGGCCTTAAAGCTTCTCAGGGCAGCAGGTTTCTGGATGGGAGGGGCAGAGCTGGGGTCATTTCCTCTGTCAGCCGCAGTCTCACCTGTCTGACTCACCTGCTGCTGCTCTTCAGTTATCATGGTCCCCCCATGTGGGGGTGGGGGCTCATGATCTGTAAAAAGTTCAGAGGCGGTTCTGTTCTGCTGGTTCTGATGTTCTGATCTGGAGCAGCAGGTGATATTTGAGCAAGGAGAACCTCGCCAGTCATGTGACCTGCTCATCTGACACAGTTGCAGCCCCCACAGCCAATCCTCAGTGTCGGCCTCGAGCAGCCCCGCCCCCCCTCTGTTTTCATGTGATTGTGAAATGCGGCAGCAGTGACGCCATCTTTGCTTCTCTTCCAGAACCTATTACTGGTATGACGAGAAGGGGAGGAAGACGAAGTGCACGGCGCCGCAGTACGTCGACTTCGTCATGAGCCTCTGTCAGAAGCTTGTGACGGATGAGGAAATCTTCCCCACAAAATACGGTGAGCTGAGCGCCCCCTGCTGGTGCAGAAGTGGAAGTTCAGTGTGAAACGAAGCTGCAGAGAAGTCCTGCTGCGGGGAGGCTCTGCTGCGGGGAGGTTCTGCTGCGGGGAGGCTCTGCTGCGGGGAGGCTCTGCTGCGGGGAGGCTCTGCTGCGGGGAGGCTCTGCTGCGGGGAGGCTCTGCTGCGGGGAGGCTCTGCTGCGGGGAGGTTCTGCTGCGGGGAGGCTCTGCTGCGGGGAGGCTCTGCTGCGGGGAGGCCCTGCTGCGGGGAGGTCCTGCTGCGGGGAGGCTCTGCTGCGGGGAGGCTCTGCTGCGGGGAGGCCCTGCTGCGGGGAGGCTCTGCTGCGGGGAGGCTCTGCTGCGGGGAGGCTCTGCTGCGGGGAGGCCCTGCTGCGGGGAGGCTCTGCTGCGGGGAGGCTCTGCTGCGGGGAGGCTCTGCTGCGGGGAGGCTCTGCTGCGGGGAGGCTCTGCTGCGGGGAGGTTCTGCTGCGGGGAGGTTCTGCTCTTTAGACAAATGTTTTGAATAAAATCAGATCCGTTTGACTTTTTCTCTGAAATAAACGCTCCTGTTTTCATGTTGGTTCTGTTTCTCCTCTGTCTGCTGACCCGGTTCTCCTCTTCCTTCTTCCAGGCAAAGAGTTCCCCAACTCGTTTGAGGCGTTGGTGAAGAAGATCTGCCGGTACCTGTTCCACGTGCTGGCTCACCTGTACTGGGCGCACTTTAAGGAGACGGTGGCGCTGGACCTGCAGGGTCACCTGAACACTCTGTTTGCACATTTCATGGTCTTCGTAAGGGAATTCAACCTGGTCGACCCCAAGGAGACCTGTATCATGGACGACCTGTCGGAAGTACTCTGCAACCCCGCCCCCCTCCCCGCCCCCAGCTCTGCCCCCTCCCCCGCTTCACAAAACCACGTCACAGAGAGATGAGCGGGGGCGCCGTGGAAGCCTCTGGGGTGATGGAGGACGCCAGAGAGGAGGAAAGCCGCCTGCCCCCCCCCCTCCGTAAAGCAGGCACCTCCCACCAACCAGCTGAAGGAAAGGGGGAGGGTGGGGGGTTGCCCCGCCAGCAGGAAATGGCGTGAGTGTCCCTTTTAGGGACAGCCCCCCCACCCCCATCTTCTTCTCTGCAGTTTAAAGTAGGAAAATGTAGGCGTCTATTTTATGATTTTCATATTTTGTTTGTTGAAGATGTTTTTGGGCCTGACCCCCAGCCTCTGCACATCACTCAGTCATGGGGGGCCGGCTTTGCTTCACCTTGCTATTGTACAGTGTTAAAGTATGAAGATGAGGCTCCGGGGGGGCACACCAGCCAAACACTGTTCAGATGGTTTGCGTTGAGGATTCAAGCGGACAGGAGAAAGCCCCCCCATGGATGATCATCTGAACTGACATGGACGCCCGACAGTCCTGCAGGGGGCGGCGTGCGCGTCAGAGATCATTCCGGACAAAGACATGAGGTCATGTCTGCAGGGGGGTTCCTCTGCAAGTGAGGGAGGTGGCTTTTATTTTTACAGTCCCTTTAATTTTATAAACCGGATCTTCAGAGCAGGACGGGTTTAGGGTGATGGTGTTCCAGAGATTCTGGCCCGCTCGGACCTGATCACACGGTTCTGTCAAAGCCTCTGCCTGGGGGGGAGGACTGCATTTAGAGTTCTCCTTTTTATTTATTTTCAGGTTTTTTCTTGCAGGGTTCCTCGGTTCAGACTCATTTGATGTATTTTAATTATTAACTAAGTTAAAAGCAATTTAATATTTTAAGCTCTGCGAATTATAATCTAATAAAAGAGGAAAACCGTCTGTGTGGTTTGTGTGTGTTGCTCATAGCAGCCAACAAAGCTGCCAATGCTGCAGGGAAATGACAGCAGGGGAGGATCCTCAGTCATTGGTCCACAGCAGGTGGTGGCGTGAGGATCAGGTGTAGGCGGCGGGTCCAGCTGCGGCTGTCAGCCTACAAGAAACACTCCCGGATTCATTCACACTCCAAACGCACAGTCCACGCAGAGCGCCGGACACACGACGGACATGCGCACGCATGCAGGGCCAAACTTGTTGGAATGCTAAGGTGACGCCTCAGAGGCCCTGAGCTGCCTGGAAATCACTTACAAATGTTCCATCCTCCCTTGTCCCTGGAGGTGTTATCTCAGAAGAGGCGATATCTCAAAGGAGGAGTTATCTTAGAGGAGGCGATATCTCAAAGGAGGAGTTATCTTAGAGGAGGTGTTATCTTAAAGGACGAGCTATCCTAAAGGAAGCATTATCTTAAGAGGAGGAGTTATCTCAAAGGAGGAGTTATCTTAAAGGAAGTGTCATCTTTGAGGAGTTATCTTAAAGGAGGAGGTGTCTTAGAGGACGAGTTTTCCTAAAGTAGGCGTGATCTTAGAGGAGGCGTTATCTTAAAGGAAGTGTTATCTTAGAGGAGGAGTTATCTTAGAGGAGGTGTTATCTTAAAGGACGAGCTATCCTAAAGGAAGCATTATCTTAAGAGGAGGAGTTATCTCAAAGGAGGAGTTATCTTAAAGGAAGTGTTATCTTTGAGGAGTTATCTTAAAGGAGGAGGTATCTTAGAGGAGGCGTTATCTTAAAGGGGGAATTATCTTAGAGGAGGCGTTATCTTAAAGGAGGCGTTATCTCAAAGGAGGCGTTATCTTAGAGGAGGAGTTATCCTAAACTAGGCGGTATCTTTGTGGAGGAGTTATCTTAAAGGAGGAGTTATCTTAGAGGCGGCGTTATCCTAAAGGAGGAGTTATCTTAGAGGAGGCATCTTAGAGGAGGTGTTATCTCAGAGGAGGTGTTATCTTTGAGGAGGAGTTATCCTAAAGTAGGCGTTCTCTTTGAGGAGGAGTTATCTTAAAGGAGGCGTTATCTCAAAGGAGGATTTATCTTAAAGGAGGAGTTATCTTAGATGAGGAGTTATCTTTGAGGAGGAGTTATCTTAAAAGAGGCGTTATCTTAAAGGAGGAGTTATTTTAGAGGAGGAGTTATCTTTGAGGAGGAGTTATCTTAGGGGAGGCGTTATCTTAAAGGAGGAGTTATGTTAGAGGAGGCATTATCTTAAAGGAGGAGTTATCTTAAAGGAGGAGTTATCTTAGATGAGGAGTTATTTTAGAGGAGGAGTTATCTTTGAGGAGGAGTTATCTTAGAGGAGGCATTTTCTTAAAGGAGGAGGTATCTTAAAGGAGGCGTTATCTCAAAGGAGGATTTATCTTAAAGGAGGAGTTATCTTAGAGGAGGCGTTATCTCAAAGGAGGCGTTATCTTGAAGGAGGAATTATCTCAAAGGAGGAGTTATCTTAGAGGAGGCGTTATCTTAAAGCAGGCGTTATCTTGAAGGAGGAGTTATCTTAGAGGAGGCGTTATCTCAAAAGAGGCGTTATCTCAGAGGAGGCGTTATCTTAAAGGAGGCGTTATCTCAAAGGAGGCGTTATCTCAAAGGAGGCGTTATCTTAAAGGAGGAATTATCTTAGAGGAGTCGTTATATCGAAAGAGGCGTTATCTTAGAGGAGGCGTTATCTTAAAGGAGGCGTTATCTTGAAGGAGGAGTTATCTCAAAGGAGGAGTTATCTTGAAGGAGGAGTTATCTCAAAGGAGGAGTTATCTTAGAGGAGGCGTTATCTTAAAGGAGGAGTTATCTCAAAGGAGGCGTTATCTTAGAGGAGGCGTTATCTTAGAGGAGGCGTTATCTTAAAAGAGGCGTTATTTTGAAGGAGGAGTTATCTCAAAGGAGGAGTTATCTTAGAGGAGGCGTTATCTTAAAGGAGGCGTTATCTTGAAGGAGGAGTTATCTCAAAGGAGGAGTTATCTTGAAGGAGGAGTTATCTCAAAGGAGGAGTTATCTTAGAGGAGGCGTTATCTTAAAGGAGGAGTTATCTCAAAGGAGGCGTTATCTTAGAGGAGGCGTTATCTTAAAGGAGGAGTTATCTCAAAGGAGGCGTTATCTTAGAGGAGGCGTTATATCAAAAGAGGCGTTATCTTAGAGGAGGCGTTATCTTAAAGGAGGAATTATCTTAGAGGAGGCGTTATATCAAAAGAGGCGTTATCTTAGAGGAGGCGTTATCTTAAAGGAGGCGCTATCTTAGAGGAGGCGTTATCTTAAAAGAGGCGTTATCTTGAAGGAGGAGTTATCTCAAAGGAGGAGTTATCTTAGAGGAGGAATTATCTCAAAGGAGGCGTTATCTTAGAGGAGACGTTATCTCAAAGGAGGCGTTATCTTAGAGGAGTATTTATCTTAGAGGAGGCATTATCTTAAAGGAGGAGTTATCTTAGAGGAGGCGTTATCTTAAAGGAGGCGTTATCTTGAAGGAGGAGTTATCTCAACGGAGGAGTTATCTTACAGGAGGAGTTATCTTAGAGGAGGCGTTATCTTAGAGGAGGCGTTATCTCAAAGGAGGCGTTATCTTAGAGGAGGCGTTATCTTAAAGGAGGAGTTATCTTAGAGGAGGCGTTATCTCAAAGGAGGCGTTATCTTAGAGGAGGCGTTATCTTAAAGGAGGAGTTATCTTAGAGGAGACGTTATCTTAAAGGAGGAGTTATCTTAGAGAAGGCGTTATCTTGAAGGAGGAGTTATCTCAAAGGAGGCGTTATCTTAGAGGAGGCGTTATCTTAGAGGAGGCGTTATCTCAAAGGAGGCGTTATCTTAGAGGAGGCGTTATCTTAAAGGAGGAGTTATCTTAGAGGAGACGTTATCTCAAAGGAGGCGTTATCTTAGAGGAGGCGTTATCTTAAAGGAGGAGTTATCTCAAAGGAGGCGTTATCTTAGAGGAGGCGTTATATCAAAAGAGGCGTTATCTTAGAGGAGGCGTTATCTTAAAGGAGGAATTATCTTAGAGGAGGCGTTATATCAAAAGAGGCGTTATCTTAGAGGAGGCGTTATCTTAAAGGAGGCGCTATCTTAGAGGAGGCGTTATCTTAAAAGAGGCGTTATCTTGAAGGAGGAGTTATCTCAAAGGAGGAGTTATCTTAGAGGAGGAATTATCTCAAAGGAGGCGTTATCTTAGAGGAGGCGTTATCTTAAAGGAGGAGTTATCTTAGAGGAGACGTTATCTCAAAGGAGGCGTTATCTTAGAGGAGGCGTTATCTTAAAGGAGGAGTTATCTCAAAGGAGGCGTTATCTTAGAGGAGGCGTTATATCAAAAGAGGCGTTATCTTAGAGGAGGCGTTATCTTAAAGGAGGAATTATCTTAGAGGAGGCGTTATATCAAAAGAGGCGTTATCTTAGAGGAGGCGTTATCTTAAAGGAGGCGCTATCTTAGAGGAGGCGTTATCTTAAAAGAGGCGTTATCTTGAAGGAGGAGTTATCTCAAAGGAGGAGTTATCTTAGAGGAGGAATTATCTCAAAGGAGGCGTTATCTTAGAGGAGACGTTATCTCAAAGGAGGCGTTATCTTAGAGGAGTATTTATCTTAGAGGAGGCATTATCTTAAAGGAGGAGTTATCTTAGAGGAGGCGTTATCTTAAAGGAGGCGTTATCTTGAAGGAGGAGTTATCTCAACGGAGGAGTTATCTCAAAGGAGGCGTTATCTTAGAGGAGTATTTATCTTAGAGGAGGCATTATCTTAAAGGAGGAGTTATCTTAGAGGAGGCGTTATCTTAAAGGAGGCGTTATCTTGAAGGAGGAGTTATCTCAACGGAGGAGTTATCTTACAGGAGGAGTTATCTTAGAGGAGGCGTTATCTTAGAGGAGGCGTTATCTCAAAGGAGGCGTTATCTTAGAGGAGGCGTTATCTCAAAGGAGGCGTTATCTTAGAGGAGGCGTTATCTTAAAGGAGGAGTTATCTTAGAGGAGGCGTTATCTCAAAGGAGGCGTTATCTTAGAGGAGGCGTTATCTCCTAAAGGAGGAGTTATCTTAGAGGAGACGTTATCTTAAAGGAGGAGTTATCTTAGAGAAGGCGTTATCTTGAAGGAGGAGTTATCTCAAAGGAGGCGTTATCTTAGAGGAGGCGTTATCTTAGAGGAGGCGTTATCTCAAAGGAGGCGTTATCTTAGAGGAGGCGTTATCTTAAAGGAGGAGTTATCTTAGAGGAGACGTTATCTCAAAGGAGGCGTTATCTTAGAGGAGGCGTTATCTTAAAGGAGGAGTTATCTCAAAGGAGGCGTTATCTTAGAGGAGGCGTTATATCAAAAGAGGCGTTATCTTAGAGGAGGCGTTATCTTAAAGGAGGCGCTATCTTAGAGGAGGCGTTATCTTAAAAGAGGCGTTATCTTGAAGGAGGCGTTATCTTAAAGGAGGAGTTATCTTAGAGGAGGCGTTATCTCAAAGGAGGCGTTATCTTAGAGGAGGCGTTATCTTAAAGGAGGAGTTATCTTAGAGGAGACGTTATGTCAAAGGAGGCGTTATCTTAGAGGAGGCGTTATCTTAAAGGAGGAGTTATCTCAAAGGAGGCGTTATCTTAGAGGAGGCGTTATGTCAAAAGAGGCGTTATCTTAGAGGAGGCGTTATCTTAAAGGAGGAATTATCTTAGAGGAGGCGTTATATCAAAAGAGGCGTTATCTTAGAGGAGGCGTTATCTTAAAGGAGGCGCTATCTTAGAGGAGGCGTTATCTTAAAAGAGGCGTTATCTTGAAGGAGGAGTTATCTCAAAGGAGGAGTTATCTTAGAGGAGGAATTATCTCAAAGGAGGCGTTATCTTAGAGGAGACGTTATCTCAAAGGAGGCGTTATCTTAGAGGAGTATTTATCTTAGAGGAGGCATTATCTTAAAGGAGGAGTTATCTTAGAGGAGGCGTTATCTTAGAGGAGGCGTTATCTCAAAGGAGGCGTTATCTTGAAGGAGGAATTATCTCAAAGGAGGAGTTATCTTAGAGGAGGCGTTATCTTAAAGCAGGCGTTATCTTGAAGGAGGAGTTATCTTAGAGGAGGCGTTATCTCAAAAGAGGCGTTATCTCAGAGGAGGCGTTATCTTAAAGGAGGCGTTATCTCAAAGGAGGCGTTATCTCAAAGGAGGCGTTATCTTAAAGGAGGAATTATCTTAGAGGAGTCGTTATATCAAAAGAGGCGTTATCTTAGAGGAGGCGTTATCTTAAAGGAGGCGTTATCTTGAAGGAGGAGTTATCTCAAAGGAGGAGTTATCTTGAAGGAGGAGTTATCTCAAAGGAGGAGTTATCTTAGAGGAGGCGTTATCTTAAAGGAGGAGTTATCTCAAAGGAGGCGTTATCTTAGAGGAGGCGTTATCTTAAAGGAGGCGTTATCTTAGAGGAGGCGTTATCTTAAAAGAGGCGTTATTTTGAAGGAGGAGTTATCTCAAAGGAGGAGTTATCTTAGAGGAGGCGTTATCTTAAAGGAGGCGTTATCTTGAAGGAGGAGTTATCTCAAAGGAGGAGTTATCTTGAAGGAGGAGTTATCTCAAAGGAGGAGTTATCTTAGAGGAGGCGTTATCTTAAAGGAGGAGTTATCTCAAAGGAGGCGTTATCTTAGAGGAGGCGTTATCTTAAAGGAGGAGTTATCTCAAAGGAGGCGTTATCTTAGAGGAGGCGTTATATCAAAAGAGGCGTTATCTTAGAGGAGGCGTTATCTTAAAGGAGGAATTATCTTAGAGGAGGCGTTATATCAAAAGAGGCGTTATCTTAGAGGAGGCGTTATCTTAAAGGAGGCGCTATCTTAGAGGAGGCGTTATCTTAAAAGAGGCGTTATCTTGAAGGAGGAGTTATCTCAAAGGAGGAGTTATCTTAGAGGAGGAATTATCTCAAAGGAGGCGTTATCTTAGAGGAGACGTTATCTCAAAGGAGGCGTTATCTTAGAGGAGTATTTATCTTAGAGGAGGCATTATCTTAAAGGAGGAGTTATCTTAGAGGAGGCGTTATCTTAAAGGAGGCGTTATCTTGAAGGAGGAGTTATCTCAACGGAGGAGTTATCTTACAGGAGGAGTTATCTTAGAGGAGGCGTTATCTTAGAGGAGGCGTTATCTCAAAGGAGGCGTTATCTTAGAGGAGGCGTTATCTTAAAGGAGGAGTTATCTTAGAGGAGGCGTTATCTCAAAGGAGGCGTTATCTTAGAGGAGGCGTTATCTTAAAGGAGGAGTTATCTTAGAGGAGACGTTATCTTAAAGGAGGAGTTATCTTAGAGAAGGCGTTATCTTGAAGGAGGAGTTATCTCAAAGGAGGCGTTATCTTAGAGGAGGCGTTATCTTAGAGGAGGCGTTATCTCAAAGGAGGCGTTATCTTAGAGGAGGCGTTATCTTAAAGGAGGAGTTATCTTAGAGGAGACGTTATCTCAAAGGAGGCGTTATCTTAGAGGAGGCGTTATCTTAAAGGAGGAGTTATCTCAAAGGAGGCGTTATCTTAGAGGAGGCGTTATATCAAAAGAGGCGTTATCTTAGAGGAGGCGTTATCTTAAAGGAGGAATTATCTTAGAGGAGGCGTTATATCAAAAGAGGCGTTATCTTAGAGGAGGCGTTATCTTAAAGGAGGCGCTATCTTAGAGGAGGCGTTATCTTAAAAGAGGCGTTATCTTGAAGGAGGAGTTATCTCAAAGGAGGAGTTATCTTAGAGGAGGAATTATCTCAAAGGAGGCGTTATCTTAGAGGAGGCGTTATCTTAAAGGAGGAGTTATCTTAGTGGAGACGTTATCTCAAAGGAGGCGTTATCTTAGAGGAGGCGTTATCTTAAAGGAGGAGTTATCTCAAAGGAGGCGTTATCTTAGAGGAGGCGTTATATCAAAAGAGGCGTTATCTTAGAGGAGGCGTTATCTTAAAGGAGGAATTATCTTAGAGGAGGCGTTATATCAAAAGAGGCGTTATCTTAGAGGAGGCGTTATCTTAAAGGAGGCGCTATCTTAGAGGAGGCGTTATCTTAAAAGAGGCGTTATCTTGAAGGAGGAGTTATCTCAAAGGAGGAGTTATCTTAGAGGAGGAATTATCTCAAAGGAGGCGTTATCTTAGAGGAGACGTTATCTCAAAGGAGGCGTTATCTTAGAGGAGTATTTATCTTAGAGGAGGCTTTATCTTAAAGGAGGAGTTATCTTAGAGGAGGCGTTATCTTAAAGGAGGCGTTATCTTGAAGGAGGAGTTATCTCAACGGAGGAGTTATCTCAAAGGAGGCGTTATCTTAGAGGAGTATTTATCTTAGAGGAGGCATTATCTTAAAGGAGGAGTTATCTTAGAGGAGGCGTTATCTTAAAGGAGGCGTTATCTTGAAGGAGGAGTTATCTCAACGGAGGAGTTATCTTACAGGAGGAGTTATCTTAGAGGAGGCGTTATCTTAGAGGAGGCGTTATCTCAAAGGAGGCGTTATCTTAGAGGAGGCGTTATCTCAAAGGAGGCGTTATCTTAGAGGAGGCGTTATCTTAAAGGAGGAGTTATCTTAGAGGAGGCGTTATCTCAAAGGAGGCGTTATCTTAGAGGAGGCGTTATCTTAAAGGAGGAGTTATCTTAGAGGAGACGTTATCTTAAAGGAGGAGTTATCTTAGAGAAGGCGTTATCTTGAAGGAGGAGTTATCTCAAAGGAGGCGTTATCTTAGAGGAGGCGTTATCTTAGAGGAGGCGTTATCTCAAAGGAGGCGTTATCTTAGAGGAGGCGTTATCTTAAAGGAGGAGTTATCTTAGAGGAGACGTTATCTCAAAGGAGGCGTTATCTTAGAGGAGGCGTTATCTTAAAGGAGGAGTTATCTCAAAGGAGGCGTTATCTTAGAGGAGGCGTTATATCAAAAGAGGCGTTATCTTAGAGGAGGCGTTATCTTAAAGGAGGCGCTATCTTAGAGGAGGCGTTATCTTAAAAGAGGCGTTATCTTGAAGGAGGCGTTATCTTAAAGGAGGAGTTATCTTAGAGGAGGCGTTATCTCAAAGGAGGCGTTATCTTAGAGGAGGCGTTATCTTAAAGGAGGAGTTATCTTAGAGGAGACGTTATCTCAAAGGAGGCGTTATCTTAGAGGAGGCGTTATCTTAAAGGAGGAGTTATCTCAAAGGAGGCGTTATCTTAGAGGAGGCGTTATATCAAAAGAGGCGTTATCTTAGAGGAGGCGTTATCTTAAAGGAGGAATTATCTTAGAGGAGGCGTTATATCAAAAGAGGCGTTATCTTAGAGGAGGCGTTATCTTAAAGGAGGCGCTATCTTAGAGGAGGCGTTATCTTAAAAGAGGCGTTATCTTGAAGGAGGAGTTATCTCAAAGGAGGAGTTATCTTAGAGGAGGAATTATCTCAAAGGAGGCGTTATCTTAGAGGAGACGTTATCTCAAAGGAGGCGTTATCTTAGAGGAGTATTTATCTTAGAGGAGGCATTATCTTAAAGGAGGAGTTATCTTAGAGGAGGCGTTATCTTAAAGGAGGCGTTATCTTGAAGGAGGAGTTATCTCAAAGGAGGAGTTATCTTAGAGGAGGAATTATCTCAAAGGAGGCGTTATCTTAGAGGAGACGTTATCTCAAAGGAGGCGTTATCTTAGAGGAGTATTTATCTTAGAGGAGGCATTATCTTAAAGGAGGAGTTATCTTAGAGGAGGCGTTATCTTAAAGGAGGCGTTATCTTGAAGGAGGAGTTATCTCAACGGAGGAGTT
This sequence comes from Oryzias celebensis, assembly GCA_014656515.1. Lineage (NCBI taxonomy): Eukaryota > Metazoa > Chordata > Actinopteri > Beloniformes > Adrianichthyidae > Oryzias > Oryzias celebensis. The sequence continues at coordinate 1,270,591 of BNCR01000006.1, forward strand.
ATCTTACAGGAGGAGTTATCTTAGAGGAGGCGTTATCTTAGAGGAGGCGTTATCTCAAAGGAGGCGTTATCTTAGAGGAGGCGTTATCTTAAAGGAGGAGTTATCTTAGAGGAGGCGTTATCTCAAAGGAGGCGTTATCTTAGAGGAGGCGTTATCTTAAAGGAGGAGTTATCTTAGAGGAGACGTTATCTTAAAGGAGGAGTTATCTTAGAGAAGGCGTTATCTTGAAGGAGGAGTTATCTCAAAGGAGGCGTTATCTTAGAGGAGGCGTTATCTTAGAGGAGGCGTTATCTCAAAGGAGGCGTTATCTTAGAGGAGGAGTTATCTTAGAGGAGGCGTTATCTTGAAGGAGGAGTTATCTCAAAGGAGGCGTTATCTTAGAGGAGGCGTTATCTTAGAGAAGGCGTTATCTCAAAGGAGACGTTATCTTAAAGGAGGAGTTATCTTAGAGGAGGCGTTATCTTAAAGGAGGAGTTATCTTAGAGGAGACGTTATCTTAGAGGAGGAGTTATCTTAGAGGAGGCGTTATCTTGAAGGAGGAGTTATCTCAAAGGAGGCGTTATCTTAGAGGAGGCGTTATCTTAGAGGAGGCGTTATCTCAAAGGAGGCGTTATCTTAAAGGAGGAGTTATCTTAGAGGAGACGTTATCTTAAAGGAGGAGTTATCTTAGAGGAGGCGTTATCTTAAAGGAGGAGTTATCTTAGAGGAGGCGTTATCTTGAAGGAGGAGTTATCTCAAAGGAGGCGTTATCTTATCACTTCCATCATAAAAAGGAGAACCAAGACCTGAAAGGAAAAGATCCCGAACTGGAGAGACATAAACGAAGATGGAACCTAGAAATGCGCGTCTGAAAGAAAACGACGTGAGAACATAAGAGAAGTTTGAATCCTGTCCCAGCAGCGGGCGAACACGGTGGTCCGCTGCTCCTCTATGGAGTCAGTTCAGTCTCTTAATTCACAAATGCAAGCACTGTGATTCACAAAATAATTATTGTAAATTTTCTGAAAGATTTATTGTGTATTTATGAGCCACACCGTGCATATTTGTGAGACGTTTATTGTGTATTTTACAACATTTACAATAGTGTAACACAGCGTACGTATTTGTGAAACCAGTCCTGAAGCTCACCAGACAGACCTGCAGAGATCCAGGGATCCGATTCCAGGAGGACTTCAGCAAAGCGGGCCGGGCCGGGCCGGGCTGTAGGAAGAACGTGTTCTGCAGAGGGCAGGCCAATGGGACTAAGGTCACCGTGCAGGAAGACCCCCAAAGCTGGCAGAATCTCCTCCTTTGTAGAGGTAATACTGTTCTATTGAAGTAGATGCTTTTATACAGTCATGTAACGGTTCACTGGTTTGTGATTAGAACAAGTTTGACTTGTTTTTTAAAGAAAGAGAAGGGATAAGAAAGTTCATTTTCTTCTTTATTAGCTTTAAGTCAAGTTACTCCTATGTTAGAGCAGATATAGGTTTGGTATTTACACTGTGTAAAATAATTGGCGGGAACATCTCACTATTTAATGTTAAAATTCTCAGTTTCATCACTAGAAAATAATCAGAACACCAGCTCCTTTGGTCTCACATTACTCTTGTTTTATGTCTTTGAGTTTTCATTAAATACTAGAGGTACCGGGAACTCTGTTCAAAGAAATTATTTTTTCTGTTTTGCAAAAGCCAAGGAGCTCAATGTTTTTATGTTGTAGAAACTCCTTCCCATGGAAATGATGAAGGTTTTGGACCAATCAGCGGGAGACAAAATCTACTTCTAACATGGCACCAACCCATCAGCAGGAGTCGCTGTTGTACTAAACAATTTTTCTGGCAAACTTTTAACTACAAAGAAGGATGGTTCTGGTCACTGCGGAGGTCCAGAACAATATTAAATAAATATATATGCCGTTACATTGTTAGATAAATATGTCATTAATTATTATAAATTGACACAAAAAATACATTTGGAAATCAACAAATAAATCTTTAAATATATGTGGCATTAAAATATTAAAATTGCCATTAAAAAACACATGTAAACTTTTATTGACATTTATTTGATTCATGGTCCAGTGTGGGCTGGAAGAGACAATATTTAAAAAAAATACGTTTTAAATAAAGTTAATAAAGAAAAGTGTCATTATTTCATTATAATTTATTTCATTCATATATTCATATAAACCCCTTTTGTAATTTAAACTAAACTTTATTAACTTTGTTTGTGTCCTTCTTTTTGTATGACCGGACGGAAAAAGAAAGGGGGAAAAAGAGAGAGAGATGTTGGGGGGCACAAAAGAAAAGGGGAAAAGGGGGGGTTACAGAAGTTAGAGGATGACTACAGAGGGAGGGAGGGTACAGTCATAAAACAACAGGCAACAAAATGCTGTAAGTTTAGAATCATTACAGTTAAGTGTGAGTATTAACCGAAAGTGGGCGGGGCCTGTCCACACGCGCAGTTGTTACGAAGATTCCTGCTGATACGAACACTCCTGCTGATACGAACACGCTTGCTGATACGAACACGCCTGCTGGCTCCAAGAGTCTTCATCAAGTTATCAACATACAGTTCACACGCACACTAATGCACACCAACCAACCAACACGTGTAAAGCGTTCCATTCTGTCACATAAACTAACTGTGCAAAGGTGAGGTGACATCAGTGGTCAGGTGAATGTTTATGTTAGGGGTCAGGGGTCAGCCACCCCCACCTAGAGGAGGGACAACAAGGGAAGTGGGGGTCCCCGAAAGGTGTTTTGTGATCTTTTTAGTGACACAGAGAGAATATAAAAGCAGGACTCCTCATCTCATAAAACCCAAGAATGTTTTCAAGTTTTTAAGGTTTTGTTAGCTAGCTAGAAGCCTGAAAACAAAGCACACTGGAAGTTCAACTCTAGTCTTTATTTGATGGACTTTACTCTCAGTCAGAACTGAAATCCGCTGGCTGATGACTCCCAGATCACCAGGCACATGGATCAGTGGGAGCTTTTTACTTCAAGGCACAACAGATTTCCATACATTTTAGTAAAGGACTGAGCAGAAATAGTAAAGAAAAGGAAATGATTTGAGAAATGAACTCTATCTGCGAAGTGAAGGTGAAAAACAAAGATTTATAATCCTCCAAACCTCACTGGACAACATGTGCATCGCTAAAGGTGCTAAAGGTGCTAAAGGTGCTAAAGGTGCCAAAGGTGCTAAAGGTGCTAAAGGTGCCAAAGGTGCCAAAGGTGCCAAAGGTGCCAAAGGTGCCAAAGGTGCCAAAGGTGCCAAAGGTGCCAAAGGTGCCAAAGGTGCCAAAGGTGCCAAAGGTGCTAAAGGTGCCAAAGGTGCCAAAGGTGCTAAAGGTGCCAAAGGTGCCAAAGGTGCCAAAGGTGCCAAAGGTGCCAAAGGTGCCAAAGGTGCCAAAGGTGCCAAAGGTGCTAAAGGTGCTAAAGGTGGCAAAGGTGCTAAAGGTGCTAAAGGTGCCAAAGGTGCCAAAGGTGCTAAAGGTGCTAAAGGTGCTAAAGGTGGCAAAGGTGCTAAAGGTGCCAAAGGTGCTAAAGGTGCATGGAATAGGTCCAGAGCCGCAGGAAGTGGACTGAGGAAGGAGGAAAAAGCTCGGCTTACTTCTGCAGGCTGGAAAAAAGGCGACAAGACAGAAATGCTGTTAATAGATGACTGATTACTGACAGGGCAAAGACAAAACCTGAAGGTATTAAAAGAGACATTTCCAGTTCTACAGTAAGTTATATTCCTCCTCGTGTTCATCTCAGGACGCCTGTTTTAATCACATTTATGAGCTGCTTCCCAAAGTGTTTGGAAAGATTTGTGAAGCAAATTTCCATGGAAGAATCAGAAAAAGCTATGAGACATTTAGCTTTAATAAGTCTCCAGGTTCCGACAGTCTCGTCATTCGTTTTTACAGACGCTTTTGGGAACACCTAAAAATCTGTGACCAAATCGTGTTTCCAACCACGATGGAACAGGGGCTCATCCCACAATAACATCCGTTTAATACTCGACCTGCTGGATTAGGATCATTTCGTTGAAGACGATAGTTTTGTTTTGTTTCTAGATTTCTTTATTGCATTTGATACATTTGAGCACAAATTTATGTTTCGTACTTTTGATTTATCTGGCTTGGATGTAATTTCCTACATTTTATTTATAATGACACAAACAGTGTAGTCACATTATCGGAGGCTGTCCAATCTCACCACTGCTTTTCATAACTGCAGCAGAAATGTTATCTATACTAATAACAAATTCTACATTTTCTGAGCTCAATGTTTTGAGAGACTAATTAGCAATCGCTCAGCTGGTGGATGACACGGCATATTCATGAAGGACAGCGCTCAAATACCGGAAGTTCTTCAGACTGAAGGTTTTCCCTCCAAAGCATGTGGCTTAAAGTTAAGCCTTAGTGAATGTGAATTATTGCCGATACAGCATTCTCATCAATCTGTTATTCATGACATTCTTGTTAAAAGTGTAGTGAAGTACCTTGGGATCGATGTCTCTAAAATGCTACAGAACCAGAGGAAAATAATTCATGGAAAGGTTTAGAAAAGTGTCAGCTTTGTTTGAATTTGTGGTGACATTTCCATTTTTGGCAGAAAGATCTTTGTAGATTGTTCTACCCAACATTTTCACTGTCTGTCCCTAAATCTGAGAAGAAAGCAATAAACAAGGCCAACTGCAATTATATTTGGAGAGACAAACACATTCCATGAAAAAGGAGCATTAGTCAGGGATGATAGTGATGGTGGACTTAAGGGTACAGAGTTCAAGAGTTTAGATGGGATGATTATAATAAACTTAAATCAGTTCTAAAGAAAGAATAAAGTCTTTGGTTTGGTAAACCTCCCAAAGTTTTTTTAAAACTAGGGGATATTCATCTCCTTTTAAAATGTGATTTTGATTTAAAAACGGCCTGTCAAGCTGTCCACTTTTTATCAGGAAGTACTACTGCACTGGAAAGGAATTTTTAAACACAATTTTAGTCCCCATAATACACCTATGTGGCCTTCCGTTGTGTGTTATAAAGAAATAAATCTTTGTTTTTCAAAGACTGTTTGGACAAAGGCATGTGGTCAGGTTACACTTGATCGATAACAGAGGAAAGATTTGACCATTTGAAATGTTTGGTAGCAGATTTGGGCTAAAGGATAGGAAACAATGAGATACTAAAAGCAATTGTCCAATCTTTAATTCAGTTATAATCTATTCTAATTCAGCAAAAAGCTCCAGTTCAGCATCCATCTCTGCTGGTTAAGGTCATCTGTCAGAAGAAGAGCTTTTTCCTACATTTTCCAAAAGAAAAGCAATCTCACAATGCTACCCAAAGAACAATTGGCTAAGTTCATTTTAAAACAATAAGTGATCTAAACCCTCGTAAAGAACTTTTAAAGTTTGGATTTCTAAACTATTCATGTGTCTTTCCTGGTGAAAACAGAGAAAAAATTGATCATTTGTTTTTTTTTTTTATTGCATATACGTTAACAGCTTTTGAAAAGATTTTTATTTCTGGTTCTCTTCTAAATTCTCAGCATTAGTAAATTTGAGGGGAAAAAACATGATTTTAAGTGTACTTTCGAGCAATATTTTATTTGTTTTAGTTTTTAATGTATTGATAATTTTAGGGAAGTTTCATATTCATAATGAAAGATATTCTAAATCCAGACCACTCTTTCTTACATTCAATAAGGAGATTTGTTTAAATTTTGAATCATTAAAACTCATGAAAAGTAAACAGCAAAGGAACAGTTTCAACTTTGTTGAAGATAATTAGTTATATAGAAACACTTAGTATATGTTGTTGCTGTTGTAAGATTATAGCTTCATTTAATGTTTGCAAGTGTTAAAAAAAAATTGAAGTAAAAAAAGAACTTGCTGCTGATAACGATTTAAATATCAGCTGCTTTGTTCATGTTGGAAAAAAATTGCAAAGACACCTCATGGTTTTATTCTCCACCACAGTCAAGCAACAAAAACATCAAAAAAAGAAAAAAATTGATCGCGCGTGCTGAACATCTTGATGGCGCGTGCTGAACATCTTGATCGACAGTGCTGAACATCTTCATCGCGCGTGCTGAACATCTTCATCGCGCCTGCTGAACATCTTGATGGCGCGTGCTGAACATCTTGATCGACAGTGCTGAACATCTTCATCGCTCGTGCTGAACATCTTCATCGCGCCTGCTGAACATCTTGATCGCTCGTGCTGAACATCTTCATCGCGCGTGCTGAACATCTTGATGGCGCGTGCTGAACATCTTGATGGCGCGTGCTGAACATCTTGATGGCGCGTGCTGAACATCTTGATGGCGCGTGCTGAACATCTTGATCGACAGTGCTGAACATCTTCATCGCTCGTGCTAAACATCTTCATCGCTCGTGCTGAACATCTTCATCGTGCGTGCTGAACATCTTGATCGACAGTGCTGAACATCTTCATCGCTCGTGCTGAACATCTTCATCGCTCGTGCTGAACATCTTCATCGCGCCTGCTGAACATCTTGATCGCTCGTGCTGAACATCTTCATCGCGCGTGCTGAACATCTTGATGGCGCGTGCTGAACATCTTGATGGCGCGTGCTGAACATCTTGATGGCGCGTGCTGAACATCTTGATGGCGCGTGCTGAACATCTTGATCGCGCATGCTGAACATCGTGATCACCCGTGCTGAACATCTTGATGGCGCGTGCTGAACATCTTGATGGCGCGTGCTGAACATCTTGATGGCGCGTGCTGAACATCTTCAACGCGCGTGCTGAACATCTTGATCGCGCGTGCTGAACATCTTGATGGCGCGTGCTGAACATCTTGATGGCGCGTGCTGAACATTTTGATGGCGCGTGCTGAACATCTTGATGGCGCGTGCTGAACATCTTGATGGCGCGTGCTGAACATTTTGATGGCGCGTGCTGAACATCTTCATCGCTCGTGCTGAACATCGTGATCGCCCGTGCTGAACATCTTGATCGCTCGTGCTGAACATCTTGATCGCGCGTGCTGAACATCTTCAATGCGCGTGCTGAACATCTTCATCGCCCGTGCTGAACATCTTCAACGCGCGTGCTGAACATCTTGATCGCGCGTGCTGAACATCTTGATCGCGCGTGCTGAACATCTTGATCGCGCGTGCTGAACATCTTCATCGCCCGTGCTGAACATCTTCATCGCTCGTGCTGAACATCTTGATCGCGCGTGCTGAACATCTTCATCGCTCATGCTGAACATCTTGATCGCGCGTGCTGAACATCTTGATCGCGCGTGCTGAACATCTTCATCGCCCGTGCTGAACATCTTGATCGCGCGTGCTGAACATCGTGATCACCCGTGCTGAACATCTTCATCGCTCATGCTGAACATCTTGATCGCGCGTGCTGAACATCTTCATCGCTCATGCTGAACATCTTGATCGCGCGTGCTGAACATCTTCATCGCCTGTGCTGAACATCTTCATCGCCTGTGCTGAACATCTTCAACGCGCGTGCTGAACATCTTCATCCCCTGTGCTAATTATAAAGGTTCATTGATCATGAATCACATTCTGATGGTGTATTAAGAATAAATAAACATGAATATTTTTCGTGTCGTTGAGTTAAATAGAAACTGAGAGGAAAACTGACATTTTTTAAATCATGCAGACACACTTAAAGACCCTTTTTGTGCTTCGTCATCCTGAGCTCGTCTTTTTTTCTATTCGGTTTTTGCTGAGTCATGGTATAGATATGCTCGGGTCTTCACGGCTGCTCCATCCGGGACCTCTGGACCCCCGCTGAGCCGCGCCGCCTCCTGACAGACGGCCGCGTGGGGGCGCCCTCGCTCAGCTTGAACCGGGCCAGCCCCCCCGCCTCGTCCAGCTGCTTGGCGCTGCAGCACGGGGTCGGAACCTTCACGGTGTTCCCGAACTTGGAGTAGTCCACGGCGTACATGCAGTCCTCCTCCGACACGGTGGGCACGAAGCGCTGCCCCCACAGGATCTCCTCCGACACGTAGGAGGTCCGCGCCTGCGTGGTGATGCCGGTGGTCTCCACCACCCCCTCCAGAACCACCACCACCTCCATGTGCTGGTGCTGCAGATCTGACGGGGACAGCTCGTAAAGGGGGCTGTCCTTGTCGATCACGTGGGAGATGATGAGGGGGGACACCAGGAAGATCCCGTTGGAGCCCACCGGGTTATCCAGGTGGATGTCGACCTGGTCCAGCGGCACCACCTCCCCCTCGTCGGTGGTGCTGCGCCTCACCACCTGCATGCGCACGGTGGCGCTGATGATCATGCTTTTGCGCAGGTCCCCGATGCGGATCATGAAGCACAGCTTGTTGTTCCGGACGGAAATGACGGCGTGTTTGCTGAAAATCAGCGTCTCCGCGCGCCGGTTGGCCTGCGCGGTTTTCATGAAGATGCAGCCCAGCATGATGGCGTTGATGACCAGACCCACGATGTTCTGCACGATGAGGATGATGACGGCAGACACGCACTCCTCCGTGATCATCCGGCCTCCGAAACCGATGGTCACCTGAACTTCTATGGAGAAGAGGAAAGCCGAGGAGAAGGAGTGGATGTCCGTGACGCACGGGACTAAGCCGTCTCTCCTCCAGTCCAGGTCTCCGTGCGCAAAGGCAACGAGCCACCAGATCATCCCGAAGAGCAGCCAGCTGCACAGGAAGGACATGGTGAAGATGATGAGCGTGTGGAGCCATTTCAGGTCCACCAGAGTGGTGAAGACGTCCTGCAGAAAGCGGCCCTGTTCCCGGATGTTGGTGTGCGCTACGTTGCAGGTTCCGCTCTTGGCCACGAAGCGCGCCTTCCCCTGTTTGGCCTTAAACTTTGGCTGCAGGACATCCTCAGCCAGACGCGTCAGCAGGTAGTCATCCGGGATGAGTCCTTTCCTGGACAACATTGCGTTCCCATGACACGCGCGCGCTGCCTCGGGCCGTCAGATGGAGTCTGTCCTCCAGTATTTGCTCCTCGACAGCCGCCGGACGCCGCGGGGAGCGCGGCGGTCTGCGTGTTTTCGGGGGGGTGCGCGCTCCCTGCGCCCCCTCCAGATCAGGCGCCTCACGAGGGTTCCCGCGGGAGGGTGTTCCTCCAGCCTCGCAGCTGCCGTGGTCACTCACGGCACTGACCCACCGCGCGCGGCGGTGCCGCCTCTCCAAGCTCCGGTTGCGCGTCGGTGCGCATTTCCTGCAGCCCTTTGCGTAAACGGAGTCCGAGCGGGTTTATGTGGGGGGAGTTTGGTCTCATTTGGATAGAGAGGCGCGCGCAGCTTCGTCAGGGCTCTGCTGACTTCACAACATCCCGGTAACGGGAGACGGGCGCTGTGAGGTGGAGAGGAGGTCGTTTCTGCATGAAGGGATTGATGGCAAATGAAGCCTCGAGCTGCGCAGAAGCAGTGCGCCACAGACATCCATGGAGTAAATATAGAACACTGAACTGTAAAACATACACCTCACACGCGCACGCGCTCACCCCTCCCAGCGCTTCCCTTCATGAAGAGGGTCAGCATCTCTGCGGTCAGCTGAGCTCCAACCCTTCAGTCACCACAAGAAGCCCCGCCCATCCGCACACCGACACACCTGAGATCATTTATGTTTTATTACCAAACCAGTAATAATTTTATGTACAAATATACACAGGAGTAAAAAATAATGGGACTGGATGTTCCACGGGACAATTGCACTTTGAATGTCTTCCTCTCCTCCTCCTCCTCCTCCTCCTCTGGAGGTGCTACTTATCTGCCCGCACAAAGGAGGCAAAGACGCTGTCCTCCCTGTCCAGCAGGGCCTGGGGTGTGTCGTACTCCAGGATGATCCCCCGCTTCATCACAATCACCAGGTCGGCGTTCAGGATGGTGTGGACACGATGCTGGGGGGAGGGGGGAGAGCAGGAGAAACCATAAGACTCCTGAACTGAGAGGAGGAGCTGCTCCTGCAGCCTGGAGTCAGGGGAGATTGTTCTCCTCTGACCTCCTGCTGGGTTCCAAACCTTCACCAGGAGAAAGGAGTACTCACTGCTATGGTCACCACCGTCCGGTCAGCAAAAGCAGTCATCACCACCTTCTGCAGGATGCTCTCCTGTGGACGCAGACGGGGGGGGGGCGGGGTTCAAACTCTGTTTACGTGAAAACAGCAAACGTCCTGGAAGAACGCGTTCTCCTGCTGCAGCGAAAGGAGGTGCAGGAATGAGAGGCAGACACTCCGTCAGGCTCCTACTGCTCCTCCACCCCCCTCATCTAATAGGGGGTGTCCTCTCTGCCCCCGCCCTCATGAACGCGTTATTCAAAGGCTCACGTTTCCGTTGAAGATCCACCTCAGAGCTTCTGCTGCACGCTCTGTGTTGCCATGGCAGCAGCTTCATTCCTGCACCTCCTTTGGCCTCTGCAGAAAGCGGGCGCTGACCGTTGCCATGTCGATGGAGGCCGTCGCCTCGTCCATGATGAGGATGCTGCTCTTCCTCACAAAGGCTCGGGCCAAACAGAAGAGCTGCCGCTGGCCCTGGCTGAAGTTCTCGCCGCCCTCCGTCACGATGGCGTCTGCAGACAGTCAGGTCTCATCATGCCTGAACAGCAACCTGTCTACAGGTCACCCCCCCATGATAATCAGTCAGCATCTGACAGGTTTACTGTCTGTTCTGAAGAACTGATTTTACTTCAGGAACCAACATTTCTGCAAAAACGGGACCTTAGTGCAAATCAAAGTCTGGTTTTTAATCAGAGGAACTTAAAGGGCCCATACCATGCTTCAGCCTCTCAGAGTAAACTCTACTCTTCTTTGATCACATAGAACCTTTGGCAGACTGAAGAACGCGTTTTTTATCTACCCTAAAGTAAGACGCCTCGATCTCTGAGGCTCCGCCTTTCACTCCGTCTGGGTGCCGCCCATTTCATGACGTCATCCTAGAGCCGGCCTCCGGAGCGTTTCGTCCACGAAAACAAACATCCAAACTTTTGCAAAGATGGATGTGTATTCCGTATATCTGCCTTTAGTAGCCCGGCCACCACTACACTGACTACAACACAAACACGCCTGGCGTCTGCTTAAACGCCGGGCGTGAACCACCACCTGTGGTTCCGGTACCGTGCATTCTAAAAGAAGGCGTTTAGCCGATCGCCGTTGGCTCTGCAGAGACGGCGTGTGTGTTGGCCTGGGGGCGGTGCTGGCGGCGGTGCTGGCGGCGCAGACTCTTCCTGGAAGGAGCTGTTCTCACATTGTGACGACAGCTCGTTTTCATGGGCTGGGAGGGGCTGCTGCTCAGAGCGCAGGTTTTTAGAGGAATATTCAGAAATGAGGGAACGATGCTTCTGGGTGATGATAGTGAGGGCCCTTTGAAACATTATTTACTTCAGGTCACAGAAGAGCCTCTGCCTGAAAGCACAAATGTTTTCAATCACAGCATCAAACCTTCACCTCTGATCTCTGGAGGATGAAACTTTTAGAAATCAAACCAAAGAAAACGTTGCTGCAACATGTAACTTCTGCTGCAGTTGGGATTCTCCCGTGAAAAAGAATAACAGATTTTCTCTGCAGCAGCAGCAGCTCCACATCAACCAGCAGAGATCTCCTCTGGTTCTCCTGACAAACTGCAGCAGAAGCGACAGAGGAGGAGCTAAAGCTGCTCTCAGCTGATGCTGATCTGGACCGGTTTGCTGAAGCGTCCTGATGTCAGAGCTGCTTTATTGGGGGCGTCTGCTCGTGCAGACGCTGCGCAGCAGATCTTTCTGATGAAGGAGAACAGCTGCTGCTGTCACAAACCTAAACCTCCCGGCAGCGTTTTCACCACCGACTTCAGCTGAGCGATCTCCAGAGCTTCCCACAGCATCTCATCTGTCGCCTTCATCTCTGGGTCCAGGTTGAACCTGCAGACACACGTGCACATACATGAACACGCACACACGTGTTTGCTCTGGTTTCACTCAGACGTGTTGATGTTTCACTGATGTTTGGCTCTCCTTCAGGAAAAGCCTCGTCTCTTGAGATGTTTGAGGAAACGTCTGAGCTGCAGCTCTCGGATCGCAGCCCCCGTCCCTTTGCTGACCCACCCCCGTGGACAGAGAGGGTCATCGTACCGGATGGTCCCGCTGAACAGGATGGGGTCCTGGAGGATGATGGACAGCCGGGACCTGAGGGTCTGCAGGGGCAGCTTGGAGATGTCGATGTTGTCAATCACGATCCTCCCTGAAGAAAAAGTCAGCTTCATGAAACCCAGGAAGTCTGCGTCTGCGTCTGCGTCTGCACCAGAGCTGAAACGTTTACCCTCAAACATGTCCACCATGCGGAAGAACGCCAGCGAGAAGGAGGACTTTCCGCTCCCGGTCCGGCCACAGATCCCCACCTGTGAAGAAACGGCGTGGTGACGCTTTCCCAGAAAGCCTCACGTGGGTCTGGTGTGCTTCTTTACCTTCTGTCCGGGGCTGACGTGCACGTTGACGTTTTTGAGCACGGGTTTCAGCGAGGCGTCGTAACGGACACTCAAGTTCTGGATCTTGATCTCTCCGTGGCGGGGCCAGCCGTCCGGCACCTGAGGCACAGCTAACACACACACAGACCCCCAGAGCGGCGTTTATGAGGCTCAAACTCCAGGCGGGTCATAAAAACATTCCAGTTTCCAGCTCAGAACGGCAGGATTATCAGTTATAGAGTGAAAATCAAAAGGGAGGACGAGAATTAGTTTGGGTTTAAAGGACATAAACATGCGAGCCAGCAGGAGCCCACAGGGCTTGATGAGGAGCAGAGAGGAAGGAGGAGCAGATCAGAGTTCATGCGTCAGCGTTGGTGCACTCACTCAGGAGCCCCTCGTAATTCTCAGCTTCAGTTCTGAGGAGACCATTAATCCTCTTGACAGCGCCAAGCTGCACCTCCATGTCTGCCAAATTTCGCACCATCCAGTTCATGTAGTTGGACACCTGAGACAGGAGGAAGGAGGAGTCACGCTGCTGCAGAAGTCTGACGCTGACACACGAGTTTCTGCAGCCAGCAGATTCATCTGCAGCTTTTGTTCTCACGTCTTCTCTGAAAAAGCTCAAATATTTCAGTGTCGCTTCAACAACAGAAACTGCATTAGAGACAAACGGAATCACTTCCAACAGAAACGTCTTCAGAAGGTTACAGTTTGGGATTTTCCCTCCTCTGCTGGAAAATTCCGTTTTAAAACAAGAAAAAGCTTTTTATTCAAAGATTTCATGCTCTTCTTTCATGTTTAAAGTTCAGCGCCGTTTCAGAAAGACAGCAGGGCTGGGTGGTGTTCTGTGAGGGTGGGGCTACCAGCACAACAGCAGAACATTTCCATCAAACTCCCACAGATCCTGGTCAGATGGTTCTGATCCGATCAGATGAACTACAGTTTTTCTGCATGCTTACTTCACGTGTAAACACGCTTTATATAAAAAACAGTTCTGTTATATTAGCTTTGTATGATTACATGCTCATCACACACACAATATTCACAGTAATACTGATGCATTCACACTAGGGGTCTAACAATTCATCAATGAATCGATTTCTATTCCAATGATCCAACCAGATCCATCTGTCTGAGGCAGAACTCAATCAAATCGTATCAACCGATCCCATGAAAATCATTTCAAAAGGAGATCACTCAATAATTGATCTTAGAAAATACCATGTGGATTAAAGTACGGCAGAACAACACATGTGATGCAGTAAATGATCAACCATCATTCATCATTCTTCAAAGTCATGAATGTTCTAATAATGTCCCTTTGGATTATTCTGATGTGGAACAACAACAGTGGGATGAACTTTATCAAACTCAAATGGGAATGGATTTGACGTTCATTCTTGTTTACTTGTTTGTTTGTAAACATATTTATTTACACTTGATTATTTTGAAGAAACACAAGAATCTGGAAAAGTTCACTTCAGTAGCAGGAATTTATCTCTGAGTTTCACGGTTGAAGTTTTAGATGAAGATGTTCTGGATCGGTTTTAGGTCAGAGAATCAGATCGTTCAGAATGAATCAATTCTGTCTTTGAGGATCAGCGGAAGGACTTTTACTTCTGGCAGCAGTGGATGCAGTTTACTTTTCATAGACAGAAAAACAAAAGTGTGAATGTTTAGTTTGATTTTCTCTTTGTCTGCAGAGGTGAGGTGTGATGTGATGTGCGTGCGTGTGTGTGTGTGCGTGTGTGCATGTGTGTGTGTGTGCGGGTGTGCGCGCGCGTGTATCTTTGCGTGCGTGCATGTGTGCGCGCGCGTGTGTGTGTGTGCGTGGTGGAGTGGTTCACATGCCCTTTAGTTCAGAGACAAACACTGATGACCTCATGATGTCAGACTGGAGCTCAATCTTTCTCCTATATGGGAACACCTCCACCTGTCTGTCTATAAAAGACACCCCCACATAATACTTTGAGAGGCTGACCAATCAGAGAAGCCCTAACATGAATCTGGGAGGGGCAACATGCATCTATACTGAAAAAAAAAATATTTTCAGAAGAATAATGTCTTCTTTCTTTGTTGTCTTCTCTACCAAACAAAGTCATGGCATGAAGGAAACAACCCCAGATGCTCACCATGAGAGCGTACGTCAGGCCGAGCCCCACCAGCCCAGGAGACAACTGGTTATAAAAAGAGCTGCTGATGGAGGCCACAGCTGCCACCAACACCACACACGCCCCGATGTACTCCTGCAGACGCACAACACAAGAGGAGAGGAAGCAGCAACAAGTCTCAGTGTCTGCAACAAAATACCCCAGTGGTTTATTACACACTCATACATGCACGTGCAAAAGGAACATGTCAAGGTTGCATCCTCTGCAAAAGTCCAACAAAACACCTCAGATACAAAGTCACTGGCATGAGGATACATTTCATGTTGACGAGGTAACAAGATCTTCAGTTTCCATCAACTCTGCAGCTTCAGACTGAACCAGATCCACATCAACCAGTGAAGTAGAACTGCTCTGAGACTTCTGGAGCAGAACGGCAGGCAGGTTCTTACCATGCGGACCTCCAGCCAACGGTTGGCCGCCGTGAGGAAGAGCGAGGCGATGTTGTTGGCGTCTGTGAACTGCAGCAGCCTCTGTCTGAAGCGCGGCTCGTACCTGCCCACAGAAAGCAGCTGCGGTTTGTTCGGATCAGAGTCTAAGCAGGAAGAGTCCGCTTTAGAGACGCGCCTTCAGAGGCGCAAGAACAACAAGGAATCAGAGTGAAAAAGTAGAAAAAGTTCCTGAAGTCCAACAGAAACACAGAGGAAGAGAGCAAAAACCTGAAAACTAAAACATCTTACCTGAAATAAAGATAAGAAAACTTATTTATGACTGAATTTGTCTAAAACCCAAAAGAAACCCAGAAATGAAGAGTCTGCTGTTACATCGTCACATATTTCTGTCCAAATACAGAAATAAACTCTGGTTTGTTTCCTTTTATGATTTAAAATGATTAACATTGTAGTAAGTAAACCTTTCCGACTCACAAAGGGCTTCACAATGTTAAACCAGAGAATGAAATTAAAACAAAATGTTTCAAGCAGATACAACCCAATAAAACATTTAATTAAAACACAACTAAAAGCTAGAAATTCAGCTCAAAGCTCTTGTAAATAAAAACGCTCAGTGAACCGCGGTGGCTTTTGATGGAAGATATTTCATCATCAGGAGCATAAATGAAAGTCTCTGTCTTATTGGGGTTTAGAAGTCAATGTTGTCCTGTTAACACACTTTGATGCTGGCCAAGCAGTCCAGTAGATAACAAAGACTTTTGTCATTATTTCCATCAAAGGAGCAGTAGAGCTGAATGTCATCAGCATATAGATGATAAGAGATGTGGGAAATTTGCTGATGAGTCTCCCAAGAGGGATCATATAGAGAATAAATAGAACGGGTCCCAGAACCGAACCTTGGGGAACACCACTAGACAGAGTTTTAGTTTCTGAGGACAATGAGTGACCTTATATGATCTCTCACTGAAACAGGAGACAAACCAGCTGAGAACTGACCCAGACAAACCAGTCAACCACAGTGTCATGATCCACAGTATCAGATGCAGATTTCAGGTCGAAAAGAACGAGAACGGTAAAGTGACCAGAATCTGAGCTCATTGTTGGAAAAAGACCTGATTCACTTGAGTGGTTCTTTTTAAAGCCAGATTGGAAAACATCACAAATATTGTTTTCTTCTCACAACAAACTCGGTTGCTCAGCTTCCAACTTGTCCAAGACTTTAGCAATAAAAGGAGGTTTTGAAATGAGTTGAAAATGATGTGGATCAGAGAGGACCAAACTTAAAACTGTTTAAAATGTTGCTCTTTTTCTAACGTTGTCCAGCTTTAAAGCAAAAATACCATCAGATATCAAAGTGAGTAAAACTAAGACCGTTCAGTGTGTGACAGCTCCACTGCAGACATTTAGGTTGACATGCAGATTTGGGTCTGTTTTTAGACTGAATTCTTTATCATTATTATATTTATAATATATTTATAATATTTATAAGCCTCCATCAGTGTAGTCTCCAGGACAGGAAGTCCTTACCTGAGGGCTCTTATTGTGGTGAGTCCTTCCACTGTCTCTGAGAAGTGGGACAGCAGGGGAAGTTGGGTGCTGTCCTCCAGCTGCTGCAGGTCCCTGACCAGCAGGCAGAACAAAAGGATAAAAATCAGCTCTGCTGTGGAGTTTCCGCCCCGTGGAGGAATGTGGAACGCATCAGCGCCGCCCTTTCTGGCTCACCTGGACGCCATGCGGAAGTATTTCTGGATGAAGTAGCAGGTGACGGCCAGCGGCAGGAGGGCGATCAGGAAGACAGGCGTCACATAGGAGATGACGCCCAGGGCGGAGACGCACAGCAGGGTGGAGCGGGAGAGGCACTCCAGCGTGGTGGGGATGTGCTGGTCGATGGTGTTGGTGTCTGTGGAGAACCGGTTGAGGATGCTGCCGAGCGGAGTCGTCTCAAAGAGCCTGCAGCAGAGGCTCATGTTTACATGAGAGGTCATGACCCCTGATGCTTCTGATTCAAATGTCATCCTGATGTAAATCATTCTACCAGAGGAAACCACTGCAGCATCTCTGACAGAAACACATCTTTAGTGGAGATCTGTGCTCGAAAGCATAAAGTCTGTTGGTTTGTGTGACATGCAGCTGCTCCTTCTGTGCATGAGAGTGCATGTGAGTGCATGTGAGTGCATGGGAGTGCATGGGAGTGCATGAGAGTGCATGAGAGTGCATGTGAGTGCATGAGAGTGCATGGGAGTGCATGGGAGTGCATGAGAGTGCATGGGAGTGCATGAGAGTGCATGAGAGTGCATGAGAGTGCATGAGAGTGCATGGAGTGCATGAGAGTGCATGAGAGTGCATGGGAGTGCATGGGAGTGCATGAGAGTGCATGAGAGTGCATGGGAGTGCATGGGAGTGCATGAGAGTGCATGAGAGTGCATGGGAGTGCATGTGAGTGCATGTGAGTGCATGTGAGTGCATGAGAGTGCATGTGAGTGCATGAGAGTGCATGGGAGTGCATGGGAGTGCATGAGAGTGCATGAGAGTGCATGTGAGTGCATGTGAGTGCATGTGAGTGCATGAGAGTGCATGTGAGTGCATGAGAGTGCATGGGAGTGCATGGGAGTGCATGAGAGTGCATGAGAGTGCATGGGAGTGCATGGGAGTGCATGAGAGTGCATGGGAGTGCATGGGAGTGCATGGGAGTGCATGAGAGTGCATGAGAGTGCATGGGAGTGCATGGGAGTGCATGGGAGTGCATGAGAGTGCATGAGAGTGCATGGGAGTGCATGTGAGTGCATGAGAGTGCATGGGAGTGCATGAGAGCGCATGTGAACGTGCTCGCATGTGTTTCAGCACAGAAAGGCGAAGCAGATGGTGCTGCGAGTAATGAGGCTAAAGAGGAGCTTCGTCGCTGTCTCTCCTTTTGAATGATGTGTTTAAACGGCAAACACAAACAGCACCCCCACCCCCCCGCGCCGCATCACCTCATGGGCGCCAGGATGATCTTGTTGAGCAGACCGTGGTGGAGCTCCTTGGCCGCCTTGAGGCCCGTCCACTCCACGGCCACAGAGGTGGCGAGGCAGAGGATGATGCCGAGGCAGCACAGCACACTGAACACGGACAGGTACCAGGAGTGGCTGAAGTTGCAGTCCTGCAGACAGACATGCAGTTTAGAGCAGACGCGTCTGCAGCTCCGTCTGCCCACTTAGTTTGCTCTTTGATGATAAGCACAATTTAACTGGCAGGCTGGTCAAACATCAGCGGAGGAAAAGTCTCTGCTGCTCTGAGGAGGAAGCAGCTGAACAAACGGGGAGAGGCTGAGAGGACACCCGAATACACACGCACACCCATGCACACACGCACGCGCACAGACATGCACATGCACACACACATGCACACGCACACATATGCACACGCGCACACACATGCACACACACATGTACACACACATGTCCAAACAAACACACACATCCACACGCGCATGTCCTGTCATGTTCTGACAAAGGAGTTTACCTGGACTGCTTGACCAGAAATGATCATTCATTTCTATGATGATCTGATCTGACCTGATCCAGACTAATCTGATCCATTTGCAGGACTCGTGAAAGTCCTCGTGAGAATCCATCCAGAGCTCACAAAAAACCCGCCATGGAGCCTCAGAACTTCTGCCAAACAGGACGTGCTCAGAATTCAAACATCTTTTCACGTGTCCTTGACTGTGCATGTGTTGATGTGCACGCGTTGATGTGCATGTGCGCGTCACGCTGACCGTCTGAGCCCTTCACCCGACCTGCATGCGCCATGAGCTCGCTCTGCAGCCACGAGCAGAACAGCTGCTGCGACCTGCGGGTGTGAATGACGAGGTTTTCTTTCCAAATATAACCTGAATCTAAATTAATCTTCTGTGCATTCCTGCACGTCTGCTCTGCACAAACACCTGATTAACCAAAACACCACCACAGCAGCCGCAGCACAAATGCAGCTCAGTTCCAGATCTGCTGCAGACAGAACCATTAGAACCACTGAAAAATCGGATCCCCTCATTTCCCGTCTTCTCTGACCCCAACCAGTGAGGGTAGATATTCAACCCCCCTGACTGAGTCTGGTTCTGGAGGTAATCTGCTGGTCTCCAACAGCATCCGGCCAGTTTCATCTGAACCTCTGTCACTAAACAGAATCCCACACTGAGCTGTTCTGCCCTGTCAGGGATTCTCTGTACATTTAGAAAACAGCGGAAAACGAAAGAGTCTGAACTCAGCCAGGCTGAAATCTGATTTAGAAAACCACATGAGCATCTTCCACCAGCGAAGCCATTTTAGGACCAGAGCTGCAAAAGTTGACAGATTCTGGATTCTCACCAGAGGCCTCATGGTCAACCTGCTCCTGAAGGGGTTCCTGGAGGAGACAGGTTGGTGGACCGATTCTTCACCACGTCTTCATCTCTCATCCTGAAACCTTATTCTGTTTAGGGTGGGTTAGGTTTCCTTCACTGGTTGCCACGGCGATGTAACCTTGTAAGAGATGAAGCTGCTACTTGACTCTGAAGACTCACAGCTGAACCCGAGGCTGGAGGCTGGCTGAAGCATCAGAGCTGCTTCAGAAGGACGCCCCAGACGGAGGACAACCTTCAGGTCAGATTTCATGAAAACACGAGGAGAACGTGCAGCACTGAGATGCTCATATCCTAACGTCAGTCTAAACGCCTGAAACTGCAGTGGTTCTGTTCAGAAGATCAACGTCTGAGTGGGTTTTGACAGTTTGGATCCAGAGACAGATCCACCAGAGAAGATCCAGTTCCTCCTCGTTTGGGTTTCACGGTTCTTTTGTTCAAATCCAAAAAGTGACAGAAAAAATGGAAAATACAAAGACACAACGACCTTCGGGGCCCCCACTTCTCTTGAGCGCCCTCCTCTGGAGCGAGCGTGGGTGGCCCCTGCCTTGCTCTCTCTCCTGACCTCCCGTGGGGTGGGCAGGTGGTTGCCGTAAGCGTGGGGCGGGTCAGAGCCCTGATGCTCAGCAGTCCCAGGTGATGGTGTGCTGTTTGTGTGGCGCCGGGGGGCTCTCTGGGGGTTGGGCCCCATGCTGGACCCCCTGGCATGGCGGGCACCTCCCTCTTTCTACATTCCATCATCCACCTCAGTAGAACTCAAACACCTGAACACAGGTGTCGGCTCACCTTTGACCTAATCGTGTGTGTTCATGTGAACACACAAACACACACGTCGGGCCTGCGTTTTACATGTCCATGAATATTTCCCAAAGCAGCGACATGAAAACATTTTTTAAATATTCGGTTTCTTTGGAGGGGTGCCCCCGCAGACCCGTGACCCTCTAGATCCTCTTATGATGCTCTGGGGGGTCTGTCCGCAGGCCAGCGTCTGGAGCTCTGACCCGGGCTGGACCTGCAGAGATGCTCTTCTCTGCTATAACGGTCCTTCACTCCTTCACGGTAGCAGACGCTGTTCCATCTGATCCCAGATGACCTCGTTACCTTTGCAGGTGTGACAGCCGGCAGCTGCTGCATCCATCACCTCCACCTGAAAACCCACAGCTGGCTTTCCCACCACCTCTCTGAAGAAGCTCAGATGATGCTCCTCCTGCACCTCCCAGAAGGTTTGCCAGCTCTTCACTTTCTATGACTTTCTATGAATGTTGCATGGTGCAGGTGAAGCTGCTTTCAGGTCTGAGCTCCATCAGAGTGATGGATGCGGTGTGAGCGTGACTGGACTCCTCACACCTGGAAGCGTTTGCACCTTGAACGAGGCTGAAATGGGAACTAGAAGCAGAAAATTAGTCAGCCGCTCACCTGCGCAGCAGAACAGTTGCGAGGCGTGGCGTCCATCTTGGCCGAGATGACGTGGGAGGTCCAGCGGGCCAGCCAGTAGTCGATGGCGACCATGAGCGAGTGTTTGAGCAGCTGAGAGAGCAGCAGCAGGGACAGCAGCAGCAGCCCAGCCGAGGACAGGTACGCGCCGCAGGAGCGCCAGGGGATGGTGGCTCTCTGACGCATCACCTGAGAAAGGTTGTCATCGTCCTCACTCTCCACAGATTCCTCTGCCAACAAAAAAGAGAGAATTTCTGTGTCAGAACCAACTCACTTCTACTGCTCTGCCAAAACTCCAAACTTCACATTCTTTACTGATCAAATAAGTGTTTCACCAAAACGGAACCTGACCCGTTCAGATGTTCTGATGCAGTAAAACTGTCTTTCCACTAAAGAGACAGAGACTCTGCGGCGAACATTTCCCTTTGATTCTGCTCAGATCATAGAAACATTTCACTTGTACAGTTTGGAAGCTTTTCTTTAAACAAACTTCCGTATTTCTGTTAGGTTGTTGCTTTTTCTATCGAGTGTAAAAGCTTCATTTGAATAAATCTACGGTGGCCCTGAAGTGCAAATCGACAAATCACTCAACATAAAAACACATAAGAGATCACAACTTTGGGCGTCTGTGGAGCAGCAGGAGGGGCGATCAGCCTTAGACTGGAAGGTTGCAGGTCCGATTCCTGCCTTGCCTGCCCATGTGTCAAAGTGTCCTTGGGCAAGACACTGAGCTTCACTTTGCCTCTGGTGGGAGGTTGGTGCCAGTGTTCCGCTGCCATCCGTGTGCGACTGTTGGCCTTCAAGGAAGGTAGAAAAGCGCTACACAAGTGTACGCCATTTACAACGCCATTTACAACGCCATTTACAACGCAAAAAAGCAAAATAAAGAAACGACATCACATTTTAGAAATGCAAAGTAAATCCCAGAAACATGAGGAAAAAAAGTCTCATCTCAGCTGCTCAACGGTCCCGCCACCTTCAAAGAAACAGAGCTTTTTGGCCTTCGCCATCAAGAGACCTGACAGGACGACTACTCATTAGAAAATACCCCTGAATGCAACTTCTGGTTTTTGATCAGCTGACAAACAGCCCCTTTCATTTAAAGGATTTTTAAATTGGCAGCTAAAAGTATGTGTTTTCTGGAAGCTCTATAAAGAAGCTGGTTAAGCTCCAGCTGTAATAAATGCATTTCTCTCATTTTCTGGTCTAACGATTTTGGTCAGAACTTTATGTTTTTGTGTGGACTGAGTTCCACTTCAGGGCCTCCGTATAGAACTGCAAAAACACACCTGATCATCTACGGTTTTTGCAGTGATTCTGTCTGTTTTTTTCACCTCTTCCTGTTTCCTGTTGACCTTCACAACTTTTCTTCCTCAGACTGTGGACAAAGTGCAGGAAAAAACTGCAAACACAACGTCTCGCCAAAGGACAGATCCCAGAGGAAAGATGCTGCAGCTACAAGGTCACTGAGAGCAGGCAGAAGCTCATGAGGGAGGGGGGCACTAAAGAGAGTGACCTCTGACCTCCTCCCAGTGGTGATGACAGAGCAAAGACTAGACGCTTCATGCAGAAAGGGGTGTCTGGAGGATCAGCCTCGCTGGAGGCAGAGGTGTAGATGGAGCTGCTGCCATGTAGGGGCGATCTGAGGAGTTTGGGGAAAAGCCGTCTCATGAGGACACTCAGCGCTGGAAGCTCACACATCGGAGTTTTTCTAGAAGCCAAACACACTTTTTCTTCTGCGTTCCTCATTTTCAAACCAAGCGTTCTGACCACACCTGTTGGATGGAGCAGCAGGGCAGCTCCTGATGCCGGAGCCGTTGCACAAGTCCCCCCGGAGCGCCGACAACACATGGGAGACAACACACAACAGGTCAAAAACTGTCCAGCAGACAGTCAGACAGCAGCAGGAAACCCAAGTGAGGAGAGAGCGGAGAGTTTGACCCTCTTTACCAGACTAGAAGAAAGGAAGCAGAGCTGCTGCAGAGAGCAGCTGGACCAAGAACAGCAGATGCTGCTCGGAAAATGCCGCGTGTGATGAAGGTCAGCTGGTTGCTTCCTGACTCACCTTCCTCGTCTTCCTCCGTTTTGGCAGCTTCTCTGGCGTACATGGCCCTCCGCAGGTTTTTCCTCTCCAGGTCCGTCATGGTCTCCACCACGGTCTCCTAAAAAACAAATGCGGGGATGATGTGACTCTGCAGCAGAGCTGGAACTTCTGAAGTCCTCTTGGTTAAAGGATTCGGTCTCAGAGACACTGAGAGCTCCGTCTCACCGTCTGAAACTCCTGGTCCTGCCTGTGCATCAGCGTCTTCCACTGCTCAAAGAGTTTGGGATCAGACTTCTGGATGTCCTTCAGAGTTCCCTCAGTTTGGATGGTCCCTTCTTTCATGGCGATAATCTGACACACAAACAAAGATGATAAGAGTCAAAACACGACGAGATGCTCTGCAGACGCATCGTTCATCCGAGTCTCACCCAGTCTGCATGCGGCAGGTACTGAAGTTTGTGTGTGACGAGCACCACCGTCCTCTTCTCCTCTCTGAGCATCTTCAGGATGCCGTCCTGCATCAGGTGGTCACTCAGGTGGATGTCTAAAGCAGAAAACGGGTCATCCTAAAGGGGGGGTTGAGAAAACATGACAAACTTTGATTTTCATTCACTGGAAAAACATTGTATTTCTCAAAAAAATCTTTATTCTGCAGCATCCTCTTAGATTAAAGCATTCTGTTTGTCTTCAGTGTCATGTGCATGATATAAAGTCTAATACGTCATTAGATATTTTTTTTAAAACGCTGAGATTAAGTTTAAAAATTACTAGTAAAGTTTGTTACATGTTCAATGAACAACAAATCTTTCATTAAAACAATAATATGATCTCTTTTGCTTTACAGATTTAAAAATATTGTTGGAAATGTTATTTGCTTTGAAATGTATCCAACATTTATTGAATATTTAGGAATATTTTAACAAATACATTTTTATTTCATCATGAATCCACTGAAAGTTTGTTTAACTTTCAGATTAAACTGAATATAAAGTTTACATCACTGAAATAACAGGGTGTGATTATATTCATCATTAATGTAGAGTTAGATAAACTCTTCTTTAACAGTTCTGTCGTCTGTCCGTCCTGGGAGAGGATCCTCCTTCATGTAGACATCCCTGAGATTACTTGTTCATTTTTACCCAATATGGGGTTTTTCTCTCTGAGAAGGAGGGTCTTAGGGCCGGGATGGCAGTTTAGATTAGTCTGTTTAATCACTAGCTATTATTTATTTTTTATGACTGACTTTATGTTCTTTTCATAAATACTGGTATGAGGCCCATTCAGACGGCTATGGTTGGGCTGTAGGAATAACATTGAATTGAATTTTGAAGGAATTCCTTTATTTAATTATGACAGAATAAAAAGGAAATAAAACCCATTAGGTTGTGTTACTAAAGAGAATTTTTCTATTAAACTACATTTAGCTTAATAAAAATCCTGCACACATTAAGAATGCAACAGAGTTACCAGAAACACCACGTTTGTCTGCTGGTACAGCGCTCTGGCCACGCTGATCCTCTGCTTCTGTCCTCCTGACAGGATAATGCCCTGCAGCACAGAGTGTGAAGAAACCAGAAGAGAATGAGTGGAAAGCAGGGACTCCAGAGCTGTGGACGGATGGCTGAGGCCATCCGGCTGCACGCAGAAACAGACTGACCCGCTCCCCGATCTCCGTTTGGTCCCCCTGTGGAAGGATGTCAATGTCAGGCTGCAGAGAGCAGGCCTCGATCACAGCTTTGTACCTGCAGACACGAGCAGGTGAAGATCACAGCCAGGACGGACACAAACAACCACCACACTCACGGTTGCAGCGCCCCGTGCTGCCAACACAGCCAGCATGGATCCGTTACAGGAAAAGTTTGGAAAAAGGAGTCATGTGGACACAGTTAGACGTCTTCAACCTGCACAACTGTGACCACATGACCCTTCATTAAAAGTTTCTTTGCAACACTACAAAATAAAAGCAAACATTTATGCATCTTTTAGGAGAGAGGAAACAACAGAACAGGAGTCAGCAGAAAGCATCTTTAGTCTTTCAAACATCAAAGACAAAGAAAATCCACCATTCCGTTTTCCTTTGTTTAGATTTTCAGAATAAAGGTTTTTCTCGTGTGATAACCCTGATCAATCACATGACCAAGAAGCTATAAAAAGACAGTTGAATGTTCAGGATTGCTTTTCTCATTCTCTGATAAGAACATTAGAAACATTTATGACTAAAGACGTGCATTTTTATATGAAGAAATGACACTTCAAATGACTTCCTGGTTTTCTCTGCAGTTCCTGTTCAACCTGAAGATCTTAACCGGATGAACTTACTGACAGAGAAGGAAGCTCCTGATCAATCTTTACTTCTCAGGACAGGTTTATTTTTTTATTCATCAGCACAACATAAAGTTTACATGACACAGCCACACTGGTAAACATCAAGAACAACCACAAAAAAGTAAGGAGGAAAATAAACTACAACTACCCCCCCCCCCCCCCCCCCCCCCCCCCCCCCCCAATACATAACAAGAATGAAGTACTAAAAATCAATTTTATATTTATTTCTTTTGTGACAACTGGTATAAGTGGAATTGTGCCCGACAACGTGTGCATTATCAGCAATTGTTAATGAATATTAACATGCTAATTTTTTTTTAATCACATGCATTAACGTATCAACTTTGACAACCCCAGTCCAAACCTAAAACACAATGTCTAAAACTCTGATCTACTCTTTGCAAGCAAAACACATTCTCAAACAGTTGCACTGAGAACATAAAAGACCCTAAACAATAACACAAAGAGACAAAACATAAACTCTGCTCCAACACAGCAGTCACCATCAACACACAACTGATCAAAACTAAACACAATTGTTGCAAATCAACTGCAGTGAATGTTAGGGCTGTTCTGGAACAGCTGAGATCAAGACCCGAACCTGCACCAAGACCTGGACCTAGACAGAGGACAGTCTCTGATAAGATCCAGGTCAAAAGGTCAACCCTATACTCAGCAGGTTCAGGTTGTTAATTGGCATCATTCATACAGACATTCAGCGGGAAAATTATATTAAGATGTTATTGTTGTCATAGACAATATCAGTTTTCACAAAAGCTTGCTCATCATCAAAACGAATCCCCAAACAAATTAATCTCCCCAATCAAACGAATTCCCAATCAAACAAATTCCCAATCAAACCTCTCCCCAGTCAAACAAAATCCCAATCAAACAAATGCCCAATCAAACAAATGCCCAATCAAACGAATCCCCAATCAAACAAATCCCCAATATAACGAATCCCCAATCAAATGGATCCTCAATCAAACTAATTCCCAATCAAACAAATTCCTAACAAAACAAATCGCAATATCAAATGAATCCCCAATCAAACAAACACCCAATCTAGAGACGTCCCAATCAAACAAATTCCCAATCGAACTAATCCCCAATATAACGTATCCCCAATCAAAAGAAACCCAACCACATGAATCCCCAATCAAACAAATTCTCAATCAAACTAATCCCTAATCAAACGAATTCCCAATCAAACTAATCCCCAATCTAACGACTTCCCAATCAAACAAATTCCATATCAAACTAATCCCCAATCAAAAGAAACCAAACCTCATGAATCCAAAATCAAACAAATTCTCAATCAAAAGATTCCCAATCAAACTAATTCCCCATCAAACAAATCCCCAATCAAACGAAGTCCTAATCAAACAAATTTCCAATCAAACAAATTCCCAATCAAATGAATACCAAATCAAACAAATTCCTAATCAAACGTATTCCCAATCAAACTAATCCCCAATCTAACACCTTCCCAATCAAACAAATCCTAATCAAACAAATTCCTGTTGTTTCCTGTTTTTGGAGGGGATTCCATTCTCTATAATCCATGTCGTCCTCAATGTTTTATTGTGCAGTGTGTTGTGGTTGCTGTGTGTGAACAGAGTCTTCATCGAGATCGCAACATGAGCTTCTGATTGAAGATTCAAGTCTTTTGTACATTTAGCTTAGATTTTGAAACCGTTTTTGCTGTTTTGGTTACATTGGTCTGATGTTTCAGAAAAACATTTTCACGTTTGGGAACAACGGTCTTTTTTAAACATGAACCTATTTGCCTTTGAGAGCAGCAGGACAAGTTTAGATTTGAAACGTAACTTCCTCTTTTGCATCATTTAATAACATTATCTTTATTGGAGAAAATTGGGAACAATTCTCAAAAACCAGGTACTCACCTGGACTTTATCATGGGCATTTCAAAAGTGACGTTTTCCACTATGGTGGCGTTGAGCAACCAGGGCTTCTGGGAAGCGTAGGCTACAGGCCCCCTCTTCCTGCCGGAGGTTTCACACCACAACAATAAACAGAAAGACTTTTGTTCTTTCACACAAACAGGTTGATGAACAAAGAGTGACAGGAGACAATGTGTGAACGTTTCTGAGGTCAGTGTGCAGCGGAGGGTCAGAGGTGATGTGTCGCCATGGAGACGGGCATTCCTGAACTCACCTGATGTCCCCGTCACCTGCTGCATCTCTGTCGGCGGTGGGGCTGCAGGGACAAAAACACGGGCGCTGTCACCTGACTGTAATGAGATCTGAGCTCGCCTCACGCTTAGAGCACAAACACGGCTGCCCTGCAGCTGCAGACCGGCCCAGAAATAACGCAGGCTTTTGGGCCCCCTCCCCAGCACCATGCCGCTGACGGTCAGGGGACGGGGGGCTTGCTGTTGGCGTCCTGAACATCCTCGGCATGTGTGGCCTCAGTAACTGTACACTGAGATAGACTGTACTGTCCAGAGACGTGTCCCCACCAGGACATTCTCTGAAAATCATTTCTCAGGCCACGAGTGTGCTCACCTGAAACGACAACCAGAACTCCTGCAGGGGAGGTAAAACCATTTCATGTCACGCCATGAAACACGTTTTCTCAGCTTCTTTGACTCTGCTCAATGAGTTTCCGTTAACAAAAACAAAGATTTATTTAGATTCATGGTTTTCTCGGTGAAGAAACCCAGTTTAAGGGCAAAAAGGTCTGACAGTTTTCCAGCTTCAAACCGGCGGTAAAGTTCTGTAGATGTTTCGTTTTACGAGCGTCTAAAGTGTCAGTAACTCCATCCCTGTCAGACACGACAGCGCGAGAACTTCAGAGACAACAGAGGTTCCAGAGTCAAAATAACTGTTCACAAATAGAACATGAAAGGTTCTGCCAGTAAAACTACGGAACACCAAATGGGTCAAAATGTTTGTTTGGCATCTGAGCTGAAAGCTTCAGGTATAAAAATAATCTGCTGTTGATGATGCATCAGAACCACATGCAGAAGTTAAATAAAAACGGTAGATTTCAGTTTACAGGATCAATCTTCATCCTGTTGCTGTTAGAAAGGCTAAACATTTTAATTGCTTTAGGGTTTTTCTTTTTCTACTTTTTCTTTATTCCCTTCAGTCTCCCAGGTGAGCTTATTGTGGCCAGTCCAGTTTATTTCTGGGGTTAAAATAAATTAAGGACAGGTATGTGTGCTTCGGGCTTTTCCCTTCAGGAGTCGCCACAGCCAATCATCTTCCTCCATCTACCCCTGTCTTTTGCATCCTCTCCTCTATCATGTCTGATCCATAAACCTCCTCTTTGGTCTTCCTCTTGTCTGAGAGTTCTGGACTCACCAGCCTTCACAGCCTTCACGGCCAGTGGCAGCTGTGGAGCAGTGGCAGAGCGGTCGGCCTCTGATTGGAGCATTGCAAGTTCGATTCCCACCTTGCCCACCCATGTGTCAAAGTATCCTTGGGCAAGATACTGAACCCCAAATTGTCTGTGGCAGAGCCGACGTGTGTGAATTCCTTCTACCTACATATTCACCGTCTCTCCTCTGGACATGACCGAACCGTCTCAGTCTGATCTCTGGCTTTATCTCCAGAACCTCTAACATGTGCTGTTCCTCTGATGTATCATTCCTGATCCTATCCATCCTGATCATTCCCAAAGAGAACCTCAGCATCTTCATCTCTGTTTCCTCCAGTTCTTCTTCCTGTCTTTTCCTCAGTACCTCAGTCTCCAGGCTGAACAACATGGCTGATGTCACCACAGTTTTGTTCACCTTTCCTTTCATTTGAGCTGAAACTCTTCTATCACACATCACACCTGATACTTTTCTCCACCCATTCCATCCTGCCTGCTCTCACTTCTTCACTTCTTTTCCACTCTCTCCATTACCTGGACTGTTGACCTGAGACACTTCAAATCCTCCTTCTTTCTCTCATCTCTCTGTAACTTCACTCTTCCACTTGGGTTCCTCTCATTCACACACATGAAATCCGTCTTTCTGCAGTTAACCTTCATTCCTCTTTTTTCCAGATCAAACCTCCACCTCTCTAGCTTCTCCTCCACTTCTCTTCTGTTTACCTCCACAACACTCCCAACAAACTCCTCCTTTAAGATAACTCCTCCTCCATTTCTCCACCATGATAGAACAACTTGAACTCTGCTCCTAAGCTTCTACCTTCTACCGTTCCACCTGGTCTCCTGGACACACAGTATATCTACTGTCCTCCTCTGCATCATGTCCACTAACTCTCTGCCTTTTCCTGTCATAGTTCCAACATTCAAAGTCTCTACTCTCAGTCCAACACTCATGACTTTCCTCTTCTCTCTCCTCCTACAAACACGTCTTCCTCTTCTTTGACCAACAGTAGTCCAGTTTCCACTGGCACCCTGCTCAATGAGACCCTGGTTTGGCCCCCTTGTGGCTGCATTACCCACCTGACTGTTACATAACAAAACATTTCAATGCATATGAAATGTACTATGTTCTTCATGTGAATTTGTTCCCATTTATAAAAAAAAAATGAAAAATGTAAATGTTCTGCGTAAAGGTTTTCTATTTTATTTCTTTTTTATAAAAACTAGCTGTTTCGGTGGGATTGCAGTTCAGAACTACATTTGACCCATAAATGCCAGAATGTTCTACTGAGCAGATAATTCTAGAAACAAGGATTCACATCACCCCCCCAGGCATTTGCTAAACCATGTTTGCTGTTGTTCTGAGTCAGTTCAGAGGAGGAAGTGCTTCAGCTCGCTTCCTGAGTCTCCAGGCTGGAGTTACATGAGTGGGTTTGAGTGTCTGTGGATTCATGTCTCACCTTTCATCTCCATGTGACTCGGGACTCGGCAGGCTGAAAAAAGACACAAAATTCACCTAATTAGTGAGTCAATACATAAAAGCACTGAACAGGTTAGTATGGCTTTGCACATGCTCAGTAGAGGCTGTAGAGTATTTTGAGGTTTGTGTGTCTTCACTTGGTGAGTTCAGCATCAGCCAAACATCTGAGCTACAAACTCATTCCCTGCAGATTCCTGCAGCTCGCTGTGCTCAGACGGAGAAAAGTACCGACACTACAGATGATCTGACATCGTTCACTCAAGATTACAAACACGGCTGTGACAGAATGTCACATAAAGGAAAGAAAAAGAGACGTTTGATCAAAACTCTTGTTCATTAGACAGATATCACTTATCTATCACTTGTAAAACATTCAAACCCCAGAGGAGATGGAACAGAGAAAGACCAGCAATCTGAAGATGGATCAGTAGAGGACTCGTTAAAAAAAAACTCTATTTATCCACTTTTTAGGTCTGCTTATTCTTGTTCAGCTGCTGGAGCCTATATCAGACATAGTAAAGTGAAGGTGGAGCTTAGCCACTCACATTCACACCTGAGGAACAGTGTAGAATCACCAGATAACCTCTACAGCATGTTTCTATATTGCAAAGGAAGCTGCAGAAAACCCACACAGGAACCAGGAGAACACGCAAACTCCACACAGAAGGAACCCAGCTGGGATTTGAACCTTCTCACTAAGGCGAGAGTGTGAACCACTCCACCACAGTGCAACCCAACAATAAATAAAAGATAATGAAAATGTGGAAAAACACAAAAGAAAATAACAAATCAGGAGTTAAAACAATACTTTTTGTTTATTTGTTCTGGTCTTATGGAGTAAACAAACTAAAGAAAGTCATTCAGCTCTGGAGGTCACAGATCACTACACGTTTGATCAGAGAACACTGAAGCTCAAGCAGAACATCTGCATAAACAGCATAATGATGATCAAACAACATAGAAGTTACTCTGCAGACATGAAACTAAAAACCCAGCAGCCTGAAAGCCTTTCTCTCTCATTCAAGGCTCCGTGTGATCCCATTTAAAGCCTTCACCCTCAGAATCATCTTTGTTTGGTTTGCAGAAATGACTGAAGAGGATTTTTACTGGAACAGATTTTCTGGAAAACCCTGCAGCATCACAGACGTTCTCCTGCTCCTCACAGGAGAACCCTGAGAAGGTCTGAGATCCTCCTGATCTGTAGGACAGACATGCAGATTTCAGCTTTTTGTTGTCTTATTGATGCTTTGCATTAACAGCAGCTGATGGTTGAGATTGGTTGGGTGACGTGGTCTTTTTAATGGTTAGAACTTGATGAGTTATTAAGCTGCAAATTGAAAGAGTTCATCTGGGGGTGAACCGGCCCTGAGAGGGAGATCCGGACTCTTCTGCAGCTCTGTCTTTTTATCCGTCAAAAGGCTCCTTTTGTGTTTCTTTGCTTCAGGCGAAACGTGGTGCAGAAACTGGAGCGTGCTCTGATCCTTTGTGCTGTCTCATCAGCTTTTGTAAACTGCAGAGCGTCACATGACGCCGCCTTTGCATTTCCACGATCATTACAGGCTTTTGAGCGTAAATGGATGATGTGGCTTTCGCAGTGAGCGATTCTTTGGCTGAAACCAGGAGATCTGTGCATCAGTGCTGAGAGCAGATTCAACCTGGTTTTGTTTCTTAACAGTCCTAAAGACAAATCCTGATGACAAGTGTGAATGAAAACAGGTTTTGTATGAAAATGCTTCTTTCATCAGGAGGTAACTTCATCAAACACCTTCAGCTTCGGCCTGATTCTTTTTTGTTTAGCGTTCTCCTTCAGGCTTGATACTCTTGTCTTTTTAGTCTGCAAAGGGGGAGGAGTTTCTGCTCTCCTTAATTTCTTTACTTTTATCCTTTGCTGGAATCTGGGCACCAAAGATTTCAAAGAAAGCAGGAAAAACTATGTGTAGCTGAATTTTAGATTCAGAAGTGACTGAACGAAGATTTTGTGTAGAGCAGTCATAGGCAGTATACTGTATATGAAACGTGCATTTCCTGCAGCACGGCTGTGTATTTACACTGCAAACCATCAGCTCCACAGGACTTTGATCGAGTCCTTAGAATGAAAGCTCTCTAACGTCTATAACGTGAGAGCAGCAGCAGCACTGATGAGACTTCCTTATCGTCAGGCTTTACATCTAACGCAAGCTTCACTGATGCTGCACAATAAACACTGCATTTCAGTCAACAATCTGGAAGATGCAGCAGGGAGTGAGAAGTCAGCGTTACCTAATCGGATGGGCTGTTCCACCACCTCTTCTGAAGCTCCACAGCAACATGTCTTTAAACTACAGAACCTGAACTGGAAGCAGGTCAGGCCTTCTACAAAGAGAAATCCCAGATCCGTTTGTGTCATTTTGTGGAAACAAAGCAGATGAATGACGATACAATCGCAGTTCAGAGAGTAAACACCCGAGGAAACAGCGCAGAACTTGTGAGGAAAAAAGTCTTATTTTTAGCTGCAGTTTAAAATTCTGAATCCTCTGCGTGACAGGACTCAGAAAGGTGCAGTTTCCTGTGACACCCCCCCAGCAGCTCTGATGCAGGTGTAAATGCGGGAAGATCCCAGCTGTAAATCAAACAAACAACTGCAGCGTCTGCGCAGCAGCGCCTGCGCAGCAGGGTCTGCGCAGCAGCGTCTGCGCAGCAGCGTCTGCGCAGCAGGGTCTGCGCATGTCAGTCATTCCAGAGAACAGAAGGATCACATCACTCAGTGCCACTTGCTCAGTGCAGCAGCTGAGTTACAGAAAGTTTTCAGACCCCTTTAAATTCTTCACTCTTTACCAAAATTTAATTTTAATTGAAATTTAAAAAATTAATTTCATTTCTCAGTGATGTGAACTATCCTGGTAGAAAATAAAGCAGATGTGCAGAAAAAACAGAAAAACAAAAACTGAAAAATCTCATGATCATAAGTCTTCAGAGAATTGGTTCAGTACTGAGTAGAAGCAGTTGGATGGTGAACGTTGGTGCACAGCCATTTCAGATCTCTCCACAGATGCTCAGGTGGGTTCAGGTCAGGGCTCTGCTGGGCCAGTGAAGAATGGTCACAGAATCGTTCTGAAGCTGCTCCTCTGTTATTTCAGCGGTGTGTTTTGGGTCATTAGACGGCTCAGACTGAGGTCCTGTGAACTCTGGAAATGGTTTCTTGCCAACTTGACTCTGTCCTTAACTGAATTATTTCTGTCTCTGCTGCTAAAAGTTACCCCCAAAGCATGATGCTGCCTCCACCGTGTTTCACTGTTGGATTTGTGCTGGGCAGGTGATGAACAGCATCTGGTTTTCTCTACACTTAAAAAGTTCGTTTTGGTTTCATTCGATGACAGAATCTTCTCTCTCATAGTCTGGGAATCATCCGTGTGTTCTTGTCCAAATTATATCCAAACTTCCAGATGTCTATCACTGACATGAGGCTTCTGTCAGACCTCTTTGCCCTGACTGATGGAGAGCTGCAGTGATGGTTGACTCCCTCCTGCATCTCTGGTGATCTACAGATGCTGCAGCAGCAAACACGTCTGAGTCTTTACTGCAGTATGCAAAGCTGCTGCTGAGGCAAAGATAAATCACCCCTCAAGCCAATGATGACAGCTTTGACACAGTTCAGGTCAGAAAGAGTGGGGAGGGGTGACTTTCCTTCTCTCCCCCCGCTGATGCTCACAAACGCAAACTCAGCAAACGGAAAAGAACTAAAGGATGAGACCGACCTGTTCCAGGTGACTGTCCCAGACACTCTTTGCATCTCTCCCAGAGCCGCCAGCAGCAGGGAAGACTTTCCGCAGCCCACCTGTCCCACGATCATTGTCAGTTTGCCTGGGGGGGCAGCAACAGCACAGTGAAGCACAGAAGAACAGAAACATGTTTCTGACTCTGCCAGGCTCACCAAAGGGAACCTTGATGTCCACATTGGAAAGCGTCGCAGGTCCGTCTGTCCAGGTGAAATAACCTGCAGTTATCTGACAACAGAAAGCAGAAAAACAGCCTCCATCATCTCTGAAATCGTTCAAGCAGAAACTCTCTGTAGCTGCAGGGGAAAATGCCACAGCTTCAAGGCTGATGCAGCACAACTGAGAAGATCAGAAACGAACTCTTTCAGAGATGAACGTTTCATCTCAGATATGAACCTGAGTTCACTCCTACAAGTCTGAGTTTAATCCACATGTGGATCTTCTCCAAATCAATGACAAAATCAAGTTCAACAAGTTCATGGTTTTCTTTGAAAAAAGCTGCAAAAGTTTGAAAAAATATGTTTTTTCTGCATTTTTGTTTTGTATTCAACATCACATGTTTTTGAATTCAGGAACATTCTGGATTTCCCTGCTTTTTCCTGCATTCTGCTGCATTTTGCACATTGCAGGAGCAAATCTGCAGAAATTCCTGCATGATTCCTATGAAGAGATACCTGTGTCACCACATTGTGAGCAAAAGTCATAGTTTTGAGATCAAAATTTCCTGAGTTGCAGGAAAAATGTCACATTTTAAGAATATTTTTCCCATCAAAACCTTTTTTTTTCCTTTTGAACAGCGTGCTTCAATTTCTGAAAAACACACGTCGTCAGGCATCATCCCACTTATGGACACTTACAAAAGCAATAAATATTCCATCCATTTTTAGTACTTTATTCTTCTCATTTTTACAGCTTAGATTGTTTTCTCATAAAAGAACTACTCTAATGGTGGTGTGGCCTGTTGTCACGGTAACATGAAAATGCATCGCAGACCTCGACTGCAGCGGCAAAGGAAAGCAATATGTGCGCTGATTGTCACCATAGGTTCAATAAAGCATCAGTTCAGAGAGAAAGTTCACCTCCTGCTTGTTTTTGTCCAGCAGATGAAGCAAACCTGCACAGTTTGCCTGCGCAGTGATTTAGAATACTTGGGCTCTGTGACCGGAACTACTTTTTGTGCACTTCAACACACAGCAGCCAATCAGAAGAGAGTTTTCTTACTGTTGATGATTTTTGTGCACACACATCTCATTTCACAGTTAACACTTTATAAAGTAAAACATTTCACACAATAAAAATGAAGGAAAAATGTTCTCTCTGGCCTTTTTTTGGGTCAAAAGCCGCATATTGTCCTATAAAATGTACCTAGTAAAACATTGTGATTAATGACAATCCAAAAGTGTGATGTGATTCTTTTTTTTTTAATCGATTGACAGAACTATTTGCAACACAAATGTTTTCAGATGCGTTGTCTCTCATCTTTTTCCCCATCTTTGAGTTCACGTTGATAAGTTTCCGTTTTGCGTAATAAATGTAGCAAACCAAACAGCCAATCACAGACAAGAGGCTTCATGCTGATTCTATCTGGTCAAGAGTCTCTGCCTCACATGGACGGTGCTTGGAGGGGGGCTTGGGGCTTTGGACTTTGTATGGCTTCTTTTTGAGCAGGATTCTGCCGTCTTCAGCCATTCGGTTCTGTTTCTCTATGAGTAGAACCCAGAAGGAGAGACAAAGACACAATAACAACGGTTCTGTATTCATTCATGTTAGTGCAGAGACCAGTGTGTCCCAAATGTCTGCAGCAGAAAAACCGTCTCAGTTCCGCCTTCGTCCAGCCAGACGTTACATTATGTTATGATTTGTATCCGAACTATAATTGTTTTTTTCCTGAATAAAACATTGAAATATAAAGAGAAAATAGCATTTTTTCATAAATAATTTTTTTTTTTACTTTGGACAACAGCAAACCCGAGTTAACTGCTGTTAATCTAATCCAAAACACTGTGGTGCTGCAGAGGACATTATGTGTTTTAAACGTTTTTTTTTAATGACAAACAGATCCTAAAGAAAATAAAACTTTTTACCAGTATTTTGCTCTGGAGGATTTTTAGATCACACAGGCCTGTTTAGTGTAAACTTTACAGATTCAGGAGATCCTCAGCCATAAATTCACTCATCTGACTAAATAAAATGTAATCAATGCTTAAAGAAAGAATGAATTAATTCTAAAACGATTCAAAATGAATTTTCCTTCGTCCATAGAAGCAAAATTGAGCCTTTTTGATGTTTGAGTCTCAGTAACAGACACCACGTTAGATAAATACGGCCATTTGATTGGATAGTATCTAGACTAATCAGGAGGCTGTTTGGTGGCACATATGTTACACTAAACTGAAACTTATCTACGCAAAATCAAAGCGAGATGAGAGACAACGCATCGGATAACTTTCATGTTGCAAATGCAAGAATATTTTTTTAAAGCAAAAAAAAAAAAGTTTCTTAACGCAAATATTTAATATTTTAATTTACAAATTATGAAGTTTATTTGGAAAACTTCAAATTTTTCTTGCAAATTAGGACATTTTGATTTTAAAACTGTGACTTGCAATATGGTGGCACAAGAATCACTTTATAGATTCCCAGCAAACATCAGGAGAAAAGGACCACACTAACTGATGCAAAACTCAATGTTGGATGTGGACTTTGCTGGGTCACCTTTATGCAGATGTCCTGGTCCACATCCTGGGAGACTCCGTCAGCCTCCAGGTTCCCACATGAGCTGAAATTGTTCCAGTCGTCCCTCGCCGGGCGCTTCCTGTTCACCACCTTCAGGGGCTGCAGGCAGCGGGACAGAAAGGAGGACGAGGGGAGACTTTCAGAGGAGGACTACAGGACGGAGGTATGACATCCCACATAGGAGGAGGAACAGTGATGTCAACAGAAGGACAGTCAGGTGAAAGGAGAGGCATTTAAGGCAGAAGCAGACAGGCAGAGGTGAGCGCTCAAACGGGTGTCCTCACCACAGCCTGGTACTTGTTCTGGTTGTGGTTGCTGCAGCCAGAGGTCAGCATGGCTTTGGGCTCCTGCTCATCTCCAATTTCATCACAGGAGAAAAACTCGCTGAGCTTCTGGACACTGAAACCCAAAGAAGACCCAATGTGAGAAAAACACCAAGTGAGTTTGATAACGGACTCATGGATGACGGACTCAGCTGAGAAACCCTAGGCTGGCGGAGGACGCCTTCACTTCCAAGGAGGGGATCATTGACCTCAGAAGAGCCATTTGTTCATCTCACTGCAGTTGAATGCTGGATTAATCTATCAGATTACTGACAAAGGATCAATCTGACTATCAGATTACTGATAAAGGATCAATCTGACTATCAGATTACTGACAAAGGATCAATCTGACTATCAGATTACTGATAAAGGATCAATCTGACTATCAGATTACTGATAAAGGATCAATCTGACTATCAGATTACTGACAAAGGATCAATCTGACTATCAGATTACTGATAAAGGATCAATCTGACTATCAGATTACTGATAAAGGATCAATCTGACTATCAGATTACTAATAAAGGATCAATCTGAAGGGATAATTGTTCATTTTCCAGCCGTGCAGCAGGATGCTGATGCTGCAGGTTTTCTTTTATCAGAGCATCTTCTCACAGATCCTTTCTGATGTTGAATCTAGATTTTTTTCTGGTTCCTCGATCAGGAAATTGTGTCAGATCCGTCCAGAAATAGTCGTCTCAGAGGATCACAGGGTGTTCACAGGCGCCCTGTTCCTGCATCCACTCCCACTCGCAGAAAACATTTCAGATGCAGTTTCAGAGACACTTCTCCTGCTCCTGCAGCAGCATCT
This sequence comes from Oryzias celebensis, assembly GCA_014656515.1. Taxonomy (NCBI): domain Eukaryota; kingdom Metazoa; phylum Chordata; class Actinopteri; order Beloniformes; family Adrianichthyidae; genus Oryzias; species Oryzias celebensis. Next base: position 1,308,153 of record BNCR01000006.1, read on the forward strand.
CCACCAGCTGAGTGCATTTCAAACCCCTGATGGGATGGGGGGTCTTTTATTTTGAGGATAAATCTGTTATGGTCTGACTCCTTCATCCAGTTGTTTCTGTTAAAGACGGTTTCTTTTTTTTCAGTTCTGTTTAAATGTTCCAAATCAGGAAATGTTTCTGTCTTAGTGAGACTTATGACACTTAAATTTAACTTTGACATTAAAAACATACAAGTTTCAAAAAGACACCCCCCCCCCCCCCCCAAAAAAAAAAAAAGAAGTGTATGAGCTTTTTACAGCTGACACACTTTCCTAAAGTTTTAGTAAAATCTTCCGAACGCTGTGGCGCCCTCAAAAAGGCGCAGAGCTGCTGCTGTCCTCCTCTGAGTGAGAATGAATTTTTCTCCACATAAATGCCATCAGTCTCTCTTCTGCTGTTTTATCAGCTGCTCAGATGAAAACGCGCCTCCATCAATTATTCTGAGCAGAACCGAGGAGGTCCAATCACAGCCGACGGCGCATCCCTGTACGCTCACGCTGGAAATAAATCACGTTTAATGTCAGAGAGCAGACTCCTAAATGTCAGAGATGTAAAGCTGTCAGTTACGTGATCCAATACCACGGCTGATGGATCTGCTGCAGCAGAAGGTCGGCAGAAGGTCGGGAGCTTCGTGGACTTCTGTCTCTGTTCCCGGTTCAGCTCATTTCAAAGACTTTTTTATGGTCAGTTTGCTCTCGTCACAAGAGCAAACTCCTGAGATGACCTCACCTAACGAGAGCTTTGACAGTGGAGCGCACCACGCTGGACAGGAGGAAGAGGGGAGTGACCAGGATGTGGAAGAGGGACAAAGAGGCGAAGGCCACAGCCGGAGACAGGTCGGCGTCCTCGGAGATGTGGACGTGGACCACAAACGTCTGCAGGATCACAGAGCGATCGGGTTAGTCTGAGAACCCCCACAGAGACAGGTCTGACCTGAGACCCCCCCTCAGCCCAAAGGGGGGGTCACATCAAATGAAAGCTGAACCGTCTGCTCCCTGACTGATCCTTCAGATCCCTCCAGCAAAAAGACTTCTATATATGTGCCCCCCCCATCAGTGCCCTCTGTCCGTCACAAGCGTCATGTGTGGCAGAGGTGTCGCCTTGGCTCCAAGGTGTGCACAATATTGTCCCCCTTCAGTCATGAGTCTGTGGTCTTGATAGCTGGAGTTTGGCCCGGTTATCTGGTCCACTGCTGCACACATTTTAAAAATTACAACTTGTCCAAAATCGAGCTGCCAGGGCGGCTCTTGACTGCTCTCACTGGACCAAAGTGAATGAGATGCACACCACTTTAGGTTGTTTCAAGGTCAAAGACAAATTACAACTCAGTCTTCTGTGCTTTATGTGTTACACCATCTTTAAAGACACGTTTGTACAGTGGGTTTTGTTATCAACATCAAACTGGTCAAGTCAGATCTGGTGATTTGATCCAACTGTACGAGAAGAACAGTGATATTTAGACCTTCTGTTGCATGGATTTAACTTTCTGTGAGGAAATGGCTTTTAATAACAAATATTAGTTCAACAAGACTAGAAAACCAATTTGCATTCTGTTATTCTACTTACAATAATTCCAACAATTTGCATTATTTATTGTTTTGTGTGTTGTTGGTATGATGGATGCAAAGAATGAAGTTGTTTTAAACATATTGTTATGTGTAGAACTTATAATGTAAATATGATTCATTAGTTTCTGAATTTTGTGAAATCCTTTGAAATTTTTGTGAAATTAGAAAAAATTGTGAATTGTATGTTTAAGGACGTCAGGAAATCTAGAAACCACTTTGTGGAAGCTAATGGGGTTCCAAAGAAATAAATGAAACCTGCGCAGACGCATGAGGAGCTGCAGCTGCAGACTCACCGTGAGCACGGCCGCTATGGGAATGGCTGCATTCATGAAAACTGGAGGCACAAAACACAACAGGAAGTGAGACGTTCAGGAGAAACACAAACCAGGAAGTACCAAGAGGAAACGTCGCAAACTTTTTTTCAATCTCCATTCTTTCAAGAACACATGATAATTTATGGAATAATTCCAGGTTTTTGGATAATTTTCTTAACATTTTCTATGATAACAGAGGATCAAATGACATTTCTGAAGAGAATCAGCTTCAGTTATGATGGTTTATTAAATGTGTCATAATAAATGTATCTGTTTCTTTAAAAAAAAGAGATTTAAAATAAAGCTAAGAAATGAATCAACAAGGAATAAAGAAATGACGTCATTTAAAGCCTCATTTATCGATAGTTTTCTGGAAGTGACTCTGTATTTCAGTGTTTCAGTGTTCTCGTACTGGATATGGAGGTGTAAAGAGCGAAGGCCTTCAGACTGCTGAGCTCTTTGCCTCTGGTCTCCTCCACGCTGCAGCGGAAGATGTTCTCCCAGGCGTAAAGCTTCAGCAGCTTGATGCCGCGCAGCAGCTCATTGGTCTTCTTCAGCCGCTCGCTGGAATATTCCTGAAATCACAACTCAACATTGTTAGGATGTTTGGCCAACACCCGAACACCACGGAGGCACAGCTTCCTCTCCTCTGTGAGGTGTTTGGTCCCAGACGTCGCTCACCAGAGTGCTCTTCTGAGTGTGGGACAGTTTTGTGGCCACGAAGTACTGAACAGGCGCCAACACAGCGATGACGGTCGCCCCGATCAACGCACTGATTCCCAGGAGGTAGTAGAGCAGGATCACCCCCACGATGATCTGCAGACAAACGAGATGGGCTGAGCACTGCTGCAGGTCATCCACCCCCCCGGCTGATCCAGGAGCAGACATGCAGCTGATGTTACACAGGCAGACGCTGCAGGTTGCTGTCCGTCATTTTTTTAAAGGAGAGAATGAATTTCCTCACATTCAAGGTTGTCTCATCACTCAGCACCCCCCCAGCACGTTTGAACCTGTCTGTGGCCCAGCCCCCTGTCAAGCCTTTGTTAATGGAATCACACGGATTGCAGTGGGCTTTAGGAAGGACACATCAGATGGATGTGACATTTCATCCCCTCTCCTTCAGCCTCGGGATAATGCGTGCCGGCCAAGGTGGCTGATGGGTAATAGCACAGCAGGTTATTTTCTGCTTTTGCAAAAGCTACCCGGGGGGGTTGAGCTGTGTAAAACACCAACCCCCACTCAGCTTCAGCCAGGTACTCATCTGATGAAGCCCAGTTTAGAAAATGTCACGCAGGACTCTTTCTGCCAGAGCGCATTTCCAGCTGCACGCCATCCTGTGCAGCTCTGCAGAGGATCTGAATCCAGGAAAGATTTATTTTCTGTCAGATTCATCAAAGGGTGTTTTAGAATGAAAAACCCAGGAGTCAGGGACGTGGCTAAAGCAGTAAAAGTCTTTTCCGCTCCTCCAGAGCCACACTAATGCTGATCAGAAGACAAAGAAAGCTCCTTAGTTTGACAAACTGCAGTAATTTCGTCACCAAGTTTCATCTGATGGAGCAAAAACATAAAACAATCACAAATAATCCATATTAATATTTGTGAAGAATATGTCCTCCTTAAACAGGAGATGTAACAGACACAGGCTGATTAATGGAGACGTGCATCTTAGAAGCAACCCGTGCAGCGCAGAGGTAAACATGGAAGTACTTTAGATAAATCTGAGACCGTCAACCAATAAAGAGGAAGAATCCAGAAGAAATGCTGTGGAACTGAGATGGTTCCTGCAAGAGTCTCAACTTTGCCAAAAGCCAAAAACAACAAAACAAAAGTGTCGTCGTCACAGGAAGCTCGGAAAACATCAGCATCATCTCTGGAAAATCTCAAGCTCCTCCCTCACTTCGGCGCCAAGCGACTTCGCTTCTGCATTTGTGGATGACGACTGAAACTCTGAGCAGCTTTAACGTCAGCTATAAGGAGATGTTTCCAACGTGCAGTTTCATTCCATATATCCATGATTTTCAGTTTTAACAACCTTTAAAAGCTTTTGCTTTCACTTCATGTTATTATATTGCAGTTCTGCTGCAGCTTTGGTTCTGCAGAATGAACAGTTTCAGCACATTTTAACAGGAAATATTAAACGATTGATAACCTGTATGTGAGCCTTTGAAATGCTGTTACTGCATAAGGCAGGTGAAAGCGCAGCAGGTGCAACATCTCTGCAGTGGAGCCTCAGACACCGGTGAAGGCAAAAAGCCTTGAAGAGGTTCAAAGGTAAAAAAGGAATCAATGCTCACCTGTATCGGCATGGCCCACAGGTTAGGACAGAGGAAGAAGAACCACATGAGCTGGTTGGTATCTATGGCAACCAGGTTGCAGATCTGGGCAACTGTTAGCTCTCCCATGGACATGTTGGACGTGCACATACGCATGATCTTATTGTAGATTTTTGTCTGAAAGAAAAGCAAAAGATGACGGGAGGACAATGGCTTCATGAGAAAGCTCCATAAGAACACCTTCATGAAAACGCCGTTATACGAACGCCTTCATGAGAACGCCTTCATGAGAACGCCTGCATGAGAACGCCTTCATGAGAACGCCTTCATAAGAACACCTTCATGAAAACGCCGTTATAAGAAACGCCTTCATGAGAACGCCTTCATGAGATGGCCTGCATGAGAACGCCTTCATGAGAACGCCTGCATGAGAACGCCTTCATGAAAACGCCTTCATGAGAACGCTTTCATGAGAACGCCTTCATGAGAACGCCTTCATGAGAACGCCTTCATGAGAACGCTTTCATGAGAACGCCTTCATGAGAACGCCTTCATGAGAACGCCTTCATGAGAACGCTTTTATAAGAACGCCTTCATGAGAACGCCTTCATGAAAAGGCCTTCATGAGAACGCCTTCTTGAGAACGCTTTTATGAGAACGCCTTCATGAAAACGCCTTCATGAAAAGGCCTTCATGAGAACGCCTGCATGAGAACGCCTTCATGAGAACGCCTTCATGAGAACGCCTTCATGAAAACGCCATCATGAGAACGCCATCATGAGAACGCCTTCATGAGAACACCTTCATGAGAACGCCTTCATGAAAACGCCATCATGAGAACGCCTTCATGAGAACGCCTTCGTGAGAACGCCTTGTGAGAACGCCATCGTGAGAACGCCTTCATGAGAACGCCTTCGTGAGAACGCCTTCATGAAAACGCCTTCATGAGAACGCCTTCATGAGAACGCCTTCATGAGAACGCCTTAATGAAAACGCCATCATGAGAACGCCTTCATGAGAACGCCTTCATGAGAACGCCTTCATGAGAACGCCTTCATGAAAACGCCATCATGAAAACGCCATCATGAAAACGCCATCATGAGAACGCCTTCATGAGAACGCCTTCATGAGAACGCCTTCGTGAGAACGCCATCGTGAGAACGCCTTCATGAGAACGCCTTCATGAGAACGCCTTCATGAAAACGCCATCATGAGAACGCCTTCATGAGAACGCCTTCATGAGAACGCCTTCATGAGAACGCCATCGTGAGAACGCCTTCATGAGAACGCCTTCATGAGAACGCCTTCATGAAAATGCCATCGTGAGAACGCCTTCATGAGAACGCCTTCATGAGAACGCTTTCATGAGAACGCCTTCATGAGAACGCCTTCATGAGAACGCCTTCATGAGAACGCTTTTATAAGAACGCCTTCATGAGAACGCCTTCATGAAAACGCCATCATGAGAACGCCTTCATGAGAACGCCTTCGTGAGAACGCCTTGTGAGAACGCCATCGTGAGAACGCCTTCATGAGAACGCCTTCGTGAGAACGCCTTCATGAAAACGCCTTCATGAGAACGCCTTCATGAGAACGCCTTCATGAGAACGCCTTAATGAAAACGCCATCATGAGAACGCCTTCATGAGAACGCCTTCATGAGAACGCCTTCATGAGAACGCCTTCATGAAAACGCCATCATGAAAACGCCATCATGAAAACGCCATCATGAGAACGCCTTCATGAGAACGCCTTCATGAGAACGCCTTCGTGAGAACGCCATCGTGAGAACGCCTTCATGAGAACGCCTTCATGAGAACGCCTTCATGAAAACGCCATCATGAGAACGCCTTCATGAGAACGCCTTCATGAGAACGCCTTCATGAGAACGCCATCGTGAGAACGCCTTCATGAGAACGCCTTCATGAGAACGCCTTCATGAAAATGCCATCGTGAGAACGCCTTCATGAGAACGCCTTCATGAGAACGCTTTCATGAGAACGCCTTCATGAGAACGCCTTCATGAGAACGCCTTCATGAGAACGCTTTTATAAGAACGCCTTCATGAGAACGCCTTCATGAAAAGGCCTTCATGAGAACGCCTTCTTGAGAACGCTTTTATGAGAACGCCTTCATGAAAACGCCTTCATGAAAAGGCCTTCATGAGAACGCCTGCATGAGAACGCCTTCATGAGAACGCCTTCATGAGAACGCCTTCATGAAAACGCCATCATGAGAACGCCATCATGAGAACGCCTTCATGAGAACACCTTCATGAGAACGCCTTCATGAAAACGCCATCATGAGAACGCCTTCATGAGAACGCCTTCGTGAGAACGCCTTGTGAGAACGCCATCGTGAGAACGCCTTCATGAGAACGCCTTCGTGAGAACGCCTTCATGAAAACGCCTTCATGAGAACGCCTTCATGAGAACGCCTTCATGAGAACGCCTTAATGAAAACGCCATCATGAGAACGCCTTCATGAGAACGCCTTCATGAGAACGCCTTCATGAGAACGCCTTCATGAAAACGCCATCATGAAAACGCCATCATGAAAACGCCATCATGAGAACGCCTTCATGAGAACGCCTTCATGAGAACGCCTTCGTGAGAACGCCATCGTGAGAACGCCTTCATGAGAACGCCTTCATGAGAACGCCTTCATGAAAACGCCATCATGAGAACGCCTTCATGAGAACGCCTTCATGAGAACGCCTTCATGAGAACGCCATCGTGAGAACGCCTTCATGAGAACGCCTTCATGAGAACGCCTTCATGAAAATGCCATCGTGAGAACGCCTTCATGAGAACGCCTTCATGAGAACGCCTTCATGAAAACGCCATCATGAGAACCCCTTCATGAGAACGCCTTCATGAGAACGCCTTCATGAAAACGCCATCATGAGAACGCCTTCATGAGAACGCCTTCATGAGAACGCCTTCATGAGAACGCCTTCATGAAAACGCCTTCATGAGAACGCCTTCATGAGAACGCCTTCATGAGAACGCCTTCATGAGAACGCCTTCATGAGAACCCCATCATGAGAACGCCTTCATGAGAACGCCTTCATGAGAACGCCTTCATGAAAACGCCATCATGAAAACGCCTTCATGAGAACGCCTTTATGAGAACGCCTTCATGAGAACGCTTTCATGAGAACGCCTTCATGAGAACGCCTTCATGAAAAGGCCTTCATGAGAACGCCATCATGAGAACGCCCTCATGAGAACGCCTTCATGAGAACGCCTTCATGAAAACGCCATCATGAGAACGCCTTCATGAGAACGCCTTCATGAGAACGCCTTCATGAAAACGCCATCATGAAAACGCCTTCATGAGAACGCCTTTATGAAAACGCCTTCATGAGAACGCTTTCATGAGAACGCCTTCATGAGAACGCCTTTATGAGAACGCCTTCATGAGAACGCTTTCATGAGAACGCCTTCATGAGAACGCCTTCATGAGAACGCCTTCATGAGAACGCCTTCATGAGAACGCTTTTATGAGGACGCCTTCATGAGAACGCCTTCATGAGAACGCCTTCATGAGAACACCTTCATGAGAACACCTTCATGAGAACGCCTTCATGAAAACGCCTTCATGAGAACGCTTTTATGAGAACGCCTTCATGAGAACGCCTTCATGAGAACGCTTTTATGAAAACGCCTTCATGAGAACGCCTTCATGAAAAGGCCTTTATGAGAACGCCTTCTTGAGAACGCTTTTATGAGAACGCCTTCATGAAAACGCCTTCGTGAGAACGCCTTCGTGAGAACGCCATCGTGAGAACGCCTTCATGAGAACGCCTTCATGAGAACGCCTTCATGAGAACGCCTTCATGAGAACACCTTAATGAAAACGCCATCATGAGAACGCCTTCATGAGAACGCCTTCATGAGAACGCCTTCATGAAAACGCCATCATGAAAAGGCCTTCATGAAAACGCCATCATGAGAACGCCTTCATGAGAACGCCTTCATGAGAACGCCTTCATGAGAACGCCTTCATGAGAACGCCTTCATGAAAACGCCATCATGAGAACGCCTTCATGAGAACGCCTTCATGAGAACGCCTTCATGAGAACGCCTTCATGAAAACGCCTTCATGAGAACGCCTTCATGAGAACGCCTTCATGAGAACGCCTTCATGAGAACGCCTTCATGAGAACGCCTTCATGAGAACGCCTTCATGAGAACGCCATCATGAGAACGCCTTCATGAGAACGCCTTCATGAGAACGCCTTCATGAAAACGCCATCATGAAAACGCCTTCATGAGAACGCCTTTATGAAAACGCCTTCATGAGAACGCTTTCATGAGAACGCCTTCATGAGAACGCCTTCATGAGAACGCCTTTATGAAAACGCCTTCATGAGAACGCTTTCATGAGAACGCCTTCATGAAAAGGCCTTCATGAGAACGCCATCATGAGAACGCCTTCATGAGAACGCCTTCATGAGAACGCCTTCATGAGAACGCTTTTATGAGAACGCCTTCATGAGAACGCCTTCATGAGAACGCCTTCATGAGAACGCCTTCATGAGAACGCCTTCATGAGAACGCCTTCATGAGAACGCTTTTATGAGAACGCCTTCATGAGAACGCCTTCATGAGAACGCTTTTATGAGAACGCCTTCATGAGAACGCCTTCATGAAAAGGCCTTTATGAGAACGCCTTCTTGAGAACGCTTTTATGAGAACGCCTTCATGAAAACGCCTTCATGAAAAGGCCTTCATGAGAACGCCTGCATGAGAACGCCTTCATGAGAACGCCTTCATGAGAACGCCTTCATGAAAAGGCCTTCATGAGAACGCTTTCATGAGAACGCTTTCATGAGAACGCCTTCATGAAAACGCCATCATGAAAACGCCTTCATGAGAACGCCTTCATGAGATCGTCTTCATGAGACCGCCTTCATGAGAACTCCTTCATGAGAACGCCTTCATGAGAACGCTTTCATGAGAACGCTTTCATGAGAATGCTTTTATGAGAACGCCTTCATGAGAACGCCTTCATGAGAACGCCTTCATGAGAACGCTTTTATGAAAACGCCATCATGAAAACGCCTTCATGAGAACGCCTTTATGAAAACGCCTTCATGAGAACGCTTTCATGAGAACGCCTTCATGAGAACGCCTTCATGAGAACGCCTTTATGAAAACGCCTTCATGAGAACGCTTTCATGAGAACGCCTTCATGAAAAGGCCTTCATGAGAACGCCATCATGAGAACGCCCTCATGAGAACGCCTTCATGAGAACGCCTTCATGAAAACGCCATCATGAGAACGCCTTCATGAGAACGCCTTCATGAGAACGCCTTCATGAAAACGCCATCATGAAAAAGCCTTCATGAGAACGCCTTTATGAAAACGCCTTCATGAGAACGCTTTCATGAGAACGCCTTCATGAGAACGCCTTTATGAAAACGCCTTCATGAGAACGCCTTCATGAAAACGCCATCATGAAAACGCTTTCATGAGAACGCCTTCATGAGAACGCCTTCATGAGAACGCCTTCATGAGAACGCCTTCATGAGAACGCCATCGTGAGAACGCCTTCATGAGAACGCCTTCATGAGAACGCCTTCATGAGAACACCTTCATGAGAACACCTTCATGAGAACGCCTTCATGAGAACGCTTTTATGAGAACGCCTTCATGAGAACGCCTTCATGAGAACGCTTTTATGAGAACGCCTTCATGAGAACGCCTTCATGAAAAGGCCTTCATGAGAACGCCTGCATGAGAACGCCTTCATGAGAACGCCTTCATGAGAACGCCTTCATGAAAAGGCCTTCATGAGAACGCTTTCATGAGAACGCTTTCATGAGAACGCCTTCATGAAAACGCCATCATGAAAACGCCTTCATGAGAACGCCTTCATGAGATCGTCTTCATGAGACCGCCTTCATGAGAACACCTTCATGAGAACGCCTGCATGAGAACGCCTTCATGAAAACGCCTTCATGAGAATGCTTTTATGAAAACGCCTTCATGAGAATGCTTTTATGAGAACGCCTTCATGAGAACGCCTTCATGAGAACGCCTTCATGAGAACGCTTTTATGAGAACGCCTTCATGAGAACGCCTTCATGAGAACGCCTTCATGAGAACACCTGCATGAGAACGCCTTCATGAAAACGCCTTCATGAGAACGCTTTTATGAGAACGCCTTCATGAGAACGCCTTCATGAGAACGCCTTCATGAGAACGCTTTTATGAGAACGCCTTCATGAGAACGCCTTCATGAAAAGGCCTTTATGAGAACGCCTTCTTGAGAACGCTTTTATGAGAACGCCTTCATGAAAAGGCCTTCATGAGAACGCCTGCATGAAAACGCCTTCATGAGAACGCCTTCATGAGAACGCCTTCATGAAAAGGCCTTCATGATAACGCTTTCATGAGAACGCCTTCATGAGAACGCCTTCATGAAAACGCCTTCATGAGAACGCTTTCATGAGAACGCCTTCATGAGAACGCCATCATGAGAACGCCTTCATGAGAACGCCTTCATGAGAACGCCTTCATGAGAACGCCTTCATGAGAACGCTTTTATGAGAACGCCTTCATGAGAACGCCTTCATGAGAACACCTGCATGAGAACGCCTTCATGAAAACGCCTTCATGAGAACGCTTTTATGAGAACGCCTTCATGAGAACGCCTTCATGAGAACGCTTTTATGAGAACGCCTTCATGAGAACGCCTTCATGAAAAGGCCTTCATGAGAACGCCTTCTTGAGAACGCTTTTATGAGAACGCCTTCATGAAAACGCCTTCATGAAAAGGCCTTCATGAGAACGCCTGCATGAGAACGCCTTCATGAGAACGCCTTCATGAGAACGCCTTCATGAAAAGGCCTTCATGAGAACGCTTTCATGAGAACGCTTTCATGAGAACGCCTTCATGAAAACGCCATCATGAAAACGCCTTCATGAGAACGCCTTTATGAAAACGCCTTCATGAGAACGCTTTCATGAGAACGCCTTCATGAGAACGCCTTTATGAACACGCCTTCATGAGAACGCTTTCATGAGAACGCCTTCATGAGAACGCCATCATGAGAACGCCTTCATGAGAACGCCTTCATGAGAACGCCTTCATGAAAACGCCATCATGAGAAGGCCTTCATGAGAACGCCTTCATGAGAACGCCTTCATGAAAACGCCATCATGAGAACGCCTTCATGAGAACGCCTTCATGAGAACGCCTTCATGAGAACGCCATCGTGAGAACGCCTTCGTGAGAACGCCTTCATGAGAACGCCTTCATGAGAACGCCTTCATGAGAACGCCTTCATGAGAACGCCTTAATGAAAACGCCTTCATGAGAACGCTTTCATGAGAACGCTTTCATGAGAACGCCTTCATGAAAACGCCATCATGAAAACGCCTTCATGAGAACGCCTTTATGAAAACGCCTTCATGAGAACGCTTTCATGAGAACGCCTTCATGAGAACGCCTTTATGAAAACGCCTTCATGAGAACGCTTTCATGAGAACGCCTTCATGAGAACGCCATCATGAGAACGCCTTCATGAGAACGCCTTCATGAGAACGCCTTCATGAAAACGCCATCATGAGAAGGCCTTCATGAGAACGCCTTCATGAGAACGCCTTCATGAAAACGCCATCATGAGAACGCCTTCATGAGAACGCCTTCATGAGAACGCCTTCATGAGAACGCCATCGTGAGAACGCCTTCGTGAGAACGCCTTCATGAGAACGCCTTCATGAGAACGCCTTCATGAGAACGCCTTCATGAGAACGCCTTAATGAAAACGCCATCATGAGAACGCTTTCATGAGAACGCCTTCATGAGAACTTCTTCATGAGAACGCCTTCATGAGAACGCCTTCATGAGAACGCCTTCATGAAAAGGCCTTCATGAGAACGCCATCATGAGAACGCCCTCATGAGAACGCCTTCATGAGAACGCCTTCATGAAAACGCCATCATGAGAACGCCTTCATGAGAACGCCTTCATGAGAACTCCTACATGAAAACGCCATCATGAAAACGCCTTCATGAGAACGCCTTTATGAAAACGCCTTCATGAGAACGCTTTCATGAGAACGCCTTCATGAGAACGCCTTTATGAAAACGCCTTCATGAGAACGCTTTCATGAGAACGCCTTCATGAGAACGCCTTCATGAGAACGCCTTCATGAGAACGCCATCATGAGAACGCCTTCATGAGAACGCCTTCATGAGAACGCCTTCATGAAAACGCCATCATGAGAACGCCTTCATGAGAACGCCTTCATGAAAACGCCTTCATGAGAACGCCTTCATGAGAACGCCTTCATGAGAACGCCTTCATGAAAAGGCCTTCATGAGAACGCCTTCATGAGAACGCCTTCATGAAAAGGCCTTCATGAGAACGCCTTCATGAAAACGCCATCATGAAAATGCCATCATGAGAACGCCTTCAAGAGAACGCCTTCATGAGAACCCCATTCATGAGAACAATTTCATGAGAACAATAAATAAACAGATTTAATTCGTCTTCCATAACCTGAACAATAAAAGTTTCCATCAACCTTCAGGTGTAACATGTTTTTGGATCACATCTGATGATCTTTTAACAAAAGCCGGAGAATCTCCGGGACGTCTCACCTGGATGGCTCCACGCAGGTTGATGCCCGTTTCTATGGCAGCGTAGTAGGAGGCCTGGAGAAAGGTTCTCTGCAGCAGCAGAGCAAAGAACAGCAGCACAGCCAGCACGTACGCATTCTCCAGGAACTCTTTGGAGGAGATGAAGTAGATACCGAGCAGCTTCATCTGAAGGAGATGAAGATGAGGATCGTCAAACCAGAGATGGTGACGAGTCATTTTAGCAAGTAGATGTTATGGCTAAGAAGACTCAGTGGGAACACAATAACGAACAGATGGCGTTTGCAGCAGAAACACAGGAGCTCATTCTACGTCATGTCCAGCTTCTTCCCCAGGCAGTTTTTCTCCTCGTGACTCGTTCAGTCTGGCTGCCTTTCATTTAAACTCAAGTAATGTATTCAGGAGTTTTTTCATGACTGTCAAAAACTCGCCGCTGCGTCTTTTGCTCAGTGACCCGCGTGACCACCTGTCTGAGTGCAACTTCAGCTGCAAGGAGAGCCAAGAGCTCTGCTGAAAATGAATCCCATAAATATTGCAGGAGGCTTAAATTAGTTCTCCATCCAGCAGGTGACCATCTCAGACAGAACATCATAAACGTCTCACCCAGCTGTGACCTTTGAGGCATGACAGGACGCCGCCACCTCGACCATCTCATTAAAATCTGTTACCTAATCCAGGATTTTCTGAGCCTGAAACGCTGCAGGCAGAGCTGATGTGGAGGCGACCTCCTCATGTGAGCAATCATAAAGACAAGAAGCCAACAACCTCCAGACTGAACCAACAAATCCAGAGGAAAACAGAACTAACAAACAAACAACATTTAAATCAAAGCTCCTCCAGTGTCTGACTGCAAATCATGAAGCTGCTCTCGTCGTATGTGTTAACTTGTGAATATTTCTCAGTTTTTATAAAAATTCTGTGAATTGTCAACAATAAACTGATGCTTTGGATGTTTGGGGGTGCAGGTTATAGTACAGGGGGCAAGGCTGAGAGCAGAACCCTCACCGGCTGCTGGATGGTCCGATTGTCTTTGCTGATGTGGTGCACGATTCCCGAGATGCAGAGCGGTCCAACGAAGCCCAGCAGGTCGGCTAGGACCCGGAACATGATGCTGAGGATGAGCGGCCGGCCGAAAGCCTTCCTCAAGGCCTGCCAGATCCACTTTGGACCTGGGGGGGCTGCACCCAGAGGCCTCTGGGGGGGACAAAAGAAAGGAGAATTTCTGAACTCTCAGTTCACAGATCAGAGATTTTCTGACGTTGTTCTGAGATGTTCGGCTTCATTGAAGGTTTGGATATAGAAGCATTAACTAGAGTTTGTGACATGAGAACATCAGCTGTGAACCAGAACTTCTTTAGACGGTTTTATCTGTTTATCTGAGTCTATATGACCTTCAGACGACACAATAAACGACACAAAGGACGAAACGATTTCACTGCAAAGCTTCTGCAGCAGTAAGTTACAGAGAAGTCCACAAACTTTTGACATTTCTCCTGGAAGATTCTTCAAACCAAACCGAGCTCCTTCTTCAGCTGCTTTTTAGTGTGTGTGGGTGTGCACGCACATGTGCTATGTGTGTTTCCGTGAACGTCAGTCGCTGTCAGCTGTGAGAACAGACGTGACTGCTGCGGCGTGTTCTCTTTTCTGTCTCTTCCTCAGCATTCGTGCGTAACGTGTCACAGCGAGCATCACACACACACAAAGATCACATCTCCTCTCTGCTTCGGGTTCAAACGTCTACAAACGGCCTTGTTCCATTCTCTCACACTCAGAGCAGAACCATCTTCCCATGAAGAGCAGGGCTTTCACCCCTGGAGGGGTCGGGATGTCGCTGTGTTCACAGTCAAATGGGATTAACTCGCCGCCGCCTCTGAGCCCTCCTCTGCCGCCACCCTTCCCCACAGCTCCACTGGGATCTGGGTTCTCCCTCATCCTTTCCTCCTGCAGCAAGGAGGCCGTTCACAGCACATGCAGCAGTGACCAATCTCTGTGACCTTCAGAGAAGACTGGAAAACAGCGACCTCCTGGACAAGCCCTTCACCTCTGACCCCTAACACATGCTCCAGAAGGAGCTCCAGTCAAACCTGATGAGGAGCTCACTCTTGTCAAGAAACACGAAGGTTTCCATGATGGCAGCTCCAAGTCTCCACAGCTCAGACTGAGAGTGGAGAATAAAAGAGGCTGAAGCTGTGAGGCTTCACAGCTTGAAGGTTTGTTGTTTAGCATTCGACATGAAGTGATAATAATGTCGTTTTCAGCCAGAATTTAGATGGGAATTTAACAATCCTGTTTTATTGCTCCAGAATCTGCCGTTCCTGAACGGACACCAGCTGTAAACGCAGAGATTTGAACATTTGATCAAAACCTCTGTGGTAAAAACTGATTTAAAACATGTTCTCTTAGCTGCAGCTCCCAGGAATACATTTGTGAGACTATAAAAGTCTAAAAACCTGAAATTATCACCTTCTTCTCATTAAAACAACAGTTTTCCTGTTTCCACTCGAAGCACCAACAGCCAACGCCGTCAGAATCGCAGTGATGAGACAAGTGGAGGAGGAACCGGCTCTGATTTTAAAATGACCTCTGAGAAACATCTGGGAGGGTTACAAAAGGAGCGACAGGTTAAATCTGCAGGACCCCCCATCCACAAACACACAGCTACATGAGCAGCTAATCTCCTCGCGTATCTCCATCCCTGCTCCAGGCGCCGTGACATCTTCCTGTTTACACTCTGAGTGATGCAATCTGGGACGTCCGATCCAGCTTGACGTTCCTAGCATACAGCTTCACGGGATAAACCCAATAACTTCCACGGACACCCCACCCCGCACCAACAAAAAAACCAGATTTTTGTTCTCTGTTATCTGATGTTTTGTGTTTCTATGTGGAAATGTTTCCTGTGTTCATGAAAACAACTTTTAGACATCAGTTGATGAGTTTTTCTTCACCTTCTGATCTTCAAACTCTTTGCGAAGCTTGATGTAGTTCGTTAGTGCTCTCATGGCGATGGGAAGTTTTCCAATCACTTTCAGGTCGATGGGCCTTTTGTGAGCAGAAGTGATGAACTTGTTCATCCACCAGTAAGTGGATTTGGACAACAAGTTGACGAAGGGCTGCAGGAATCGAACCCCAAGGTCTTGAAGATCTTCCGGAGGCTTCACCTCTGTCGGATTGGCAAAGCACATGTACCGCTGCAAAGACAACAAGAGTTTGTGTAAAAAGTTTTTACTAAATGACCTGCAGGAACAAAGAAGCCCTGAATTCTATTCAGAGAGAAAACAAACCACCTGGAGGTTTTATCATTTCTGCATTTGCAGTAATTACAAACAATAAATTAACTTGTAGTTTTGCCAAAAACGTTGTTTCTAAAAGACAATTTGTCTTCCCGGTGATTTGCCTGTTTAACATCACCATGGCAACATGGTAATAACCCCCCCAACCTCACTATGGTTCCTTTAAAACACACAAAAATCAACAGAGGCACCTGAGAGGAAACGATGTGATGCAGCTCGTTAGCTTTTACCAACAAGTGTGCCGCGGGGCGTTTAACCTGACAGAGGCGCGCTCGTGTGGAGGTCAACACAGATAATGAGGCTTAACTGTAAGGCCGGCGCGTTCGTGAACACCGCTGTGACCTTTCCTGTCTCCACAGACTCTGAATGTCACACCTGAATAACCGGATCCCTGACATGAGAACGGGAAAAACCTCCACAGAGACCGCACTGTTTAAAGTTTACTTCTGCTGCTGATAACATTCCAGTCAGTCTTGTTCTCATGGAGGAAGATGAAGAGCTGTTGGTCTTCATGCATTCAACTCTTTGATTTCTAGGGTTGTGCTTTTATTTTCTTACTCTTTTGATGCTTTACTTTGAAAGGTGTTGCAGACACTCCTGCCTGTTAATTACTTTTAGTCTCAAAAGACACCTTTGCACCTTTGAGGTTTCTCTTCTCATCTTATTCACTTCTTGGATGTTAGATTTTCACACTTTACAAAGTTCTGGTTCATTTGCATTTTACTTTTACACTTAACTGAGACGTGGATCCCTGCAGCGCCGCATTCATCAGAAGCCCGTTCTGCAGCTGCACTCACCCTGCCCAGGATGACGTTGATCTCCACGGCGAGGAGAAGCCCGTAGAGCAGCACCAGCAGCCCTGTGATGCAGTAACGGAGCTGCCGCAGGCCGATGCCGTGCTCGGTGTACTTGGCAAACTTGATGGTCTTCATGGTGAAGGCGAGCACCCAGTAGATGAGCAGGGCTGAGCAGATTTCAGCAAGGATTAGAGCAAACCAAACGTCAGTGTTTTGAGTTACTCTACATGCTGATGTCGTTGATGACACCTTTCAAATGACATCCTGTTGCATGTCCAGACAGACTCGTTTTATGCTGCTCATATACTGTATATGTTCGACCTCATGTGTTCCCTTTTGCAAACAACTAAAATGATCCTCTTAATCCCTAAGATTATTCCTTCATATTACAGTTTATGTAACAAGAAAGAGGCGGGCCCAAAGGGCCGGAGGAGATGCTTCTCTGCAAGCACAGAGGAGCAAGTGCAACTTTTAAAGAAACGTTTTACACAAAAAAGTCGCAGCAAAAAGCCTCACAGGCGTGACTTCATCAGGATTCACAAGAGAGGGTCTATTTTGTTGATTTATGTCTTCCTCACAGCGATTCGGACGCCTGAAGGCCGGAGGCGGCCTCCTAACGCGATGGAAGGAGAGCATCCAGGGCTGCTCACAGATGAGTTCATGAGACGTGAGCCTCAGCGGGAAACTGAAATCACTGATTCTTTTTTCTGCAGAAGTCACTAACAAGTTTAAGATAGTGTCATATCTACATCCATAGAAATGTAATTCATTGTTACGTAAGGATGCTTAATGACCTACATCTATTTTGGTATAGCATTAATATCTGATCATAAGTCAATAACAAATGTGAAGTAAATGGTGCGGTCGAGTCAGGGTGAGATTATATAAGTTCTCTTCCTCTCACTCCCTTTCAAGTGATCTGTCATTTGATGCCTTTGACCCTGTTTGAAAGGTTTATATGGATGGAAACCTCTGTTGATTGTGTTACTTATGTCTTATTCTGATTGTTTAAAATAAACCATTTCCAAATCCAGCTCATCACCAGGATGGAAAGGCACCAATGACATCACAACAGCGTCACATGTGACGGGACACAGAGCATCATGGCTGCAAGAAGGTGCGGGTATTTGAATAGTGACACAAATTCAACCTCACGCTTTTAAAATGTGAGAACGTTTCCATAAAGAGGAGCTGCTGTGACCTTCAGGCCCTCTGGTACAGGCCTCTTAGTGATTCCTAGAGCTACAATGACAAATACCAGCGAAGGTTCATACATTCCTCTGGAACGTTCACCTGGAACCGCCTCCCAGAGAACCTCAGAGCCACAGAGACATTCATGGTTTTTTGGAACAATCAAGACCTTTTTAGTCTGCTTTTAGATGAATGTAGGAATATGGGACTTTTATGGGGGGGGTCCTCCACAGTGGGACCAACCCTTCAGGGTCATTGCCATCAGCTGTTTCTGAGTACCATCATCCATAGAATATGGTTTACTTCTGGCTACAACCAAATGAAATCAATTCAATCGCCGATGTTTCACAATACAGACACTGCTGCTGGAACCAGACGATGTGAATAAGCATTGATTGGTCCGAGTCTGAGTTTCTATGGCAACCGCTCTCACCAATCAGGGGTGAGATTGCTGGAAGGCCACACCCCTACCACTAAAAGCAGGTTACATGAAATCTTTCAAACGTTTTGAATGTTGAACATGGGGGCCAGGAGGCTCCACCTACTTTTATTGAGACATCTGATTGGTCAGTTTATAACTTCAACTACAGTAAAAATATCATGAAAAAAAGAGGATTATCATCCAGATTATTATCAAGATATTATATCACATTATATTAAACTTAAGACTGTCAATGTTTACGTTTGGCGGCAGCGGGTTAACACTTTCTTATTTTTTGGGTTTAGATCACTTTCTCACAAAAAGCAGACTATTTGTTTGGTGGTGTGGCCCGTTGTCACGGTAACACAACAAAGCGTCACTAAACTCGACTGCAGCAGCAAAGGAAAACGATATACATGCTGATCGTCACAGTAGGTTCAGTAAAGCATCAGATCAGAGAGAAAGTTCACCTCTTAACGCTTGTTTTTGTCCAGCAGATGAAGCAAAAGTTTGTTTAAAGGAAGCCTGTGCAGTGATATAGAACACTTGAACTTCTTTTTTAGGTGCGCATCAACACCCAGCAGCCAATCAGAATAGAGTATTGATCCGGACCATTGAAAGTGCAGAAACACCATGTTAGTTTCCTACGGCTGTATATCAGCATCTTTGTTTTCTTGGAGTCAAACTGCACACATGAAAGTCTTTACAGTTCTGCTGTTCTATGATCTTACTGTTGATGTGTTTTGTGCACACATTACACTTTTGATTTAACACTTAACACAAGTTAAAACATGTCACACAATAAAACTGAAGGAAACATGTTCTTTGTGGCCTATTTTAGGTCAAAAGCTGCATATTGACATATGTGTGTGTGTGGGGGGGTCCCCATGGTGACGTCCTCTGTGATCATGGGTGGGTCAGTCGCTGGTCTGGACAGATCTCAGAAAATTCCTCACATCAGCATCAAGCCAGGTTTCCACTTCTGTTTCTACTTTGACTTTAATTCTTTTATCTTTTATTTAATCTCATTTTATGTTTTATTACAAGGGGGGGGGGGGGGGCACTCTGTATGTTTTTTCATTTCATTTCGAATTGTGTTCCTCCTGTAAAGCACTTTGTGTTACTATTGTATGACAAATACTTAATAAATAAAGTTTATTTGATTCATCAGAAAAGTTACCATGAATCTACAGAAAGTGAGGAGCACAAATGAGTCCAAATGAAGGATATCGTCTGCAGAGCCACAAGAACTAACTGTAGAAGAGTTAGCTTCAGAATAACTTCACTGTCATGGAGAGCAGATGTGGTTGCAGAAATCTTAACCTTTGACCTAACTCCTTTATGGCTATTGCACCAAATTTAAAGTGCCTGGTCAGTGGGCGGAGCTCCAAGTAAAAATGCTGGTTTAATCATAAATCCAGCCAAACAAACACAGCGGTGAAGACACTCAAAGATGAGACTGCCATTTCTGCTTCAGGAGCTCTCAAACCCCGGAGTAAAAAAACGTGTCTTTTTCCACCGTTTCGGCTCTGACAGCAAACAGCAGCTTCCCGGCAGAAGAAACACCAGCAAACATCAACTCAAAACCTGCAGTTTGAGGCAGAAAGGCTATCCTGAAGCAAATCTGTGTCAAAACCATCAAACATTCTTTCAAACAGCGTCTTTGTTTTTTATCCAGATTCTGTTCCGTTTGTGGTTTGCAGATCCCTGCAGAATCAGGAGTTTCTGGATCAGTCATAACTTATTCATGTTTTCACAAGACGGAGTAAAAATCTGATGCTACAAAAGCCTCTGGTCTCTGTTTGTGACCAGGAGTTACCTCAGTGAACATGAAGAGTAAAAATATGGAGGAATAGCCTACCTAACAGCAGTTTGGGGAAGTTGGAGGTCTCGATGTTGTGATAGTAGATGATGGAGGTGATGCCCGCCATGAAGGCCAGAGCTGCAGGCATGTAGAGGTGAAGGTGGAGGGACTGGCTGAACCTGACAACAAACATTACATCAAGACAAAAAGGTTAGAACCAGACAAGGATCCCTGTCGTGATGTTTACTCTGATGTTCAGTTTCTGAAAATCTGCTGAAGGGAAACATCTGAGACCTCAGCTGGGACGTTTCTGAATTCACACAAACCCTCTGCAGAGCAGCCTTGCAGCAGCACAGACTCCTCAGTCTGTCTGACAAACAGTCGTCAGGATGATCCACATCAGGTTTTGTTCCGGTTTGGAAAGCGACTCCTATGCTTCCAAACAGCTGTCATGGAGCAGAAATGTGGAGTTCATCACAAAAGCTTCAGGGTCTGCTTTCTGAACAGACTGAACGTTCACGTAGAGACTCGGCTCTGTGCAGCAGAGAGCATCTCCGATCAAACCATGAACACCATGAGCTTCGTCTCACGTAAAAGGTCTGAAGCATGTTCAGGATCTGATCTTTCCCTGAACATGACCGTCAGTCCACATGTTTGTCCAACGTGTTTGAAGCTGGTTTGACCCTTGACCCCAGATCTGGTTCAGCTGATCAGCTATTTGATCCCTTCATCACCAAGTCGGTTCTGTTCCTTAGTTTTATGCCTCCAACCGGCCTGCTGCAGAGCACACCACCTTCTGTCTGGGAGGAACATGTGTTTCACCGCACGCCAGGCACCGTGTGCCGGGACACGGCCCAAAGCACACGATTCAACAGCATCCAGATGGAAAAAGGGAGAGTTCTGCTGGACCAAAACCCCGTGCTCCCCCAGCAGGAACCGCGCTGCGTCTCCAATCAACCTTCAGTTTGATGAAGGAGGAAGTTTGGAGGCCTGAAGGAGAGCATTGTTCTCCTTCAGAACATGCACTTCACATGCAGTTAAATGACAAAACTCCAGCAGCTGAAAGCAAAGACTCATCAAACTGAATCCCATTTCCATGAAGAAAAAGACGTCTTTGTAATGTGAATAAATAAAAAATGAAGTGACTGAAGACATGCAGCGGATCAGCGATGTGAATGTGATGAGGTTTCTTATTTTTAAGGTGAAGGTGTGAGTTCACCCATAAAGAGTTACAGTGAAATGTGTGACTTCCTCTCAGCATGTGGCGTCTCTGTGGCGGGAGGAGAGAGCCGTCAGCGTTCGGACGTTTGCTTCTGTTAAAGTAACTGCAGAGGGTCTTGGTCCAAACGTTCCTCACACGTGACCGATGCTCTGCAGAGCGGCTCTGATGGGCAGAGTTTACTGCAGTAACGCCACGCATGCACCTGAGCGTCACGTCCTCAGAGAATCATCAGACGTGTGCAGCTTAAACACGCAGCCAATGCGCTGGGCCCCGCATGCTCTGCGGCTCATGCAGAAGCAGCTGCATGTTGCAGAACGGTTGGTGAGTCATGTCATTATGTAGTCAGTAAACTTGGTTGGAAAGAGGCGTTCAGTCATGAAACAGGCCTCCCGGTGGCGTCGTCAGCTCAGCATCGTTCGGTGTAACACTCACCGACAAGAACATTATTTTCAGCTGCTGAGCTTTGTGTTGACACAAGCTCAGATCAGCCAATCACAGGGCAGCACATCAGTGCAGTCAAGCCTTCACTGAGATAAGCAGGGCAGAGTTTACGGAGCAAAGCATGCTCCAGAAAACAGCAGCTTCAGGAATCAAACACGCCCGCTGCACCACATGCTCTCAGCCAGGAGAGCAAACGCTGTTTAAAGGAGAAAAGCAACAAACTCCCCGTGTGAACGGCGCTGTGCAGCTTTTCCAAAAGGGGGCGGAGCCTGGAAAAGTTAAACTCCTTTATAGCCAACAAGGACGTGTCAAAAACGTCTTGCTTCTTGAAGGTCAGCAGGCCTAAACTCCTGAGGGTATCGGGGTCAACCCCCCCACACACATACACCAACTCCATCCTCTTTTTTCTCAGAACTTTTTAGAGTTCCTTGACCTTTGACTCCAGCAGGCTGAGGCAGATGTTCATCCTTCCTGACTCTGCTTCTGCTGGGGGTCAGTTCCTGTCCGGTGGGGGGCGGTCCTCTGCATTGGTGCCTCATGCCTCTCAGCAGGTGGATTGGATGTTGCTTTCTTGGACAGAATTTCAAACTCGATCACAAAAATGTGACTTTGTTTGATTCTTTCCAAATGTCTCCATGCTGTGTCCTCAGGTGACCTTAGAGGTGAACTGGAGCTACCTAAGTAAATAACTGTCACTGGTTAAATCAGCTCCGTCCCATAATTCCTTGCAAACCTGGACTACATGTCATCTTCAGATCAGTTGTGGTGTTGAGCAATAAAGCTGATCCAGCGGATTCCTGCAGAGAGCTCTGAAGTGCGTCCACCAGTAACTGTCCTCATGCTGCAGACGGACTGCCAGCCTTTGTCAGAACCAGCAGAGGAGGTCCTGAAGAATCAGAGATGACCGCCATGTGCTTCTTCATCTGAAGTTTAGCTTCAAGCAGATCTTTTCTGAACAACCTTCAAAAGCGTCAGGTATTCCAGAAAGCTCAAAACTGCTCAAGAACATTTTGATTTTATCCCAAAAAGAGACAAAAACCACAACATGAAGGGATCATGCAGATTGTTTTCCAGGTTAGAGGGACACTTGTTTCAATGAAAGGCCTTCACTATAAATGATGTTAATCTCGTTAAGTAATCAACCATCTGGAGAGCAGACGACAATCGCAGCTCCCATTCTCCTGTGGCTTCTGAAGCAGATTAGAGGCGGAGCTTATTCTCAAGTGAACACTTGTGCGCGAGTGTGTTCAGGGCGCTGATGCTGAAAAGTGGTTGGGGGGGGCACTGAGGTTAATTGGATTCCCTCTTCATCAGGAAGGGATAACACTGTTAATGATGGCCCCTTGACGAACTGCTGCTGGGCTGTAGCACAGGAAATTTCTGCTGTGAGGCAAACAGCAGAAGCCGCTTCTGTTCCGTCACTCAGCTGAAACATGAGGAACCTTGTCAGGTGACTAAACCTGCCCTGCTGGCCTCTCTCAGCGGCAAACACCAACACTTCCTGGAAAGCTATACACTGATGTGGAACACATGAAGTTCTGGAACGTACCCATCAGAGACGATGCCCTCAGCGATCTCACAGACCAGGACGAAGAGCAGGACGAAGGTGAGCAGCCAGCGCAGGTTGTGTCCAGGGAAGTGAAGCCAGGTGCTGTGGTGGATGTGCACCTTGGAGCTCTGGCTGCCCCAACCTGAAATGGGAAAAGAAAAAAGACGTTAATGAAGAGCAGCAGTTCAGAAAAACAGACTTGAAGGAGCATTGAATTATGATAAGTCGCACAACACGGAGATCTAAAGAAGCACTCCAAGAGACAAACTACAGGGGTGGCAGCTGGCCAGAGTTTGCCCTGGGGGGCAGGAATACTCTGTTATCAACCCTTTAATCACATTCTGGGTATTTCTGGCACCCAGAGCCTCCAGAAAGCTGCCAGTCTGGACTTCTCTGAGCCACGTCTGCTTTTGAACTTGGACAGATGTTGGCATCAGAACAAACTGTGATGTAACGCTGAGTCACTGTTAGTAACGTTCAACAAACCTCAGCTGATAAAGTTACGTAAGACTCTCTGACACCTTCTGCAGCGTTCCTCCAAGTGCTGGCAGCTCCTCCTCACACATGTCAATCACTCGCTCACTCATTTAACGGAGATCAAGCAAACATGTGTGAAATATAAAGATACTGCCTGTCATCTGGAAGTAAAGTCAGCTCAGCAGGTCACTTTATTCTGAAGTCTGCAGCTGTGGAACAGAACATCACGTCTGCACTGCTGCATTGAAACAGAACCTAAGCTCTTACTTCGGCAGGCAGAACGGAACCCCCTCCCCTCTGAGTTTATGTGAAACCGCCTCAGGATACCAGAGGAGGACCTGCAGCTAAAACCATTACTGAGGAAGATGGCGCTTCTCCTCCTCAGAGGAGGTTCTGGTTCTGACCATCAAACTCCAGTTAAGGTTGACACTAAAACATAAACAGATGATTTATTTCAGATTCAGCCAAAAAAAAATCCACAAATAGTTGAAATGAGGAACATTTGATGTCGTTAAAAGTAAAGCTTTACAGAGCGACCCCCCCGCCTTGCTGACTCATGTTTAGGGTGTCCCATTTCCTCTGAGGGTCCAGGAGCCGCCATCCCTCCATCAGCCGTTCCAGATGAAGGACACTCATCTAATTTTACCCGATTCTGACTGCTTTAAATACCTGCTTGAATTCTGACATGTTGATGTTTTTATATGTGTGAAATAAAAGACTGGAAGTCTTTAAATCTGTCATTTTGAGCATCTTCCTGCATTAGAAACAGACTGATTTCTGCAGCTGAGGTGATGTTTGTGGCTCTGAAGCACAAGAAGCTTCAACACATTTTTCTGTCATGAAAAATGAGAGATGAAACTTCAGAGGCAAACAGCACAGATCCTGTCTGCAGAGTGAGATGATGGGACTGCAGCGCAGCAGAAACATCTTTGTGTTTTGCTGTTTCCCTCGGAGCTTCAATGAACTCCTGAGTTTTGACTGAAACGCTCAAATGATTTCTTATTCATTATTTTAAGGCTCTAAAAGTCTGACTTTGACAAAGAAAACCGCCAAACACGCAAAGAGGTAAAAACAAGGGCAGATGGAGAACAGACACACGTGTGCGCGCGCGCCTGCAGCACTTACCGATGAAGAGAATCGGGAAGGTGATGAAGAGGAGGAAGACGTGAGGGACCACGTTCAGGGCATCGAGGAAGCAGCCGTTGTTCAGGACGCCTCCGTCCACGTTGTAGGCCGCGGAGTTGTTCTCATTCCCGCAGAACGCCAGAGACATGGTGGAACCGGGACTCTGCGGGAGACAGCGAGGACGTGAGGAGGAGAGGAGGACGAAGAGGAGCACGAGGAGGAGGAGGAGGAGGAGGACCGGCGGCGGGGCGCCTCAAAATACACTCCTCTCAGAGCATTTCTCCTCCTTTTGTCCTCGGAACATCCTGGTATTCCAATTCCCAAAGTGACCTCCTTCCTCCGTAATCCAGCTCCTCAGTATCAGCTCCGCGGACGGAGGGAGTCGGAGGGAGGCGGGTCGTGAGGAGGAGCGGGTCAGAGGCAGCCAGAGTCCATCCCGTCCGCCTGCAAACTGAGGACATCCTGCAGGACGCCGCTCGCGCGCAGCGCCGCTCCTCTGGAATGCACGCGTGCATGCTCACATGGCGGGCATGCTCAGCGCGGGAGCAGCTCCCGCAGATCCCGCTATTCCTGTCTCAAAGGCGACCTTGGCGTGAGCAGAGGGGACAGAGCAGGAGGAGCGCGAGCGCAGCCACCGGGTGGGGGGGGGGGGGGGGGGGGGGGGGGGGGGGCTGTCAGTCAGGGGAACGTGAGAAGCATAAATCCAAAGCGCGCGCTCCCGATCTGACACGTCACTGAACTTCACCTGAGTTACACCTGGATCCTCAGGTCAACACATGATGAATGAAGCGGTCACGTGATGCTGGGGGAGCGCCTATAGTGACAGGTCAGACTGGGGGGTCAGCGCACCCACGGGGCTGGATTTTCATAATCCATCAGGGCTTTTGGTGATGAACATCATGGCCGTTATGAACCAAAGCTGCCCTGAAGTCACGGAAAGCGTGCGTGTTTAAAAGATGTCAGATGAGATGAAAGTTCTCCAGGATTCCGACCGATTACACAGATTTCCAGAAAGAGAACATCAGTCAAACATGGCGGTGGTGGTGTGATGGGCTGGTGGCTTCAGGAAGGGCTTCTTTGGTTAATGAAACCGTGATTTCTACTGTTTACCAGAAACTCCGCTTCTGTGGGTTATGGAGAGGAGAGATCTGAGGAAGCAGGCTTTTTGCAGGCTGTTGGGGGCGGGGCTTATCCCTTTAAAGCCGAACGTATCTATTTTATACATGAGTCTGTCAGCCCTCATCAAGAACAATTTTTAATTGCTTGTTCAAAGGAACCTATAAAGGCTCCAAATCCAAAGAATTTAAATTTTCTGTCAATTATTTATTGGTTCAGGCTTTACAGGGTTAAATAGGCAAAGATCTGTTGAAGAACCTCGGAATTACACAAAAGTCCTAAAAATGTAAACACGTGCTGTAAACAAGATAATCTGTAAAAATGTGGTCACATTTGAGCTAACCTGTAAATATGTGGTCACATTTTAGCTAACCTATAAACACTGGTCACATTTAAGCTAACCTATAAACACTGGTCACATTTAAGCTAACCTGTAAATATGTGGTTACATTTTAGCTAACCTATAAACACTGGTCACATTTAAGCTAACCTGTAAATATGTGGTTACATTTAAGCTAACCTGTAAATATGTGGTCACATTTTAGCTAACCTGTAAACACTGGTCACATTTAAGCTAACCTGTAAATATGTGGTTACATTTAAGCTAACCTGTAAATATGTGCTCACATTTGAGCTAACCTATAAACACTGGTCACATTTAAGCTAACCTGTAAACACGTGGTTACATTTTAGCTAACCTGTAAATATGTGATCACATTTTAGCTAACCTGTAAACACTGGTCACATTTAAGCTAACCTGTAAACACGTGGTTAGATTTAAGCTAACCTGTAAATATGTGGTCACATTTAAGCTAACCTGTAAATATGTGGTTACATTTAAGCTAACCTGTAAATATGTGCTCACATTTGAGCTAACCTATAAACACTGGTCACATTTAAGCTAACCTGTAATTATGTGCTCACATTTGAGCTAACCTGTAAACACTGGTCACATTAGGGCTAACCTGTAAACACTGGTCACATTTAAGCTAACCTGTAAACACGTGGTTACATTTAAGTTAACCTGTAAATATGTGGTCACATTTGGGCTAACCTGTAAACACTGGTCACATTTGAGCTAACCTGTAAACACTGGTCACATTTAAGCTAACCTGTAAACACGTGGTTACATTTAAGTTAACCTGTAAATATGTGGTCACATTTAAGCTAACCTATAAACACTGGTCACATTTAAGCTAACCTGTAAACACGTGGTTACATTTAAGCTAACCTGTAAATATGTGGTCACATTTAAGCTAACCTGTAAACATGTGGTCACATTTAAGCTAACCTGTAAATATGTGGTCACATTTGAGCTAACCTATGAACACTGGTCACATTTAAGCTAACCTGTAAATATGTGGTCACATTTTAGCTAACCTATAAACACTGGTCACATTTAAGCTAACCTGTAAATATGTCGTCACATTTTAGCTAACCTGTAAATATGTGGTCACATTTTAGCTAACCTATAAACACTGGTCACATTTAAGCTAACCTGTAAAAACGTGGTCACATTTGAGCTAACCTGTAAATATGTGGTCACATTTTAGCTAACCTATAAACACTGGTCATATTTAAGCTAACCTGTAAACACGTGGTTACATTTAAGCTAACCTGTAAATATGTGGTCACATTTAAGCTAACCTGTAAACACGTGGTCACATTTAAGCTAACCTGTAAATATGTGGTCACATTTGAGCTAACCTATAAACACTGGTCACATTTAAGCTAACCTGTAAATATGTGGTCACATTTTAGCTAACCTATAAACACTGGTCACATTTAAGCTAACCTGTAAATATGTGGTCACATTTTAGCTAACCTGTAAACACTGGTCACATTTAAGCTAACCTGTAGACACGTGGTTACATTTAAGTTAATCTGTAAATATGTGGTCACATTTAAGCTAACCTATAAACACTGGTCACATTTAAGCTAACCTGTAAACACGTGGTTACATTTAAGCTAACCTGTAAATATGTGGTCACATTTAGGCTAACCTGTAAACACGTGGTCACATTTAAGCTAACCTGTAAATATGTGGTCACATTTGAGCTAACCTATAAACACTGGTCACATTTAAGCTAACCTGTAAATATGTGGTCACATTTTAGCTAACCTATAAACACTGGTCACATTTAAGCTAACCTGTAAATATGTGGTCACATTTTAGCTAACCTGTAAACACTGGTTACATTTGAGCTAACCTGTAAACACTGGTCACATTTAAGCTAACCTGTAAACACGTGGTTACATTTAAGTTAACCTGTAAATATGTGGTCACATTTAAGCTAACCTATAAACACTGGTCACATTTAAGCTAACCTGTAAACACGTGGTTACATTTAAGCTAACCTGTAAATATGTGGTCACATTTAAGCTAACCTGCAAACACGTGGTCACATTTGAGCTAACCTATAAACACTGGTCACATTTAAGCTAACCTGTAAATATGTGGTCACATTTAAGCTAACCTGTAAACACGTGGTTACATTTAAGCTAACCTGTAAATATGTGGTCACATTTTAGCTAACCTATAAACACTGGTCGCATTTAAGCTAACCTGTAAACACGTGGTTACATTTAAGCTAACCTGTAAATATGTGGTCACATTTAAGCTAACCTGCAAACACGTGGTCACATTTGAGCTAACCTATAAACACTGGTCACATTTGAGCTAACCTGTAAATATGTGGTCACATTTTAGCTAACCTATAAACACTGGTCACATTTGAGCTAACCTGTAAACACTGGTCACATTTAAGCTAACCTGTAAACACGTGGTTACATTTAAGCTAACCTGTAAATATGTGGTCACATTTGAGCTAACCTATAAACACTGGTCACATTTAAGCTAACCTGTAAATATGTGGTCACATTTTAGCTAACCTGTAAACACTGGTCACATTTGAGCTAACCTGTAAACACTGGTCACATTTAAGCTAACCTGTAAACACGTGGTTACATTTAAGCTAACCTGTAAATATGTGGTCACATTTGAGCTAACCTTTAAACACTGGTCACATTTAAGCTAACCTGTAAATATGTGGTCACATTTTAGCTAACCTTAAATATGTGATCACATTTTAGCTAACCTGTAAACACGTGGTTACATTTAAGCTAACCTGTAAATATGTGGTTACATTTAAGCTAACCTGTAAATATTAGCTCACATTTAAGCTAACCTGTAAATATGTGGTCACATTTTAGCTAACCTTAAATATGTGATCACATTTTAGCTAACCTGTAAACACGTGGTTACATTTAAGCTAACCTGTAAATATGTGGTCACATTTTAGCTAACCTTAAATATGTGATCACATTTTAGCTAACCTGTAAACACGTGGTTACATTTAAGCTAACCTGTAAACACGTGGTTACATTTAAGCTAACCTGTAAATATGTGGTCACATTTGAGCTAACCTATAAACACTAGTCACATTTGAGCTAACCTATAAACACTAGTCACATTTGGGCTAACCTGTAAACACGTGGTTACAGATTTAAGCAGAAGTGTTTGTAATAAGAATCATAGATGTGAAGTGTACGTGTGGGGACGCCTGGTCTGAAGAGTTGAAAATTTGAAGACTGAGCTATAAATAAAGAGATTGATGCGGGACACCCCCGCACGCGCTTTTCCGGCGCCTCGGCGTGAAAACGCGCTGGACTGCGTCATTATCATCTGAGTGCGCTGTTGGCGGCGCAGGATGAATCATTCATGTTGGGGGAGTTGAGGGTCCCTCCTCCATCTGCCGCGCAGACCAACGTCTCCGTTAAGTGCCGCTCTACTGATGGATGATGCTGAGCGCGGTTCACGCAAAATTGACCCGAGATGACTGATGGAGCAGCTGTGGGGTGACGCGCGAGACTCCCGCGATTCTGCTGCTTTCAGAAACAGTCGGATGACAAAACACCAACACAGCGCGGGTCTGTCTGCGCTCACCGGTTTGTACCGCGGGATCATGGTTGCAGCCTCGCTCCTCAGACTTCCACACTCCCTCCGGCTCCGTCACATCCGTTATTTGAACAACGCTAGAAACGCGGCAAAACCTCCCGAACGGAACCGTCTCGAGCGTCCGGAGCGCGTCCGGTGTCCGCGGTGCTGAGTCAGAGCGCGCGGCTGCAGGCGGCCGTTTGCGTGACAGGGAGCTGTCCGCGGTGCTGAACCCTGGCACGGAGGGGGCGGAGGAACAGGAGGAGGTTCACGGAGGCAGCCCTTCCAGCTCCGTCAGGAACCCAAGCAGGTTGTCACGGAGTCAAACCCGCAGCCTCTGAGCAGGAGAACTGAATCCGCGCAGAGCCGTTATATAACAAGGACGTGCGTGATCCATCACACGCCGTTCTGCACGCGCGCGTTTCCTCTAAAATCTACAAACGAACAGGAAACGTCACGGAGATGATTCCCAGCAGATTTCTGGGAATGTTTCTGATCCGGGACCAGTTCTGCCCGCGCGGACACCCCACAGCCAGAAGAGGCTGTGAGCAGGAACATCTCCAAGATGGAGTCATGACACGTGAACTGTTGTTTCAAACCTTTAAAACATGACAGTCTCAAGATTCCTAAGAAATTACCTACAAAACCGTGCAAACGTGAAAAAAATGATCTTTTTTAACTGAGACACAAACCGAACTTTGATGCGGAAATTTACAAAATGAACATTGGATTAAACATTGTTCTGGCATGACAGTACATTAAAGTCCAAAAGTAGGAATGAATTCATGAGGACGTTTGCTTTCAGGTATTAAAAAAGTCTGACTTGTTGCAGAGCAGAGAACAATGTGAGAAGAAGAATGTGAAAAACCAGCATTACGCTGCTCTCTTTTCAAAGGTGGAATAAAAGCTTTGATGAATCAGCCTCATCACCTCTTGAAAATGCTCCAAACATTCTCCACTCTGGACGGACACTTGTTTCCCTGGAGATGAAGCCAAACAAAGGCTGCGTTGGTTTGCAGCAGCTTCTCTGTGGACGTGCAGAAACCTGAACAAACATGTTTGTTCCAGGCGCTCTGAGGCTGCTGGGCTTCACATGCCACCAAATATATCAAAAAATATACAAAGAATTGGAAAAAACATTCAAAGTCTGAAAATGCAACGGACTCATCTCCGCTTTAACGTGTTTGCACACACATCCCTCCCCCAGAAATGAGCAGAAGCTCCGTCTTTGTTTAAGCAGACTTTTATTAGACACTGACAGACTCAGAGGAGGTTCTACTGATCACAGTTTTCATTTAACCTTTAAATTACAAACTTTTGCAAAGGTCAACATCTCTGAGTTTGACCACTTCCAGGATTCACATGTGAGAAATGCAGGAGACAAAATGTTGACTTGATTAACCTCTGACATTAACCGAGACAGTGGCATGGAACATCAATGGATGGAGTCGATCTGCAGGACGAGACGCTAAATCAGAGAAAAGAAAAGTCGAAGCGAGCAGAAGGTTTCAAGAGGCTCCAGGCTGATCAATCTGGTCTCCTCCAGCTGCGTTTGACGAGGCTAGAAGAACGTCCTGCAGGAGAAAGACAGAATAATCTTCTCATTTCTACTAATGATCCTAGTCAAATGAGTCTGAACATCACACGTTTACTTCTCTGCACACGAAGCACAACAGAACACGCTCATGCCGGTTCTGAAGATCATCAGGAATACGTTAAAAACGAGTAAAACCTCTCATAGAACCAGATCCATGTTTTATTTCAGAAAGAGAAACCCTCATCTGCTTCTGCGCGCCTCTCAAAGATCCAACCAAAACATTTCTGTCAGAGATCTAACGTCCAGGCCGGACCCGAACCTGATGATGTTCTCCGTTTCAGAACCTTCTGTTTGTTTCACTCCTTCAGTTACAGATCTGCTGCTGTTTCCCGTTTCCGTACATTAACCTTGAACTCCTTTACAGCAGGTTGGCGGTCATTCCATGAGCTGATGAATGTTGGCTTTTGCAAACACAATACTGGAAATAAAGCAGACTTGAAAGGTTTCGTGGTTTCTTCCAGAGAAGCGTTTGTGAAGGTCAGTGAAGGTTAACATGGTTAAAGAAGCTCTCTCCTGGAAAACGACATTTCTACATCTGAGAAGTCTTTAAGGATTTTCCGGATTTTTCGGAGCATTTTCTGAAGCTGAAGACATATTTGTTAAAATCTTTGGTTTTTTTCTGTTCACAACAATTCAAATTTCAAATGTGTTTTTACAGAATCGTTTGCAGACTTATCTTCACAATCTCTTAGAAACTCCCAAGCGGAAAGCCAACAGTTTGGAAAAGTCTGGGATTATCAACAGCATTACTAACCTTTAGAACCCAGCCAATGAAAATATCTACGAATGTGATTATATTGGTATGTTTTATAGTATATTTTATTTTTAATTGTATTTCAAATTTAATATTTTATTGCTCTGTCTTTGGTTGGCCCGGGAACAGAGAGACTAATTTTGTTTCATCCTGTAGTAAAATGACAATAAAAATCCTTGAACTAAAAGAATATTTTCAGTACATGATCCAGTTTTTTAAGGAAACTATCTTGCTTCTGAATTCATATCAAAGTTGATCTGAATGGTTTTTTCTTACAATTTTTATTAAAAAAAATATTTTTTCTGTCCATGTTCTGTTTTTGCAAAGATCAAGAAAAGTCTGAATGAACGAAATCTGATCCATGGAAAGAAAGTTCACTGCTGTTCAGTTTGATTTGATAAATCTAAAAATGTTAAAGTAAATGAAGGAAAAGTTTCTCACTGTCCAGCACTCCTGTCCATCAAACAGGATTTAATGTGCACGTCCAGCCAAACAGAAGCAGATGAAGAAATCCAGACTGGCCAGAGAGAAGAAACATCTACAGGACTTCCTCCACAAAGACTGTCACCTTCCTGGGTTTGGCTTTTGCGCTTGAGCTTTAAGCCCCACCCCCTGTCCTACTCCTGCACTTCTTTGGTCGGCGCTGCAGCTGAGCCTCCAGCAACATACAGAAGAGTGAAAGAGGAGGGATTCATTTCAAATAGGATTGTGGATTTCAAAATAAAAGTCTGAGGAACCTGAGTGGAGGTTAGAAAACCCAACCTGGACCATGCCTTTACAGAGGGGGGGTTACAGAACATGTAACAGTCTAGAGGAACAGCATCCATCAGAAGAGCTGCTGAAGGCGGCGGGAGGTCGCAACAAACTGTCTGGACTCAGACCCGACTGGGGCTGGATGTGGCGGCGCCGCTCAGATTCAGTTCTGTCAGTAGGCAGGAATGTGGTGTTTCTGGTGATAAAACAGCACCAGAACCACCAGTGCTTGATTGGCAGAGACTGTCACATGTCCTGAAAGAGCGGGCTCAAACAAAAACAAATGCCACACCACACGCCGCAGCCCCCCTCCTTCAAGTGGGATGAAGAGGAGAGGATGATGATGATTACCAGAGAGGAAGGACTAGTGCTGAAGTACGTAGCCGTGTCTGTACAGAGCTGCGCTGCCTTCAAACGCCTTTCTGTTCACAGTGGGACTGACTGATGCTGACTTACTGCTGCACACATGCACACACCAGCGACCCATGATGCACTGCTGTAGCTGGCGTTTCA
The DNA here is from genome assembly GCA_014656515.1 of Oryzias celebensis. NCBI lineage: Eukaryota > Metazoa > Chordata > Actinopteri > Beloniformes > Adrianichthyidae > Oryzias > Oryzias celebensis. The sequence continues at coordinate 1,341,932 of BNCR01000006.1, forward strand.
ACAGACTGTCAATAAATGACTGCAATGCTTACACTTCATCCTCATAGTCTTTTGGAGGAGAAACCGCGATCACCACATCGATCCAGTCCTGAGGGGATAAAAATAATCAACCATCCTGCACTGAAGATACATGCAAGCTGTTGTTTTAAAACTGGACCGGTACCCCGCCGCTCCCCCAGGCCCGCGCCAGAGAGTTCTGTCCCTCCATCAATGAGGCATCGACCAGGATCTTCCCATTTACAGCCATGAGTTCATCCCCCGGAGCAATCCCACCTACAAACACACGGACATGTGCACACAAAGGCATGAGCATGGTAAGCACATTAATACACACACAGTAGCATGCACATACACACACACACAGACATGAGGATGCACATACACACGTGCACAGACACAGATAGACATGCACACACACACACACACACACACACAGTTTTTTAAATAACAGCTGATTCCATTAGAGGAAGCCAGCGCGTGTCACTTCCTATCCTCACTTTCATGGTAGCAGCCTGAGACTGACCGTGTTTGTCGGCCGCTCCGCCCTCATAAACTGACGACACCACCAGCTTCCCCAGAGGAGAGTCAGCCCCCCCCTCCAGAGAGAGGTCGAGCTGTCCGGCCTGAAGGACGGCAGACAAAAACACGTCAGAACAGAGAGGAGGCGTTTGTCACGTCAAAGAGGTTCTTAACACGCAGCTGAAACGACCTTCTTGATCCTGAGCAGCCTCACATCCCGGCCGGCTATCTGCTCCGAGGAGAACTGTAGAAGACGGAGGAGGAGAAGGCAGCAAGGAGAGGCTCAAAGGAGGACAAAACCACCATCAGTTCAAAGTCAGTTCAGCTCCAACCTGCTTCCACCTGAGATTTTAAAGCTGATGGTTTGATCCTGGAACTGCTTATTCAACCACCACCAGATTTCAGATTCTCACCAAATCCTGACAGTTTTATTGTTTCTATCATTTTCAAATGTTGTGAATTCCTGCTGCAGCGATATTTACACTTTATGGAGCTCCAACTTTAAGCAGTGACTTAGTGATGGAATGAACACCAGGAGCATTGGCAGATATTTCTCCAGATCTTTCGCAGAAGCAGACAGGTTCATGTTTCTGTTAACAGTTTTTAACCGTTTGCATGTAGATGGCGCCCTGTCCATACTGTACCATGGAGTAGGGGTCAAAGTCCTCCACATACTTCTGAAATCCCTGAGAAAAAAACAGCATCAAATCTGTTAAAGTTCATTATTACAGCAACGGGAGAAGAAGACACAGAGCAGCAGGTTTCCTTTGACAACCAGTTCTGTGGTTTCTGCAAACCTTCAGTAATGTGAAGAGAACCACAGAGAACCTTCAGTAAACGTCTGAGAGCTGTTTATTTCTATGAGGAAAGCTCGTATTCATGTATTCTCCTGCAGCATAAACACACATTTCACTGCTGTTCTTGCAGCTGCTGCATTTCATGCTGTACACTGAAGAGGAAACCCATCAAACTTCAGACGTTCAGAAGTTTTCTGTGAGTCAAACACACACAGAAAGGTCAGGAGAGCAGAAGAAACCAACTGCAAAGGTGATGGATCCAACTGTGTTTTCAGGAAGAGCTTCGGTCACCAAACTGACCGTGTGAACATGACGTTACAAGCAGACCTCATCTACCAAAACAACCAGGACGTACCCCCCACACCACAAAGACCAGGCCTTCGCAGGTTGAAGGAAGGAAGTACCGTGGGAAAGGTCTGACCTTCTCATGCAGAACCTCAGGTTGCTCAGAAGAAACCGTCAGGATCAAAGCAGCTCTGGAGAACGTTCTGGAAAGTTTTTCCTTCAACAAACTTATAAAAATCATGGAAACTGATCACAAATGAAACTTTCAATTCACTAAAACGTATCTCCAATCATTTCAGGAGGTTTTGTTGATGAATCCAAAAACTATTCAGGAAAATGTGGTTCCTGTCTTCTGTGGGGTCTCGGTCCGCCTCTATGAGGTTGACCCTGAAGCGGTCCAAACGGCGCCACGTGTTCACGGCTGCCGGTTTCTGCTACAAATCAAAGCAAACTCATGCATGAGCTGCTCCACCAGAACGCAGCAATGCCAGCGCCCGTAGAGGGAAGCGGAGCGGCATCTGCGAGCGTGGAGACCAGTCAGGAAGGAGGAGCAGGAGGACATCACTCAGGAGGAAAACCGCAGGAAATGCATGCATTTACGTGTTGTTTGTTGTTTGATTTAAATGACGAGTTAAACGGCACCATCCGCTTCAGCATTTCTGGAGGCTGAAACAGAAAAAGAAGTGAGAAAGAACAGATCCTTAAAAACCAGTTTCTGTTTGATGGCGAGCTTCAGATCTGGACCAACCCTGAAGACAGAGAGCAGGCTGAAGCAGACGCAACTTCTCCAACAACAAGCTTCAGATTACGCTTCAGTTTTAGCGTTTTTCAGTCCAGCCTGAACTCCACGGATGTAAGCATCATCTCTGTAACTGAATGCTCCCATCACCTGTTCAGATCTATTTCAGAGTGGAAGTGAAGCTCCTCCTGCAGGAGCAGCAGGAGCAGCAGGAGCAGCAGGAGCAGCAGGAGCTGCAGAAGCTGCAGGAGCTGGAGGAGCTGGAGGAGCTGCAGGAGCAGCAGGAGCTGCAGAAGCTGCAGGAGCTGCAGGAGCAGCAGGAGCAGCAGGAGCAGCAGGAGCAGCAGGAGCTGCAGGAGCTGCAGGAGCTGCAGGAGCAGCAGGAGCTGCAGAAGCTGCAGAAGCTGCAGGAGCTGGAGGAGCTGGAGGAGCTGCAGGAGCTGCAGGAGCTGCAGAAGCTGCAGGAGCTGCAGGAGCAGCAGGAGCAGCAGGAGCAGCAGGAGCAGCAGGAGCTGCAGGAGCTGCAGGAGCTGCAGGAGCAGCAGGAGCTGCAGAAGCTGCAGAAGCTGCAGAAGCTGCAGAAGCTGCAGAAGCTGCAGAAGCTGCAGGAGCTGGAGGAGCTGGAGGAGCAGCAGGAGCTGCAGAAGCTGCAGAAGCTGCAGAAGCTGCAGAAGCTGCAGAAGCTGCAGAAGCTGCAGGAGCTGGAGGAGCTGGAGGAGCTGCAGGAGCAGCAGGAGCTGCAGAAGCTGCAGAAGCTGCAGGAGCTGCAGAAGCTGCAGGAGCTGCAGAAGCTGCAGGAGCTGCAGAAGCTGCAGAAGCTTTCTCCTTCATAAAAGCCTCAGGTGTCCACAGGTGTCAGAGCGGCGGCGTTAAGGCAGAGCTGTAAACACGCAGCTCAAAAATACATCACCTGCCCAGTTTCAGCCCCCCAGAGATGAGGAGACCTCCGGTCTGGAACATCCATGGCAGATGATGGGAAACCCTTTCAGATGTCTGATTGATTTATCTGTCTCGTTAAGCAGGGGGACTGGGAGGGGCGGGGCTTGACTGGTGTGTTTCTTACCAGGCCGTCAGGGCGGTGGGCGGATCTGTGCGGCTCTGGTCGGTGAGTCTGCGTCTGTGGCAGCATGACAGGCTTTGACATTACAGGAGCCATCTGTCGCCTCTGGTTGGGGGGGCTGGGAGCCAGCTGCTATCAGGTTAAACCCCCCCCACAAAAAACAACAACAAAAGCTGAAACATTAGACTCCAAGAGCCGGGCGCCACCTTCACCGGTCGAAACTCACCAGCATGCTGCTTGAAGTGGAAATACGGCTGGCGTGGGAGGTGTTCCTCATCACCTGCACGCCAGCAGAGCACAGTTCAGCATCAGGACCCCCCAGCACAACCACTGCACTCTGTCACAGCATCACTGCTGCTCAAAGGTCACGCAGACTTCACACAACACATCAGCCCCCCACCAGAACAAACCACACTCAGGATGGGAGGGAGGGGGGGTCTGCCTCCCCAGCAAAGACACATCAGAACTCACAGAATGTAGCAGAGCGGCTCAGGGGAGAAACAAAAGCACTGAAGTCCAAACCAGAGACAAGCAGATGTCTGACCTTTGGACTCGGGGGGTAGGACAGTTCACTGGTGTTGGAGGAGTAGAGCCCCCCCCTGGGGAGATACCCGCCTGACTCCCACTCACTCCTGTGCTCCGGAGGACTGGGAGGATGCTGGAGGTGATGGCGCTGATGGCGGTAACCACTGTGGGAGACCTCAGCGTGCTGTGGCGGGGGTGGAGGGGGTGGCGGAGGTGGAGGTGGGGGTGGGGGTGGAGGAGGCCGTGTGGGCTGAGGAGAGGAGGAAGGCCATGCTGTCTGGGAGGTGGGAGGGTGGTGGGAGGGAGGTGGCTGGGGGCGGGGCTTGTTCCCCTTGTGCGTCGTAGCTGAAGGGTTGGAGGGGGGCTTCATGGCGGTGGGGGGAGACGGTGGTCTGTGCCGCTGAGGAGTCAGTCGAGACGAGCTGGGGGGGCGGTTGGAGGCGGTTGGGTTCAGCTTCGGTGACGGTGGAGGGCGGGGCAGGGGTGGGGGCAGCTGGCTCGTGCCAGGATGAGTGGGGGCCAGCTTTTTTAAAGGGCCCCTCAGGCTCTGATCCACCTGGTCCAGGTTGATATCATCCAGGTCGGTGGTGGCCAGGTGGAGGCCCCCGGCGAAGCGCTTCACCTTGGGCTCGGAGGCAGGAGAGCGCGGCGAGGAGAGCTTCAGGTCACAGCAGATCAAAGCGTTTTACTGCAGATCCTCAACTTTATTTAAACCATCAAGAATGACAAACTTTCATCAAATGGATTAATACTTTGATCGCTTTGGTTCCACAGGATTTTCCACAAATCAGTGACGGGTTTGACTTTTCTGAGACCAATTTTCTGATCAGAACTTTCTCTAGTTTTGAAAAGAAAAGCAGAAGTTTTCCTGAAAGCTTCAATCAAGTCGTTCAAACGGGAACGTTCCTCATCTTCATCTGAGTCTGTTCATAAATGGACACAGGTGGGACACCTTAAACATTCATGTTCAGCTTTCATGCAATATAGAGACCCCCCACCCCCCGTTCTGCAGAACGTCTGCTGCTGAAGATCTCCCTCCCAAACAGACACGTCCGGCAGGTTCAGGGATCAGACTGCATGGAAAACCAAGCACAGCAAACGTACTCCAGACTGGTTCTTTTCTGGTTTGCTTCCATAAGGAACTGAAAAAAGTCGTTCAAATCCCACATATCCCGTTTAAAAATCTTTCTGGGACGACTTTGGATTAAACTGCAAATCAAAATACTTGATGCCCTTTCCCTGGAGAGGCTCCCTCTTTACCTCTGATGACTCGTTCTCCACACAGGAGATCTGCTCCAGCCGAGTCTGACACAGACGCTCCACCCAGTGCTGCACTTTCTCTGACTCCTCCATGTCCTCCCTCTCCGTCTCTGAAACCTGGGATGAAGGTGAGGCCGGGCAGCCAGAGTCACACCGTCTCAACTTCTCACAACAACCAGACAGCTCCACCCACACAAATGTTTGATCCGCTTCCTGTCCACCCACTCTAGATGTTCTCCTACCTCCTGGACCAGCCGATTGATCTTCAGCTGTTTTTCTCGTTCGTACATCTCCTCTTTCTCTTTGGCGAGTTTCAGCTCGAACTCCATCTCCTTCTTGCTCTTCTTCTGCTCCTGCAGTGTGTCTGTGTTGGACACCTTCTTCTTTTTCTTCTTCTTTTCTCCTTTCTGAGGCACAACGTCAGTCAATGCAAGTAAAATGCAGACAACCAACCGACGCAAATCATGGAATGCATCAATTGGGACAAACTGGGACTGAGGACTCCTCTAGTGTCTTTTCAAACTGCATCTGCTGAAAATACCTTGCGAAGTGATGGAAGTTTCCCTTCGTAGCGATAAAACCAGCCAAATGCTATGGATGGAGACGAGAACAAGTCAATTTTCAAGCTCAAATCCAAGAAGCTGCAGCTTCAAATGCCACAGTTTCATCATTTTGAAAGCACAACCCCACAAATCAGGCTGCAGCGTGTCTGCAGCGTGTCCGCAGCGTGTCCGCAGCATGTCTCCAGCATGTCTCCAGCATTTCTCCAACATTTCCCCAACATTTCCCCAACATTTCCCCAGCATGTCTGCAGCATTTCCCCAACATTTCTGCAGCTTGTCTGCAGCATTTCTCCAACATTTCTGCAGCCTGTCTGCAGCATGTCTGCAGCATGTCTGCAACATTTCTGCAGCATGTCTCCAACATTTCTGCAGCCTGTCTGCAGCATGTCTGCAGCATGTCTGCAACATTTCTGCAGCATGTCTCCAACATTTCTGCAGCGTGTCTGCAGCATGTCTCCAACATTTCTGCAGCCTGTCTGCAGCATGTCTGCAGCATGTCTGCAACATTTCTGCAGCATGTCTGCAGCATGTCTGCAGCATTTCTCCAACATGTCTGCAGCATTTCGCCAACATTTCTGCAGCATTTCTCCAACATTTCTGCAGCATGTCTGCAGCATGTCTGCAGCATTTCTCCATGTCTGCAGCATTTCTCCAACATGTCTGCAGCATGTCTGCAGCATATCTCCAGCATTTCTCCAACATTTCCCCAACATTTCTCCAGCATGTCTGCAGCATTTCTCCAACATTTCTGCAGCATGTCTGCAGCATGTCTGCAGCATGTCTCCAACATTTCCCCAGCATGTCTGCAGCATGTCTGCAGCATGTCTGCAGCATGTCTCCAACATTTCTGCAGCATGTCTGCAGCATTTCTGCAGCATGTCTGCAGCATGCATTGGTCCACAGCAGCTCCACAACCCAAAAACAAAGATGACCAGCTGCTCATCTGAACACCATGAGCCACAGAAACGTTTGACCATGGAGCTTTATTTTGGTTGTCAAAGGAAACTCAACGCTGGTCTCCGAGCACAAACATATCTGGCTGTTGTCACTGGACAGCTTCAGACTCACATGCTCATCCTCCTCATCTTCATCTGTGAAGGTGGCTTCATCAGTGTGTATGGGAGGTGGTAACACAACACACAGCAGGTGAGGAACAGAGCATGCACAGAGAAAAGGCAGGGCAAAAATCACAGAAAAGTCCAGAAGAAAAGGATTCGTGCACTTCAAAAAGAACATTCTACTCATACGAGAACTCCTGGTTTTCGGAGACGGGGTGGTTTTGATCCCAGGCGGGGCAGGTGAGGGGCTCCGTGGACTCTTTGGCCGGTCCTGGGTCCCCCAGTCCTCTTGCCAGTCTCGGTTATGCTTCCTCTCTGAAGCCTCAATCCTGCACAGGAGGAGGAGACTGTTTAGAGAGCGTCACGTCTTTTTCCATTTCAGAGTTCAAAACAAACATCTGCATACTTTTCCATCTCCTTTTTGTAGCGCTCCTCCTCCTCTGCAGTTTTCTGAGCAATCTCCATTTTTCTCCTTTGAAACACACAAAAACAGGCTTATCATACAGCTACACATGCATATACAATAGCTTCTCTTTCATGCACCGCAGACATGAAAGGAGAAAACACATGGAATAAACACTGTCCTTAAGAAGGGTACTTGTGGCTTCAGAGGAGGCCAGGCTCAACTATTCTTCCCAAAGGTTGTTTATGCAGGGCAGCAGTGGATGCAGTTTGCTCTGACCAGGTGATAACACAGCTGTGGAAAACAGTCATGTCACTTCCACTGACTGCATGTGAGACCTGGATTGAGTGATTTAATTTTGCTTTTGATTTACTGGTAAATTATTATGACAGGAGGGAGGATTATGGTTTTTTTCATTCCTGTCTTCCTGTTTTCTCACAAAAGCCTTATTCTGAAAAAATATAAAGCCTGAACTGCTCTGTTCAGATCAACTAAAACTCTGCCTGACTTTTAGTTGATCTGAACAGAGCAGTTCAGGCATCGAGTTCATGTTCAAGGACGCCTGATTTCACCCCAAACTGCTGATGTAAGAAAGAAAACATGTCTGTTTTTTTTTTAAATGATGCTAATGTGAAGGAACATACACTTAAAATTATATGTAAAACTGCTCAGTTTGGTCTCTATAAACACTAAATAATGAAGTTATGGAAGTCCAGTCAGCAACTAAAAAAGATTTGGAAACCAGGAGGCTGCAAGTCGAAGTGACTGAGCTTTGTTTTTCAGATCTTTGTTTTGCTGTAACTGAAGGTTTTATCTGTTCCTTTAAACATCTTGATCTGAGGAGCAGTTATGGAAACTTTGATCTGTAAAGTTCAACCATTGAGCTTCACAGCTGAAGCTAAATGAGTCCCGAATGTCCCGCCGACGGGCGTGTCTTCATTAGAGGCGGTGTTTACTCACTGCCTCTCCTTCTCCTGCTGCTCTTTAATGATCTTGTTGGTCTCCATTGCCATCCTCTTCTGCTGCATCAGCTCCTGTCTCTGCAGCTCCCTGCGCGCCTCCGCTGCCAGACGCTCCTCAGCCGTCATAAACAGCTCGCTGCCCTGAGAGAGAGACAGTGTGCAGACAGAAGAAGGCAGTGAGGACCACTGTGGAGGTGGGGTGGCTGAAAACAACTATTCTGAATCTAGAACAGAAGGAGGACACTGGTCATCTCTGATCAGATCTTTGATTAAAACAGCTGAACTAATGAGTACAGTAAAAATTAAACCAAAAAGACTGGAAATCCTCTTGATCCCATCATGAAGCAGCAGAAACCCGAAGAGCCTCTCTGCACTGAGGACAAAAAAAATATCCACTTTCCTCTGATTATGGACCAACAGTCCAGAACTGTCATCAAACCTGTGTCTTTGGGCAGAATCATTAGTGAAGAACAAACATTGGTCTTCAAACATCAGAATGCAGAGCAAGAACATGATGAGTGCTGCTGCCTCGTTCTGCAATCACTTCAACATCAGCCCAAACAAATTACTCTGATGAGTGTCTGCATTCAGTGGTGTTACTCATCACATGGACATGTCCTCCCACACGTCCACGACGAGGGTGAGGAGTGAATATGAGCAGCAGAAACTGTTCGTCCTGCAGAAAAACATTCAGACGTGTCCGTTTGTTCCACAGAAATATTCTTAAAACAGAAAAAGCAGAAAACCCACAACTACAGCGACAACTTCCTGCAAACATTTTGAATGGACTAAACATGAGAAAAAGGTTCTGTTGGAATTCTACTACTCATGTAATCCTACTCAGAGAGGCTACATGCAGAGAATGTGGAGTGAATGGATGCTTCAGAGCCCACAATCAAGGCTAACTGCCAAACTACTAGTAACACAACGCTCCAACATCCACAAACGGCAACTGGGATCACGACATCAGATTGATGAAGTACAACACAATTGTAACACCACGAGAAAGCCACAACATCGGGTCAGAGAGGAGGTTATACCACAGAACTTAGGAACACGGCGCCAATAACCACCGTTACGCTGAGCGAGGCAGCAACTGACCTGAAAAACAAGATCATGTCTAGAATGAACACCAGCAAACGCCGACACCAACTACAACGATTGAGTGAAGTTCCGCCTAAAAGTCTCCTGGAAACTGTGAATGAAGTATTGAGGGCAATTCCCACCACAACAATCACAGAAACCAATGAACTGGTTTACACTTCAGCAGCAGTGATCCCTGAGATGCTCGGCTATAAGAGCAACCATGGGAGAAAACAGCAATGCTCTCTGCACTCCATGAGCGCCTGGCAGCACAAATGAAGCAGCTGCTAAGAGATGGACTCACCCTGAATGACTAACGGAAGGCCGGATGATCCTGATCTAGAAGGATCCCTCAAAGGGTGCAGTCCCCTCCAACTACCGGCCAATAACCGGCCTCTCCTCAACATGGAAGCTCATGTCAGGCATCATTGCAACCAAAGTACATCGGCACATGAATCAGTTCATGAGCAACACACAGAAGAGCATTGGTAGAGATTCCAGAGGAGATAAACACCAACTGCTGGTTGATAGAACAGTCGCTTGAGACTGCAGGTCATGACACACCAACCTGTGTACAGCCTGGATTGATAACAAGAAAGCCTATGACTCAATGCTACACCAGGATCACTGAATGTTTGAAGCTGCACATCAACAGGACTCTAAGAGCCTTCATAGGCTCGGAAAGTGGTAGAGAATGAGAGAGTAAAGATCCTGTGGGACTTCCAGATCCAGACGGACAGGATGGTGATGGAACCAACCAGACATTGTAGTGGTGGATAAAGAACAGAGGAAAGCTGTTGTGGTGGATGGAGCAGAACCAAGAGATGGAAACATCAAGAAGAAGGAACATGAGAAACTGGAGAAACACCAGGAACTCAGAGAAGAACTGGAGGAAGCTTGGAAGGTGAAGGTGACAGTGGTGCTCGTGGTAACTGGAACACTCGGGGCTGAAACCCCCAAACTGGAGGAGTGTCTACAGCAGATCCCTGGAAAGACCTCAGACATCTCAGTCCAGAAAAGTACAGCTAAGATTCTGCAGGACCCTCAAGCTCCCAGACCTCTGGTAGAGGACCCCAGCTCGGGGTGAGGTATCACCCGCAGAGGGTGAGAGGGGCGTTGCTTTTAATACAAAAATTACCATGTGTTTGTTTGTCTTTTTTAGAATTTAGAATTGTAGAATTTATTCCTAAGAACTAAGATTTATGACTTCATGAGTATCTTCCTCCATAAACTTCTGAAATTTAAAGAGACGCTTCATCTCTCAGGTGTGGATTCATGCACCTCTATGGGAGGAGCTGTTTTTCTCCATAGGAGTCTGTTACTGTTTTACACGTTAGGATAGAAATCATCAAAGTTTCCTGTTCTCACACTCTGTACTTACAGCTCCTGTCAGAACTGTGATGGTCAGACTTCTGCTGCTCTTCAGGACTTTGACGGCCTGAAACCAGAAGAACACGACGCTTCAGGCTTGGAGACAGAGCACCACGTTATTTAAGGAGGCGCAAGCGTCACAAAGGATGTGGATCAAATCAAAGTCACCTCTTTGTGGTCCAGAGCGGTGAAATCCACACCATTCACCTCCACGATCTGGTCTCCAGCCTGCAGTCAGACAGGAGAGCATCAGTGCAGCCAGCTTTAGGTTTCACAGAAGCTCTGAGACCTTTTGATGAAACCACCTCGAGGCCAACTTCAGCTGAGAGAGAGCCCGGCTTCACGTTGCTGATGTAGATCCCGGGTTTCTGGGTGGGACCGCTGGAGATGCTGATGCCCATGCCCTTCTCACCCACCAGGCTGAGGAAGACCTTCTTCTCCTTGATCTCCTTCCCACCTATTGATGCCAATCCAGCAATGCTGCTCTTCTTCTCCTGGAACAGCAGAGATGAGGAGTCAAACAAAAGAAACCCAGAGACAGAAAACTCCTGAAGAACAAAGATGACATCCTACCCCAGACTCAGACACAAACTGATCCACAAACTGCCATTTGAGGGCTTCCCCTGAGGAGCTGAACCAATGACAGGAGAAGCACAAAAGACCTCCGTGACCTCCTCAGATGAACTCATGAAAGTATGAAAAACAAACCAGGGACAAACCTTTTAACGGGAATCATGCCCACATCTGCAAAACAGTAAAGCGGCGTTAATAAAGCATTCCAACAAACGTTACTGCAGAACGTTTTACACGGCAAGGCTGACGCACGTCGAACTTTGAGCGACACTGTTTTGGTCGTCTTGATGAGACTGATGACCTCCTCGTGGATGCAGGATGAGATGGAGTATCCATTGATGCGAACAATCTCATCTCCAACCTGGAATCCGCATAGAAGCAGACACCATCAAAGCTGAACGTCATGAGGAGTAAAATGATTGAACCGTTCAAGTGGTAGAGTCTTTACGGGACTCTTTATGCTTCTCTGATGTTAAACGTAAGCAGACTGAACATATGTTCCATCTCGGAAGATTTGGAAAAAGAGAAATCTGTTAAATATAACAGAACAGTCACATCTGGAAAATGTTTTCAACACAAGAAAATTCTGCACTTTAGGTTGATAAGGCAGAACCTTCAGCTCGTTCTGTTTCAGTCACAAATAAAGACTAGATGAGATGTACAAAGATGGCACGAAAGACACCGGATGTTTCCTCGTTCATCTGCATGGTCAGTAATCCAGTCCTGATGGTGGAATTATGAGTAATTATGAGTTCATCTGTGTGGTCTGCAGTAAACCAGTGTGAGGATTTTCAGGTCTGCCTGCAGATTGTAATGATTTTTCTTTAATTACCAGCTGTTTGAGTTCAACCAACGGCTCACCAAAAGCTGGCCTTTACACCACCTAGTGGCTTCTCTTGATATTGTTCCAGGAAATTGGGCCCAAAGTAGAAAGAAGTTCTTGAAACTCAAATGTATAAAAATGTGCAATGAAATCAAACTGAGATTATTCTGCTCAGAAAAAGACCTGCTTTCAAATAATGTAACTTTTTAGAAATAAAGGACAATTAAAAACAGTTTCCCAGATTTGGTTGATGAAGGTGTGCTCACCTGAAGGCCGACGTTGTCAGCCTGTCCATCTTTAACGATCTGCGATATGTAGAGACCGCAGCCGAACTCCAGGCCTCCGCGCACGCTCAGGCCAAGTCCATCACGGTGAGTTCGATCCAAGCGCACCTCCTTCAGCTTCCTGCTCCGTCAGGAGACAGGAAACATAGAACACACAGTTCCTTCAACCCTGAAAAGGCTCAGGGTTCCATGCTGTGGGTCTGTGGGTGGAACACTGGACGTACCGTGACCTCTTTGGGGTGAGCAGGTCGTACTCCACCTGGTGTTTGAGAGGAATGAGAGGTCGAATGGCATCAAACAGCGGAAGGCGCTTGGGTTCGTTGATCACCAGCTTCAGGTCTCCCACCAGCACGGGCAGATCCATGGATCTGAGGAAGAGGAGAGAAGAGCCGCTTTCACACCGAAGCCTCATCTTCGCAAGACGGGACAGATGACATAAAGATTACGGCTCTCTAACACACGCCAGGTTGCTTCAAGACGCCCCCACCCTCACCGCGGCATGCACCCTCGGGGTGTCTGTGGAACCTGTGATGTGAGCCAGTGTAGTCATGGCTCATTCCACACACACGGCCGCTCTCTAACAGACGCAGCTCTCTAACACACGGCCGCTCTCTAACAGACGCCGCACTCTAACAGACGCCGCACTCTAACAGACGCCGCTCTCTAACACACGGCCGCTCTCTAACAGACGCCGCACTCTAACAGACGCCGCTCTCTAACAGACGCCGCTCTCTAACAGACGCCGCACTCTAACACACGGCCGCTCTCTAACAGACGCCGCACTCTAACAGACGCCGCTCTCTAACAGACGCCGCTCTCTAACAGACGCCGCACTCTAACAGACGCCGCTCTCTAACACACGGCCGCTCTCTAACACACGGCCGCTCTCTAACAGACGCCGCACTCTAACAGACGCCGCTCTCTAACAGACGCCGCTCTCTAACAGACGCCGCACTCTAACACACGGCCGCTCTCTAACAGACGCCACACTCTAACAGACGCAGCTCTCTAACAGACGCCGCTCTCTAACAGACGCCGCACTCTAACAGACGCCGCACTCTAACAGACGCCGCACTCTAACACACGGCCGCTCTCTAACAGACGCCGCACTCTAACAGACGCCGCTCTCTAACAGACGCCGCTCTCTAACAGACGCCGCACTCTAACACACGGCCGCTCTCTAACAGACGCCGCACTCTAACAGACGCAGCTCTCTAACAGACGCCGCTCTCTAACAGACGCCGCACTCTAACAGACGCCGCACTCTAACAGACGCCGCACTCTAACAGACGCCGCTCTCTAACACACGGCCGCTCTCTAACAGACGCAGCTCTCTAACACACGGCCGCTCTCTAACACACGCCGCTCTCTAACAGACGCCGCTCTCTAACAGACGCCGCACTCTAACAGACGCCGCACTCTAACAGGCGCCGCACTCTAACAGGCGCCGCACTCTAACAGACGCCGCACTCTAACAGGCGCCGCACTCTAACAGGCGCCGCTCTCTAACAGACGCCGCACTCTAACAGACGCCGCACTCTAACAGACGCCGCTCTCTAACAGACGCCGCTCTCTAACACACGGCCGCTCTCTAACGGACGCCGCTCTCTAACGGACGGCGCTCTTTAACGGATGGCGCTCTCTAACGGACGGCGCTCTCTAACGGACGGCGCTCTCTAACACACGGCCACTCTCTAACGGACGGCCGCTCTCTAACACACGGCCGCTCTCTAACGGACGGCGCTCTCTAACGGACGGCGCTCTCTAACGGACGGCGCTCTCTAACGGACGGCGCTCTCTAACACACCGCCACTCTCTAACGGACGCCGCTCTCTAACGGAAGGCGCTCTCTAACGGACGGCGCTCTCTAACGGACGGCGCTCTCTAACGGACGGCGCTCTCTAACGGACGGCGCTCTCTAACACACCGCCACTCTCTAACGGACGCCGCTCTCTAACGGAAGGCGCTCTCTAACGGACGGCGCTCTCTAACGGACGGCGCTCTCTAACGGACGGCGCTCTCTAACGGACGGCGCTCTCTAACACACGGCCGCTCTCTAACACACGGCCGCTCTCTAACAGACGGCCCTGTCTAACAGACGCCGCTCTCTAACGGACGCCGCTCTATAACACACGGCCACTCTCTAACACACGGCTGCTCAGACGGCGCACTCTAACAGACGCCGCACTCTAACGGACGCCGCTCTCTAACGGACGCCGCTCTCTAACGGACGGCGCTCTCTAACGGACGGCGCTCTCTAACGGACGGCGCTCTCTAACGGACGGCGCTCTCTAACGCATGGCGCTCTCTAACGGATGGCGCTCTCTAACACACGGCCGCTCTCTAACACACGGCCGCTCTCTAACACACGGCCGCTCTCTAACAGACGCCGCTCTCTAACAGACGCCGCTCTGTAACAGACGGCTGCTGGGGCTACTATTAGAAGATATATGATAAACATGTCCACCGTCGGAGTGTGGGTCTCTGCTGTCCATTTCATACAGCAGAGCTCTGACCCCCCCAACCACACACACACCAACAGGACAACACAGACCAGGACTCAGCAACTGAAGAACGGAGAGAAGAAAATCTCATTCTGGACAGAGAAGACGGATGGTTTAAAGAAATGGAGAAACCTTCTCAGACCTTTTCTGTCTCTACTGTTCCATCCTGTTTTTACAAAGCCCCCACCTCTGAACCACACCAAGACCCCGTCCAAGGGTCATTTCACACCCTCCATGACTAAGATCCAGAAACCTCCTACTTTGAAAATCAAACGCTGGATCCTCAACCATCTAAGGAGGTTCTCCTGTAGCTCCACAGCATTACTGACATATTTGGGCCTCAGGAGCTTCTTACATTTGTGGACAAACCGTTGCCCATTCCAGCTGGACCACCTCCTGCTCCTTTGGACTGCTGCTTCAGCTGTGCAGCATCGCCCAAAAGGCTGTGATATGTAACCTGAAGTCTACCTGCTGACTGAGGAAGTCTTCTGCTGATGGAGAACAGCTTAGTGGTAATAACAGACGATAACCATGAGAATAAATGAAGATAAAACTGAATCTTTGGCTTCAGCCGCTTCACAGCTTTTCTGCATCCTTATGTGAAACATCCAGATGGATCAAACAATGAAGCAGCTCCTGCTGATGGAAAAGATAATTCCACGTTCACTCTGTGGCATTTCAAAGGGAGACAAAAGGGAAGCAGCAGAGCAGCAAAATAAAAGCCTCATGAATTATTAGCGCCTGTCATTTCAGCCTCATTTGCAGGATGGAGATAAATGAAGCTTTTGTTGACTGCTGCTGATCTGAGCACAGAGGAAACTGATCAGGGTCCAGAACAACGAGGGCACCGTCTGCACAAAAATCTGCAGAAACCTAGAAGACCCCGCACCCCCTCACATGCACCCCCTTGGGTTTCTAAGAATAGCTTCTTGCTCTGAAATATCATGTTGAAGAGCTCTGCCTGAACTGCAAATGGAAGCTAGAGGTCAGGCGACAAAAAGATGACAAGAGGAAGATATTCAGATCTGATTGAAGTTAAATAAACCTAGAAACAAACAGTAACCCCAGAGGAGACTCACTGGTGATACATGCGGAGGACATCGTACAGGTAATCCTTCTCCGCATCATTTTCAATCAGCAGCTCCACCTGAAAGTAGAAGACAAACATGATCACATCCTCCCAGCCGGACTCTCCATGGGGGGTAAACAGCGTGCACGCCCAAGCAGGAGGCGTACACACCTGGTGACAGCTCAGGTGCAGCAGAATGGTTTTCAGAAAACGCTTCGGCCAGTCGCTGATACACATTTTCATGCTTTGATTCTCTCTTCAACTGAAGGGAAACTTTCAATCAGTGCGAAAGGCGAAGGAGGAGCGTTGGAGTGAGGAGGTCCCGCCTCCTCTAACCCTCAAGGCTCAGGTGGAGAACAAGGACGCTCAGCGGCGTCACCTTACATGTACAGATATCCTCCAACAGTCACACAGCTCCTGCTTCCATCAGATACTCGCTCAGACTGCGGGAAGGGGCCTCCCTTTGGTTTTTCAGAAATCCTGCCTTATCTGCTGCTGATTACCTGGATCAGGTGTGTTCAGCCAATAAGGAGCTTCAAAGGCAGGTTAGTGGGAGAACATGTGGGACACTGGCCCTCGAAGCCTGGAGTTTGGAGTGTTAGAGGAACGACGGCTCAGCAATGGGTGTGAGCAAACCTTTATGGCGTCATAAATGACTCCTGTTCTTCTCTGGCAGATTAAGCTGCAGACTTTAGCACCATAAACACAGAGGGTGTGCAGTGACGCACACAAACGGTGTCCACAGACCCTCAGAGGAACTTTCAGGCCTCTGGGAGAGCTTCCATCTTTGTGGGAACCAGGACAGATCCCACAAACAAAAAAAGAAAGGGGCCCCGCTG
The DNA here is from genome assembly GCA_014656515.1 of Oryzias celebensis. Taxonomy (NCBI): domain Eukaryota; kingdom Metazoa; phylum Chordata; class Actinopteri; order Beloniformes; family Adrianichthyidae; genus Oryzias; species Oryzias celebensis. Next base: position 1,358,649 of record BNCR01000006.1, read on the forward strand.
TGAAGGTCCTCCCCAAAGCCTTTCATGACGCCACTAAACCCATATCTTCTGCTCAGCTGCTCATTCCTGACACACTAATGTGGAGCTGGCCTTTCGGTGGCGTGAGGCCCTCTCAGCTGCACGAAGCGCCGCCGGCTGCTCCCAACATGCAGGTGTCACGTTCCTGCAGCATCTTCACTCCAGGAAACTTTCTCAGGACCAAAGCTCAAAAGTCAAGGAAGAAGTCGCCAAAGAAAAGACATAGAGCATAGAATGTCACTGAAAAAAACTCAACATTTCAACCCAAAGTCAAAGAAGAAAATCAAGTTCTGATGAAAACAGGTGAGTTTTTAGTGAGGGTCCCGTTTTGTGTTCCAAACTTTCACCATAAATTAGGAATCAACTCAAAATATTGTCTTCTCACAGACTCTTCCACTTCCTCAAACGCATTGATGTAAGGATAAAAGGGACCGTTTGACGGTTTTCCTGCTTCCGCTGCGCAGGCCCGAACACCTCACCTGTCACCTGAGCCAGCAGACGGACAGGTGACAGGTGGAGCCGGAGCGCCGACCTTCCCACTGCTGAAACCGCCAACAGGAGCGGGAAAGAGCTCCCAAACTCACCTTGTGTCGAAATTCCTTCGCAACTTTCCGCTCCATCGCTCAGAGCCGGTCAGCAGTTCAGGGACGGACGAGGACCGGCGGCGGACACGGACCGGAGACGCTGAAGTCAGCCTCTGATTCACAGCGGGATCCTCCTCCCCCAGGGATGACGCGGAAGTCGGTCTGCGAATCGGAGGTTCCGGTTGGGAATTTTCCCTGGAATACTTCAAATGACATTTAAGGACGTTGGTCAAGTTTAGACTCAGTCACGTGGTCTTTAGTAACTCCCCTTTGGTTTTGTCCAGAACTTATGTGACAGAAATAGAGTCTAATTTAGAGCTCTGGTTCTGCTGAGGTTCTGAACCACAGCTGCAGCACCAAATGTGAAAAAAACAAATAAAACATCTATACAAACTCAGTAAAAGAGTAAAAGGTAAAACTAGATGAAGAAACATATTTTTATACAGGTGCACACCTACATACATGCATATCCGTATATTTAGGCCTCCATCCACATACACCTGGAAAGGATTACATAATATACTGCAAACACTCAGACATACATGACACTGAATCCCTGAAATGTTTAGTTTGTCTCCTTCTCTTATGTTTGTGTTTTCTTCTTTATGTTCTTTGACTCATCTGAATGTTACTCAGACCTCTATGGGGTCAGGAATCTATAAGAAAAACTCATCAGAAAGACAAAGCAACACATTCGTAAACATTTTTGTGATTTTATTTCCATTTTCTTAATCTGTCATCCCTTTCGGGGTCACAGCGAAAGACTCCAGAGCCTCTCCTGGCTACTGTCGGGTTAGGGCAAGGCTAGGCTTCATCTGGACAGGTCCAGAGGCTGGAGCGAGTGCATTCGAGGCCCAGCCTGTCCTGGGAGTAAACTGTCTGGCTCCATGTCGCCGCTGGCTGGCCGGCAGACAGCAGGGCGGCGGCAGCAGAGCCGGGATCCCTCCACTGCCTGCTCAGGCGCTTTTCTTTATTTAATCATTCACTTATTAATAATTTGAGGGATGTCAGCGGCTCTTTTTTCCCACCACTTCTGCACTGTTTGCACCAGGGGTCGGTAAGCTAGGGCCCACGTGTCACAGTTGGCACACGGAGGGAAAGACAGTGGCTCACATGGGTGTGACAACAATGAACTTTTCCCCCAATGGGATCATGAGGAAAGGGTCCATTCACACAACACTGCCATCTGTCAAATACTCACCACCTTTTTTAAAGTCTTCCAGAACTCAGCGCTGTGTCGAGGCAGCACCCCGGCCCCCGTTCCCTGTACAGCAAAAGCACGGAGCTCCCCCCGGTGCGCCGGCCCCCTCCATACCCAGGGAGCGGAGCGGGACCCACTATGCTCCCCGGGTGCAGAGGAGGACCCTACGCCGCCCGCCATGGCTGAAACTGGGAAGCAGCGCTCCCAGAAGAGCGCCGCGGGGAAAGCACAGCCAAGGGAGTGATGAGAACAGAGACACTTTAGTGTTGAGTCTTTTAAAAACGCAGATTTAGACTTTTTCATTTTTATTATCAGACATATCTGTTTCAGAAAGTGGCAAAATGTGAGAAGACTCTGATGACCCAGCATTCTAGGTGCATTTAAACGCATCATTGACACATGATGGAGACGAGCCTAAGTGCGGTTTTGTGAGTGTGTTTATCAGGCGATTCATGACTCATTTTAAAGATCTGCATGTGCAGTTAGTTTTAAGCTGGTGTAATTTAAAGTTCTGTAAATTGTATTTTGTAATGTATGTACATGTGAATACATTATTGCAAATACACAGCATTTTTGTCATCTTTTTGCCAGCGGCTGATAATTATAAAGTTATGAACTCAGTTTGTTGAACAAAAACCAAGCAAGGTCAGGTTCCTTATCCAGACTTTGTTTCTGCTCTGCCAATTGTCAACATGAAATGTGGACACATTTGAAAATAACGCTACAGCTGATCGCTACTTCATTAACTGCGGATGTCATTTACTGGGCCTTAAAAATACAGGGTTGTGTCGGGAAGGACATCTGGCGTAGACGCTCTCTGCCAAACCACCTGTGCAAACCAGCTTTCACTGATTGTCTGTGGTGACCCCTAACAGGATGCACTGGAAGGTCAACAACAACCAGAGTTTGCATTAAAGTTGATGATGGCACAGCTGCACTTCAAGTCATAAACGTTGCTGACCCCTGGTCTACACGATCAGCTGTTGCCACCTGGCTGGAACTGTGCTATAAAGATGTTTTTCCTGCTAGGGTTTCATTCTGTCGTCGTTTCATAAATGAGCCGCAGTGCCCATGCCCTCTCAGTGGACGGGAGGTTTCAGGACTTGATGTTTATGCCTGTGACCCTGTGACGTGTCTTTGACAGTGAGTTAACAGGGAATTTCGTATTCAGGAAAAGCAAGAGTCGTATTCAAAACAGACATGTTAAGCGTAAAATGGAATGCTGTTTTCATATTTTTCTGAAAAAGTTGTGCACAAAAGTGTCCACAACTTTGTCTTAATGAATATGTTTGTTTTTGACAGATTCGGTACCCCATAGCCCTCGTGTGCTTAAATAAGGACATTCTAGCCTTTCCGACAACAGCTTATGTTTGGATCAGATTTCGGGAAGTCTGTTTTTTGGGGAGAGTTCATAAATTATTGTACTGGTTCTCAGGACAGAAGGGTTGGATTAATTGTTTGAAAAGTAGTGAGAGGAAGTGACTAAATCCCCATTATGTTGATGATTTTACGTTAGCTTAATGTTTAATTAACTTTTCTTCCCCAGATCAGTTACATCCATTGATTTCTTCTCTTTTGTTTTAATATAACAGTATTTAAAAAACAAAATATAATAAAGCAACTTTTCCTTTAAATGTCACAGTGAGAATGACGTCATGACGTTGACGGCGCCGGAGAGTTACTGTTGCCTAGCAACGGTTGCTACCAACTGTCCGGAGGCCGTTCTGAAGGAGGTCGTTAGTTTCGGCGTTTTTAGCGGTGAGATTTGTTTGTTTGTCTTCTTTCAAATAGGAAGCTGCTAAATAAAAAAGTCCCTTTTAAGCTAGTGGTAAATGTGGGCGTGGTTTCGGTGTTTCATGAGAAACATTCGCCATGACGGTTCCTCAGAAAAAGATTCATTTACCCGGAACTCCTTTTCTGTTTTCTACATTACCTTTAACTTTATTTTCCATTTCCTAAAAATATATATGTATAACCTTAGACTTATGAAGTTAGTGTGCACGTGGTTTAGCTTTGCAAAGGAAAAAACTGACAGATGTAACCATTCTTCAACCAGCGTTTTTTACCCAGCAACAAAACCTATTTCTTTAGCGAACAGGAAACAACCGTGTAAACCACAAACGATGACGTAACAGACGTCACAGCGTGCTCACACACGCGCGCACAGTTCATCCCATCTGACAGGGTTTTTTTTCTTAACTTTACTGAACAAAATGCAAGTTTACAGCACGAGAACCAGCAGGTTCATGATGTGTTCAATCTCATTTTATTTCTACAGCCCAGGATCACCACACAGAAGTCTCGATGTTCTTTACTCCAAAAGAACATAAAATCAGTGAATAAATAGAAACAGCTGGTTAAACTAAACAGAATAAGCTAAGATGGTATTCCTGCCCTCCTTCAAATGATCTGAGTTCTTTACAGCATCACTGTTTCTGAGGAGACAGCATTCTTCTCCATCGAGAACTCTAGTAGATCGACTGGTAAGTTCGTTTGTAATAGAAATTCTTTCTAGTTTAGCAGCTGTTTATTCTGTATCCAAGTCTCTATAGAGGGATCGCTTTTGAAATGAAAGATCTCTGTTGTTCCAGATGATCAACTTGTGTGGCAAAAAAATCTATTTGTAAATTAGGTTCCACGCCAAGAAGAACCGCTTATGGAAGGATGAGCGTTTATAACATTATAGTTACAATTTAACATGAAGGTAATGCCTCAAAACGGGAGAAAACCTGGAATAGTATCATTCTCCAGATAGAAATAGAGTTCTTGAGACATTTTTGGCCCAATGAATTTCAAAGGTATTATTGAGAGTGAGAGAAAGATTAGAAAAGAGTCCACCTGATTCACTTTCAGTCATTCCGTCTGGCAGTGGCACACGTTCAGCTCGCAGAAGCAAACCTTTAAGACAAACTCCCGGAAATCCATCAGTTTATTGTAAATCCACTACAGAGCAGAAATCCATTTAAATACCAGTTATTATCAAAATTAATATGTTTCAAACTCTTGACAAATTACCTTTTCAATTCAATATTTGTCTTTAGGTTGTTTCTTTATACTACTACTAATGATAATGATAATAATATTAATAATAATATTTGTAATAACAATAGTTAGATTTAAAGAAAACTAAATTAGAAATATAGGACATTTCATCAAAGTTAAACCTTTATGAGAGTCAAACAATCTCATCAAAGACACATTTTCATTTTTTCTATTTTTATGTTTCTTGTGTTAGAAAATGCTTCTCCTTAATGCTGATGTTTTCTCTCCAGACAGGACCAAAGTCCCACCTCCAAAAGGATGATGAATGAAGGTCTCCAGGCCAGCGTCATCTGGGACCATGACTTCATCATGAAACAACAGTGAATAATCGCCACATTATTGCCTCATTTGTCAAAATAACAGTTCAGTTGTTTGTTTTTTGATCTGAGCAGCTGTTTCTGTGATCTGAACAAAGGCAGGAAATGAATGGACTCCCGAAGGAGCAGAAGGAGCTTCAGCATCACTTCCCTGCAGTTCACCACCAACATGAGGACAGTCCAGACCGTGACGGTCTCCAGAGCCTGCTCCAGAAGAAGGACATGCTGGACCAACTCGTGAACAACGAGAGCCAGCAGCACAAGACGCTCCAGAAAGAGGTTGACTGAGTCCTTCTCCGTCACGACACTTCATTGGGAGTTCTGGTCCCAGAGACTGGTTTGAGCCCCGTGTCTGTGTATGAACAGGTCTCCAGTACCAAGCTGAGGCTGGATGAGCTGAGGAAAGAGGTGGTCCGTGATTCATCGAAGACCGAGAGGCAGAAGACTCAGAAGGCCATACGGACTCTGGAATACAAGCTGCACAGAGTGAGTTGATTGTTGCCACAAAGTTTGACAACAGACAGAACATTTTACCTGCAAAACTGTCCGTCTTTACTTGCGCTCAGCTTTGCTGTGTATTGTCTTGGTTTGGTGCTCTCCTGTCTGTTTCTTTAAATCTGTTTGATTATTTTACTGTTCCTCACACCATCCCACTCGGCTGAACTTCAATGATTTTAATGACTTTGCTTTGACTTGCTCTCTTCTCCTGCTTTGATAAGGACTACAGCTGCAAATGAGCTTCATTTGCTTTGACGTATTAGGATCCATCTGTTCATGTTTTAGCTGATCTGTGTTGCACGTGGTGCTGGTCTGTGGTGCACGCTTTGAAACAATGAACAAGACTTTTGGTGCATTTTCTTTCTTTGATTCTTGCTGTTGCTTTTGATGTTTTTGATTTTAGCTTTCGTTGCTTTTGCCAGTCAATTGATGTATTTTTGTTGTATTCCAAAGAGATAGATTTGGTTAAATAGGTTTAGCTAAATGGGGCAGAGATTTTAAGTTTAAATCTAGAATGTTATGTAATGTATTGTTGTGTGCTATGAAAATGAGATAAATATCTAAATAACTAAACTCTTCTCTTCCCATCTGATTGTAAGTTTGAATTCTTTCTATTCCAGGCCTCCGTTGACTTGAACATGCTGGTGGCTAAAACCAGAGTTCTGGGGGAGGAGTTACAGACTCTTTATAATGAAAGGACCTCCTTCCAGCAGCTGTACCACAGAATAAACAAGGTCAGACCCCTGCTCAAGAATGGGTTTGTTTGTTCAGTCGATATTCTTACGCTTTGGTTCATCAGAAGGGTAATAAGCCGTAGAGAAGTGAACGGCGTTCATGGTTTAGCTGTGACTGGAGCACGCCGCTGTGTTGTAGGAACTCCGGGATGTCAAGAAGACGATCAGAGACGAGATGAGTGTGTGCTCTGCTGCTGATCACGAACGGTGACATCATGGCTTCGGTTAGTTTCAATAGGATCAGCATCACATGAAGCTCACATTTCTACCTTCATCTCTTAAGGGTGGAGGTCCAGTCCAAGATGGTTGTCACACAGGTGAGGACAGGGGAGGCGCTGACCCAAACCAAGGCAGAGATCCTGAAACTCAACAGGGAGATTGCTCTGGAGTTGACCCGCAGAGACTTCACAGCCATGAAGAGCAGCGGGGGCAGTGGTCCAGACAGCAGCTGCAGGGTCACACCAAGGAAGTGTGAGAAGCAGATGGTTTTCTGAAGTTCTGTTGCTGCTTCTCAGAACCACAACAGCATGGATATGTTGGATTTAACAGGAGGAGTTTGGCTCCTTTGATGGATTTTATATGAAGAAAAAGGAATTTTATTTTTCTGAATTAATCAGATGGTTTTAAAATGTAAACCAGATTTGCCAAAAATCCCTGTAATCTCCTTTCATTTGGAAATGAGGGCATTCCAGAGCTGTTTCTTCTTCAGAAAGCAAAGAAACTTCAGCAGCAAAGACAGCAACAGAGCATCCTTCCCATCAGTCTCTGATAACATTGTTGTTTTGTGTTCTGGTCCTCATGTGTCTTTAACTGAAATAAAGTGATGGTTAGCATGCTCTGTAAATACTAATCTGTGATTCTGGTTTGGATGTCATGATTCCAGTTTCCAAGAAGAGGCAGAAAATGGGGGATTCAGGGGTAGTGTCCCTGGACGCTCTGAGAGAAGCCTTTGAAAAGATTCAGGCAGCGACAGGAGTCGACAACCTGGATGTCCTGGTCAACAATTTCATCAAAGGTAAACAAGTGTTTACTGTTTGTTTAGACAGAGTCCCTGGATGATCCCTCTGAAAATAAAGGAAGACAGTGTAAAGTTGACTTTACAAACTCAATTTGACTTCTCATGGTCAAGTCATCACCAGGAATTTTTTTAAGGGAGTTTCCGATTTAGTTTCTTAAATCACATTTCTGAGGTTATGTGAATCTCATTTTGGGTTTTTTCTGAACAGACGAGAAGAAAATTTTTGAACAAAACAGTTTTCTGAACATCCAACAAGCCAAGGTCACGACCCACAGGGAGCTGAGCGGCCAGGTAAGCCTCTTTCTGTCTCTGATGGGGTGTGTTTGGGTTAGGGTGAGATTTGGTCCTGACTTTGGCTTTGGTTTGGGTTGGGTCTAGATTGGGTTTGGTTAGGTGTTGGTTTGGGTTTGGTTAGGTGTTAGTTTGGGTTTGGTTTGGTGTTAGTTTGGTCTTGTTTGGGTTAGGTTAGGTGTTGGTTAGGTTTGATTAGGTGTTGGTCTGGTTTGAGTTTGGTTAGGTGTTAGTTTGGTCTGGTTTGGGTTTGGTTAGGTGTTAGTTTGGTCTGGTTTGGGTTTGGTTAGGTGTTTGTTTGGTTAAGTGTTGGTTGGGTTTGGTCTTGTTTGAGTGTGGTTAGGTGTTGGTCTGGTTTGGGTTTGGTCTGGTTTGGGTTTGGTTAGGTGTTGGTTTAATTTGGTTTGGGTTTGGTTAGGTGTTGGTCTGGTTTGGGTTTGGGCTTGATCTGGTTTGGGTTTGGTTAGGTGTTGGTCTGGTTTGGGTTTGGTCTGGTTTGGGTTTGGTTAAGTGTTGGTTTGGTTAAGTGTTGGTTGGGTTTGGTCTGGTTTGGTGTTGGTCTGGTTTGGGTTTGGTTAAGTGTTGGTTTAATTTGGTTTGGGTTTGGTTAGGTGTTGGTTTAATTTGGTTTGGGTTTGGTTAGGTGTTGGTCTGGTTTGGGTTTGGGCTTGATCTGGTTTGGGTTTGGTTAAGTGTTGGTTGGGTTTGGTTTGTTTTGAGTTTGGTTAGGTGTTAGTTTGGTCTGGTTTGTGTTTGGTTGGGTTTGGTCTGGTTTGGGTTTTGTTAGGTGTTAGTTTGGTCTGGTTTGGGTTTGGTTAGGTGTTGGCTTGGGTTTGGTTAGGTGTTAGTTTGGTTAAGTGTTGGTTGGGTTTGGTCTTGTTTGAGTTTGGTTAGGTGTTGGTCTGGTTTGGGTTTGGTCTGGTTTGGGTTTGGTTAGGTGTTGATTTAATTTAGTTTGGGTTTGGTTAGGTGTTGTTCTGGTTTGGGTTTGGGCTTGATCTGGTTTGGGTTTGGTTAGGTGTTGGTCTGGTTTGGGTTTGGTCTAGTTTGGGTTTGGTCTGGTTTGGGTTTGGTTAAGTGTTGGTTTGGTTAAGTGTTAGTTGGGTTTGGTCTGGTTTGGTGTTGGTCTGGTTTGGGTTTGGTTAGGTGTTGGTTTAATTTGGTTTGGGTTTGGTTAGGTGTTGGTCTGGTTTGGGTTTGGGCTTGATCTGGTTTGGGTTTGGTTAAGTGTTGGTTGGGTTTGGTTTGTTTTGGGTTTGGTTAGGTGTTAGTTTGGTCTGGTTTGGGTTTGGTTAGGTGTTGGTTTGGTTTGGGTTTGATTGGATGTTGGTCTGGTTTGGGTTTGGTTGGGTTTGGGTTTGGTTGGGTTTTGGTTTGGTTTGGGTTTGATTAGGTGTTGGTTTGGGTTTGGTGTTGGTTTGGTCTGGTTTGGGTTTGGTTAGGTGTTAGTTTGGTCTGGTTTGGGTTTGGTTAGGTGTTGGTCTGGTTTGGGTTTGGTTTCGGTGTGGGTTTGGGTTTGGTTAGGTGTTGGTTTGGATTTGGTTAGGTGTTGGTTTGGGTTTGGTTAGGTGTTGGTTTTGGTTTGGGTTGAGCTCTTGTTGCCTTGAAGTTTGAAGAAAACTCTCAGCAGGTCAGACTGGTAAAAGCGAGGAGCTTCTGTACATTTGAAGCTGGAACCTTGAGAACCAACAGATGGGACAAGAGCAGAAGAACCTCAAGGCTTTTCTTGTGCGTTTCCACAGATCCAAACAGAGATTGATTCACTCCGAGCTGAACATCTGCAGCAGAAAGAAGCTTTTTCCGTTTCACAGAAGAATACTGACGAACAATGGAGAAGGGTTGAAGCTCAAATAGATGACTATGAAGACAAATGCATCACCATCACCAACATCTGGAAAGACTTTGAAAAAGGTGTGAAGCCTGTCCAGCAAAGTCCTCCATGAAGATGGTTGTTCGCTCACATAAACCTCCTTCGATCTCACCGGGTGTGACTCTGGTACTCCTGACTTCTGGTTTCAGAGTTACACAGCCTTCCTTTCACATCATTGTGGAAGCAGCTGGAGATCCCCGAGGATGACACAACAACCCTCATGAGCCGCCTGGAACAGATCACCAACTACCTGCTCACTGTTCAGGTCCTCAATAAGTTCAAGGTTAGGATTCTGATGCTTTCTGAAACAGGAACTTATGGATAAATCTGGATTATAACATTGTGTTTCTGTCTTGACAGAAACAAGAATTAAATCCATCGCCTTCAAAAAAAATCCTCCAGATGTTGAACCCGCCTGCTGCCAGCTTTTAGGTTGGAGCTCAAATGTAAATGTTTGAATGTCAGAGGAAGTTAAGCAGCTGCTGGGTTTGTCTGTGTGGCTCCTCAGTGCAAAGATAATTTCTCAAATAAGTTATTTCACCGATGAGGAAGAGGAGGAGGACCTGCTGTCAGAGGAGGAGGAGCTGTGTAGCCGGCCTCTGCAGGGCCGCAGTGGAATAAAACCTTTTTACTCAGCCAGCATCGCTCATGCTTTTTTGTTTTGTTTATGTTTACAAATGTTGTCTTGAAGTTGAGTCGACATCTGGACAGAAAGGTTTGACCATCATTAAAGGATCGCCAAAAGTCTGGATGGGTGATTAAAAAGAAGTCTTGAAGTCCAGACGACAGGACTCAACTTTAAGATAATGTCACCTGATGAACTTTCACTAACATCCTGCTCCAAACCCTGGAAGTGAAACAGGAAAAGGAGAAGACAGCGAGGAAAATGGACAAACTGATCACTTGAATGTTTGATCATCATTTTCAGAACAGAAACACATGGCTTCAATGTGGATCACCTACTAATGCGACACAGTGACATCATCAGCGTTCGTTTATGAACGCAATAACACGTCATGAAATAATTACAGTAATAGTTTCTCTACTACATTGTTTCTGTGCAGCACATAGTCAGCAATGAAATGAGGCTTTCCTGTGGGAAAAGTAACATTTCAATGATTATTCTTTCTATTTACAAGAAAAAAAGTGAAATGCTTTAATGTAAGATCATTATTGTGCATCATTAGTGCACTTCCTGTTTAGTGCGAGCATGTGCTGTGTTAAAAACACTCCGCAGATCTGTCCTTAGAAAGCAGGAGATGAAACGTAGAAAACGCTCCATGTGGAGGGAATTTAAAACATTCAAACAAACTGCAGATTCATTTGCTCAGTGTCTATTAATAGTTATTGCATAAAGATGTTGTTTTTCTAAACTAACGGAACAGAAAAAACTACAATAGTGCATTTCTAATGAAAGTACATTCTGTGTGAATGCTGCCGGCTGAGTATCAACAAAAACATAAAAAGTTCCGTTATTTCATTTAACCATCACTAAACTGACTTAAAAAGTAATGCCAGTGTGTGCTCTGAGACTGTTAGGTTGTGGGTTCAAATCCACTGTCTGAACACACGAAAGGCTTTTGTTTGAAACAGGGGTCAAACCTGTGACTGCAGCTCGATGCAGCTCGATGCTGCTCGATGCAGCTCGATGCTCCTCGATGCTGCTCAATGCAACTCGATGCAGCTCCATGCAGCTCGATGCAACTCGATGAAGCTCCATGCAGCTCGATGCTCCTTGATGCTGCTCGATGCAGCTCGATGCTCCTCGATGCTGCTCCATGCAACTCGATGCAGCTCCATGCAGCTCCATGCAGCTTGATGCAACTCGATGAAGCTCCCTGCAGCTCCATGCTGCTCGATGAAGCTCCATGCAGCTCGATGCTGCTCGATGCAGCTCCCTGCAGCTCCATGCTGCTCGATGCAGCTCCATGCTGCTCGATGCAGCTCGATGCTGCTCCATGCTGCTCGATGCAGCTCCATGCAGCTCAATGCTGCTCGATGCAGCTCCATGCTGCTCGATGCAGCTCCATGCAGCTCGATGCTGCTCGCTGCAACTCGATGCAGCTCCATGCTGCTTGATGCAGCTCCATGCTGCTCGATGAAGCTCCATGCAGCTCGATGCACCTCGATGCTGCTCCATGCAGCTTGATGCAGCTCGATGCAGCTCAATGCTGCTCCATGCAGCTCCATGCAGCTCCATGCTGCTCCATGCAGCTCCATGCTGCTTGATGCAGCTCCATGCTGCTCCATGCAGCTCCATGCAGCTCCATGCTGCTACATGCAGCTCCATGCAGCTTTATGCAGCTCGATGCTGCTCCATGCAGCTCCATGCAGCTCAATGCTGCTCCATGCAGCTCCATGCTGCTCCATGCTGCTCGATGCAGCTCCATGCTGCTCGATGCAGCTCCATGCAGCTCAATGCTGCTCGATGCAGCTCAATGCTGCTCGATGCAGCTCCATGCAACTTGATGCAGCTCCATGCAGCTCGATGCACCTCGATGCTGCTCCATGCTGCTCGATGCAGCTCGATGCAGCTCCATGCTGCTCGATGCAGCTCGATGCAGCTCCATGCTCAGTCACAGTAGACTCACTGATGTCAAAGAAAACCAACAGAATTTACTTTAAAAGGTGAACTTTGCTACAAGGCCACAATTGCTTATTATTCTAAATGCTAAATTAGTTTAAAACATTTTAAATATTTAATAAAAGGTTAAAAACAAAACAAAAAAAACTAAAAAAAAAATGCAAATAAAAAGCACAAGTAACAGTATATTGCAGACAAATAGCTTTGTGCGATTGAGATACCAAGGATACTATTTTATTTGGACATCTTTACTAATAATGTAAACTAATGGGAATAATAATTTCTGTGCTTTGCGCCAAATAATTTAATATTGGCTGAACTATAAAAAGTTTGAGTGAATTTTCCAAAGGAAATGCTAGAAAAGCTTCTTGGCCGATTTGAAAGAATTTAGAACTTTTTAAGTTTTTAAGAGCACAGAGTTACTTTTTCAATAAACGCCATTTATAAACAACAAACCACGAAAGTGTGAATACCAGAGGATGAAACAGAAAAATACAAATGTGTCAACCATTGACAGAAGCCTCAGAAAAACAAAGACATAACAACGATCTACAGAGCTGATTACAAAAACATTACCTTTAAAACATTACTTTTATTGAAAATGAGCCACTTTATATTTCAAAACCAACGTTTTTGTGCGTTTCTGTAAGCGTTCACGCACATTTGAATTAGAAGAGCATTCGCAGAGCCCGCCGCTAGGGGGCGACATCAGATCTGTCGGCTTTCTTTCATGCGAGGAAGAAGAACAGAGGCGGTCCGTCTGATTTTGAAAAACAACGCCGCCGCTTACCGTTTACCGGACAAAAGCGGACACTTTGATCGGTACGTAAGAGTGTCACGTGGGGATAACCGAGGGTCGTTTTTACCGCGCTTTTATCGGCAGTTATGCGCTGTTACCCTGACAACGGTTTGACGTTGATGTTCTTTCCTACAGAAGATGGTCAAACTTCCGTGTTTGACCATCTTCCAAAAGTGACTCTGTAACTACGTCTGACGATGCGCTGGACTGAAACATTATGAACAAAGTTATGAAAATGGGTCAGAACCGTTAGCGCTCCCCCCCTCCAGCCGTAACCATAGCAACCAAAACAGCATTCTTTCCTTGATCATCTGAGTATTCAGCAGAAGCAGAGTTGATGTAATTACCTGCGGTGACGTCGAAAACAGGGTTAAAATGTGATGAACATGCAGCCAGTGACAGAAAAGCAACATAAATATCATCCTGAAGCCTTTTGGTTTGTCCTCACTGTCCTATAGAATGGGAACAGAAGGTTTGGATCAGGGAATGACTTTTGTGTTTCCTGTTTTTCAGAGTTCTCTCCAGAATGGGATCTCCAGCTAAACGGGCAACACCAGGCAGGCAAGAACATTCAGAAAATGAATTTATGAATCCATACTCTGAAATCCATCAGAAATGAAGGGGTTTACTTTCTAAACGGAAGCTAAATGCATGTCATGAACGGATGTTTCATCTCGTCAGATCAGCTTGAAGCGATCTTCCTTTATGCCCCGCCCTTTTTTAATTGAAGTTCCCGTTTGGTTGGATAACCGTGTGTGTTTGGTCGCACAGATCCAGCACTCGCAGCTCCGGTCAGGAGGACCAATCCCCTCTGCCCCCGGTCCGCGAGCGGCTGGCGTACCTCCGTCCTTCCAGAGAACTGCTGGAGTTCTACCGGCAGAAGATTGCTCAGTATGATGATGAAAACGAGAACCTGCTGCAGATGCTGGAGAAGCACAGGAGCATCATCGATGACCAGGTGGGGGCTTGAACCCTCGTTTACTGAGACTCATCTGGCAGTCTTATGGGATCTTCTGTCATCTTGGTCTTCCAGCATAAGCTGCAGTGGGAGTTACGTCAGCGTGAAGGAGAGATCGCAGAGCTGCAGAACGCCCTGAGTGACATGCAGGTCTACCTCTTTCAAGAGAGGGAGCAGTCTCTGCGGCTGTACGCAGAAAACGACCGGCTGAAGATCAGGTAGGATGACCTCCATCATCCAACTGCTTTAGTCAGGTGACGACTGGGACAGGAGCGTATGTCAGTCTGACTGGAAGTGGTCGTAAAACACAGAAGGTTATAAATCTGCATCCAAATGTAAGACGACGTGTTACAATCTCTGATCCAAATCACTGTGACACAGTCGGTTTGAGTACATAAACTGTTAGTTTGCTTTGATCGACGTTTGTTTAAAAAAGCAGAGCAGCGTTGGGTTGTGGGTAAGTGCTGCTACTGAAAGCATGGTTTCTGGAGCAGCTGGTGCTGCTCCTTCACATTTACAGGTAGGCTTGTGTTCAACTTTTGTTTTGAAGGGATGGAAAAGCTGTATCTGAGAACTGGACTGAGTGACTCCGCCCCCCTGGCGTCCCAAACAGGAAGTACCTGCTGGTTCCAAGAAGCCAAAGTTCCATAGACTTCTATAGAGAAACAAACAGCAGTCGTTCTATTGGTCAGAATAACCATTCTTGCTCTGATACCTTTTTAACATCTTCTTGATAATTCTCATCTTTCAGGATATTTTTTCTGTAGTTCAAGTTATAAACTGACCATGAAGGAACGGTCTTACCTTAAACGTTCATTTGAACCTGCGTAGTTAAAACCATCCCTCAGAAACGCACCGTCATCCTTTGATTGTTTTTCAGAGAGTTGGAGGACAGGAAGAAAATCCAACACCTTCTTGGGCTTGTGGGTCCTGATGAAGGAGCGGTCACATACTTTCACAGAGAACCTCCTCATAAGGTGCGTTGCTCCTCCCATCTCCCAGTGCGTCCTGACTGAACAGCCTGCAGCAACCACGTTTTGACCAAACACCCTGAATTGATTTGTTCGCTGAGTCAGCGCTGCCCTCTCATCAGCCAGAAGTCTCCTTACTGCATTGATGTCCAGTGCTGTGTTATCACAGACCAAAATGCAGCTTTATGTGCAGTTTCTGTCATTTTGTGACTGCAGACACATGAACGCCTTCATCTGTTTTGCTGCAGCACAGAAAGCCTGAAGTGGTGACAGTTTGGATAATAATTTTCCTCTAAAGGCTGTAGGAGGCTGTACACATGTACATACTGTTGGTTTTTTCCAGTTTATCTAAAGTTTTGCTCCAGCTCTACTTTTCTGTTCTAACATCGTTCTTAGATGTCTTTTATTTTGATGATGCAGTTTTTAGCAAAAATCAAACAGCCTGTATTGTTTTTTAGACATATTTTATGCGGCGGAGCAGGACTGTGGCTCGCCTATGACAGTTGGTGCATCACAAACCTGAGTGTTTTATCTGCTCCTGATCCATCACATGCTCTCCATCATGAGAAAATGCTGCAGAACATGTTCAAAACACTGTTTTCATTGGAGTGGGTCTTTACATGCACTTCCCCGAACCCTACAGAGATCCACAGCATTCAGGACATGTTTTCATGATTTTTAAGAGCAACAGTAAAACGTAATTATCCAACAGCGTCATGCTTAGTGAATTTACATTACAAATAACCAAGATTGACTTTGTCTTTCAATAGTAAAATTAAAGAGAAACTACTGAGGTTTAGGAATGTTTGCAAACTTCTGAGTTTGATCTTTAGTTGTGATTTTTGTTGGTAAATTACAGACTTCATGATGGTGCAGTGAGGACGCTAAAACAGCGGATCAGACTGATGAGTGATTGGCTGAAGTTGCAGTGATTAGAAAAAGGTGCAGGAATTGTTGGAGCTCCTGATCTGTTCTGTCTGCTTCTCAAACAGCCTCCTGTTTCTGAACCTGTTTTGAACTCAAACGTAAAGCTGTTTCCACCTTCATGTGCAGGTCACCATCACGCAGAAACGATCAGATTCTGGCGCTGAAGACGAGCTAAACCTCAGACCAACAGAACGTAGACCAGCAGCCTCCAGAAAAGGTTTTTTTCATTCAAAGACTACTTTGTTAATGTCAATCATTTCAGTTCCACAAACATTCACTTCTATTCAAATCTCAACAGAAGGCAACAGGAAGGGTAAAGCCAGAGATGGAGCGAGCGAGGACACTTTGGAAAAGTACAAGAACGACAACCAGACGTTGCTGCTGCAGGTCAGGGGGAGGAGCCTGGAGGCAGCGTCTCACGCTCCTCTGTACCACAAAGCAAGAAGAGCTTTTGGTTTGGAGCTCTTGTGTTCGTGTTGATGTGATGGGACTCTTGCCTTCAGGTGGAGGCGCTCCAGGCTCAGTTGGAGGAACAGACTCGTCTTTCCAAAGAGCAGGTGGAGGCTCTGCTGGAGGACCGCAAAATTAAAACGGAGGAGGCTCAGGCGCGGCAGCGCAGAGACCAGGAGAGCATCGCCGCCCTCAACGACAAGTCAGTGGGAACGGCCTTTCCTGTTTTACCTGAAACCCGACTTGGACTCTTTTTTGACTCTGCTTTCCTGACCCGCCAGACTCCAGCGGACTCAGGACTTGCTGCATGAGAGCACGAGAGACTTCCTGCAGCTCAAGTTTGAGAGCCGGGCGCACGAGAAGAGCTGGATGGCAGAAAAGGACAGACTTCTGTGGGAACTGGATTCCTTTCACCATCGCCTGAGGAAGGCCGGTTCTGCCGGGCCTGAGCTGGGGAAGGCAGGGCAGCCCAGCAGCAGCACAGCCTGGCTCCTCCCCAGACCACAGCGAGAGGCGGAGCATCCGCACAGGGAGGAGCTGAAGGTGGGACTCCTGCAGTGTTGTGAGCAGAACGGCTCCTTTAGGCAGGAAAACAGCCGATGGTTTTCCTCCTTCATCAGGTGCTGCAGGAGGAACTGAAGCAAGCTCACCGCCTGGCAGAGATGTACCGAGAGCAGTGCATCGCCATGGAAACCGAACTGTCCCAAATCAAAGAGGAAGGGGATGTGGGCAGAGAGATATTCCAGGTTTGTTTGTCCATCGTTCTGTAGGAGAACTCTGAACATTTTCCGTTGTGTTCATTTGCTGGTTTCTCCACACTCAGGAACGCTCTGAGAAAATGGCCAAGCGTCTGCAGATAATGACTCAGCGTTACGAGGCTTTGGAAAAGAGGCGGGCCATGGAGGTAGAGGGCTTCAAGACAGATCTGAAGCAGCTCAGGCAGAAGCTCAAAGACGTGGAAAAGCAGCTGATCAAGGTATTCAGTGTTGCTGTGTCACCTGAAGGCCTTTTCTGTGCTGGAACTCACTCAGATTTACTTTGCTATCAGGTCACTTTAAATATCAGGCCCAACCAGGACCTGGCCATCCTGCATGAGGTCCGCCAGAGCAGCTCCAGGACCAAAAAGCTTCAGGAGGAGCTGATGAGGCTGAAAGCCAAAATCTACGGGCTAGAGAACGAGCTTCGGTTCAGCTGAAGCTGAGCGGTTTCATGCTTTTGTCCAATCGTATGTGCATTTTTAGATCTAAAAACAATAAAAGTCTTCTTTTATAGTGATTTTAAACCTGTCCTTTGTCTCTAAATTGTCCCTCAGAAATGACTTCAGTGTAGAAACAACGAGTAGGTTTTACAGGGAAAGTCCTCTTCCCTGAAGATGTGAGGAGGATCTCCATGTTCTGGTTTGGCTCCGGGTTTACTTTTAGTTTCCATGAAAAAGTCTTTAGGGAAGAGAAATAATGCGACTTAGGAGCCATTGTTCTACATCCACACTTTCTCAGATCAGTTCATCTGGAGAACCAAGAAGTAGAGAGACTTCCTCCACTGTGATGCGTGATGTCAGCTAAATGCAGATGCTGCTGATTTTCTGAGGATTTTTCAGGAGAAGGAAAGAACGTTCCCACAAAAAAATATCATCATCTCCTGTTTAGACATTCTAAACCTCTTGAAGGAAGTTTCCTTAAAGTTTAAACTTTCCTTCCTCCCACCGTCCAAAAACATGCTTCACAGACTATCACACTATCCTCCACCTGCTGTATGAATAAAGCTTTATTCTTTTAAAGAATAAAGCTTTTGTTCCAGATGTAAAACCTGTGAGGAGAAAAGTTCTGTTTGTACATCCAGGACCAAACAAGCATCTGTTTCTGAAAAGAGGAGAGTTTGAGGGGGCCGGTGTCCGCCTGAAAGGTGCAGAGCAGTAAGGAGTCGAGGCCACAGGCTGAGAGAAAACAGAGTTGGGATAAAATTCCATAATGAGTTTGGATGTTTCAGAAACGGTCTGATCCAGTTCATTTGAAAAGTCACATTTAAAGTAATGAAATCCAAAAAGTTGAGACTGCCATTACTGCAGTCATTCATCAAAACAGATTTCCTGATTCAATTCAATTTGATTTTTATTGTCCAAATCACAGCCATAACCGTCTCAATGGGCTTACACAAGCAGATATGATGTGTGCGATTTTTCCAGATAAAATCACATGACAACAGTTTTACATAAGAAGTTGCTGACAGATAGAGACTGAGCTGCATTAGTGATTCTGGAAAAGAGGATTCTTCCTTTAATGATCTCGTAACCTTTTTTTTATTTTCTCCATAATTGGAAAAAAATGAAAGTCACCTCTAGCATTTTCAGATTTAGTTCTAGTGATACCAAAATATGAGACAGAGGTTTTTACAGGAATATTGAGAAATGAATCAAAATCACAGGATGTAATTAGTAAGAGTTCACATTTTTTTAGATTGAAAAACCCGAAGCTTTAAAAAAAATTTTTATTACAGATATTGAAACACGAAGTGAAACTGACTTTTGAGACACTTTTTACACAGGAGATGTGAAAACGAAAAAGCAATCTTCGTTGGTTTGTAACCGTTTGTGTTAGAATCTTCGTTGGTTTGTAACTGTTTGTGTTAGAATCTTCGTTGGTTTGTAACCGTTTGTGTTAGAATCTTCGTTGGTTTGTAACTGTTTGTGTTAGAATCTTCGTTGGTTTGTAACTGTTTGTGACAGAATCTTCGTTGGTTTGTAACCGTCTGTGACAGAATCTTCGTTGGTTTGTAACCGTCTGTGACAGAATCTTCGTTGGTTTGTAACCGTTTGTGACACAATCTTTGTTGGTTTGTAACCGTCTGTGACAGAATCTTCGTTGGTTTGTAACCGTTTGTGTTAGGATCTTCGTTGGTTTGTAACCGTTTGTGACAGAATCTTCGTTGGTTTGTAACCGTCTGTGACAGAATCTTCGTTGGTTTGTAACCGTCTGTGTCAGAATCTTCGTTGGTTTGTAACCGTCTGTGTCAGAATCTTCGTTGGTTTGTAACCGTCTGTGACAGAATCTTCGTTGGTTTGTAACCGTCTGTGACAGAATCTTCGTTGGTTTGTAACCGTTTGTGTCAGAATCTTCGTTGGTTTGTAACCGTTTGTGACAGAATCTTCGTTGGTTTGTAACCGTCTGTGTCAGAATCTTCGTTGGTTTGTAACCGTCTGTGACAGAATCTTCGTTGGTTTGTAACCGTCTGTGTCAGAATCTTCGTTGG
This sequence comes from Oryzias celebensis, assembly GCA_014656515.1. NCBI lineage: Eukaryota > Metazoa > Chordata > Actinopteri > Beloniformes > Adrianichthyidae > Oryzias > Oryzias celebensis. The sequence continues at coordinate 1,378,157 of BNCR01000006.1, forward strand.
TTTGTAACCGTTTGTGTCAGAATCTTCGTTGGTTTGTAACCGTTTGTGTTAGGATCTTCGTTGGTTTGTAACCGTTTGTGACAGAATCTTCGTTGGTTTGTAACCGTCTGTGACAGAATCTTCGTTGGTTTGTAACCGTCTGTGACAGAATCTTCGTTGGTTTGTAACCGTCTGTGTCAGAATCTTCGTTGGTTTGTAACCGTTTGTGACAGAATCTTCGTTTGTTTGTAACCGTTTGTGACAGAATCTTCGTTGGTTTGTAACCGTCTGTGACAGAATCTTCGTTGGTTTGTAACCGTCTGTGACAGAATCTTCGTTGGTTTGTAACCGTCTGTGACAGAATCTTCGTTGGTTTGTAACCGTTTGTGACAGAATCTTCGTTGGTTTGTAACCGTCTGTGTCAGAATCTTCGTTGGTTTGTAACCGTCTGTGACAGAATCTTCGTTGGTTTGTAACCGTCTGTGACAGAATCTTCGTTGGTTTGTAACCGTTTGTGTCAGAATCTTCGTTGGTTTGTAACCGTTTGTGTTAGAAACTTCGTTGGTTTGTAACCGTTTGTGACAGAATCTTCGTTGGTTTGTAACTGTTTGTGACAGAATCTTCGTTGGTTTGTAACTGTTTGTGTTAGAATCTTCGTTGGTTTGTAACCGTTTGTGACAGAATCTTCGTTGGTTTGTAACCGTCTGTGTCAGAATCTTCGTTGGTTTGTAACCGTCTGTGTCAGAATCTTCGTTGGTTTGTAACCGTCTGTGTCAGAATCTTCGTTGGTTTGTAACCGTCTGTGACAGAATCTTCGTTGGTTTGTAACCGTTTGTGACAGAATCTTCGTTGGTTTGTAACCGTCTGTGTCAGAATCTTCGTTGGTTTGTAACCGTTTGTGACAGAATCTTCGTTGGTTTGTAACCGTTTGTGACAGAATCTTCGTTGGTTTGTAACAGTCTGTGTCAGAATCTTCGTTGGTTTGTAACCGTTTGTGACAGAATCTTCGTTGGTTTGTAACCGTTTGTGACAGAATCTTCGTTGGTTTGTAACCGTCTGTGACAGAATCTTCGTTGGTTTGTAACCGTCTGTGACAGAATCTTCGTTGGTTTGTAACCGTCTGTGTCAGAATCTTCGTTGGTTTGTAACCGTTTGTGACAGAATCTTCGTTGGTTTGTAACTGTTTGTGTTAGAATCTTCGTTGGTTTGTAACCGTTTGTGACAGAATCTTCGTTGGTTTGTAACCGTCTGTGTCAGAATCTTCGTTGGTTTGTAACCGTCTGTGACAGAATCTTCGTTGGTTTGTAACCGTCTGTGACAGAATCTTCGTTGGTTTGTAACCGTCTGTGTCAGAATCTTCGTTGGTTTGTAACCGTTTGTGACAGAATCTTCGTTGGTTTGTAACCGTTTGTGACAGAATCTTCGTTGGTTTGTAACCGTTTGTGACAGAATCTTCGTTGGTTTGTAACCGTTTGTGACAGAATCTTCGTTGGTTTGTAACCGTCTGTGACAGAATCTTCGTTGGTTTGCAACCGTCTGTGACAGAATCTTCGTTGGTTTGTAACCGTTTGTGACAGAATCTTCGTTGGTTTGTAACCGTTTGTGACAGAATCTTCGTTGGTTTGGAACCGTTTGTGACAGAATCTTCGTTGGTTTGTAACCGTTTGTGACAGAATCTTCGTTGGTTTGTAACCGTTTGTGACAGAATCTTTGTTGGTTTGTAACCGTTTGTGACACAATCTTTGTTGGTTTGTAACCGTCTGTGACAGAATCTTCGTTGGTTTGTAACCGTTTGTGACAGAATCTTCGTTGGTTTGTAACCGTTTGTGTCAGAATCTTCGTTGGTTTGTAACCGTTTGTGACAGAATCTTTGTTGGTTTGTAACCGTCTGTGACAGAATCTTCATTGGTTTGTAACCGTCTGTGTCAGAATCTTCGTTGGTTTGTAACCGTTTGTGACAGAATCTTCGTTGGTTTGTAACTGTTTGTGACAGAATCTTCGTTGGTTTGTGACCGTCTGTGACAGAATCTTCGTTGGTTTGTAACCGTCTGTGTCAGAATCTTCGGTTTGTAACCGTTTGTGTCAGAATCTTCGGTTTGTAACCGTCTGTGACAGAATCTTCGTTGGTTTGTAACCGTTTGTGTTAGAATCTTCGTTGGTTTGTGACCGTCTGTGTCAGAATCTTCGGTTTGTAACCGTTTGTGTCAGAATCTTCGGTTTGTAACCGTCTGTGACAGAATCTTCGTTGGTTTGTAACCGTTTGTGTTAGAATCTTCGTTGGTTTGTAACCGTCTGTGTCAGAATCTTCGGTTTGTAACCGTTTGTGTCAGAATCTTCGTTGGTTTGTAACCGTCTGTGTCAGAATCTTCGTTGGTTTGTAACCGTTTGTGACAGAATCTTCGTTGGTTTGTAACCGTTTGTGTTAGAATCTTCGTTGGTTTGTAACCGTCTGTGACAGAATCTTCGTTGGTTTGTAACCGTCTGTGTCAGAATCTTCGTTGGTTTGTAACCGTCTGTGTCAGAATCTTCGTTGGTTTGTAACCGTCTGTGTCAGAATCTTCGTTGGTTTGTAACCGTCTGTGTCAGAATCTTCGTTGGTTTGTAACCGTCTGTGTCAGAATCTTCGTTGGTTTGTAACCGTTTGTGACAGAATCTTCGTTGGTTTGTAACCGTCTGTGTCAGAATCTTCGTTGGTTTGTAACCGTCTGTGTCAGAATCTTCGTTGGTTTGTAACCGTCTGTGTCAGAATCTTCGTTGGTTTGTAACCGTTTGTGTTAGAATCTTCGTTGGTTTGTAACCGTCTGTGACAGAATCTTCGTTGGTTTGTAACCGTCTGTGTCAGAATCTTCGTTGGTTTGTAACCGTTTGTGTTAGAATCTTCGTTGGTTTGTAACCGTCTGTGACAGAATCTTCGTTGGTTTGTAACCGTCTGTGTCAGAATCTTCGTTGGTTTGTAACCGTCTGTGACAGAATCTTCGTTGGTTTGTAACCGTCTGTGTCAGAATCTTCGTTGGTTTGTAACCGTCTGTGACAGAATCTTCGTTGGTTTGTAACCGTTTGTGACAGAATCTTCGTTGGTTTGTAACCGTCTGTGACAGAATCTTCGTTGGTTTGTAACCGTCTGTGACAGAATCTTCGTTGGTTTGCAACCGTCTGTGACAGAATCTTCGTTGGTTTGTAACCGTCTGTGACAGAATCTTCGTTGGTTTGTAACCGTCTGTGACAGAATCTTCGTTGGTTTGTAACCGTTTGTGACAGAATCTTCGTTGGTTTGTAACCGTCTGTGACAGAATCTTTGTTGGTTTGTAACCGTCTGTGTCAGAATCTTCGTTGGTTTGTAACCGTTTGTGACAGAATCTTTGTTGGTTTGTAACCGTCTGTGACAGAATCTTCGTTGGTTTGTAACCGTTTGTGACAGAATCTTCGTTGGTTTGTAACCGTTTGTGACAGAATCTTCGTTGGTTTGTAACCGTCTGTGACAGAATCTTCGTTGGTTTGTAACCGTTTGTGACAGAATCTTCGTTGGTTTGTAACCGTCTGTGACAGAATCTTCGGTTTGTAACCGTTTGTGACAGAATCTTCGTTGGTTTGTAACCGTCTGTGACAGAATCTTCGTTGGTTTGTAACCGTCTGTGACAGAATCTTCGTTGGTTTGTAACCGTTTGTGACAGAATCTTCGTTGGTTTGTAACCGTTTGTGACAGAATCTTTGTTGGTTTGTAACCGTCTGTGTCAGAATCTTCGTTGGTTTGTAACCGTTTGTGACAGAATCTTTGTTGGTTTGTAACCGTCTGTGACAGAATCTTCGTTGGTTTGTAACCGTTTGTGACAGAATCTTCGTTGGTTTGTAACCGTTTGTGACAGAATCTTCGTTGGTTTGTAACCGTCTGTGACAGAATCTTCGTTGGTTTGTAACCGTCTGTGACAGAATCTTCGGTTTGTAACCGTCTGTGACAGAATCTTCGTTGGTTTGGAACCGTTTGTGACAGAATGAGCGATGATGAAGTAGAATCAGAAAAGGCACTTTAGAGGATTCATTTGATTTAAGAGACTATTAATACAATACATTGTGAAAATGAAATCAGTTAATCATTTTAACTTTCACATTTAAAATTTCTAATTGAATTTAATTACAAATTTACCAGATAACTTTTGAAAATGACATTTTAAATGCCATTTTCTTGATCATTTTAATTCAATTACAGAATGAGCGGTTCAGAGGACTGAGTTCTTATTTTACCTTTCAGACAACTGGCGCATCTATATTGTGAAAATGAAACGGCATTTCCGGTGTTTTCTTTTATTTTGAAATCGGAGTCACATTCGCCTCCATAGGATTCAACCTGGAAGTGATTGTCTGCCGTTAGCAGCAGCGACGGAAGCCGCTGCAGGTCAAACCCATGTGCGGAGCGGCTTCACCGCGGCGCAGGTCCTGACTCGGTTCCTCGGCTGTCACTTTTTAAAACGCGGCCGTTCACGCGCCGTCTCCACGCACGTGCCTGAAGCATGCAGAGACTTGGGTGTTTGAGGAGCTGTTGGCGGCTGCTGAGATCCAGCTGTGAGGGGTCAGCGACCCCCCCCTGCAGAAGTTACAGCCCTGTGAGTACAGGACAAGCTGCACGCGCCGCGTCACGTGTTTTGTTGTGGCTGACGGGCAGCCGCTGACCCACCAGCTGTATGTGCTGCTCTGAAACCGAACCTCATGTTCTGAGAACCAGGTCTGTAAGTTCCGTGTGTTAATGATCAACCCCCCCGGGTCAGCTCCCTCCCCAGGGCTGCGGCTCCTTTGGCCTTCTCTTCGACATAGACGGCGTGCTGGTCAGAGGCGGGACGCCCATCCCTGCAGCCAAACGCGTCTTCAGGAGTCTGGTGGACCGCAGGGGCAGGTACAAGGTTCCTGTGGTGTTCGTCACCAACGCGGGAAACTGCATGAGGCAGACCAAAGCGGAACATCTGTCCCATCTGCTGGAGGTGGAGGTAACGCCCATCAGCATCTTCTTCAGGGAGCTTTGTGTGGCTTCTGAACTCTGACCTCACCTGCTCGCTGATGCCAGGTGTGTCCAGGCCAGGTGATGCTGTCCCACAGTCCTTTGAGAGCCTTCTCCAAGTTCCACAAAAAGCACGTTCTGGTGTCAGGTCAGGGTCCTGTTGAGGACGTGGCGCACAAGTATCCTCTTCCTGCATGTCTGGCTGTTGAACCTTCTGGAAATGTGTCTTTTCTGGACTGTTTGCTTTTTAGTTGAAGTTTGCTTTGAATGTCTGAGGAAGCCTCATCTTCTTGTGCTGCTTTAACCCACGAACCATCAGCTTGGGCTTTGAGGATGTTGTTACCATAGATACGCTCAGAGAAGCGTACCCGATCTTGGATGTAGTGGACCAAAGCAGACGGCCCAAGGACTCTGTAAGTGGGACTGAAAGCTTCTGGTCTCGGCTCTCTCGGTTAGACGTTTATCGTGAACGTTGTCTTTCAGGTTCCTCCCAGTAGAGGCTTACGGCCAATAGAAGGTCAGCTTCCCTCGTGTGAAATGATCCGTTTCTGTGGAGACCAGGTGTTCTTCATGTGCTTCTTCTGTTCTGCAGCCGTTGTTTTGTTTGGAGAGCCAATCCGATGGGAGACCAATCTCCAGCTGATTGTTGACGTTCTTCTAACAAACGGAGACCCGGACAGACCCTGGACTACAGCCCAGCATTCCCACATCCCGGTTCTGGCCTGCAACATGGACCTGCTGTGGATGGCAGAGGCGAAGAACCCGAGGTCCCGTAGAGCGTTTGAACCCTGGTTCTGGGTTTGGTAAAGTTCTCTCTCACGTGTTTCCCCTCTTTTGCAGGTTTGGTCACGGCATGTTCCTGGTGTGCTTGGAGAATCTGTACCAGAAGGTGACGGGCCGCCAGCTGAAGTACGAAGCTCTGATCGGTAAACCCAGCGTGGTGACCTACAACTACGCCGAGCTTCTGATCCGACAACAGGCTGAGAAGCTTGGATGGAGCGGACCGGTGAAGCGGCTGTATGCCATAGGGTACCAGCTGGCGTCTTCATCGGTCTTTCAGGACCATTTAGCACTAATCTGGTTTCCTGGAGGAAAAAAACATTTTGCCTCTTTCCTGTCTTCCAGTGATAACCCCATGTCAGATGTTTACGGTGCCAACCTCTACCATCAGTACCTTCAGGCCCACCGGCACGCCATAGCTCAGAGGCGGACTGGCGGAGGAGGGGTGGAGGCTGCAAACCCCCCAAACATGACTCCAACTGAACTGGGGGGAGCTGTAGATGTGTGTGGGTCAGAGGCGGAGCTCCCGGAGGGCTGCAGCTCCATCCTGGTGTGCACAGGAGTGTACAGCAGGGACCAGCAGGAGGCGCTCTCCGACACAGAGCAGCCCGTCTTCCACGGTCACCGGGATTTCCGCTTTGACCCCGGCCTCATGCGACCGTCCTTCGTGGTCCATGACGTGAAGGAGGCGCTGGAGCTGGTGTTCCAGCAGGAGGGGCGGCCGCTGGAGGAGTCAGCACCTCACAGCCTTTAAGCAAACCAGGCTTTACCAGAGCAGAGAACGGTGACATCCAACCCTGTGGCTCCACAGGAGAATGTGCAGTATTAGTTCTGAAGCAGAAACATTAGGAATCAGTGATGAGCTGCAGATGTCAAAGGAAGAATTTTTAGTTTTTTAAGAATCAGGACTCTGAGAGTCAGTTTTGTAACAAACATCAGCCTGCAGCCAGACGTTTAAACAGAGTTCTTCCAGAAAATGCCCAGAATGATTCAGAAAGAAGTAAAAAAAACTAAAGGCGCAAATGTTTCCCTGCGGAGGTGAAGATGCGTCTAACAGGAAACCAAAGTCACCGTGCACCCCCGAGCTGCGGTCAGAGAACAGTGTGTGTGGATGGCATGGATTTAACGTCTGAAGAGAAAAAGTTCTGGTTACTTCATGTAAAGAGCAATCAGTGCAATATGAGGCACTTTATTCTGAAGGGAAAGAAGCGTTTCTACATTAAGAGAGGAAAAGATGTGAGGAGGAATTCTGATTAATGTAAGTTAAAAGTTGCACCTTCCATGTGGAGAGATCTCCACTGCAGGTTCAGGTTCTCGTGTTCAGCAACAGTCAGGAATATAAAACAAAAGCACAAAATCTTTCAAAATAAAAGCTTAAATACTAAAATTCAAAAAAGCATCAGTGGTCTGATTTTCACTCAAACACATTGCCCCCCCCTCAGCTTGCTCTGCAGCCACACTTCTTGTCTGAGGGGGGGCTGATGGGGATGGGGAGGCTGCTGCCCTTTAACGGCTGGGGGCTCTGCAAGGTCTCCTCCGCCATGCTGGGGCCATGGCGAGCCATGAGCTCCCGAGCCATCAGAACGAAGGCGGCCTCCACGTTCTGGGCCTCCATGGCGGACGTTTCCAGAGCCGCCAGCACGCTGTTGTTTTCTGCCAGCGTGCACGCGTCCTCAAACAACACCTGTCGCTGCAGGTGCAGGTCCGACTTGTTCCCTGCAGCACAGCAGAAAATGACACAGTGACCCTTTCACCGAGTCTGCAGAATGCCAAAGATTCGATCTCAACCCTACTCATTATGCTTCTGTTTGTGCATTTATGGAAAAACAGATTCAAACCAAACAAAAGGAGAAAGAAATGTGGCGTTTCCCTTATGAGTCATTCAGAAATCACTAATCTTTCTTTGCTCAGATTCACTCTACAGTTTTTTCTAGATTTTTAATGAATTTTGTTGTAGAAAATCTAAAATAATGTTTTCAAACGTTCCTGCAGAGACGTGCCTCCTATTTAACCTTGTTTTCTAGAACACATCTTTAAAGGTGAAATGACTGTGTTCTGTCTGTTTTCAGATTTTTGCTTTTCTTTCAGGGTGAAATGGTGGAATTGTCTGTAAATGTGTAAAAACTCAAAGGTTTTTGCAGAACATCTTTCACATTTGATCTGCAGACGCGGCATCCGAATGTTCCTTCAAACACACTTCAAACTGTTGACCTTTTCTAGTTGTGTTCTTTTTGGGTTCCATTTGAATGTGTCTAAACATCACAGTTTTAAAAATGACCGTATCATGACAATCTGCTCCTCATGAGGCTCTGGCTGAGGATCCTAGAGCACCGATGGGTCAGAATCTCAGGCTGAGCTCCTGCAGTGACAGCTGTCTCTGTTTTTACTTACTGGTCTCTCATTCTCTTCTAGATATTTTGCAATTCCTTTCTGAGATGTTCTGTCATTTGTCAAAATCCGTAAAGGTGAAAATCTTAAAGTCTAGAAGGTGAAAGGACTTTTTTTCTCAACAAGCGTCCATCCGGTTCTGCACAGAAACATTCTTACGTTTTGCTGAGAGAATCGGGTTCTGATTTATTGAAATCATTTTTATTTGCATTTAAATTTTAACAAAAATGTTTTTTAATTTACTCCAACAAAAAGTAGAAACTACTTGACAAAACCTATGATTGCAACCCTTTCAAAATAAAAGAATGTTTTGGTTTCCAGAGTTTTTTTTTAGTTTTTTTCACTGCTTCTCCTCCCAGGAGCTGTTGAACCTCTGCAGGTCTGCTTCATACCTACGAGAACCAGAACCACGCTGGCAGCTCCGTACTGCTGCACCTCCCTGATCCAGTGAGGAACCGACTCAAAGGTGCCGCGCCGGCTGATGTCGTAGGCCACCATGGCTCCGTGAGCGCTGCGGTAATAACTCTGTGTTATGGTGCGGAAGCGCTCCTGTCCAGCCGTGTCCCAGACCTGCATCTGCAAAAAGCACAGACCGGATCCGGCTCAAACTCCAGTGGAAGAAGAGCTCAACAACTCAACCAACCCTGACAGAGAAGGAAAAGGCCAAAGGAGAGGAACAAGAAGATGATCCGGATCTGGCAAAAAAAAAAAGGGAGCCAACATGCTGCATTTAAAGGGTGAGAATCAGACAATATCACCCTCACAGTCTATTCAAAGTGCTGGACTAGTAAAGAGAGGAAAGCCGGCCCCTTAGTGGGTCAGAATCCTCCAGAACACAGCGTCAGTGAACCATCAACTGTTCCTGAACCCCAAACCACACCAAACAAACCTGTTAGTCTGAGACACACCCACCTTCACCCTCTTCCCGTCAATATCCATGCTTCGAACGGTGAAATCCACCCCGATGGTGTTCTGCTGCTTCTCCATGAAGATGCCAGACTGGAAGCTCTGGACCAGGCAGGTTTTCCCCACATCCGAATCCCCAACCAGGATGATCTTGAACAGAAAGTCGAAGGAGTCTTCGCTCTCTGAGCTAGCAGACTGCATGGTGACAAAAACAGCGTCTTTCAAAGCTCTATGAACGCCTTCTGTTGAGTCAACAATGACTATGTACACAACAGACAGTCACATCCTCCAAAAAGAAGAAGAAAATCATGTTTATGAGAGCCATAACATGTCAGTCAGAGAGCGTTTTCCTAAAACAGCCTCCCATACAGAAGACAGAGGCCGGGTGCTTTCCCTCTGACACATTTTAAGGTCTGAAAGAAGAAAGCGAGGCTGAAATGGAGTTTCAATATCCAGCAGGAGGTTAAAATCCTTCCATCAAACGGGTCAAATCCTGGTTCTTTATCTCTGAACCACCACAGTATCAGCCTGCGTTTTTGCCCTCTGGACTCTCCCTCCGAGGCGTCGGCAGGACTTCTTACTTTCATTCTAGGATAGACACGCCCACTACCTGTCTTTGCAGGTGTGACCTCCAGCTGCCAGCCCACCTGCACCACTGCATCCCAGAGCTTCAGATTTCTGTTCAAACAGGAGGCAATACCTGGAAAAGAGGAAATACAAGTCAGTGAATAATTCAACTCCTGAACAGCTAAGAGGCTTTAACTGGTTAAACATTTCCATGAGGAACCAAAGAGGAGTTCATTCATCTGACCAGTGTTCTAGCCGTCCTGCAGCTACAGCTCAGAGGGTCAGGAGAGTGTTGGTATGAAGGCAGATTTTCTCTCAGATCCACACGTAGCCTCCGTCTCCCACCATCATCACATTCCACAGCCTGTCAGACACTCTGGAACAAACATTTCCAGTCAGAGGGAGTTTACCTGCAGCAAACGGACGTCTGTGAGATGCCAACGCAGCTATGAAGCAGTGAACCAGCCCCTCTGGTTCCTGTCGTCATCTCAGCCCGCAGAAGAACGGGATCCAGCTGGACGCCAAACAATGGCGGAGTGTGAGGGACACTATCTTTAGCTGCTGAGCAGCAGTGGTTTCTGCTGCATCACCAGACCTCAGAGGGGCTTTGTCGACCAGAAATAACAGACAAGCTCTGAGTGTGCAGCTTTAACTCAAACACAGAACAGGTTCAGTGTGGAGAAAAGAAGACATGTTCCAGGACTCTGGAATCTGTTTTATTTTTCTATTTAAAAGCAAAAATACAAAAAACTTCAAAGAAAAGTCAAATATTTTCTTTACATCCAGAAAAACTGAGGAAATAGACAAGACTGAATAGGACAGCAGTCCTGTTGTGATGCAGCAGAGCTGGCTTCTGAAGCTTTTGAAGCTTCCGAAGCTTTATGAGGCTTCAAATGTTACTGAGGTTTCTGAAACGTCAAAGGCTTTGAGGCTTCTGGAGCTTTTGAGGTTTCTGAAGCTTCCAAGCCTCCTGAGAGTTTGAGGCTTTTTCAATTTCCAAAGCTTTTGAATCTTTAGAGGCCCCTGAGGGCCACAGATTGTCATCTTCTCCGCAGCAGACGTGGCGTACTCCCAGCGCTCGACCATCTCAAAGCGCTGCGGTGGCCCTGCTGGGGGTTTCTCTGGACAGGCATCTTCTTCTGCAGGTTTTCAGGGGGAGGGACATGGATGGGCTTCCAGGGGACTGGATTGTAGAAGCTGGGAGCTGGGATCAGTCTGTCATAGGGACCTTAAAGGAAACGAACAGTATTCCTGAACGTCCTGTAAACATCCAGACTAACAAACCCAAGGCTGCATTTCAGTTCTGCTGTTCATAAACAACAAACTCAAACGTTTCATGAAGTGAAATCTTCTCTCCTTCAGGTGATCTTACCTGTTTGGTAAGAAGGTGATTTGGGACTCGCTCTGCTTTTCTCATTGGCTTTAGTCAGCCACTCTTTAAACTTCTCTTCTGCTCTCCTGCGGCGCTCCTCCTCCTGCTCCTCCTTCAGAGCAGCTATTTCCTGTTAAATTGTCAAATGCATGAAGATTTCTCATCTCGTTAGCAGAAAAGAAATCTTCCAAACTGTTTTCAGGAAGTCTTATCACCTTTTCTTTCTTTTCCTTCTGTAGTTTTTCTTGGTTTTTCTTCTGTAACCAGAGGTCATACTTTTGCTGAGCTTTCTGTTGAACCTCCTTCTGTTTCTCCTGCTCCTTCTGCATCTTCTCCTCCTCTGTTCTGTGTTTCACCTGCTGCTCCTGCTGCTTCTACGTCAAATACAGAGAATGACAGCAGCTCTCATCATCATGTCACTAAAATTACTTTAAACAGAACTTATTTTAACCTGTTTTCTTTTCACTTTTAGCCATTCTTGGATCTTCTCTTCCATAACAATCTTTTTCCGCTCTCGCTCCTTTTCCAGCTGTTCTTCTTTTTCTTTCAGGAAACGTTCCTGGGATACAGGATGAGGAGACATGAAAGAAAGCAGCAAAAGGATGAAGACGACACTGTACAGATAAACTTACTTCTTCTGCTTTCTTTTCCAGTTTTACTCGATCCTCTTTAGCTTTGCTCAACAGCCATGTTTCCCACGCGCTGAGAGAGGCGGCAGGCGGTCCGGCTGCAGGCGGCCCGGCGGCAGGCGGCTCCAGAGGAGATTTAGGAAGCTCACATCTATAAAACATATGGAAGAAATTCAGAAACAGGCAGAACCAGAGCTGTGCAGCTTAAGACTCTTTAAAGAACCCATCACCTTCAAACATCAGAACTGTGAGATGTTCCAGGAGTTCTGTTTGAGTTCTCCTCATCCACAGAAGCAGAAAAGTGAAAAAAACGAGACCAGATGTTCCATCCAGCAGAACCTGACATCATCAGAACTCTGCAGGCTGCTGACCAGATACTTTCTGATGGGTCCAGAGAAACAAAGATAAGGGAACCAGAACCAGAACCTGCTCCAAGTCTGTCAGAACTACAGAGAAGATCTGCTGACATCCGTCAGTCATTTGGGTCCATAGAAATGAACAGAAAGGTTCTAAACGGTGTGAAACAAGAACAAGAGAACAAAGAGAGAAACTGAGAACTTCCTGCCTCTAAAAAGATCCAAAACAAGAAGAATCTTCTGGTTTCTAACAAAGTTCCTGATGAAGACACCATGGAATTAAAGTTCTGGTTCTGGGAGGCCCAACAGGACCCGGGAAGCTCAAAGGAGCAAAACCCAGAACCAAACGGCACATTTTTCACTCATTCACGTCTCACTGCTGCTGCTCCGAACCAGAACCACCAAGAGAAGAACCACCATCAGTACCTGTCTGGAGACCCGGTTCGGTGCAGCTCCTCTCCGTCGCTGTCATAGCTGTCGTGGTAGATGGGAGACAGCAGAGAAAACGTGTCTTCGTCTCCGGCGGGGTCCTCGCCTGTCAGCTCCGTCGTTCGGTTGATCTTAACGGGGGTTGAGCTGAAGCCCCCCGACACGGACACCGGGCGGTTCGCCATCCTCCTTCCAGTCTGCAAACTCAGATTTCTGCTGCGGGAAATTCTAAACTAACCGAACTAAAGTCCAGAAATGTTTTAAGAACCAGCAAAAACAGAAAGCCGTAGAATTAGAGCAGAGCGGGACCGGAAGGACACTTTAGTTTCCTGCTAGCTAGGCTAGGCTAACGCTAGCAAACAGTTAGCAATAGCACGAGCTCGTATTTTCGCGCCACACATGAAGAAGGTTTTAATATTTTATATTTTCAGAGTAACTCGTCTGTTGAAACCTTCAGTCCTGACCTTGACGACGATTTACTGAGGAAAACCGGAAACCTTAAAAACGGTATTTTTTTCCTACGATAGGCCACGCCCCAAGACCTGAGGCACGCGGTTTCCGTTTCCATAGCAACACTTGATGCTTTTTTTTTTGTTCAACTTTCTGCAATCGTTGAGATTTAAGGGCAATATTAAGAGTTATCCCATTAAAATAAGATGTGAATCGCTGTTCTGCCTTTTTTTTTTTTAGCACATTGTTAGGGTAGATACAGGAGAAGGACTTTTATTACTCAAATGTAGTTTGTTTGTTTCCAAAGATTTATATTAGTATTAAAAAACACAACATCTCCCATGAAAAGGCCTTTTATATTTTTCATTTTTTTTCTTTAAAGTTAATTTAATTTGATATTTTACTGCAAATAAAAATATAACTTTTGTAAAATGTGTCATAGTTGTGGAGCTTTCTTAAAAGATGCCCTTTGCTTCCGAATGTCTGGTCCTTGCAGTACAAGTTTGTTTATCTCACAGTTATGACTTGAGTAAACCGGTATCCTGTTATTCTTCCACACTTGACATTCTGATCCTAATTGGAGTCCAAAGGCCACTCATGCAAGCGGGGTCATGCTTTCACAGTGACGTGCCACATTTGGAGCGTTTGCATCAACTCTGCATGTCTGCTCAAAACACTGATGCATTTTGGGTAAGTTAATGACAAATCTTTTTCACCTTAATTATCACAGGACATGACTTTGAGGTTCTCCTCATTCTCTCGGGGTTAGATTTTAACGTGGCGTGCAAACAAGCGCCGGTCAGAATATTCCTGGTGGAATTAACCTTGTAGGTGATTTGTGTTCAGCTCCACCTGCGGTCACGGCGATGACCTTCTTGCCTCACACCTGGAGCTTCACACCTGTTCACCAAAGAATTATTTAAAAGACTATTTTTCTGCCTGGAGCTTGTAAAGAATGAAGCTCGTTTCACTGATGGTGAGTCTAACCTCTGACTGTAAAAGTAAAACCTTTTTTTGAACTAAGATCCTTTAACAACTGTATGTTTTTAAGTAATGGAAGTCCTGCCCTGAAGCTGCTGGTTCCAAAAGCCTGACGGCGGTGCTCTCTAAATCACTCCCCCCTGGCACTTCTTCTAGATGCAATTTTGCACAGAGTGTTAGATTCCCATGAGCATCACACAGTTCTGAGTGAGATCAACCAGCAGCCGGTCAGTGAGTGCCTGTGGGTCAGTGTCACACCAGCTTGTGGGATTCCAGATCCGGCCTCTGTTGCCTGCGTCTTACAGCAGCAGGAAGTCTCATTCAGCTTGACGCTCCACGGCGGATGGAGCAGCCGCCGGGCCAGTCTCCTGCTATGGCGGCTGGAGAACTTCAGATTCTTATGATTGGCAAAAGCCCAACACCACGGGCGTCCCAGAGTCTTCCTCCAGAGCGGAGATCCCTGAGGAAACGCGGCAAAAAGCTCCACGTTATCATCTGTGTGCTGCTGGTAGAGTTGTGTGAGAGGTTCACGTTCTTCGGGATTGTTTGCAACATGATTCTCTTCTGCACCGTGAAGCTGGGCTACGATAACCACCTGGCCGCTACTGTTAACCTGTGCTTCATCGGAGCCAGCACCTTGACTCCTGTCCTGGTTGGCTGGTTCGCAGAGACTGTCTTAGGTAGAACTAAAGTGCTCTACCTTTGCGCTCTTCTTCATTTCTTTGGTAAGAGAAGTTCCTACAAACATCACAGGACACGAGGAGCTGCACCAAAAACCTTTGACTGGACCCTGAAAGTTGAAGCTCAGTTATCCCGTTTCTTCTGGTTGCTTCCATGCTGTCCTCTCTTGTCTGCGCTCCTCTGTAGGCACGGTCATGCTGCCCGTGGTGGCGTTTCCCTTTGAAGATTTCTACATCGACACTCATCACATGGTTCACAGGCTGGAACCGCAGGAGCAGCAGATTCTGTTCTACACCGGCCTCCTGGCTGCTGCGCTGGGCATCGGCGGCATCCGGGCTGTTCTTTGTCCCATGGGAGCCTACAGCCTGCAGACCCACAACCAGCACCAGCTGCTGTCCTTCTTCAACTGGTGAGTGGTGTGGAAGCAAGAAGTCCAGAGAAGCCGCTGAGCTCCTCACAGTTTCTACCGGGTCACTAAGGTTTTCTCCTGACCGTTTTTCATCAGATGTTCAATCAAAGGGTCCACTAATTCAAAAAAAAGATCTCAATATTTTGTCAAATTCTCAAATCTTTTCCAACCTTTATTAGGGAGGATTACAGGTTCCTGAAACACTAAAAATGGATCAAAAGTAGAATTTCATTTGCATCTGTGGATGTTTTAGTCCACACATGAATGCACGAGAAGGCTTTTCATACGGATGTGTCACAAACTGCAGTGAAAGATCAAGAAGAATCATTTTCACAGCAACTGAAGATTCTGGACTTCTGCTGCTGCTGCAAAAAAAAGGTAATTTGCTTATTAACTTGGTTCAAAGGTTCCTCACAGATGCAGACGTAAAAAAAAGGCTAATCCATGAGTCCACTGAACTTTTCCATCTTCACAGACTCACTGATCTGAACAGAAATGCTGCTTTGATCGTCGTCTTTGGACGAGAACTTCAGAGAAGGAAAGCTTTATTATAAAAGAGACGCTGATGGTTGAGAAGTAATGCAGCAGAACATGCTGTTGGTCTACAAACTGTAGGACACAAAGGACTGATGATACCTGTTCTTAGAAATGTTGGCAGCTTTTACTCACCCTGCATGGAAGCCCTACTTTCTGCAAGAATTTGAGAAGAGTTTGATGTTCTTCTCTGCTGGATTCAGGTTCTACTGGTTGGTGAACCTGAATTCCATGGTTGTGTTTCTGGGCATCGCCTACATCCAGCAGTCTGTGGCCCAGAACCTGGGCTTCCTCATCCCCTTCACCTCTGTGCTCCTGGCTCTCATCGCCATCCACATGATGCGCAGCAAACTCACCTTCAAACCCAGAAAAGGTGACATGAGGCCTTCACTCTGACCCCAAGCATGCAGCTGCAGAGCTGCTGCAGAGCTGCTGCAGAGCTGCTGCAGAGCTGCTGCAGAGCTGCTGCAGAGCTGCTGCAGAGCTGCTGCAGAGCTGCTGCAGAGCTGCTGCATGCTTCCCTCTTCTGTGTGTTTCAGGAGGATCTTTGCTGACCACGCTAGGAGTCTTTCTGAACTCTCTGAAGATGTGCCGCCTCCACCGCCGCCACCTGAGTGGAGAAGTGGTGTCTTGGCTGGACCGGGCGAAGGAGAACAACGGTGGTCGGTACAGTGAGATCCATGTGGAGAACGTCAAAGTCCTGACAAAGCTCTTCCCTCTCTACGGGCTGCAGCTGCTGTACAGGGCCTGCGTCACACAGATCCCCTCAGGTTACTACATTCAGGCCATGAACTCCAACCTTCACCTGGATGTCCTGCTGCTGCCCATCGGTGCCATGAACGTGATCAGCATCCTACCGCTGCTGCTCTTGGCTCCACTGCTTGAGTTTCTGACCACCTGCTTCCTCTCGGCGGGGAAACCTCCTCTTGCTCCTGCAAAGCTCATAAGTACGGCTGAGCTCACCTTTCTACTCCATCCAGTATGTTAGCATCTTCTTCTAAAGGTTCTGCCGTGTCCTTCACTTCCTTTCTCCTCCTGACTGCAGAACCCTCGTTCTGCAGCCCCTCTCTCATCAGCCCACCCTGTCCGTCCTCCCCTTCCAGCTTTGGGACATGCGTGTGCCGCTCTGTCTGTCCTGGGGGCAGGTGTATCGGAGATGTGGAGGAGGCTCCACCCCTTGGTGGAGCAGACTCTGTCTGGGAAGGTTCTGCAGGTGTCGTCCATGCCGTGCTTCCACCTGGCGCCTCAGTACATCCTGCTGGGCGTGGCAGAAGCCCTCGTCACCCCTGCATGTGCGTGAAGGAGCATCCATGGCAGCATTTTCCTCTTGACTGCCTTTGTAACTGTCCGTCCTCTTTGACAGGTTCCCTCATCTCCTTCCAGCTGACGCCCAACCACATCAGAGGAATCTCCCTGCATTTCCTCACCCTGTCCTACGGAGGGGGCTGTTTCCTTGGGGCCTTCATCCTTCAGCTGGTGCACGCCTTCTCAGGAGGTGCAACAGAAACCAAACTGCAGGTTGCATGTTGTCCTCTTAACCTGAAGAACTGTAAACGAGAAACATCTTCTGCAACAGGCGACTTCTTCCCAAATTCACTTCAAGATGGGAATCTGGAGGCATTCTTCTTCATCCTGGCCACCCTGATGGCTGCCAATACCCTGCTGTTCTGGAGAGTGTCATGCAGGTACAGTTTGATGAACAATCCCAGACCATCAAGTGAGATCAAAGCTGGAGTGGTCCTGCCTGTGTGCAGGTACAAGGACCTGAGCGTGCGAGGAGAAGCCCTGACCTTCAGCCCTCTGACTGAGAAGCTGCTGCATTACAAAGCCACTCTGCGCTTCTACGACACCACCGAGCCTGCTGTGTGACCGCAGCCTTGACGTGGCGCTGCACGTTACCGTCTGCACTGAACCGCATGAGTGTTTGCAACAACTCTGGAAGTTTTTTCACCCACAATTTAAAGTAAAGTGCAATTCTCACTGTCAAGCAATTTGGAATTCAATATGAAAAATTACGATTCAAATTTAAAAATAACAGGGCTGCACAGTGGCGCAGTGGTTAGCTCTCTTGCCTCACAGCAAGAAGGTTCCCGGTTCAAGTCCTGGCTGGGGGACTTGAAACAGTGTCACCAACAGCGAGACCTTTCTGTGTGGAGTTTGCATGTTCTCCCCGTGCATGCGTGGGTTTTCTCCGGGGACTCCGGCTTCCTCCCACTGTCCAAAAAACATGCTTCATAGGTTCATTGGTTACTCTAAATTGTCCCTAGGTGTGGATGTGAGTGTGCATGAGTGTGTGACTGTGGCCCCTACGACACACTGGCGACCAGTCCAGGGGTGTCCCCTGCCTTCGCCCATGAGTGGCCTGGTTAGGCTCCGGCAGCCCCGTGACCCCGAAAGGGATAAAGCGGTTACTCTTACAATCGGGGGTTATAAATCATCGGACATACAAGGTGAATATTCATATAAACCCCTTTTGTAATTTAAACTAAGCTGTATTTGCATTAATTGTTTGTATCCTTTTTTGACGGAAAAGAAAGAGGGAGAAGAGAGACGATTGTCAGGGGAACACAAAAGAAAAAGGGGAAAGGATGGGTAACGGAGGTTAGAGGACGACTACGGGGAGGGAGGGTAGAGTCGTGAAACAACAGGTAACAAAATGCTGGAAGTTTATCATCATTAGAGTCAAGTGTGAATGTTAGTCTAAAATTGGCGGGGCCTGTCCACACACTCAGTTGTTCACACGCACACCTATGCATATATGTCTCACTGAGGCTCACCTTCAGGCCCTTGGAACTGACCCAACTTGGTAGAAGCAGAAGTTGCAAGGAAACTTTTACTGAAACAAACTGTAATAAAATGCTGTCAGTTTGTACCCAGCTTTCCAGACACACAAAAAGATTATATAAGACTGGAGTCAAAAACGCATCTTTTGAAGTTTTATTGGCGAGCAAAGAGCAGACAGACGATGGTTCCATTCACTCTGAACACTGAGGGTGCTTTTGACAATCACAATCAGTTATTCTGTTTTGGACACAAACATACAAGAGTTCAGCCTCTCCTCACAGCTGCATGTCTGTGACCTTCGGCTCTCCCATGGCGGTGAAGTCAGAGCTGCGCGTGGATGCAGGCGGATGTTCTCATGCGGTTGTCATTTAATAAACACAAAGAACATAGTGTCTAAAAATTCTATCAACTCAATGATCAAAACAATGTAAAACATTGTTGTTGTGAGTAAAAGAAAAACATCAGAAACAGTCACCATGTCTAGATCTATGATTTGGTATGATAATGGGATTCAAACTAACAAACTCAAAGACTGAAAAAATAAATAGAAATGATTGAGGATGGAAAAGATCTTTTCCTAACACTTTTGATTGGCAGCCTTTTTCTTTTCATCACATGTACATAAAGGCAGACGTGGAGACACAACAGGAAGAGGAACAGACAGAAACCCCTGATTTACTTTCTGATTGGTTTTAAACTTTTTTACCAACACAGACGTGCTTGTATCTGTGGTTTTGAACCGACAGCTGTCCCTCTGAGTACTAGATTGATTTTTTGATACACATTAGTATCCTTCCACAAACAATAGAAAGCTGAGATTCTTTTATACCAAATCCGAGATGCTTTTGAAATGCCAAAGATGATGAATACTATTCTGATATTCTGTTGGTAAAGAATGTCGATAAAAACTCTTGATCATCCAGGTGATGCTGTCTTGAAATTGAGTCATGGCATCTGCATTTAATCTACTGGATCCACGCTCATCTGGATCTATGGTCACTTGGACTTTCGGTCGTCTGGACTTGATGTCTTGTTTTCTTGAAACGTTTTAGACATAAAGTCAAGATATCAAGACTCAACTTCAAGACTTCTGTTGTTTCAAACACAGATACTCCACTGAAGAACCTTCATGGCCGCTTAGTCAGCTTTCACCTTTTAAGGTGTATTCACACCGAACGCACGTCAAGTTTCAATGTTAAGTCAATGGAAAGATGCAATTGGAGGCGGCGCGATTGTGCCTTTGGGTGCAGCGCGGAAAGGTTGTCAGGGACTCATCTTTGGGCAAGTGACGTTTTCAGTGACGAGATCAAAGACTAGAAAATGAGTTCATTATCGCTGCGTGATGCGAGGATTTTAGTCCTAAACTTCAATCCATTCTCTTCCTGGGGTTACCGGAGACTGTACGGTTACTGTTGGGGGGAAAGCGGGATACACCCTGGACAGGTCGTCAGCCTATCACAGAGCCCATGGAGCTGAAGCGAAAAAACCCGCTATTCTTGCCAGCTGCCCGGTGGCCAGCATAGCACGATCCGCCTCACAGGGTCCAGCAGAGCAAGGGATGGCCCGCTGCGGGCTGTCCTCGCTATGCCAGCCCGCTGCGGGCTGTCCTCGCTATGCCAGCCCGCTGCGGGCTGTCCTCGCTATGCCAGCCCGCTGCGGGCTGTCCTCGCTATGCCAGCCCGCTGCGCGCTGTCCTCGCTATGCCAGCCCGCTGCGCGCTGTCCTCGCTATGCCAGCCCGCTGCGCGCTGTCCTCGCTATGCCAGCCCGCTGCGGGCTGTCCTCGCTATGCCAGCCCGCTGCGCGCTGTCCTCGCTATGCCAGCCCGCTGCGGGCTGTCCTCGCTATGCCAGCCCGCTGCGGGCTGTCCTCGCTATGCCAGCCCGCTGCGGGCTGTCCTCGCTATGCCAGCCCGCTGCGGGCTGTCCTCGCTATGCCAGCCCGCTGCGGGCTGTCCTCGCTATGCCAGCCCGCTGCGGGCTGTCCTCGCTATGCCAGCCCGCTGGCGGCCCGGCAGAGACAGAAGAGCGGCGGTTGCTGTCGTAGTGGAGTGATCTGCTGCAGCTTCGTGGTTTTCTTATTTTCATCGAGACAAAAGATCCTCCAGTTTTATTTTTATTCACCCTATCAGTTTAATGACTGAGCCACAGACAGAAGTACCGTTTAAAACGGCTGTCAGGAGCTCCGAGAGAGGCTGAAGGATCTGGTGAACCCAGACACGGTGACATGCTTCCCGGCACCTCTGTAGAGTTCTCCAACACATATGAACACAAGCTACTCGCTCACCATTTTCCACGTGTTCCATGATGTGGTCAACCAATAAAGTTCGGCGGTTGCTCCACGGCCGGGACGTCAGGGCGTTGAGCAGCAAATTTGATGGGCGTTAAAGGAGAGGCAGCAGGTGCAAATTTGACACCTGGGCTGCGTTTGGTGTGAATGCAGCATCACTTTGGGGGGAGGATCTTAACCCACGCCCCCCTGGAGACCATGAATCCAGGGTACAGTGGCTGGGAGAAAGCAGCCTGGACCTTGTGAAGAAGCTCCATGTGACCAGAATCAGACACATTGAAGAAAGACAGACTCCCTGCCATGTGGTTCAGATACACCCCCACCCTGGAGGAACAGGGACCGCAGGCTTTGGTTTTGACGTCTTTGTGCCAAAATGTGCAGCTGGATGTTGAGAGAGATATGCTCCAGGACTGATCTGTGCATCCAAAAGAACTTTCCTGCAGTTCTGGACCTTTATAGCAAACAGCAACCTCAACCCTGGGCCCCCTCCACTCAACCTCCCAGTAGCTGACCCCATGTAAACCCTGGCAGCACAACACCTGATCATATTTGGTAAATCTCTCTGGGTGGGGCGGGTACTTCTGTGTCTTTTTGATCCAGGATACTTTTTTGTTTCCCTCAGAGAGGAGCAGGTTCTCAAACGCAGTGTTTGGATCCAGGCTGAGGCTGCAGGAATCTGAGAGGAGAAAGAACATCTGATTTCCACGGAAGCACCAGGACTTAACCAGGAATAGATGCTGCACCAAAGACTCACACGTGGAAAACTCCTGCCTCGTTCTCAGCTCCAGATCAATGTTAACTAAAGACGAAACACACAAGTTCAAATATTAGCATTCAGATTTCAGATGCATTTGAGTCTATGAAACCCTGGGAAGTCTTACTGTGCTCAGACATGTCTTCGGCAGCCTGTGTCAGAGTTTTGGTTTTCTCCCTCAGGTCTAAAATGGCTTTTGTAAGGAAGTCAAAGGCAGAGTTTTGGATGACGACACCAGAGGACACTTGAGGATCTGTGAGGTCCAACACGGATCTGCAGCGCTGAAAAGCAAAATGTTTAGTGGTGATAAGGACCTCACTTCCATCATCAGGTCTTCCCTCTGAACCAGTAGCGCAATTCCCGCCTTTTCTTCTCTTAGTTTTGCTTTTAAATTCATGGATGTCGAAACTCATCCTTCCAGACGGTTTTTTGTTCTTCACTCTGGGGTTTCTTCATCTGCAGCCTGAGTTTGCCTGATCGTGCAATTGAGCAACATGGATCATGACTGAGTCATGATTTGTGTTCCTGAGATGTCTCCTTGTTGAAAACTGTCCCTCTCATCATCATCGTCGTCATCTTTGGATCTGTTTCCAAAGTCTTCCCAGTAGTCTTTATGCTGTTTAGCCAAAATCCCCAAACTTGTGCTGTTTTCTAGGACATAGTTTCTGCAGAGAGGCAGGAGTTCTTTAGAAATTCCCCTCTGAGTTGTGGGAGAGTATGTTTGTGCAAAGCAACCCCCATATGTTTACAATCTCCCCCACTAGCTTACAGCCCCTCTCACCCCCAACCTAACATTAGCGCTGCAACTAAAATGTTGAGCAATATCAGCGCTATCCAGCCAGACGGTTCTGATCCAGATTCCAGCTCAGGCAGGGTGCCTGTGGCCCCGCCCAGCATATTTTCTACATCACAAATACAATCTTTTTCAAATAACATTTTTTCATCTGCTTCTGATTCACAACAATTTGAATAAAGGAATACTCAGAAACGGAATTGACTTTATCTATGTCCTCCACCATCAGAAAAAAGCCACAAAAACATGTTAGAAACACAGAAAAAGGACTTTCATTGGAGTGGGTCTTTAGTTCAGGTGTACCTGCAGGAAGTGAATGTGGTCGTCAGTGAGACACAGCTCCTTCAGCTCATCCTCTCTCCTCCTCAGATCCCTGATCTCCTCCTGGAGTCGATCCATCAGAGATTCAGCTCGACTAACAGCAGCTTTCTCCTGATGTCTGATCAGCTCTCTCACAGCAGAACGCCTCCTCTCAGCCATCGAGACAATCTCAGCGTAGGCCTTCTCATTCTGATCAAGAGCTGCGTCTTTAGAGTGCTGACGGGGAGGACAGAAGATGAATTCCTGCAGAGCAAACACCTCAAATCTGTCATAAAAACTCACCTGCAGTGAGTTCATTTGCTGCTTCAGCTGCTTCAGCTGCTTCTGCTTCTCCTCAAGTCCATGCTGATATTTTTGCTTCTTCTTCCCAACTTGTTGCTAAAAGTAAAAAAAAGGTTGTTGTTGTTGTTTGTCTGCAGAAATGCTTTTACACACATGAAATATCAAAAATGTTTTCCTGAAGTTTCTGATCAACCTTCAGTAAGTTCAGTCAGATCTGTTCTCACTTGTTTGAGTTTCCTCTCTGCTGCAGCTGAGACAGTATCATGGCCTCTGTGTTCATCCATCACACACAGCAGACAAACGCACTGGCCGTCGCTGCGGCAGTAGACCTCCAGCAGCTTGTCATGCTTGGAGCAGATGCGGTCTTGGATGGAGACGGACACATCCACCAGCTTGTGCCGTTTGAAAGCAGCAGACTCGTAATGAGGCTGCAGATGTGTGGCGCAGTACGAGGCCAGACACACCAGGCAGGACTTGACGGCTTTCAGCTTCCTGACGGAGCAGAAATCACACTCCACTTTTCCTGGACTGACTTCATCCGTACCTGGAGAGGATGCTGGTCCTGTGTCGGCCATGTTTGCTAACAAATCAACCAGCACCAAGTTCCTGTGCAGCTCAGGTCTGGGAACGAATGTATGTCTGCACTGGGGACAGCTGTACACGCCTCCCTGATCCTCCTGGTCCCAGTAACTACCAATACAGTCCATGCAGTAGCTGTGACCACAGTGTAGAGTCACAGGGTTCCTCAGCCCCTCCAGGCAGACCGTGCAGGACAGAGAGTCTGGGAGTCCACATCTTTCTGCCATCTTATGCAGAGATGTCACTTTCACTTTCTCTGAAAACAAAACTTACACATGTGGGAGGGACTTCCTGTCCTCCAGACTCCCAGAAACAGGAGGAACAGTTTCCTCTTTCATGCTCAGTCAACAACAGCTTTGAGTGGCTTTAAGACAGCAGCAAAAACACACTTGTTAGTGATGCAAACTTTCTATGATTATCATGTTTTTGTGCACAAAGGCAGTTCAAAATGAAAAAAAAAGATGAAATGATCTTTAAAGTCAAATAAACATCAACTCTACTGAAATCCATTTGGTCATTTCTTAATCCTGCACACAAGCAGGCCTTTTATGGGCAAACTTACGTGCACCTTATGCATTCTACATGCACCTAAGTCCTTTTTAGCAGCAATCTTGTACTAGCGCGTTATAGCAAAATATACTATAAGAAAATATTATAAAAGCCCACAGGCTGACATAAAACATATAAATATACATCAAATGCATTAAACGCAGAAAATGCATGAATTACATTATTTTAGCATAAATAGGTTCATTAAACATTGAAAAAACAGAACTATGCTGATGTTTTTTTTTTGTTTGTCGTTTTGTGACATAAGAAGTCAGAAACGTTATGGTTTACAGGAGGAATGTCTCTATTTCCACTGATGTATGTTTTTTGGTCAAACATCAGGTTACAATAACAACATAAAGGGATAAAACAAACTGTTTTAACAACTATTTAACTAGAAAGAACACATTTAAGATAAGTTTTTAAAATGTATTTGACTAAATAAAATGAAAGGTTAATTTTAATGTTATTTCATATCCATGCAAAGATTAGACTAAGTATTCAAAAGAATTTATTTCCTTTGAGTGAAAACAACATTTAAACCCAGAACAGAAAATGAACCAAATTGTAATTTGGTTCATTTTTGCAGGATTTTTATGATAGTCTTTAAACAATAAAACAACATGTCTAGATATACTAACAGTTAACTTGGTTTTATATTCAAAAATAAACAAAAAAAATCTTAGTTGACGATTCAATGACTTTAGGATATAATTTTATTCAGAAATTTTGTTTTTGGAAATTGAGCCCCAATTATTTGATTTATTTTAAAAGA
Source organism: Oryzias celebensis (assembly GCA_014656515.1). Taxonomy (NCBI): domain Eukaryota; kingdom Metazoa; phylum Chordata; class Actinopteri; order Beloniformes; family Adrianichthyidae; genus Oryzias; species Oryzias celebensis. Next base: position 1,402,730 of record BNCR01000006.1, read on the forward strand.
CCTTAATTTATTCTGTAAATCTCTTCTGAATATAAAAAAAAACTAATTTATGCATCTGTTTGTGTAAATTAAGGACTTTTTCTTTTTACTTCTGTCTTTTTTGTCATTGTCTTTAGTACTTCAGTACTTTGGTTTTTAGTACTTTTTTGGTTGTTTGTATTCTGTTGTTTGCTGCTTGGACTTTGTTCCAGTTTTTGTTTGTTTGTCTTTGTGATCGTGACAACCTTAGAACTACGAATACGATGACAACATGCTCTTTGGTTCATATTTGGATGTTTTTTTTACTTTACTGAACAAAATGCAAGGATCCAACAGGAGAAAGAGTTCAGTCTACCATCAATGTTCAATGCAGAGACAGTATCAAGTGAGGGGGCTGATTACGTAAATGTCTGCAAAGTACAACAGTTCAATAGTTTCAAACGTTGTCAGAGCCTTTTTGTTAGTGGAATAGGAGATTGATTTTAAATAACAATTTACATCTTTAATCTATTGGTGGAAGTTTGGTGTTTTATTATTACATTTACATTTACATATGTAGAGTTTTCCCAGAAAAATGAATAAATTAAATATTTTCAAAAGTTGCGTTTTTTTAAGGTTCCGAAAAGCCAAAGTAACACATTTTCCCATCTCAGGGAGAAATCACCTGAACCGAACCAAGAAGATGCGTAACAGTTTCTGAAACTCCACAGCAGGCCGGCACTGGGCTGCACTGCGCCTTAGGCGCCCCCCCTGCCACATGCACGCATATATCCACACCCCCACCACCGTCCAGAACAAAGTAACTGCTTGGAATTTGTTGCAATAAGGTTTTTATATTTTTAACTATCAAAACTTAAATATTAATCAGCTGTGATTTTTGTAAAAAGAACAAAAAAAGAAAAACAACAGTTTCCAAATTAGACTCAAACCAGCACAGCGATCTTCTGCATAGAAATGTTGATGCTCTAACCACTCTGCCACTGTGAGAGTTGCAATGTGAGGCATAGGTAGGTGTTTAAAAAATCTAGACTGCCAGTTATTTCGTCTTTTATGACCAAAAACGAGAGTATTTTTTGCCTGAAATGCAGGGAGGGGAGTGAATTTCCAATCAGTTGAATGTAAATAAAACAGACAAACCACTGCTTTGAGCCAGTTTTTCTCCTCTTCCTTCTCTTTTTTGACCCTGAAGCTGTCCCTGGGGGCTTGTTTTGCTGCTTTTTGATCCTTAAAGTTTTAAAGAAACACAAACAGCAGCAACACCGCCCCTGCCTCACCAACTTAGACAGCGGCAGCCTCAGGTAAGGAGGGGCGCTGTACCAATTATTGATTACATCAAACTTTTGAGTTATTTTATTAATGTTTTAATTACTTTTTTACTTTTAAACTAAATGTGTGGTGTGTCCAACTGCTATAAACTTGTAAAAAATATCCACTTAAAAAACCCCAAAACAAACATAGCCAAATCATTGTAATCTGGCCCTCCTGGCTGCCACCTAGGTCGCCTATGCTCAGGGCCGGCCCTGCTCCACAGAACCTACAAATAATATCTTTTTGAGATGTTGTCACGTTCTGCTTTGCCGGGCAAATTTTATGGAGAATTTTAAAATAAACTTCTTTTAGTTATCATTAAATATTTATGAGGGATCGTCCAAACAATGTTCCATTTGATATCTGGAACAAATGGTTTCCAATAAGTTCAGATTTATGGGGTGGTTGCATGTCTTAAAAACTAGTTCAACATTTCTCGCGAGATTCTGAGGGTTCTTCTGTTGTGGGGCGCGAGACTCCTGGTATCTATGGTAACCTGAGCTGCGTTCGAAAGCGTCGGAATCCGTAGCTCCTCTGGTGGAGGGTTGTCTTTTGGTCTTGTGTTGCATTGAACGGGACTTTTCTCGAAGCATGGAGCTTCCTGACGCCGTTAGGAAACGTTTGGAGCATTTTTCCCGCACCGTCCTTTTTGATCAGACTCGCAGCGAGCAGTTTCCCAAAGACACCAGGACGACTTTCCCTCACGGTAACTCGAAACGCCGCCGCCGTTAGCCCTGATGGTAGCGCAGAAGCTGCGCTTTTCTGAACAGATGCGAGCTGAACGTTGGCTCCTGTGCTTCCCAGACAGGCGGGTTCAGTCCAGCCTGCAGCTCCAGATGTCTCTGTACTTTAACATGTGGTTCTTCCCCTGGTGGTGGATCTGCGAAGCGCTCATGCTTCACCTGAAGGTGAGAACCCGGGAAGCAGCAGGAAGACTGGAACGTCTCACACGATGTCCCAGCAGAAACGAGAAACAACTCAAATGTTTCAAATCTGTCAAGTGGCTTTTCATTCTCAGTTTTTTTCTTTGAAAGCTCTCTAATAATGATAAGCAGCAATCAATAAAACATTTATTGAAATGAACCGTTCAATGTCGTCAGGAAAGGAGTGTTTTTGTGTCTTGTTTCAGTATCCTGCCCTACCAGACTATTACAAGTTCATCCTTGTGACCGTTCTCCTGCTGATGACGCTGATCGAGGTCATCAGACTTTACCTGGGCTACGCTGGGAACCTTCAGGAGAAGGTGGGACATCTGAGGCCAGGCCGAACTGTCAAACCCCTTTCATTCATTTATGGATCTTTTAACGTTTCTATTTCAGAACAAAAGAGGAACTTTTAGCACTGAAATGATAACTTCTTATATAAATAACAGCAGGTCGGTTTTTGTCTCAGAAGACACACAGTTCCTCTTCTGTTGAACCCTTTCTGCGTCTTTGCCTGTGCAGATGTAGTTTTGAACGCAGCCCAGCAGGTGACCTCTGTGTCTGACAGGTTCCAGAGCTGGCGGGCTTCTGGCTGCTGAGCGTCCTCCTGCAGTTTCCTCTGGTCCTCTTTCAGCTCTTCAACGAGGCTCTCCTCATCCAGCCCCTGGAGAGGGCTGTCCACGTGGTCCTCTGCTGCTTCGTCCTCATGCAGGTACGGTTCTACACACCAACTTCTGAAGTTCTGAGGAGGCCGTCTCTAAGAGGAGGTTCTGCTGCAGGCTCTCACGGGGTTTGTGGCGCTGCGGGACATGGTCAGACACACAGGAAGCCAGTTTCATCTCAGACAGTTTGACTGACGTCTGAAGCTTCACGTGTCCTGGCTCATCAGGCTCAGACCCGAAACCAACCCGTCTCTGGTTCTGGAAACATTTCTGTACATATTTATTTTTGTATTTGTTGTAAGTGAATAAAGTGCCTTTTACTCTGCTGTCACGCTGTCATGGAGCCATCAGCAGCTGATGAGCCGCTTTCCTCACAGCTCCAAACCTGAAGACCATGACGGTCAGACGGAACAGTTCTGAGTGAACCAGCGCGTCTGCGTCCTGCAGCTTCATGTGCACGCAGAGGGTTTGAAACCTATCTTCTTTCTTTGAGTTGAAGGGATTATAAAACCACATGTTTATTTTTGCTGCAAACTTGGCGTTTCAGAGACCGGAGAGCTGAAGGTTTCCAACCATCCACATCAGCAGAACCAACTGACGGTTCTGTTTTCAGTGACCCCTAAACTGTGACAGAGCTGATGAAAACAGGAGCATCGGCTTGCCCCCCCATGTTTAGTTAAAAATCAGCAAAGCTGCCATGAAACTGGCACCAAACCTGAAGGCCTTTAGCCGTCTTCGTGGGGGGGTGGAGAGCTCTGGGGATCACGGGGAATCGGTGGTGGTTGTGGAGGACGTCTGAGAAGATGCCGACTGAACCTGTTGGTTGTGGATGAAGCCAGAAGATCTGTCAGGGGGGGGGGCATGAGAGCCCTGTTTCAGTTTCCAGAAGACACCTTTGTCTGGGGTTTACCTGAGGGGGGGCACAAAGGAGGGGACAGGCACTGAAGCACACATGTGAGCATCCTCCCGGTGAACTCTGTAGTCCACACCAGCCTTTGGCTGGTGGGGGCGGAGCTGCTGCCGCGGTGGGGAGGGTTGCAGACGCAGTGGAGGGAGGAGGAAGGTCTTCAGGTGCAGCAGCTGGGTGGAGCATCTCCACTGCGGTCGCTCTGCCGCCGGGTCACCTGGTTATCAAAAGAAGCTGATCACTAAAGCCAGACGCAGCTCTGAAGACCCTGAATCCGACCTCACCGAAGCAAAGCTCCGCCGCAGCGGGGGTGGCTTTGGTCTTTGGGTGGAGGCTCGAGCCGGCGGCGCTTCTCTGACCTCTGCCCTGAAAACGCAACGCCACTTTGGCCGTGTGGAGTTCTGCAGAGCTGCCAGGTCGACCCGTCTTTACCTGCACAGGTCTGCTCCTCTGCCGGGGGGGGCCTCTGCCGAGATCAGCCACAGGAGAGGGGGTCAGGCACCTCAGCTGCACAGACATTAGGACCATCCTTAGAAAAGCTGACATCTCTGGACAGCTGAATGTCAGCAAAACATCTCAGGTTCAGACCTGCCGTCTCCTGGAGCGCTCTCTGATCCTGGGACTGTGGAGGAGATCAGGCTCCTGCAGAGGAGGATCAGGCTCCTGCAGAGGAGGATCAGGCTCCTGCAGAGGAGGATCAGGCTCCTGCAGAGGAGGATCAGGCTCCTGCAGAGGAGGATCAGGCTCCTGCAGAGGAGGATCAGGCTCCTGCAGAGGAGGATCAGGCTCCTGCAGAGGAGGATCAGGCTCCTGCAGAGGAGGATCAGTTCTCATTCCCAGAAAACAACACCCTTGAATCCAAACCAACTTACCCTGCTTGGAGTTTGCTGGTGGTTCCTTGTCCTTCTGCCTGATTTCAGCCGGTTCCTTTGTTTCCGAGTCTTCAGGTGTTTCTTCCTTCCAGCCGTTTGCTGTGAGAACAGTGATGTCATGACGTGGGTGGTCTGTGGTTCAAACATTTGTGTTTTGACAGACAGCAGACCTTTCCTTTCTGCAGTTCCTCAGGAGGAGCAGCTTCTGCCTGATTCAGCAGATGAACGGGAGGTCCATCTGAATCGGAGCTGTTAGATCCACTGGTGCTGTGGAAGCAGAAAGAACTGATCACACCAGCCGATCCCCTGATCAATTCCATGACGGACTGTGTTTTCCCGTACTTGGTTTCCAGGTCGGAAAGGGAGGTGCTGCTGTTAGTTCCCAGTTCTTTGCTTTTTCTTCTTTTGACCTTCTTCTGCAACAGCGTTTCCACTTCTGTGGAGCAGAAGATGACCTGGAAACACAACGAGGTTCAACGGGAGAAAAGCTGCAGCGCGTCCAGGCAGGATCTGCTGATATCTGTCAGTCATTAGAATCCATAGAAATGAACAGAAAGGTTCTAAAGTGTGTGGAACAAGAACAAGAGAACAAAGAGAGAAACTGAGAACTTCCTGCCTCTAAAAAGACACAAAACAAGAAGAATCTTCTGGTTTCTAACAAAGTTCCTGATGAAGACACCATGGAATGAAAGTTCTGGTTCTGGGAGGCCCAACAGGAAATAAGCTTTAGTCATGAAAACCTGAGGAGCTCAAGGAGAGAAAAGGAGCAGAAACCAGAACCACCATCAGAATGTTAATGCAGTGAGTGTGGATCACCTTTGTGGAATCTGGGTCACAGAAGTCCAGCAGTGTGTCACAAAAATAAAAGCCCAGGGACTTCAGGTCTCGTGTGGTGAAGTGAGTTCCCTTCCTGTCTCCTGAAGTGAAGAAGATAAGTCCTGATGAAGCAGATCCCCACCTTTACAGGACGGAGGCGTCCTTCAGGAGGTCCGCTCACCCAGAGTGGATCCTCCAAAGGAGGTCTCCATGGTGTAGCTGTTCTGGATGCCCAGCCTCCACATGAAGATCCGTCCGGTACCCTCTTTGCTCTTCTGCACCCGGAATTTGCAGCTCTGGAAAGAGAACTGAGATGGCAGGGAGATGTTTCCATCTTTGGGTGGTGAGAGGAAGGATGAAGCCCTCACCTGTTCAGCAGGAACTCACCTTGCTGCCTGCGTTCTTACTCATCATCAAAGGGAAGATTCTCTCCTGGAGTTTGTCTCCTCGGCTGCTGCATCCGTACATGAAGGCGTTGTTTTTACGGTTGTGTCCATGGAAGTCACAATACAGAACCACTTCCACCTCAGCTCTGAGCCTGGGGGCGGAGTTTGAACCATAGTTACAGGGAGGAGGCACTAGGGCTGATGGGAGCTTAGGAGCATGCACTCTCACCTCTCCACCATGTTTTTGGTGTGCCACACACAGGGGAAGGATTCTCTGAGCCCAGACCTATAGTTCCTGTTCAGGTCTCTGCCTGCCAGAGAGCAGCGGTAGTTTCCAACCACCACGCCGTCCGGGTTCAGCATCGGCACCACCTGCAAGGGAAGGCCTTTCAAAATAAAAGCCTGTCACAGCAGCAGGACTGATTTAACTGTTCTCTGCCACCTTGAACACAAAGTTATCTCTGAGAACTTGAGCGTCCTCCGAGTCGCCAAGCAGGAAGTCCAGGAAGCCCTCCATCACCCAGGACGCGTTGGTCTCTCCGGGGTGCACGCGGGCCGTCACCACCACAGCCTTCTTGTGCACGGCCTCCAGCCTGCTGGCAGACTCAGACGTGATGGTCAAAACGTACACGGCGTTTCCGGCGAGACTGTGGCACAGAACTCGCACTTTACAGTACGAGGCCGCGGCGGGGGGAATCTTCCTCAGGTAGCGCTGCAGGTGAGAGTAGGTGTACGGGTAGCAGTGGGCCAGGTAGCAGGTGTCGGACTCGTAGGGAAACCGCAGAGTCCAGGTGAGTGAGTAGGAGGCCACGGCGCTGCTACTGCTCTCCTCAGGATCCTAAACACACAAAAGATCTGATGCATGATAGTTCTGTTCGTGAATCAGAACGGATCTTCGGCTCCTGCTGATGATCCGTTCTGTTCGTGAATCAGAACGGATCTTCGGCTCCTGCTGATGAATCCTGTTTTCACAGAATCTCTGAGGATTCAGAGGCTTCCTTCAAATGTCGACTTTTTGTCTGTTTTGATGATCCATTTACCAGCAAATCTAGTTTTCCCTGAAGGATCTGGGCATCTGGACTGGAGTGACCTCTGACCTGACTGCAGTTCTGGTAGTACTGGATGTTGGCGCCCGTGCGGCGCCACCCCTCGCCCCTCTCCTCAGCGGCCCTCTCAGAGTACAGCAGCGGCTTCATGCCCTGGCAGTACAGGCTGCTGCTCTTCATCAGGTTGATGATGGTGAAGCGGTAGGTGGCTCCGGCCCTCATGTTCCTCACTCTGAAGTAGAACCACTGCGTGTGCTTGGTGGTGTACAGGTCCGGCCGCAGTGTCAGCTGGTAGTCATGGAGACCCCTGACCGGGAGAGACCAGGAAGATGAAACATGGAACGCCATTGAAACGCGTCTGTCAGTCAGGCGACTCACACTCTGACCGCTTTGAGAAGGTTCCCGCTCTCAAAACGGGACTCGAACTCAAGGGTGAAGTTTGAGGGGTCGTCACAGGGCGTGGGGCTTTTAACGGGCTCCCTGCTGCCCCCCACAGAGCCGCTGAAGTGGGGAAGCTTGGCAGCTGAAAAGGTTGACAGAGTTCCAGGATGTGGTTCAGCATCAAACCCTGAAGACAAAACTTTAGAAAGACAAGAACATCTGAGCTCCTGCAGGGAACCTCCGCTGTAGAGCACTTACCGGGGTCGCTGCAGAACACCAGCCGGCCCTGCTCTCCTGCAGCTGCCTCCGGCCTCACCTCCAGCCCAGTGGGCTCATAGAAGGGCTCGTGATCTGGGGGGTCCCACTCTGCAAACACACAGAGGGTTAGAAAGCCTTCAACCGGCGCTCCAGAAGCTGCTGCTGCTGCTGAGAATAAAGGAACCCATGTGCTCGATGACGTCGCTGATGACCTCCCGCTCTACAGGCCAGCGGGGCTGGGAGGCCGCGGACAGGTCGACCAGGTCAAGCGGTGCTCTGAGGCCCACAACAGGCCGGCCCCCGTCAAAGCTGATGACCAGCTGGCGAGAGCGCAGGCTCCGATGGAGATCCACGGTTACTGTGGAGCAGGACACCAACCCTTCACTGCACTCGTTTCATAGGAGCATGATGTGGGAGGAGCCAAGCAGACACGCCGTTAGTTCATTAGTGAGCATAAAAAAACATACGCTGTCGTCTCTTTTCCAGATTCTCTTCATCTTCTACTGCGTTCAGGTCCAACCTGTCCAGCTGGTAGTTCTTCAACACGTTCCTGATGGCTGAGGCAGCAAAAGCTGATGCTTGGGTTCTCTAACAAGAAGAACAAGACATTCAGAAAAATAAAATCATTTACTTCAAACCTATGTTTGGGTTCAAACAACAAAAGCGTGACTTAGACTCACACAGAAAAGGTTAAACAATATTCAATAATTGTCTCTGCTTCAGATATTTTATATTCCAGACAAAAATGAAGGAATGTGCACCAAAAATAAACACAATTCTGCTGCTGTTAATATTCAACATGAGGATCTATCACTAAATTTGAGATTTTTAAACGTTTATTTTTTGAGCTAGATCTTGTATAAGTGAGTCAAGGTTTTTAAAAATGTCCACGTTTCAGTGAAAACGCTGAAAAGTTTATTCTAAAGCGAGTTTACATAAAGAACAGTGGAGAAAAAGATGTTTCTATTCATTTCTACAGCAGGTTTTTGGTTTAGAAATGTAGTTTTGTCATTTTTGTGTGAAATGTCATGTAAAATAATGAAAGATGATGAAATTACTATGGAAAACATCTTCAACAGTTTGATTCTTCAGTGGATTTAAACCAAATGTAATCAAATCACTGAGGACTCAGAAGCTGGCTCAGAAATTTCAGCTGTCGGTTTCCTCTGTGAGGAACATGGTGAGGAAACGGAAGAGCACAGACACAGTTGTAGATAAGGCCTGGAGTGGCAGGCCAACAAGACTCTAGATAACAGTCAAACTCAACCCACAGACCAGCTCTGCAGACCTACAACATGATCTTGCTGCAGATGGTGTCACTGTGCATTGATCAGCGCACTTTGCACAACGAGATGCTGTATGGGAGAGTAACGCGACAGAAGCCTTTTCTGCACACGTCGCAAACAGAGCCGCTTGAGGTTTGCTATAAGGTGGAATATGGTGTTGTGGACTGATGAAACTAAGATTGAGTTATTTGGAAATAACAAGGGGTGGTATGCATGGCGGAAGAAGAGCACAGCATTCCAAGACAAACACTTGTTACCCACAGTCAAATTTGGTGGTGGTTCTATCATGCTGTGGGCTTGTGTGGCAGTGAAGGCACTGGAAATCTTGTTAAAGATGAAGGTTGCAGGGATTCCAGTCAGTATCAGCAGATTCTTGCAAATAATGTTCAGGAATCAGTGACAAAGCTGAAGTTGCAGCGGGGCTGGATACCTCAACAAGACCGCCACCCTAAACGCCGCTCAAATTCTACAAAGGCCTTCATGCAGAGGAACAAGTACAACGTTCTGGAATGGCCATCTCAGTCCCCAGACCAGAATATTCTTGAAAATCTGTGGTGCGACTTAAAGCGGGCTGTCCATGCTCAGGCACCATCAAACTTGACTGAACTGCAGATGTTTTGTAAAGAAGAATGCTGAAAAATACCTTCAACCAGAATCCAGAGCCTCGTTTAGAGGCTGCTAGTTCTGCAAAAGGAGGATCTACAAAACACGGATGTCATTTTTCTGTTGGGGGGCCCAAATTGATGCACCTGCTTACTTTTGTTGAAGTCTTATTGCACACTTTCTGAGAATCAAATAAACTTCATTTCACTTCACAAATACCACTAAGTTTGTCTGCTATCTGATATATTTTAATGAAATTACTGATCCGAACAACCATCCATCTTCTTCCGCTCATCCGGGACCTTGTTCTTTGGGCCATGATCCAGAACTCATGACCATAGGTGAGTATTTGAACAACCAATGATTTATAAATAAAAATCTTGAAAATGATCAAGGGTGTCCAAACTTTTGAATAAGACATTATATACACATATATATACATTCATACACATACACACACACTATGTTTTACCATTTGAAGTGTTTCAAAAACACATTCAAACATGACTTGACTAATTTATGTTGAGAGGAATGAGATAAACACCACACTGATCAGGAAGTTCAGTGAATCTGATTGACCTGTAAACGTACAACTTTATGTTTATTAAACTTAAAGATTACTTCAGAAAAACACAACTTTTTCCTTGTAAAATTATGTGTTTTTGGGTCAATCCTGGATATATAATTGGATGCTTTTTTCATCATTTGTGTTGCTCCTAATTCTCATGAGAGGATTTCATTAGTTTTCAAATCTAAACATTTCAGTTTTGTTTGGTTTTTTCCTCCATCTTTTAAATGTGCTTTTTCTTTTAGCATTTTTGAAGAAAACGTTATAATTCTGAACTTTTTTTTTAGAGTTCTGACCCTTCCTTGACATCAGCGTGTCATGGAGCTCAGAAAACTCCGTATTTCGTTTTTAAATTTCCATCACGGCGGCAATGATCTGAAGGCAGATTTGGATGAGATCAGAGGACTTTACCGCTCCTTTTCCCGCGAATCCTCCTCCTTTCATGTCCCGTGTCGGTGTGTGGTTCACCGTGGTCATTTCTGTCGGAACCGCTTTGGGTCAAAGACGTAAAAATGTGTCGCTGATGACCTGGAAGGCCGCGTTGCCCAGCGACCCGCCGTCAAAAACACTGGTTGCCTAGGAGACGGGACCGATGAACCGGAAGTAGGATCTGTGAAGGTTCATTTCTAAAGCTGGTTTCTCTGAAGAAAAAAAAAAATCACAAAGAGATTGAAATCAAACTGAAACAGGAATTTCGACCAATCATCTCCTTCACAGGACAAACAATAAAAAATTTATTTCAGTAAAAAAAAACAAATAAACAGCATAAGATCAACGCGCTCAACGCGCTCAACGCGCTCAACGCGCCGCCGCTCCGAGCTCTCCTCCCGCCGCCTCGCAAGTTGCACCCAACCGTCGGGGATCGCACACCTCAGGCTCCACCGTGCTCGCTCCGTGCGTGGTGGTTCACTCTATATTAAAAAAAAGCTCCTCTGCTGTGTGTAGCCACGCCCTCCCACACAGGTGTCTCTCCTTGCCATCAGCAGCTGGAGAGTCGTCAGTCCACCTGCTGACACTCCCCCCCAGTCACATCCGGTTGAAATGGTCTTTATGTTCCCTAGAGGCAGCATGTAAAGCATAAACAGGATGGGTCCTAGAACTGAGCCCTGTGGGACTCCGTAGCTAACTCGACTATAATGGGAGGAATGTCCATTTACATGAACAAACTGGTACCTATCAGTCTTCTGGAAAATATTTTTAAATTTAAAAGAACAAGTGTTTTTAAAACCCTTATTTACACTTTTTATATTCATTAGCTGGTATATCTGTTCAAGAAAGTTGGAAAATATCAAGTTTCACATGATCTTATCCACCGTCTAAGTTCAGAGCGGCTTATCAGAAAACTCTGATGACCCAGCGTTACAGTAGCATTTAAACGCATCACTGACGCACGTATCTGGGAGACGTGAAGAGTCTGACGTGAGATTTGCATGTAAATCCGTTACTTTGTGTGTGCGTAACAAGTGATTCGTGCATATTTTTTTTTTCAGATTTCTTAGTGTAGTTAGTTTCAAGCTGTCGTTATTTTAAGTTGTGAGTGTGTACATTGTACTTTGTATTTTTTTTAATTTAGGAATTTTTGTACTCATGCACAAAATGTATTTTATGAGTTACAAATCAAGGATTACGCACGCACAAATCCAAAGTTACAAACAAATCAAGGATTACGCACTCACAAATCGGAGTGATACTAATTTCTCTCCATAAGATCCTCTGATCCCTATGTCATGCTCTAGTCTCTGGAGTAAGATGCTGTGGTCTATAGTGTCAAAGGCTGCACTAAGATCTAACAGGACCAGAATAGAGATCAGTCCCTTTTCTGTGGCCAGTAACAAGTCATTAGTGACTCTAACTAGTGCAGTTTCAGTGCTATGGTGAGGTCTGAACCCTGACTGGAAATCTTCAAAGAGGCTATTGTCCTGTAGGTGGCAGTATAGCTGTTTAACTACAACTCTTTCTAAGATCTATGAGATAAAGGGGAGATTTGATATTGGTCTATCGTTGGCCAGAATGCTGGGATCTAAACGGGGCTTTTTCAGAAGAGGCTTAACAACTGCATATTTAAAAGACTGTGTCACATAACCTTTCTATGGAAGTATTTATTATAGTTAACATTCATTTTTCATTCATTTTCTGAACCGCTTTATCCCTTTCGGGGTCATGAGGCTGCTGGAGCCTAACCCGGCTACTCATGGGCAAAGGCAGAGGACACCCCTGGACTAGTCGCCAGTCTGTCGCAGGGGCCACAGTCACACACTCATGCACACTCACATCCACACCTAGAGACAATTTAGAGTCACGAATTGACCTATGGAGCATGTTTTTGGATGGTGGGAGGAAGCCGGAGTCCCCGGAGAAAACCCACGCATGCACGGGGAGAACATGCAAACTCCACACAGAAAGCCAATTGGTGACATTGTTTCAAGTCCCCCAGCCAGGACTTGAACCGGGAACCTTCTTGGTGTGAGACAAGAACGCTAACCACTGCTCCTATAGTTAACATGGAGCATTAATTAATTAATTAAGGAGGAAGTTTCTTTAAAACAAAAAGCTTAGTGGGGATTGGGTCTAAAAGACAAGTTGAGCTTTTGGAGGATGTGATAAGTGATGTTAATTCTGCTCGATCTACAGCAGTGAAGCAGTCTAATGTTACAGAGGTTTCTATAGATGCCTTTGTTTCTACTGTTTTAGCCTGATCTGGGCTGATAGTAGGGATAACTTTGTTCAGCTTTTGTCTAATATTTTAGATTTTACTATTGAAGAATATAAGGAAATCTTCAGAGCTGACAATAGCAGTACAATGGGGATAAGAAATGTGGGCATCGCAGGCAAAATGTCATATCATTGTGCATAAAGAACCCAGGGAACGATTGAAAAATCTCCTTAAGGCATCCATTTACAGATGAGACTTCATTTTAATATGTAAAATATAGGCGTGATTTCCACCATTTACCCTTTCAAAATAACAGAAAACAAGATGATAGCCGAGACTTCGACTGGGGACGTTGTCAGGTGGTGGAAAGAACACCTTGAAGATCTCCTCAATCCTGCCTTGGGACCTTGGGGTGGGTCTGTCCATCACCAGGGCTAAAGTCACTAAGATAGTTGATGAGCTCCTTTGTGGGAAGGCTCCAGTAGTGAATGAACTCCGCCCTGAGCACCTCAAGTCTGGATGCTGTGGGAGCGTCTTGGTTAACACGTCTCTGCAGCATGGCGTGGCAGTCAGGAACAGAACCACTGGACTGGCAGTGGTTCCCTTTTTCAAGAAGGGGGACCGGAGGATGTGTTCCAACACACTCCTCAGCCTCCCTGAGAAAGCCTATGCCAGGATACTGGAGAGGAGATTCCAGTGAACAGTCGAACCTCAGATCCAAGAACAACAACGTTTCCGTCCTGGTCGTTGTGGATCAGCTCCACAACCTCTCTAGGGTGCTGGGGGTTAGTGGGAGTTCGCTCATCCTGTCTATATGTGTTTTGTGGACTTGGAGAAGGCGTTCGACCGTGTTCCCCGTGGTGTCCTGTGGAGGGTACTTTGGGAGTATGGGGTCTGGGGAGCCTTACTCAGGGCTGTTGGGTCTCTCTATGAACAGAGCAGGAACTTGGTCCACATAGCCAGCAGTGAGTCAGACCTTTTCCCAGTGCATGTTGTACTCCTGCAGGGCTGCCCTTCATCACTGGTTCTGTTCTCTTTTTACAGAATTTCTAGGTGCAGCCAGGGTCCGGAGGGGGTCTGGTTTGGGAACCACAGGATTTCCTCTTTGCAGATGATGTTGTCCTGTTGGCTTCATGGAACCAGGACCTCCAGCACTGGAACGGTTTGCAGCCGAGTGTGAGGCGGCTGGGATGAGGGTCAGCACCGCTAAGTCTGAGGCCACGGTTCTCGACTGGAGAAAGGTGGTTTGTCCTCTCTGGGTGGGTGGAGTCCTCCTTCCCCAGGTCGAGGGGATCTTTTCATGAGTGAGGGAAGATCGGAGCGTGGGATCAACAGGGGGATTGGTGCTGCGTCCACCGTTGTGTAGTCTGTTGTGGTTTAGAGAGAGCTGAGCTAGAAAGCAAAGCGTACAATTTAGCGGTCGATCGCTCCAATACTCACCTATGGTCATGAGTTCTGGGTCATGACTCAAAGAACAAGGTCCCGGATCCAAGCGGCCGAAATGAGTTTCCTTCGTAGGGTGTCTCGGCGCTCCTTTAGAGATAAGGAGAGAAGCTCGGTCACCCGGGAGGAGCTCGGGATAGAGCCGCTGATCCTCCACATCAAGAGGAGCCAGTTGAGGTGGCTCAGGCATCTGGTTTGTATGCGTCCTGGACACCTAGGCAGGTGTTCCGGCCATGTCCCACTGGGAGGAGGCCCCAGGGAAGACCCAGGACACTCTGGAGAGACAACGCCTCCCAGAGAAGCTGGAGGAAGTGGTCGGGAAGAAGGAAGTCTGGGATCTCTGGTTAGAATGCTGCCCCCACCGCCCAGATGAGCAGAGGAAGTTAGGCAGATGGATGGATCTAGCAGAGACTCTCTTTGCAGAGCAGTATTTAGTGGTTTTATTTAACGGACATCTGCCTTACCGACTCGTTTGAACCTCTCAACATGCTTCTGTTATTACTGCAACGTCCAGTCTTGTTGTAGACGGAGCAAATCATTTTATCCAGCGTTGCATCTCTGATGCTGCACATGAAGCACAGAAACTTTAATCTGGAAGGCTTGCAAAGAGCTTGACGTGGTCTGCAAAATAATGATAGGAAAATTCGGCTAAATATGGAGACGTTTTAAAAGATGGTTTATTTCAGTATTCAAATTCCTTTAAATAGCTAAAACCTGTATAGAAAAACATGCATTTATTAATGAAAAATCAACAGCAGCTAAAACTTTTGGACATTTTTTAATAACTTTATACAAAATATACAAGTTCAAGAATCTTTTCTCCCTTTTCCACCCAAAGTTTAATTTCTGTACAGATCTGTAAAAAGGCTTCATAAAATAAAGATCCCTGCAGAGCAGCAGGTCGTGCACATCTGCACGTCTGTTTGTACAAAACCATAAAACAAAGGGAACAGGACTTTTGGCACATCTACAGAGAAGTACAACCAAAATCCTCCATGTCCCACCACGATAGAGCTGCTTCTTCTCTAGACTAAAATGATGATGGTTCATTTCAACCGTCCTAACACACGCCACAGAATGAAAGTACAGAGCGGCGATTCCGCTACGTGATGTTCATCTTCCGTTTCTTGAGGCGTTCCCGCCAATCTTCAGGCAGAGCCTCAAAGTTGGCGTTCTTTGAAGCTTTCCCCCTGAAAGGCAGAAGCTACAGTTAGAGGAGCAGAAATGATTCAAAGTCAGGCTGAAGGCTGACCACGCTCACGTTAGAAGCTGCTGATGCTTCCACTCTTCAATGCTCTTCTTGTTGAGCAGATCTCTGTCTTCATCGCTGGAGCTGCTCTTCTCTTCTTCATCCAACTCCTTCTGGATGCTCTGCCACTTCTTCACCAGCGAAGGCATTTTGGTTTTACTCTTCTTTGTCTGGACAGATGAGGCTCAGATGAATCTCCACTTTAAATACGGAAGAACACGCTCAGGGAGCTCACACTAACCTTTTCTTTCTTTGGTTTCTTGATCTTTTCTACCGAAGGAGGTTTTGGTCCAGGAAGTTCAAAGGGTGGGTTGGATGGAGGCAGTGGTGGCTGAGGAGGTAAAGCTGGGACAGGAGGAAGAGGAGGCTCACAGGGGAGCAAAGGTGCAGGGACAGCTGGCACACCCCAGTAGGCCGTGGCAGAGATCAGAGGCACTGCAGACAGAAGCAAAGCATCGATGGTTGAACTCCAGAGGGGAAAGTCCTGAGGAGATCCCAGGTCTTCATGCACTTTACTCCTGTCTTCCTGACATCAGACTTCTAAAACTATGTTTTTCTCTACTTAATTATTATCATTTAAAATTATTAAAAGTCTGACTTGCAACTTTGGGAGAAGAAATCTATCTAATCAAGAAAGTATTCAGGTCGTTTTACCTGCACTAGGAACTGGCTGTGTATAGAGGATGGGACTGCTGCCGATGGTGATGGATTTACCCATCTGTCCAGCTTTACGTTTCTGCCCCCTCCCCAAAGGACTCAAGTCCATGTCCTGAGTCAGAAACAGAAAGGAAGCTCATTCAAGCACTGACGAAGCACTGTGCACGTGGCTGTAACTCAGCAAAGCTCCGCCCACCTTCAGGCCGGCGGCGCCAGACACCAGCAGAGACCTCCCGCTCCCATCTTCTTCTGTTCCCGGAGCTGGAGGCTCCTCGTCGTTCTCATCGTCCATCTCCATCTCCACCTCCATGATCTCTCCATCGCTGTCCGGAGGAGGAGGAGGGGGAGGAGGGGAGTCTGGGGGAAGAGGTGGAGGAGGGGGGTAGCTGGAGGGTGGAGGGGGGCTGCTGGGCAGTGGCGGCTGGGATGGAGACCAGAAGGCAGATGCAGCGGGCTGAGGAGGCGGTGGAGGATCAGGAGCAGGAAAAACAGGAGGTTCTGGGAAGATTTGGATGAAAAGTTAAAAAAGCAGAAAGAAGGAAAAGATGAACAGACGTCGCTCAGAGGAAACCATCTAAAGACCTGCAGCAACAGCAGCTGATTCGGACGCTTTGGCGTCTCCCTGCGTCTGTGCTGGGGCGGCGTCCTCCTCAATGTCCTCCTCCGTTGGGAACTCCCACTGGGAGGCACCGGTCCGGTCTCTCACATAGAAATACCGCCTGTGCTCTCTAAAGATGAACAGAGAAGGAGACAGGAGTCTCAGCTGCCGTTTCTGACCCTTGCTGAGGGGGCATGAAGCCCTGGAGATAGAGGGGAAGCAGGCGTGGCCACAAATAGTTACGGACCGAAACTGTGAGCGTCCAGAACAAGGGCCCAATGAGCGCGGTTCTGGGCGTGGACAGGGAACCCACCTTGTTCTCAAGAACAACTAAAGCAAACACATCCTCTCTAGGTCCTGACAGTAGATTTAGGCAGGTTGTCAGTTCTTAGTATCTGTTCTGTTTCAGACAAGCAGCTTCCTCCCAGAGAGCAGGGAGGAGGCTCCTCCCATATATTCATCATCATCATCATCATCACCATCATCATCAGTTTATTTACATCAGAATAATAGAAAAAAAAAAGAAAATCAGAAAGACAGATGAAATAAGAGTTGGTCTGACCTGCTGGGCTCCCGTCATTGCTCCATCTTCACCTTTTATTGGATGGCTGACACTTGTTGCTCCCAAGGCATCGCTCTGCTGCTTTGCATTCTGGGAATTGCAGTCCTGTAAAGGGCAAAGCTGTCCCTCGAATCCAACCCATCTAAAATACACCCCTCCCATTTTTTCTTTACAGAGTTTGGTCTACAAACGCCCCCCACACACAACACGGGGCCTGAGGAGTCTGTTAACGGGACACGAAACGCCCTCTGTGGCCGCTCGACAGGAAGCAGGCCGGCTCAGAGACAACGCCGCATCATTTGAACAAAAACACAAAACCCCCAGAGTCTGGTTCTGGTAAGATTTTCTGATCCATTTGGACTGGTGACTCTTCTCCCCAAGTCATGTTATAAAGTCTGCAACCTTGGCACGGAAGAGGGGGCTGTAGTCACACCGTAAGACTTTTGGGGGGCGAGGGAGGGTATAGATGTGAAAGGTAAGGAGCGCGTACCTGTCCCAGTGGCAGGACCAGCCTTTAGGAGTGGCGTTAAGTTCATAATATTTTATGTGTTCCGCAGCTTCCTGCAGCCTGCGGCGAAGATAGACTCCATTCAGAGCGCCATCTCTCCAGTCAGCGATGCGAGTCTGCAACGGCAAAAGGAGAAGGAGTGAGGGAGAGGAGCTGTGGGCAAAAGGAGAAGAAGAGGAGTGAGGAGACAGGAGGAGGAGCTGCAGGGAAAGAGTGATTAAGACAGCAGAGTGGCTTCATGATGGATTCAGTTGAGAATTTTAAATGCAGTGCGAATGAACGATTGAATATTTAATACACGGCTGCACCTGAGGACTATAAATAGAATCCTCTTCTCACCTCAGTTTGCAGCAAAAGCAGATGAAAGTTTGAAATGGTCTTCTTGTTAATCCCCAGGAACTCCATCTTGCTGGTTAAAGTGTTAGCCAGTTCTCCGATCTGAAACTGCATTTAACAACATGAATACAAAAACGCAACTGCTTTAGGTCATGCTGACAGGTAACCTTGCTCACCTTGAGCTCCGGCGTTTCAACCTCATCTTTTACTGAAGGTTTGGAGGCAGTTTTGTCCTCAGAACCGTCTGACTCCTTTTTCTCTTCTTCTACAAGACCTTCTAAAACTGTAGGCGGAGCTAAAAACACAGCATTTACACTTATTACAGGTGTAAATGTGAAAACATTTGCTTTTAAAAGCTGCAGGTTTTACCTGCACAGATCCTCACCTGTCTCTGTGCTGTCCGGCTGGTCTGAGCTCCTGCTGTTGGAGTCTGGGCTGGCAGCGGAGGGAAAGACGCTTTTCCAGCGGTTCTTCTTCAGCACCACACCTCTGGACCCAGTGGCCTCCTGGCTGGCCTCCGAACATGGGCTGGAACCTCCTGCGCTCGCATCGCCCTCCTCCAGCGCTCGCAGTTCTGCCTGAGGGGCAGGTGATAGAACGCGTTTATCACTTCTTTGTTTTCCCTTAGGGGTTAGCACAGCCAAAGGTGGAGGAATCCATAAATTTAAACTAAAGATCTGTGATGGTGGTCATGCTTCATGAAGGTTCCCACATCCACCACTCAGACTGGAGATTCTTAGAGTCTTCTTTTGATTCATTCCTGCATTCTGGAGTCAGTATTTAGTATATTTTCTATAGTTTCTACTCCATGCTGAAACAAAAGTCGTTCCTTCAGGAGATTCCCGCTTAAATGTTTTGGTTATTCTCAAAGGACTTATGGTCGAGGCTCCTCCCATGATCAGGAATGATGTGGGATCACTTTCCAGTGGGCCTTTCCAGAAAGCAACCCAAAACAAAGCAGAAACATGACGGAGAACTGTGGACAAACCCCCATTCGTAGAGGAGCAGAGAATAAGTTGCTTCAGATTCTTAAAGTCTTAGAAAATAACACCATAACTGACTAGAAATGCAGTTTCCAGAGCAAAAACTTTGAACGTTTAGTGTTGGTGGTTTAATTGAAAAGTAGAAAAAACTTCATAAATCTGCAGATTATAAAGTTACCAAACAGTCAGAAGTTGTGAAGTTTTAGGAGCTGAATAATGAGGAGGTGATTCAGACAAAAACACAAACTGTTTCAGTCTGATGTCACTGCTGAGTTTAAGGATGTCTTTCATCAGTAATCATTGTCGCTGCTGCTCGGATGTGTCTCAAACCCACCTTCTTCCTCTCTAGAGCGAGTTCCAACTCCATCGTGTCTTCCTCAACCTCATCCTCATCAGCTTCTGTGTTTTCTCCTGATGGTTTGTTCATGGCAAGATCTTTCTGGACGGCGGGGGCCGAGTCTGACTCCTGGAGGGGCGTGGAGGGAGATCCTACAGGCTTGAGAGCTTCATCTGGATCAGGGCTGTTTTCTGGGTCATCCAAGCCTTTGAGCAGTTTTTTCCTCCACTTCTCTTCTGCTTCTTTGACTTCAGACGGGATTAGAGGAGCCAGAAGAGATGCAGCCACTCCTTTGTGCTCCTCCTCCTCGTTTGTGAGGGCCACTACGCTCTCCATGACCTCCTGTTAGTCAGAAAACACTTGAGAGAAGTAGCTCTAGAGGAGACAGACAAACAAACTCACGTTCGGGTGAACTTCAACCCAACTGACCTTTGATTTGGTCTCTTTCCCAGCTGGGGGGTCTGCTGTTGAAGCCACATATGCTGTATGCACCGTGTCTTTGCCGTTGACACTAGAAGAATGCAAAATGATTTCTAAGTACAGAACATGAACATGGTAGGTCTGTTGTAGTAGGAAGCAAGTATTTTTATAAACAAGGGTTTTACTTTATTTCAATTAGTTAACAGTAAAATATTCTACAATAATTTGCCCTTCATCAGTTTGCAAAAGTAACTTAGGTGACAGTCAGGGTGTAGAATCCCAATCATGTCTTTAAATCTTCAACCATTGACAGAGGTCTCATTTCTTTAAAAAACACATTTAGGATGTTAGGTGTGAGTGTTGCAGCCTCTAAAAGAACTATTTGGTCCAGTTTCTTACTGTCAAAAGAGAACCACAGAATCTCACTAAACCATCTATAAAAAAAATGTGCGTTTGTTGTGGCCATTTATTTATAACATGCAACTTTTAAATAGTCATAATTACACTTAACAGTGTTATTCTTTTCAATAGGTTGTATAATAATTGTGATGTATTTTTAATCTAATAGCAGCACCTACAAGTTCCTTTCAAAATAAAACGCAGTGTCAGTAAAAATCCTCCTGGAACAGTAACTTGACTTGCAATTATTGTTATTCAATTCTCTCACTGAAGAATTTTGCTCCTGAACAGAAACTATAGATACTGCTGTGCAGCAGAAGATAAGAACCTGTGCTTTAAACTTAATCTAGTTTTGACAATAGATGTCATTTTTTACTCAGTCATCTCACATGTGTACATTCTGAAGGATTGATAAAACACTTAAGGCCTCTTAATTTAGTGTCATGTCAGGAGTGGTCAAAAACCCATTACTATTCTAAGATAATCTCATAAGAAAAATAAAATTAAATACAGTAACAAAATGTAACCAAGAAATCCATTATTGATACACAATTAGAAACAAATCAGGCTTCTGTGAAGCAGTGAACAATTTTACAATCAGAACAACTCAAAAGTTACACAACTGCAGAGAGACTACCCCCACTCTGCTCATATTCTTCTCTTTCCTTCTTTCATGGAGGTACTCCTGTGATATTTGCGCCTGAAGTTAGAAGGATGAGCTTGTTTGAGCATTTATGCAAACGTATAAAAATCAGGGAGGAAAAAAGAACCTTCCCACTGTGCTTCGTTTTCAAAAAAAGAGAGAGAAAATGCAGCATCGATTAAACTAAATTAATGTTGTCCATTTTTATTGTCGATTGGTCGACTTATCATTGACAGCCCTGGTCTGTGGTTTAATTGTGTTAATTCATACTGCTGTTTAGAAAAGCAGAGATCTTCTCCTCTCACCTGTTGGAATATTGTCCCAGGCTTTGCACCTGATCAGCGAGATAATGCGGCAGCTCCCAGGAAACCTTGTTGGTCAGAGTGTTCCAGTAATAATAGCAGCCAGAGTTCTCATCCCAAACCTCCTGCCAGTCTCCCATTTCAACTCCCACTGAGACAAAAACAAAGCCCATTTGAGGTGTACAAAAAAATCCAAAGACTTACATTTTCAGAACAGAAGGAAACCAGTGGTTTTAAACAACATGAGAAAACACAAAAAACATGTTTTGCTCTGCAGGAGGTTTAACATTACAAAGGTCTCTTTGGATTTTGGTTTCTTATCAGGCAGGTGAGACCAGTGATTAATATTATGAACAACATTGAAAGCAAAAGTTTTCGTTTAGTTGCAGGACCGAAGTCCTGAAGACGGGAATCGTACCTCCAGCCAGTGAGTTCTGCGTATCGTATTCAAAGTCTCCACTCTGCTGCTGATGGCCATCATCAGCTGCTGACGACTGCGCTTTAGCTTCAGGTTTAGGCGGCACAGAAGCAGGAGGACCTGCTGCCTCCTCTGAACTTGGCTGAGTTGTGATTGCATCGATTTCCTACAAAAAACAAAACCAAACCCACCATAAAAATAAAGATGAACATAAAGACCAACATTTCAAATTATTTGACATTATTTTTTACTTTTGTTCCACATCAAAACGTTATTACAAAAAACCAAAACAAGTTAAACTGTCTGCTTTGGTTTGTCATCTCTGGCTGGTCCCTTTTATTTAACACCCACACTGTTGTCACTTTAACAAACCTGAAATCTAGAGCTGCTTTTCTCTGTTGTAAGAACTTTGAAGGGCTTCTCACAAACAGTTTTACAAGATTAAGGCGCATGTTTTCATCTGTACTCCTCCAAACTTTTTCCACTGTGCAAATGAACAGCTGATTCAAATACCATCACACTTTTTCCACAAGTCAAACAAACGTCCAGAAAACTCTTATTTTCCCAAAGTTTTTTGTTTACAACAAATTGCATTAAAAAACATATGTGAGAACATATTCTGTTAAACCACAAGTCCACTGTCAGACACGGAAGGCAAGAGAAACCTCACTAAGTTTCTATTTCAACTATCAGTGTTTTTGTTATATTAATTTATATCTTTTTATTTTGCTTGAATTAATTTTTTTCCAATTCAATGAAAAGCATCAAATACATCCAAGAGGCTTTATAACATGGGTGTTTTAAATAATTTTTAAAATTAGAATACTCACAGCCATGAAATTGGCCAAAGTGCTGTCAATGTCGCCTGGCTGGTTGTGTTGAGAATTTGTAGCTAAACAATGAGAACCACCAGCATCTTCTTCCTCACTGTCCTCATAGGCTCCAAGCAGGGTCAGACCCTCTACAAGGACAAAAAAGAACAACGTATTTAAACAAGACCTTCACACTGCATGTAGAAGACCCCACCCACCACACCATGAACTTACGAGTGGCCTTCACTGTTGGAGCGTTTGGGTTTGTTCGTCTTTCAAATCTGTGTCCATCTCCATTCTGTTCATCTGCATAGAAAACGATAATGAAGAAACATATTTTATACAAGAAAACCGTTTAACACAGTCACAGACAGCGGTAGCACGAGAGTCTATCAGAAAAACTTTTCTGGTTCAAATCCAGGCTGGGTTCTTTCTGTTTAGCATTTAACAGACAAGTTTTACTGGTTAAGCTGAGAAACTCTAGGTTTCTTGTTAGTGAATACTTGTGAAACTGTGTGCAACCTTGTGATGGAGTAGGTAGGAGAAGATGGGATAGGCTCCAGCAACCAACAACTAACTCAAGGTGAAAACGATAGAATGATCTTAGGGTCTCAGAAACATCATCTCTCTTCTTTCAAGATGTTCAACTGACTGGTTCAGGTTTAGAAAGTTCAACAGTTTCTCTGAGTGTTTTTCCACATCACTGCAGATCTGTATCAATACTTTTATTTGCTACATACCTGCAAATAACAATTTCTGTGAAGATATTTCCGCAAAGTTTATAAAGGTATTAGTTTTCATATTGTTAAAAGACCAGAGAAAAACATGAATACAGCTCAGTTGAGTTACCTTAACTTTATTTTAATGTGCAAAACTTTTACCAACAACACACCAGTTACGTTTTCCTGTTTTTAAACCGGGGTGGTGGTGGTGTTAACTTCTAAAATCAAACGTGAAGCCAAAGTGGACGTAAATTCAGAAACACAGCAGTCACGTAAATCACACGACGCTAACCTGCAGAAAGTGTTCTGGACGCGCCCCGGTTCTCAAGAACAGATAATAACAACTTAGCCGCTAGCTTAGCATAGAGGCCTCACCTGGCTGTCAGGTAAGATTAGTTTATGGCAAACAACGTCCAAAAGCACAATTAGTTTAGAAATAAGTTTGCTAACATGTAAATATTTGTCACTAATAAAATGTAAATGACGTAGTTGCTATTTTTTGCTGTTCGACAGCAACGGATTAAGCTATTGGCTAACATGCTAGCATGCTAACGTGCTGTGAAAGCTACCATCGGATCCCGAAGGCGCTTCTTCTCTTTCTTCGACATTCGCACCGCGGTTACCGGGAGGGGAAAGTTGTAGGATCGTTCTGCGTCCCACGGCTGCGCCTGCGAGGCGACCTTTCTTGCCCATCCTCGGCTCGTTGGCTGTCTGAGTTCTCGCACCGCCGCTCGAAGCCGACACAAAGAAGATCCGTCCTTTCCGGTCCTTGTCAACAACTTCCGGGTCGCGGGGGTGTCGCATTTCTGTAAAGCTTGAGCGGTGAGCAGGCTTTTAATGAGCTTCTTAGACCGATAGAAACAACCAAATGAGGTATTCGTGTCAGATATTTGAGTTCGGAACCGAGTTTTGTATCCTTCCTGTCTTGTTGAGCGCAGTTCAGTGGCGCGGGGTTCTAATGGAGGATCCCAGAGTTCCTCTGGGTTTTGGAGCGGAGACCCCCTCTGATGAATGAACTGAAGGAGCCCCCGGGGAGGCGGCAGTCCACCGGGAGGACACCCTGTCCCGGTCCGGATGCCATGGGGGGCGCGATGGGGCCGCTCCTCCATTGGCTGCAGGATGTGGCGGCCGTTACTCTCCTGAAGGCTCGGCGGACCATCTTCCAGGCCGCCGTCCTGTTCTGCATCCTCTGCCTGCTCCTGTGGGTCTCCATCTTCCTCTATGGGAGCTTTTATTACTCCTACATGCCCTCGGTGAGCTTCTCCACGCCTGTGCACTTCTACTACTCCTCGGACTGCAGTGGTCCGGGGCTTTGCTCCTTCCCTACAGCCAACATCTCCTTCATGAGGAACGAAAGAGACCAGGTCATGGCCAACGGGCAACCTTATCGAGTGTCTTTGGAGCTGGAGATGCCCGAGTCTCCTGTGAATGAGCAGCTGGGCATGTTCATGGTCAAGATGTTTTGTTACACCAAGGGTGGGGGGATTGTTTCCTCGGTGGGACGATCTGCGATGCTGCATTACCGCTCGGACCTCCTGCAGACCCTGAGTACTTTCTTCTTCTCTCCTCTGCTCCTGACCGGCATGTCTGAGCAGAAGCAGCTCATAGAGGTGGAGCTCTTCTCTGACTACAAGACAAACGCCTACCAACCCACCATTGGTGCCCTCATTGAGATCCACTCCAAACAGGTGCAGATCTATTCGTCTCGCCTGCGCATCCATGCCTACTTCACGGGCATACGATACGTTATGTACAACTTCCCTGTAACGTCCGCCGTGATTGGCGTGGCCTCCAACTTCACCTTCCTGAGCGTCATTGCACTGCTGGGCTACCTGCAGTTCATATGGGGGGGGCTCTGGCCTCCCGATCAGGTGAAAGTCAAGGTCATGATGGGAGACAACACTCGCATCCAAAAGAGGAAGGCGGAGGTCCGGAAGCGCATGGAGAAGGAAAGCTCCCTGAAGGATCTGAGTTCTCCCGCAGCGATTGAATCTTTAAGGGACATTCGGGGAAACGGCACAGACGTTCCTGAAGCACAAGATCCAAGAAGTGAGAAAGAGGAGCCGCAGGACGAGGAGGGTCCGCTGGAAGCCGACAGTCCGAGTGGATGCCCTGCAGCTCAGCCCGGAGACATGGAGCTGAGGCACAGAGCTGGACCCTGGATGAGTCTCTGAACCATAAGCTGTCAGAGGAGCCGTCAGCATCTGCCGGGCTTTCAGCAGCTGAAACGTCTTCTTCAAGAGAAGGTTTACAAGGACAACTCTCAGAGTTTACAAGGAGAACTACTTTTCCTGTTTAGTTTGCACAGATTTTCTCTTCCTGTACGTTCCAGTGAGCTTGGGTCATGTTGTCTGCTGATGTTGTGTCTTTTGGCTTTGGCTGTTGACAGATCATTTGTATCTTCATATATCTGTTCGATCAGCCGGTGCTTTTGTGGTTTGTGGTTGGAAGAACGGTTTAACGTTCTGCTGACGTTGTGCTCTAACTTCTTCTCTCTAAAAGCTCCTCAGAGGAGTTTCATTTGGGATTTTCTCTGAAGAATAAGATCTTAACAGTTTCACTGACTCTTACTGCGGACATTTACAGCTAAAACCTTTATTTTTTTCTGCTGTCTCAGTGAAGCTGGGGTCTTGATACCTTTGTTGCTTTTCTAGGTTTAGATGAAACATGCTCTGCTTTTGTTTTTTCATAATGCTATTGTTTCCATAGCAACCAAGCAGGTAGCATTACAGGTGAGGGTTTGAAATCGCCTGTGCTTGGCAATAACTGTGTGTCTTTTCTCATATTAGAGTTTTGTGTTTTAAAGACTAAAGTTTAGCAGCTTGTAAATTGATTGAAGTGAATGAAGTGCAGCAGCTGCTGGTTTGTGGTTGGACTCCCTGATGTTTCCTCTGGACTCCATGAGAGCTCAGACTCCAACTGGGATGCAGACAGACGGCGTTATGGTTTAGGACTTTGTACCAAAGATCTGGATCAACCTGATGAGGCTTGGGGAAGACATATTTATGCACTGAAAAATAAAATAAGCATCAAGTAACATACTTCTATTTCTTTATGTTTGATCAGAGCAAATACATTAATTTAGAAAACTTACTTTTGCTTTACATTAGCAGAAAATTTGCATGTTTGACAAGAAAAAAATGTCCTATTTGCACATTTCACAAGATTAGTTTACAGTTTTTTTCCCAAAAAACTTAAGACAAAAATCAACACCCAATAAATATTAAAACAGTTGAACAAAATATGTACATTTGACCTTTTATAAAAGGAAAAGTTTCCTGGAACTTTATAGACTAAAAGATTCCTGACCTAAACATGTTTTTACAGCAGAATTCTGCTTCACATTCTGATCTTCGTTTATTCAAAAAGATTTTAAAACTTAAAAAAGACCTTTTTAGCAATGATACATATTCAAAAATAAGCCAGATTGACATCCCCGTTAAAAAAGTTCAGCATTCTGAAGTGAACCAAAAGTTTGTAAAAGAATTTTATGATTTAAACTGTCAAAAGGTTTCTGCAGCAACATGACAACAAGTGGAAGTCTGTGCGTTGACTCACATCTGGATCGGAAAATCCTGCTTTCAAGGATTATTATGACGTCCCACAGCGGTCATGGACTCAAGGACATGATTATTTTTCCCATTTCTTTTTAACTCTGAGTAAAAGTTAAACGACAAACTCAAAAAGTCGCCAACATTTGTATGCAGTGGTGCAGTAGTGAACAACCCCACAAAAAAAGAAACAAATGACATCACAGCAACATAAACTGTCAGAAAAATGAACGGGGTCGAAACCTCTTGTGACGCTTCAAATATTTCACAATCCGCTAATGAAAACACACGTGTCAGAGATATCCAGAGGAAGTTTGGAAAATATTATTGGATGGCCACAGAACCCGCAGCTTGGCCAGAAAAGTGTGAAATTTGGTGATTTTCACATTTTCTCACAAAATGGTTAAAAAAAGACAAACAAAAAAAAAAAACGTTCATTCGAGTGATCTTCACGAAATTTCACCAGGATAAGTATACAACCACAACCAAAGTTTTGTTGATCTTTGACCTCAAGAAAGAGCTGCCATCTTGAATTTCAAAACAAAATCACCATACAGTCATCAAATTCCTTCTGCCAGGGATTTCACATCCATCATCTCCAAACTGCTCGAGCATCAGAAGCTACTTAGGAAACATATTGGATTTAGAAGTTAGATATTGTGTTCGGCATTAGGGTGGCAAGCTTGCAGAAGAGGCGTTTCGCTGTTGTTCACACATTTTTACCACAATATTGGGAACTGTGATACATGAATTGTTGGCTCAAGCTGAATTAAAATATATGACACATAATATGAACATATTAAGAATGTGGTTAACAGAAAACCTTCATTGCCAAGGAAATGGAAAAATGTACTTTTGCACATTCTTCTAAAAATTGCATGGACCCCGTTCATCAACCGCAGGCGACCACAAAAATAAAATGGTTGCTATGAAGATAGAACCAACCAAAAAGCCATCATTCTGAAAAACGTTGCTATTTTTTTCTCATTAATTTGTCAAGTGCAGCTCCAAGGTGGCAGGGGCAGAAGGTGAGAGTGAAGGGCATGTGGGTGGGGCCTGCAGGCCATTCAATGCTGCTCACGACTTTACATTTTCTTGCACCCCGGTTTGAATGTTGTAAGAATGAAAAACTATCAGGCAATTAAGTGTTTAGTTATGAAACCAAAACGATCCTAAAAATTCTCAAATCTCTTAATGAAGTAGAAACATTGGTTAACTGGGTCATGGAGCTGTAAAAAGAATGACTTCTGGAGTTTTTCCAAAATGCACAATCATTTTCTTTATTTGCTATAACATCCCATTAAAACAGAAAACATAGTCTTGATATAAGTGTTACATTTATTACAGAAATAACCTGTTACATGCTTTCATAAAGTACAATATTGTATTTCTTCAGAAGGATTTAAAACGCCTCAAATCGGATACAGAAGAAATATATTTAATCTGCAGAACATTTCCTAGTTCTCTGGGGAACCACAGACGGCTTTTATTTTCTCTTTCAAACCCAAAGCTTATGGCAATGATATTAAGCGCCATTAGTAGTCTTTATCCAAAGCCACAGCCCAGTTTTATCAGATAAATTATGCATCTGCCTCAATGAAGCATTCGGCGGCTGACGTCATCCATCACATGGATTCAAAGGGTTTTTTTTACCTCTATTTTCTTTGGTTGTAAATGCATTCTTGCTGCAGCCACTAATTTATGCTTCAGAAAAAACTTCCTGGTTGTGTTTTCATTTGTTGAAATAGCAGTTGCTGCTGTAAAAAGCTGTTCTGATGAAAAGGATTTTTTCTGTTTTCCAAACTTAAACACAATGATTTTAATGTGAAACACAGAAAAACAAATGTAGAAAAACACACTGAAGAACTTCTGTTACAGTGAAATGATCCTTTCAGGCCGACATGTTCTTGTGAATCAGAATCACACGTGTGTTTTCTCTGCATTTTGCGTGATAAGACTCACAAACACGTCCATCACCAGCAGAGTGAATGATGCCACGCCTCTCTTCGGCGCCGGGGGGCCACACGGCAGCTGGAACCCATCGGAGGGCCGCCCTCTTCACCTCAGGAGTTCTGCTGATCCTCGGCGCAGACCTCCACCTCCTCAGGAGGAGCTTCGCCCACAGCTTTTGTTCCATCTTCCTCCTTCTCGTCATCTGGACTGTCCGCCCAGCGCCCCACTCTCCTGACCCCCTCCCCCACCACGGGGGCATTGATACATGGGTTGTGGTCGTAGATGACCAGTTTTAACCCTTGCATGTGAGAAAGGCTGGGGAAGTGTCGTATTTTGTTGCGATCCACGTCAATCACAGCCAGAAAAGGCATCTCCATCAGCACTGGGGGGAACTCTGTCAGCAGGTTCCCAGCCAGCCAAACGCTCCGCAGTTCCTCCAGCCGCATCAGCTCTTTTGGCAGACTGCAGATGAGGTTGTAACCAAGGTGTAACGTTTTCAGATTTGTGAGCTCACACACCACCTGAGGGAAATCAGTGAAGCAGTTTGTTTCCAGCCACAGAGTATTCAGTTCCTTCAGCTCCTTCAGTTCTCTGGGCAGGTGATGCAGCCTATTGTTACCCAGGTAGAGGATGTTGAGCTGGGGCAACCTGCAAATAGCTGGTGGAAACTCCTCAAAGCAGTTAAAGTCAAGAGCCAAAAGTTGCAGCTTCCTCAGACCCTGGAGCTCCAGCGGTAAGCTGCTCAGATGGTTGTCGCTCAGGTAAAGCTTCACCAGCTCATGGAAGACGCAGGCGGCTGCAGGCAGTCGACGCAGCTGACGGCCACTCAGGTCCAGAGTCCTGTCCAGCGGCATCTCCTTCAGGTCCCCCAACAGGAAGCGCTGGCAGCGTTCAGAGGGGATGAAGGCGATGGCGCCTCGCATGGCGTTGCCCATCTTCTTCAGACTCTCACCCCACTCAGAGATGCCTGCAGTCCAATGAGCTGTCAGAGAACCTCTTCATTCCTCTGAATTCTTTCAGCCTGTTGGTGAAATAGATTCAAAACAACAAAAATATTCTGTCAACTTTGTAAAAGTAGCATCACATAAACAAACACGAAAGTCCCTGATCACGGTGGAGGTAAGAACAGATGATATTCATTTCACTCAGGAAGGAAAACTTACTTTTCAGTGCCTCATTGTGTCCCTTCCTGAAGGTTGCTCATCCAACTCCATGCTGTTGTTCTCTGAGCAGTGAGGAGCTCGCTGGGCGGCGCAGAGCTCCGTCCTGACTCTCATGGCTATGGCAACCCACAGCTCTCTCCACCCCATTTGTGTCTAATGACTTTCCCCTTTTTCTCCAGGGGGGAGAGAGGAATGGGAGGGGCAGGATGGCATGGGATAAGAAGAAGTGCTTTCTGATGAAAGTGTGGCAGAGGTCATTTACATTCTGCTCTGACTGGCTTGAATACAGCTGCACTTCGGCGCCAGCAGGCTCCGCTGGTGCGGGTTGCTCTGACCCTGATAAACGGGCCTCTTTGGAAGGAAAGAGATCCAAAATTAAAGGATGTTTCTCTTTAAATACCATCATGTTCTCTATTTCTAATTAATAAAGATGGTCCATTTTCTGCTTGGCAAAAGTTCAAAATTGTTTCTCGTTCGCTTTTTGAGTGAGAGCCTAACTGAAGGACCTTCATGTCATCTGTCTGGTAGAGGTGTGACTGACCTGCTGTTATCTGACATGCCTTCATTAGAGCTACTTTCCAACCAGATAAATGGAAGGAATTTCATTTTGCCTATCCAACACGGCCGTAGATAGCCCTCATCTTCCTTCACTCCCTGTTTTATCCTCACACCCACTTACACCAGAGAGACTCAAACCAGCAGCACCACAAGTTATTTCTGCTGCTGCACAGACAACCAGAAGACCCCACTTATGTCATCCTGTCTGGAAAAACACAAGTTATGCTTTTTTAGCTTGTCTTTGATGTTAGTCTAAATATTTGTTTCTCGCCATCACGCTTTTGTGTTTTAAAAGATAATTTTCATAATTTATTATTTACTTTGACATAGGAGCTCTTTGCTTCTCTGCAGTAATTACTCGATGTCTGAATTATGAAAAAATCGATTATATTTTTGCTTTTAAGCAGATGCTACA
Organism: Oryzias celebensis; assembly: GCA_014656515.1. Lineage (NCBI taxonomy): Eukaryota > Metazoa > Chordata > Actinopteri > Beloniformes > Adrianichthyidae > Oryzias > Oryzias celebensis. The sequence goes on from BNCR01000006.1 coordinate 1,433,407, forward strand.
TTAAATTGATTTTTTAATAGTTGTGATCATAACTGTGAAATTTTCATTTCATTAAACTGACATTGCAACCTCAAGCAAGTATGTGGATTTATGAAACCTCAATTCTTAACTTTTATTTGAAATAATTACAAAATTGTAATAAAATTTGTCAGTCATGTCAATGAATAGTATAGAGTATAGTGTCACAGAACAATGCTTATAGTTTACGTAAACAACAATAAACAAACATTTGTTAAAGAAAATCGTTTGGGTTTAATGGTGTTTAAGAGTAAACATTTTTTTAATTATTACGTTTTTTCCCCCAGATCTCTACAGGAAAATAAGATTACCATTTACCAGATAAAAACTGCTCACAACAGACCAACTAGTCATGCTCAAACATATACTGGGTTATAAAAAAAAAAACTTTTTTGGTTTCTGTTGCTCCGGAAGTGCTCCGCGGGTCGTGAGGTCAAAGGGTAAAGGCTACATCTCTTTGCTCTGAAACTACACACAGCCATCTTGGATCTAACGAAGCGAAGGAAATTGATGCGGTGAGGGGCTTTTACTGTTTTCTTGCCCTCCGAGTGTTTTCGCTAACGGTTTAGGCTCGTAGCTGGGGGGTTCTGGGGGCTGGCCCACCCCCCTGTGAACCGGCAGCGGGTTATCAGCGCGCAGCTGCTCGTAAATGAGCGTCAAACTGAGCCGAGAAAAGGGACATCGGAGTGAATATGTGCGGGCAGAAACGCTTCGTGCAGCCTCTCGGTCACCGTTCCGTGGCCGCTAAATTAAAGTGGTTTGGTCTGCGGGATATTCGCGCCTTTCTCTGTATTTTAGAGACGCGTTAGCGGGCTGGAATAAGAGAAGTATCGTTGCCGCCTCTGGAGTCACGTAGCGAAGCGGCTAGCTCTGCACACTGAACGCTAATGTTTGCTAACTAGCTTGTTAGCATAGTTAATGCTATTAGAGACAACAGCGCTGCGAGTTTCCTTCAACTGTGACACTTTACAGACGGGTTGTTATTAACGTAATTAAAGGGAAAATCTATAAACACAAACAGAACCAGAGCTGTGGATCTTAAAACTCTTTAAAGAACCCATCACCTTCAAACATCAGAACTGTGAGATGTTTCAGGAGTTCTGTCTGAGTTCTCCTCATCCACACCAGCATAGAAGTGGAAGAAAACGAGACCAGATGTTCCATCCAGCAGAACCTGACATCATCAGATCTCTGCAGGCTGCTGACCAGATACTTTCTGATGGGTCCAGAGAAGCAGAGATAAGGGAACCAGAACCCAAACCTGCTCGGAGTCTGTCAGAACTACAGAGAAGATCTGCTGACATCCGTCAGTCATTTGGGTCCATAGAAATGAACAGAAAGGTTCTAAACCGTACTTTAGTCAAAACTTCAGGTGCTTCTGTCGACGTGTGTTTTCAGTAAAACCGCTATGACGTTGGACGCTCCCAACTGTGAGCGTTTCTTACATCATCCTGGACATGTTTGGACTGGAAACAGAAGAATATTTGAATATTGTCTGTTTTAGTCGTGTGAAGGGTTATGTAAGCTGTACGTTCTGTCATGTAAGATTTTGTTTATTTCTGTCTAAATGACTACCGATGAGTAAGAAAATGTGCAGATTGACAGTTTAAATAAAGGTTTATTGTGTTCTCATGTCAGAAGTGTTGAGCAGCAACATGAACATCTGTTACTAAGCTTCATCTTCTTCTCATAAGGTGACGAAGGCATGTTTGGTGCTAGAAAAAATTTTTCGGAGTTCCCCGAAATAGTCGACAACGACTTTTCCGATGACAGCATGTACTACAGCCAGCCGTCGATGTTCCCGCATCGGTCGGACAAAGACGTGAGTTCTGGTTCTGCGTCTCCACCTGTTTCAGTTTCTGTCAAACAAGGGTGCCTGATAACTGTCTGTGTTTCCCTGCAGATGCTGTCTTCTCCTTCGCCATCGTCGTCAAGCCAGCTGTCGCAGCTCGGCGCCAGTTTGTACGGTCCACAAAGTAGGTCTTAGCAGTCCTCAGCTGCGTTGGAAGGTCTTCTGCATCTGTGGAGCGTTCGTGTCTGACTTGTTTGTGGCTGCAGGTGCAATTGGCTTCTCTGTCAGAGGCATGGGAAACAGCACGCCGCAGCTGAACCGAAATCTAACGCAAGGAACGCAGCTACCAAGTCATATCACACCAACGACCGGCGTCCCCACCATGTCCCTCCACACGCCCCCATCTCCTAGCAGGTTTGATGCCTCATGAAGTTTTAGGTCATTCCTGCGGAGCCAATCCAAATGAAACGTCCGTTTCCACAGGGGGACGTTACCCATGAACACCAGAAACCTGCTGAACCACTCGCAGGTGGGTCAGGCCATCGGGATCAGCACCAGGACCAACAGCATGAGCAGCTCAGGGCTGGGCAGCCCCAACCGCAGCTCCCCCAGCATCATCTGCATGCCCAAGCAACAGCCGGCGCGGCAGCCCTTCACCATCAACAGGTGCAGGTTTCAGCCGCCGTCTGCCCGTCAGCTGCCAGGAGGCTGACCTTCTGCTTATGTCATCTTCTGTCTGTACAGCATGTCAGGATTCGGAATGAACCGGAATCAGGCGTACGGCATGAACCACTCACTATCCAGCAACATTTTCAACGGCACAGGTTTGGCTCTTCCCTTCACCTGTCACAGCAGTATGCACGCGGTGTGGACAAATATCTGCTGTTCTGCATCCAAACACGTTGGTTCCTACAGCTCATGATGTCAGGATGACGCCATTTTTATCACTTCTCAATTTAAATTTCAGAAATGAGAAAATGAAAGGATGTCAAAATAAAGTTCATTATGTGACCGGTCAAACATTTACTTTTCTATGACAAATACTTGCTATTATTATCTTGCAGACGGGGAGAATCTAACAGGACTGGATCTGTCAGACTTCCCTGTGTTAGCGGATCGGAGTCGGAGGGAAGGGACCGGGAATCCCACACCGGTGCTAAACCCGCTGGCTGGACGGGCTCCTTATGGTAAACCGCAGTATTTTCACTTTGGGTTGGGACGGCGTCACATCACTTCCTAGAATAAATTGTTGGAAAACTCAACCTTTTGGTGTCTTATTTTGAAAAACCGTCAAGTTGGCATGGTAACAAAGCCGTCAACGGAACAGACACAGGATTTCTCCATCCATAATGAAGACTTCCCTGCACTGCCTGGGCCAAACTTTAAGGACCCCACATTGAACAATGATGAGAGTAAAAGTGTAAGTGGGGGCCGCAGAGGGCCCCAGGGCCCGTGGTGTTTTTGAGTCCGCGTGAGCGCAGAAGCTCCTGAACGTTCTCCTGCTTCTGCCTTTAGAACCTGAACTCCACCAGTAAGAGCGCGTCCAGCACAGACGGGCCAAAGTTCCCCGGAGACAAAACGGTGTCAGCGCAGAACAACAACCTGAAGAAAGGGATCCAGGTGTTGCCCGATGGTGAGACCCCACAGCCAATCGTATCGCTCCGATTCCACGGAGACATCCCCTTTTATTCACACAGCTTGGCTAAGGCAGGTCACGGTAGATGAGGGAGTCATCAGAAGATGACCTGAAGAAGATGTTCAGTGTGAATGAGAGGTCTGTTGGTGTGAAAGCGGTCCCATCTGACATGTGCAGAGGTGCTGCCACCCTAAGTATCGGGGGGCAGATTGCAGCCCTGCAGTCGGTTTGCGGTTTAAACTCTGGATGTTTCTGCAGGCCGGGTGACCAACATTCCTGGAGGCATGGTGACGGACCAGTTTGGCATGATTGGTCTCCTGACGTTCATCCGAGCTGCAGAGACGGACCCGGGGATGGTCCATCTGGCGCTTGGCAGTGACCTCACAACACTGGGACTCAATTTAAACTCCCCAGAGTAAGACCGCCACCCCACCCTGCACGCTGTCAAAGCCGGGCTTCTGTCTGTGCAGACGGCTGTGTTTGATTAACTCAGTTTGTCATTTTCTCTACATCACAGCACTGCACATTAATTCAGTTGAATTCTATTTTATTTTTATAGCCCAAAATCACACAATACAGATGTCTCAATGGGCTTCACACCAGTGAAGTGGGAAACGGGGACAACATCTGAATATGTACTGCACCAAACAGAGACATGAAGAACTAAATGTAATATAGTACTGGGTAAAACATTGAATGTTGAATTCAATTTCAATTTAAGTCAATATGTTGATGCTAAGTTGCATGTAATATGGCACAAATAGCAGACAGTAATAATAATAACAGTAATGGAGAATGTGCAGTTTTAGCTTGTCAATATGAATCTATTATTAACCTAGCCTAAGCAGAGGGAATAGGCTGCCATGGCCCGGTTGATCAAACCTTCTTCCCTCTGCCTAGCTTCGTAAATAAATATATATATATAATGGATGTAATAAAATGATAATTAGCAGCATAATTAGTAATCTCTGATTACTAGCTAGTCTGACAATAATCCTGTCCAAAGAGGAATGTTTTAATCCTAACTTTGAATGTAGAAACTGTGTCAGCCTCTCTTACATGAGCTGGGAGTTTATTCCATAAAACAGGAGCTTGGTGGCTAAAGGCTCTACCTCCAACTGTGCTTTTAGAGATTCTAGGAACCACAAGCAGTCCTGCATTTAGTGAGTGAAGTGTTCTGTTTGGTTGGTAAGGCTCTATGAGATCTTTAATAGAGGATGGGGTCATACCATTCAAGGCCTTATAGGTTAGCAGGAGGATTTTGAACTTGATTCTAGATTGAACTGGGAGCCAGTGAAGTGAATCTAACACAGGAGTAATGTGTTCTCTTCTGCTGGTTCCTGCTAACAATCTAGCTGCTGCATTTTGAACAAGCTGAAGACTTTTTAAAGAACTTTTAGGACACGCTGCTAGCAAAGAGTTACAGTAATCCAGCCAGGGAAATGAACGGTAAAGTCCATTTTCGACAGAAAAGTCAATTTTCAGGAGCAGAACGTGAAGAACACTAAAAAACAGGAACATAATGGCCACATTTCTGTACTTCATCACTCGTCACCCGTTCCCCGCAGTGTAATAAATCTTTTCTAATGTTTTAAGTTTAATAAACAATAAATCCTGTTTGTTACCATGGAAACCAGTCCAAACCTGTGTGAACAAACACCTTCATTCACCAACACCACCCTCACACAGACAGACAGGAAGTGTTAAACTAAGTTACGCCCTGGGGGTCCGTTTGTTTTCCACATCCAGAGGTCTGTGCTCTCGTGTTCTGATTTTAGTGCCAAAAAGCCAAATGTCTTTTTTTTTCTGTTTATAAAATCTAATAAATGAAAATATAAACACATCATGGAAAAGTTCTGATCAGATCTTTGGAGGAGAAACACCTTGTAGACTGACAGTTCTAAAAAACTTGTAGTTTTCTTCTTTCAAAGCTGAGTGTCTGCTGACGTTCTGCTTCCTTCACAGAAACTTGTACCCCAAATTTGCCTCTCCATGGGCCTCGGCGCCGTGCCGCCCTCAGGACATCGGTGAGAACTGACGTGACTTCAGCTTGTAATTGGGAACCAAAATCCAAATGTTCTCATGCAAATGGGTTCTTTAAGCTCAGGATTGGGCTCCTTTTTCACATGTTCCATGTGGGGGTGTGTGTGTGTGTGTGTGTGTGTGTGTGTGTGTGTGTGTGTGTGTGTGTGGGTGTGGGTGTGGGTGTGGGTGTGGGTGTGGGTGGGTGGGTGGGTGGGTGGGTGTGTGTGTGTTGTTGTTGTTTAATGTGTGACTGCAGGAGGAACGTCTGTTTGGAACATTTTTTTGACTGTTGTGTTTTTGATGGGTTCATTTGCATCTAAAACCTTTCAGATTTCCATGTTCCGTCAGAGTACTTGACTAACATCCACATACGGGATAAGGTACGTTCGAGTTTCTCATCAGCCTCAAAGCCCAGACGATCATCACTGCAGACCTATAGTCTTCTCTCTTTCTGCTTCCATCATCTGCAGTTGGCTTCCATTAAGTTGGCTCGATACGGAGAAGACCTGCTGTTCTACCTGTACTACATGAACGGCAGCGATCTGCTTCAGATTCTGGCTGCAGTGGAGCTGTGAGTTTTTTTCACTTCCTGTTTCAGAGACTGCTTTGTCAGAGTTAAAGTCCCCTGACAGCTCTGAGGCTTTTATTTTGAAATAACATAAAAAGCTCATCATAGCTGTAAAGGTGCATACAGACGGGCTGCGTTGACTCGCTTTCAAATGGACACTTTATATGAAAGGTCTACACAAACACATGATTTCACATCGCTACGCAGATTTTTAAGTCAGGTCGCGGGCTCTACGTAGAAATCGAGCGTTCATTGATCATGTGCTGAAAGTTCAACCTGGTTGAACATTTTTACACTTATTTGTGGCAACTGACCAGTCCAGGGTTTGGATTTGGGAGTGGCATGTGGGTAACGTCCGCTTCAAAACACGGAAGAACCAACTGTTGTAAACGTGATCACTAATGAAAAATGAATAATTCTCTTTTTCTGTCCAGTCAAAATAACATGACACCAAGACAGACATTTATAAGAAAAGATCTGTGAAAACAGCCTGGAGCAAGATCTGCAGCCTTTGCACTGCTTTGATTCTGTCTGAGTCTGAACCTCTTGTAGGTGGCAGATGAGTGCCAGTAAAAAAAGAATCCCCTTCCCGCCGCTCCCTGTGTGTGAGCACCACTGGCTGGATGCGTGCTGATGAAACGGCGTATAGCACGTTGTAGAGGTTGGTGTGACGTGTCAACCAATCAGGGACTCTGCTTTGGGCATGTGACGTTTTCAGTGACTACATCAAAGGGTAGAAAAAAAAGAGTCAAAATGGCCTCGTAACGCGAAGATTTCTGTCCTGAAACTTCCATCCATTTTCTTAAAGTTGATTGAAAGCTTCAGTTTGTTCTCCTCATTTGACCCGTGTCCTGGGGGAGCGGTGAGCTGCAGTCGTGGTCGGGCTCAGGAACCATTTGGTGGTTTAACCCCCAATCCAACCCCTTTATTCTGAGAGTCAAGCAGGGAGGCATTGGGCCCATTTTCAGGGAGGACTCGGCCTGGATTTGAACTCATGACCTTCCAGTCTCAGAGCAAACACTGTACCACATGGTCACTGAGCTGGTAAACCATAACCTGTTGGGGTTGCAGGTTTGCCAGAGACTGTCTCAGTTACGCTTGGTTGAAGGCGGGATACACGCTGGACAGGTCAGCCTGTCACAGCGTCCATGGAGCTGGAGCGATTGAGCCCACTACACTGGTCAGCTGCTCGGTGGGCTGCGGAGCTTGCCATGCAGGCCCGCGGCTCGCTGGCTGGCTAGCGTAGTGGCCTCAATCGCTCCAGCTCCATGGACTCTTGATGTTTTTCTTATTTTCAGAGACAATAATAAAATGATCCTCCAGTTTTATTTTAATTTCTCGTCTGGGGTTAAGGCTCAAACTGGGTCACAGACAGGCGGAAGTAACGTCTGAAACGGCCGCCAGGCGCAGCTCTGCTGCAGGAGGGAAGCACATCGCACCGGGACAGACTGTGAAGGATCTGGTGAACCCAAACATGGTCACGTGTTTGCCGGCGCCTCTGTAGAGCTCTCAAACACATAAACACAAGTTACTCTCTCAGCATCTTCCGTGTTTTCCATCATGCTGCGGTTGCTCTGCGGATGAGGCGTCAAGGCATTGAGCAGTAAATGTGATCCCCGTCGCGTCACGCTTTCTCTGCTTCCTGTCACTCTCCAGCTTTAACCGGGACTGGCGGTACCACAAAGAGGAGCGGGTTTGGATCACAAGGGCGCCTGGCATGGAACCCACACTCAAGACCAACACCTACGAGCGTGGCACCTACTACTTCTTTGACTGTCTGAACTGGAGGAAAGTGGCGAAGGTAAGAGCCCCGCCCTTCATGTCCCGTCTGTGGGTGCAGTCACTGACTTCTGCTGCATCTCCAAGGAGTTTCATCTGGAGTACGACAAGCTAGAAGAGAGGCCTCACGTGCCCACCACCTTCAACTACAATCCAGCCCAGCAGGCCTTCTGAGGCCCAGCTGGAGGACACGCCACGTCTAGGGGCCGCTGCCGGCGGGTTTTTATTCCTCCAGGGGTCAACACTGAAACTGTCCTGCCTTTCTGAATGAACATGCTGCCCAAAAACATCCACCTGTTCCGTTTTTAATCCTTCTGTTCCAGTTTCTTTGTCTGGTTTGAACCGGGGTCCGTGTTATGTTTACATCAGCGAATCTGAGGCCTGTTTCCTCCTGGGGGGCGGGTTATGGTGCAGGACAGAACAAAGGCTTCACCTCACATTGACAGCAGTGTTAGAATGCAAAGAAGCAGCAGCAGGAACGTCCTCAGACGCAGGATGGTGGGCGGAGGAAATGTTCGTGGCTTCCCATATATTTAGTAATAAACACCAAGTTGGTTTCTTTGCTTTCTGTCTCTGCTGTCCACACTCCTCTGCTTTCGGGTTCCGCCCCTCATACGTCCTCAGCTCCTGGCTGTCACTCAGCTGATTCCCGCAGCTTCCTCTCCGTTTCTGGAACCTTCTGCAGCAGAAAAACATGGACACAAATCCGGGAAAGAACTGATTTCCACGGAGGAGGAGGATCCTCGCCGGCTGAGAGCCACGTCAAACACTTTTCAGTCTTTGTTACGATTTTGTAAGAACTGTGTACATTTTGTTCCTTTTATCACAAATTAGTATATGTATGTATGTGTACATATGATTGCTATATATATGTATGAATATATATATATATGACATTATTTTGAAAGAAATGCAGATTTTTGACCTTGTTGCTCCTTTTTTATGAGGTGAGCATGGAAGAAATGTGATTGTAACTGATCTTGTTCTCCGGGGTAAACGGGGCACTTTAATCAAAAGGATTATGGATGAAACACCTTAAAGGCCCCGCCTCCAGGGTTTCCAGGAGGCGGATGTGGGGATGGAGCCAGAGTTTATCGAGCCAAAGTACAGGAGAGGACGTGTTTAACTTCAGGCTGTCAACAGCAATATTCCATACGAACAGGAAAGCAGTGGCAAACTCCCAGCATTCCGTGTTTTTGGAAGTTAAATCCTCCTTTTCTTTGTATTAAAGCAGAAGCTTTCCTGAACTCCGTGTGCTGATCTTCCTTACAGCTGAGATGTTGGGGTTTGTAGTTAAGTTTGAGCTTCCTAACATGTCTATACCTCCTCTAAATGAACCTAAAGGTCAAAGGCTTAAACCCAAACGTGAGGCTTTGGAGATGTTTGAAGAACCTGCCTCAAAGATCTGCCTGTCTTTTGGGTCAAGAAGAGAACAGGAGGAAGCAACATATGTTTAATGTGCAGCAGGGTTAGAAGGAACCATTCCAGACGATCAACATGATCATGAATTTACAGAACAGAACCAGGAAAGAACCAAAGCACCAAATTATTCTCTTAGTCAAACCAAACGGGATTAAAAAAGACAAACATCAAAACCTGCATGTTGGAGCTTCTGTAGAAAAATAAAGCCGTCTGTCCGTCTGAGAGCAACGCTCAGGAACGACGAGGTCTTCAGATCCAACACATCCAGAGTGTCGGGCGAAGCCGGTTACTGTGGGGTTCAGGTAACCGGGCTGTTTCAGAACCTGGAGGATCCATGTTCTGTGGGTTCTCATTTGGCAGAAGCCCCAGCGGTGCTTTCAGACGAGCCTTTGGCTGCTTCCTCTGAGAACAGGACAACATTAGCGCGTTAGACCTCATCGTTCATGACCCTGACGGCGCTTTTGAATAATTTAGGAGGTCTATTAATGAAACCTTTGTCTTTCTTCTCCTGGGTTTCTTCAGCCGCCGTCTTATCAGCTCGGAAGAAAATTCTGGCGCTGCTCAGAGAGAAGTACAGCAGCTCAAACTCCTGCAGTGAGAAGAACAGAAGGTTCTTCAGAAGCCCGCTGCCTTTCTCTAGCTCAGGTGGAAAAACCGCCTCGGACGAGCTCCTCACCTGCAGGTAGATGTCCAGCCTCTTCTGGGTGAGATTCATGGTTTGAAGCAGCTTCTCGTCCTGACTGGCAGACTGAACGTTCTGCTCCTTCACCACCGCACTCATCTCCTTCTTGTACTTATCTTGCACGGCTTGGAACCAATGCAGAGAGTCGAACTCCAGATACTGGTCCAGCAGCTTCAGAATGTATGCCACACCTGAGAAGAGCAGATCAAAGTCTGGGGAGTTTTGACTCTGAAGGAACCTCCAATGACCCGAGTTGACCTCCTAATCTGACTGATCCTCCTGAGAACTCAGAACCAGCAGACGATCCACCAGGGACGAGCTGCGAGGGTGAGCTCAGCCTCCCTCCACCAGGCCAATGATGCTCCAGCAGAAGAAAGTCTCTCTCCTTTAAAACATCTATAGAGATGTGACACCAGGCGTTTCATGCAGACATAGAAGAGTCCTCAGACGGAGTTTGTGTCAGCAGAACGCATGACCAGGGTCATCGGAACCTCCTCTGGAGTAAAAACTGATCGCAGTCACACAGTGCAGTTGAAGGTCTCAGTGTTTGGTTTGCTTACTGAACATCTTATGCAACGTCTTCTCTGATTCTGAAATCACTTCTGTCTCCAGGAAGTTTCAAAGGAAAGACTTGTACCTTTACTTTTATTTTGAAAATCGGAATTTTGGACGTTTTCTTTTTTGACGGCTGATAAAAAAAAGCCCCACCAGTTGGATCTAGAAGATTCCCTCCACCCACACAGAAACCTACATGATCCAAAATCAGAGGGCCATTGGGTCTGAGTCGACCACACCTGTCCAAGGCTGAATCGAGAACCGTTAGAACCAGAATTCTGAACGTTCTGGTTGTTTACGGTACCAACCCACCTTTTCTCAACAAACTGAACCAGTTCAACAGCATTCAGACTGCCTTGGCCCCTGCTGGCGGTCTGAATGCTGTGTCATAACCAAAGCTTGTCCAATAAATTCTCAAAACATCCCATTTCTGACCTTCATCAGTCACCTAATCAATTCCATGATTCCACGATTACTGTATTCAGGAAGCTGACAACAAACAAGGTCTCCTCCTAAACTCACTTATCCCTGTGGGAGGTCACGGGGTCACTGAAGTTTACCCAGCAACTGATGAGTTAAGGTGAGGTTCACCCTGGACGGCTCATCAGTCCTTCACAGAGACAAATGACACTCACATCCACACTCGAGGAACAATTCAGTCACCGATGAACCTATGAAGCATGTTTTTTGAGGAGGTAGCTGGAGAAAAAACGACTCCTGCAGTCCCCTAAAGACTCTTAAAGACTGCTGAACACTCCCAAACACCCTTAAAGACCCTAAAGACCCTAAAGACTTCTGAAGACTCCTAAAGACCCTAAAGACCTTTAAAGACCTGTAAAGACTCCTAAAGACCTTAAAGACTCTTAAAGACTCATAAAGACCTTAAAGACCCTAAAGACCTTAAAGACTCTTAAAGATTCATAAAGACCTTAAAGACTCTTAAAGATTCATAAAGACCTTAAAGACCCTAAAGACCTTAAAGACTCTTAAAGACTCCTAAAGACCTTAAAGACCCTAAAGACCTATAAAGACTCCTAAAGACCTTAAAGACTCCTAAAGACCTATAAAGACTCTTAAAGACTCATAAAGACCTTAAAGACCCTAAAGACCTTTAAAGACCTATAAAGACTCCTAAAGACCTTAAAGACTCCTAAAGACCTTAAAGACTCCTAAAGACTTATAAAGACTCTTAAAGACTCATAAAGACCTTAAAGACCCTAAAGACCTTTAAAGACCTATAAAGAGTCCTAAAGACCTTAAAGACTCCTAAAGACTCCTAAAGACCCTAAAGACCTTTAAAGACCTATAAAGACTCCTAAAGACCTTAAAGACTCCTAAAGACCTATAAAGACTCCTAAAGACCTATAAAGACTCCTAAAGACCTATAAAGACTCCTAAAGACCTTAAAGACTCCTAAAGACCTTAAAGACTCCTAAAGACCTATAAAGACTCCTAAAGACCTTAAAGACTCCTAAAGACCTATAAAGACTCCTAAAGACCTATAAAGACTCTTAAAGACCTATAAAGACTCCTAAAGACCTATAAAGACTCCCAAAGACCTTAAAGACTCCTAAAGACCTATAAAGACTCCTAAAGACCTTAAAGACTCCTAAAGACCTTAAAGACTCCTAAAGACCTTTAAAGACTCCTAAAGACCCTAAAGACCTTTAAAGACCTATAAAGACTCCTAAAGACCTTAAAGACTCCTAAAGACCTTTAAAGACTCCTAAAGACCTTTAAAGACCTTTAAAGACCTATAAAGACTCCTAAAGACCTTAAAGACTCCTAAAGACCTTAAAGACTCCTAAAGACCTTAAAGACTCCTAAAGACCTATAAAGACTCTTAAAGACCTTAAAGACCCTAAAGACCTTTAAAGACTTATAAAGACTCCTAAAGACCTTAAAGACTCCTAAAGACCTTTAAAGACTCCTAAAGACCTTAAAGACCCTAAAGACCTATAAAGACTCCTAAAGACCCTAAAGACCTATAAAGACTCTTAAAGACTCATAAAGACCTTAAAGACTCCTAAAGACCTTTAAAGACTCCTAAAGACCTTAAAGACTCCTAAAGACCTTTAAAGACTCCTAAAGACCTTAAAGACCTTAAAGACCCTAAAGACCTATAAAGACTCTTAAAGACTCATAAAGACCTTAAAGACTCCTAAAGACCTTTAAAGACTCCTAAAGACCTTAAAGACCCTAAAGACCCTAAAGACCTTTAAAGACCTATAAAGACTCCTAAAGACCTTAAAGACTCCTAAAGACCTTAAAGACTCCTAAAGACCTATAAAGACTCTTAAAGACTCCTAAAGACCTTAAAGACCCTAAAGACCTTTAAAGACCTATAAAGACTCCTAAAGACCCTAAAGACCTATAAAGACTCCTAAAGACCTTAAAGACTCCTAAAGACCTATAAAGACTCTTAAGGACCCCTAGAGACCCCTGCAGACTCACCCATAGCAAATCCATCGTCTGTGAAAGAAGCGCCACTCTTGTTCTTCTTGTTCAGCTTCTCCTTGCAGCTGATGGAGTGCTCCACAAAGTTGACAGTCTGCGAGGGAGAGACCTGTTAGAGGTTACCTCAGCTTTCACTGACGCTGTGGCGGATAAACTGACCAGCGGAGGAACAATCATGTAGAAGTTCCTCAGGTGCATGTTCTTCACACTGCGGAACTCTGGAGCAAACACGGTCACCAACATCTGGAAATACTCCGTCCCCTCTGCAGAGTTACTGGTCAAATCACTCAAGACGGAATCAAAGATGCTGGAGAGGAAACCAAACAAGTGTTAACATTTTCAGCTGCCGCTTTGCAAATGATCTTCTGTTGAAAAACCGTCTGTAGGCGATTCAGTCACTAACAGAACAAGTGAGGTTTGAAGTTTTACCCCGCAGCTCTCTGAGTCTCCTCCGACAGACCCTCCTCCTTCACTAGCTCCTCAAAGTTGACTATGTCCTCCAGGTCTGGAACGAACCTGCACAAGTCAAACTGCAGTGTCAACTAAAGTGCACGCTGTCCAGACATGTGTAGTTGCATTCTACCTGATGGCGCTGCTGCAGCAGTGCAGTCCTCCAGAACGGATCATGCGCACGTATCCCATGGCGTTACCTGAAAGAGGGCGGAGCCATCAGAATCTGCAGGCGCCTTCAGTCCAACCACCACCCGAGTCTTTCTCACCGATCTGACTGATGAGCTGCCTGAACTGATCCAGGTAGCTCTGCCCATCCGGGGTGAGGCCCAGCTTCCTGATGCCCCGGTTAAACTTCTCCGCCCGCTCAAACGGGTACTGCGCCCACCGCATCACAGTCGGGTTTCACAGCAAAACAGAAGCAGTTTGTGAAAATCCTTTTTAACATTAAAACTTTATTTAAATCAATCAAATCAAAATGATCGGGATGTTCTTTCTCCAAAAATGTGGGTTTTGAAGATCAACCACCTCATAGGTCACATCTGTCCACCTCAGCTCTTCAGAGAAGAAACAAACCTTCTGGTCAGACTGGTCCTTAGTCTCTTTAAAGAAGCGGATGTCCTTGATGAGTCTGGATTTGATGTGCTCGTCGTACATAAACTGACTGAAAATGTAGAACTTTTTCCGCAGGAACTGGTAGGTGAAGTTGACCTGATGAAAGAGGACAGGTGAACGTCTGAGGATCCACAGCAGGCGCAGGTTCCTCTGTCCGCCGTGAACTCACTGTGGTGTTCATGATGCCGGTGCCGTGGGTGCGGATGGAGTTGGCGATGTGGCGGATGTTGATGGTGTTCAGATGCTTGTTGTTGCTCGCCTTTTCAATGAAGATCTGAAGGAGGGAAGAATTGTTAGGAATAAATTTGCTCCTTCCTTTCCTTGGGAGCCTGATTAACAGCATCTGGAATTATAACCAGAGCTAACCCATGATTGGTAATGTTTTCGTCCAGTTTGTCCAGGAAACTGTCTGTGGAATGTTCCCTGTTCTCCTTTTCGGTAAAAACACATTTCGTAACCAGTCCGCCAAGCCAGGTTTCTTGATAAGTGTTTTCAACAAAGATTCCTGGAAAACGTTGACAGATAGGCTGCTGGAGCAGCTGGTGGGGGGGAATGGTTTCTCCGGCAGAATTTACCAGAATCACGTGTGTGTCTATTGAAATGAGAGTGGTTGTGCAATGCGTTAGGTACTCCCTCTGATCTATAAAAGATGGAACTGAACAGATATTCGGGGGCTTCTTTCATCTGACTGGGTTAACTTTTGTCCTCAACAGAATTACCTGAGAAAAGCCAGCAGAAGAGCGGGAACACCTGGAGAAAACGTACCTGGTTGTTGAGGTTGTAGAGAAACCGCGACACAAAAACGTGAATGTTCCTCATGATCTCCAGAACGTCCAAACCCTAATGAAAACACAGAAATATGGTTGAAAATCAAACCCTTGGCTTGACCGTCTGCCTTAATGGTGGGAGGAGCCAACCTGCTCCAGAGTCTGGCTGGGCAGGTGAGCCTCTGCCATGGTGAGTCCATAGCGTTGGGTCGCCAGGTTTCTCATCTCGCTGTAGGTGGCCCAGTCATGTAGGGCGACGGTGGTCAGGTTGTAGAAAGTTTTATCCAGATAATGAGTCACGTAAGCTGACGGAGAAAAGAAAACGTTGCATTTAATGCGGTTTCCTGATGGCGGCAGGAAATAAAAATTCAGCTGAATTCACCAAACCAAACCAGATAAGAGAGAATCAGAACCAAACCCAAAGAGTTCACAACCATAGAGGTGAAACTGACAGGAGGGCCGGGTTCAAGTCCATTTGAATCCATTTTATTAAAAAGGTGAGATTCCTATTCAGGAATCTGTCGACTGATTTCTTTTAAAGACATTTCCTGATTTGTTTTTTTTTTATTTTGTCATATGATTTTAAAAATGTCTGATTTGATCCTCCAGGAGCTCAGAGAAGTTCTCCATCCTGACAGGACGTTCCTCCAAAGCTACGTTTACACTGGGCTTGGAAACACGTACAAGCGACCACTTCCAATGAAAGTCTACGTACACGTGCGTATATGAGCGTTTCGGGCGTCTGCGTTCAAAACTCTTGAGTTCATGCATCGCTACACAAGTTTGTAAGTCAGTTTTCAGGCTTTACATACAAAACATGCGGAAAGTAAAACAGTTGAACTTTTTCTAATCAAGGACTTGGATTTGGTAGTGACGTATGAATGGCGTCTCTTTAATAAAAGGCAACACCAGCCATTGGAAAACTGATTATTGAGGGGAATTCCAGCCGGAATTCTATGACTCCTGGTATTTCATTCATCAGAAAAGAGCTAAAAAGTCTGGAGCAAGATTCACCAGATTGGTACCGCTTCCACATTTCACACCAAGATGCTGCCACCTGTGAACACACACGCCAGTACCGGGTAGCAACGGTCCAATGCTAAAAGCATGTTGAAAAACCTGCGTTCAGCACGTCATCAGCGCATCACACGCCCGGTGTGTATGTAGCATCAGAGCAAAAGCGCCACACGCCTCGCTGCACCTTTGATGTCTATGAAGCGGTTGAAGAAGCGGATGGGTTTGATGATGAAGAAGTGGGCCATGTCCTTCATGCCCACTTTGAAGGGGTTCCTGTCGTCCAGCTTCAGGTGCGTGTGCACGGACAGACGCAGGTCCTTCTCGATCTCCTTACACAGTTTGTCCAGGAGGTGCTGCAAAGGAGGGGGGGGGGGTTTAAAAAAACTTCTGTTGGTTTGACTGAAAGCACAGACACCCCCCCCAAAGACCTTTCCTTACGTATTCCTGTCTTCTGACCCCCAGCCGCTCTCTGTTTGAGGATGCTTACCTCGTGGAACACATCCATTATCTCCTTGTCGTAGCTCTCCAGCAGCTGATCACATGACTCCATGTGTTTGGCGTGGAGCATGGAGGGGACGCTGTCCCTGAGTGCGCTGAACATGTACTGCAGGTCCAACATAAGAAAGACATCAGGAAGGAAACCACTGGATCTGACGGCGTTCTGTGGAGCGCCTGCTTACGTGCACGCGCGCGGCATCGACAGCATTGTCGTACACGTCATCCAGGTATATGGGGAACACGGCGCGATGCCAGAACAGGAAACTGCAGTCACACTGCAGCCTGACCCTGAGGGAACGCAGACACATCAGATCATGAGGAACTGAACCTTACCCACACCGTCCTGAGGAGACGGATGTGGGGGTGGGTCACAGCCCCCCTATGGGGGGGTTCCAGACATCTCACCTCTCGCTCAGCTCGCTGATCAGGTCCAGCTTCTTCAGAACGAGCTGCAGAGGAAGCAGCTCCTCATCTTTGAAGGTTTTCTAGAAGGAGGTTGAGAGCTTCAGCCTGAGGTGCAGAGCAGCCGTCAGGGCGCTAAGAGGCGGCTTACCAGCTGAGTCCCAACGCACAACGCCAGAGACACCACCAGGCGCCGCTCTTTTGTGCTCGGGCCACTCAGGGCATTTTCAGTCAGCACCAGGGAGGAGAGCACATCTAGCCGCTGCTCGCTATACTTCCTGTCAGAGACCACCCTTTTCTTGATGAAAAACAAAAGAAAACCTCAGCGTGACCCGTCCATCTCCAGCACGCCACGGCACAGCTGTCCTTCTGGGTTTACCTTAGCAACGTTGATGGCGCAGAGAGCCTGAGACTGGAGCTGCTGCGTGATGTTGGACACGGAATCAGCTACGACCATGGCGCGGCGGTGAAATGTGTGCTCCACAGCCTGTATTATTTATTTATTTTTGTGTGTGTAGGGGGGTGGGGGTGGGTGTCACATGACTAACTCTGGTTTGAATCAAAGTTGCGGCGAACACAAAAAGAGACAGACCTTCAGGAGCTCCACCAGCCGACAGAGAGCTTTGACAGAGGTCTTGGTCATGGGCCGCTGCATGGACATGTACATGTTCATGGTGGTCTTGATGATGGTGCTGATGCTGTAAGCGTACAGGATGCCCTGTGACACGGAGGGAACACGGCTCAGCATCTGTTACATCACCACATCTGCTCCTATCATGCATCAAAACTCAGTCATGAGAGGTTTTCCTTTGTCAGGCTTGCAGACGTCTTTCCTTCAGTCTGACCTGCACAAAAACGTTGCACCTGCTGCTCAGGTCTTCTGCCAGCTTGTCGCCTTTCGGATCCTTGGAGGGGATGGACTCCATCTTCATCATCCAGGACGTCACAAACACGTAATAGGACTGAACGTCCCTGAAGCAGAATAAGCCTTTTAGTAGAAGATTGTGAACTTCTGGCATCTGTGAAGCTTCAGCTGCACTGACTTGGTTAGCGTGAGAGCTCGCTGCTGCAGGTACACATCCCTCTGCGCTCGGATGCTCTGGAGACTCTTCTTGTCCATCAGTTTGGCTGCAGCCGGGACCTTAGCGACCAGGAAGGTGTCCGGGAACCAGATGATGTTTGCAGACAGAGTGATAGCAGGAACCTGGGAGAACAAAAGAACGAGAAGGTCAGAATGAGGAACAGGAGGCTCAACCAGACACAAAAACCAAGACCAAGAATGCACCTTTTTACAGACATCAAGCAGAGCTTTGTAGAGCTTTTTGTCAACACTCCGGAAAATGTGGAAGTGAAGAACAAAGAGGCTGCAAACGCCGGCATATTTATCTCTCTGGTCTATTTCTAAAGGCTCACCTGAAATACAGAACAAGCACAGAGTCATGACTCAGCCAAAACAGAACCTGCAGGAACGGTAAACCTCAAACATACCGATCTTGGACTCCAGGTTGGTGAAAATGGTGCGAATGTTAAAGGCAAACTCCTCAGCGAAGGCGCTGTTTTTGGCAACGGACACTCCCTCTCCCGGATCATCGAATCTCTGCTCCACACAGGCCTGTCAATCACATCAAAGGTCTTTCAGGAGAGCAAACCATCTGAAGAGCGAGGAACGTGAAGCTCTGTGAGGCTGCCATGGAGCGAACTCTGGCGTCCAATCACCTGCAGAATCATGCCGTCCAGCAGCTGCCCCTCCAGTCTGAGCAGGAGCTTCTCGAAGGGTTTCAGCTTCTCCTCAGGAATGTGGAATTTTCCAGGATTATGATGCACAGACTTCAGTAACCTCAATATAGAACAGTGTTTGTTTGTTTTAGTCAAAGTTTTACATTTTTCATTAAACTTTTGCTAAAAAAAAACTATAAAAATTGTAAAAAAAAAAAAAAACACCTGAATCGGAATTTACCATCAGCTGTGTCAAACACTAAAAAACAGACAGCTGCTGCAGACGAACAGCTGCTGCAGACGGAACGCTGCTGCAGGCGGAACGCTGCTGCAGGCGGAATGCTGCTGCAGGCGGAACACTGCTGCAGACAGACAGTTGTTGCAGACGGAACGCTGCTGCAGGCGGAACGCTGCTGCAGGCGGAACGCTGCTGCAGGCGGAACGCTGCTGCAGGCGGAACGCTGCTGCAGGCGGAACGCTGCTGCAGGCGGAACGCTGCTGCAGGCGGAACGCTGCTGCAGACAGACAGTTGTTGCAGACGGAACGCTGCTGCAGGCGGAACGCTGCTGCAGGCGGAACGCTGCTGCAGGCGGAACGCTGCTGCAGGCGGAACGCTGCTGCAGACGGAACGCTGCTGCAGACGGAACGCTGCTGCAGACGGAACGCTGCTGCAGACGGAACGCTGCTGCAGACGGAACGCTGCTGCAGACGGAACGCTGCTGCAGACGGAACGCTGCTGCAGACGGAACGCTGCTGCAGACAGACAGTTGTTGCAGACGGAACGCTGCTGCAGACGGAACGCTGCTGCAGACGGAACGCTGCTGCAGACGGAACGCTGCTGCAGACGGAACACTGCTGCAGACGGACAGCTGCTGCAGACGGAACGCTGCTGCAGGCGGAACGCTGCTGCAGACGGACAGCTGCTGCAGACGAGCAGCTGCTGCAGACGGGCAGCTGCTGCAGACGGAACGCTGCTGCAGGCGGAACGCTGCTGCAGGCGGAATGCTGCTGCAGGCGGAACACTGCTGCAGACAGACAGTTGTTGCAGACGGAACGCTGCTGCAGGCGGAACGCTGCTGCAGGCGGAACGCTGCTGCAGGCGGAACGCTGCTGCAGGCGGAACGCTGCTGCAGGCGGAACGCTGCTGCAGACAGACAGTTGTTGCAGACGGAACGCTGCTGCAGGCGGAACGCTGCTGCAGGCGGAACGCTGCTGCAGGCGGAACGCTGCTGCAGACGGAACGCTGCTGCAGACGGAACGCTGCTGCAGACGGAACGCTGCTGCAGACAGACAGTTGTTGCAGACGGAACGCTGCTGCAGACGGAACGCTGCTGCAGACGGAACGCTGCTGCAGACAGACAGCGGCTGCAGACGGACAGCGGCTGCAGACGGACAGCGGCTGCAGACGGACAGCGGCTGCAGACGGACAGCGGCTGCAGACGGACAGCGGCTGCAGACGGACAGCGGCTGCAGACGGACAGCGGCTGCTGTCTGCTGGTCGAACAGAACTGATACAAAGTCCATGTCTGCCTCCGTGTATTTTATGCTTTTAAAAGCCTGAAACAGAAAGCATGGAAGAGAAACAGAAGCAGCTTTTTTCATTCATTTCAACATGAAGTTTCATCTGAATCTCCAGGACATTTCCCTTCCATCTCCTCTTCCAGTGATTTCTGTCTCCATGCTTCTTCTATGCGTCTGAAGGTAAATACGGGGCAGATCAGAATATTTGCAGCAAAATCTCACCGTTCTGAACTCATTCCTACAACATGAAGATACTACAGCCTTCAGGCGTTATTTGAACAGCCATAGGTTAGCTTTGCCCCACCTACCCACAGGTGAGTGTCTTCACCTTTTGTACATCTTCCAATGATCTTTGAGGGTGCCGTGGTTTTCCATAATCTCATCGAGCGTTAGCAGCACCACCAACATCTCCCCCAGGTGTTCGTACACCGTCTGTTGAGACACGCCGTGAGAAAAGCAGCAACGTTTTGGTTTTACCTTTATTAAAGTCTGAAAACTCACCTGGAAGTGAACCCCCGACGTCTCAATAACTTTGGGTGCAACCCTTCGATTTAAACAAAGAGAAATCAGGATGTTTGGAGAGAAAAAACACTAAACCCAGAAAAGGATAAACTAGAATCTTTCAATAAAAAGAATTTGTTCAATGATTTAGATTAATACATAATAAAGAGGAATATTCAATAAACAGTAATGAGGAAAAATATGTTTTGTTTGCTGACGCCGTGATTTAACAAAGATATTTACAGTACACTCCAAATATCAGAGGATTTCCTCCATCGTGAGAATGACAAAAGATTTTTTGAACGTTTGATCAGGACGTCCTGGAAGGAGAACCCTTTCTGCAACAATCCCAGCATAAAACAGGAGCGCAGACTGATAATCCACAGCAAAGTGGGACATTCTGGAGGCTACAGGCGTTCGGATGGACAATGCTCATCTCCTCTTTGTCTGATGGAACATCACAACTGCAGATGTTTTGCAGGTGAATCTTCCAGCAGATTTTGGACTGAATCAGTGAGAAGAACCGCTTCCCTCTCTGGATTTAGTCTCTGGTCTTACTTGTTGCTGTTGTAGACGGCAGCCAGCTGATGGACAATGCTGACCACCACCTCGTAGCACCGTGAGACGAAGCAGGACAGCTCCTGTGACACAGAGAAGCTCCTGTTCCATATCCAGTAAACGTCTGCAAACTTAAGTCATAGAGGAGATGCCTTCATGCCCACCTGCAAGAACGAAATGAATCTGCCCATCTGGATCTGCGACTCTCCTTCAACAACGCTGCTTTCAGACACTGTAACACAAACCAGGAGGAACGTTTGTGGAAGAGGGAGAGCTGAGGTCAAAGCTGCAAGAACAGTAGATAACAGACGAGGAATTACCCCCCTCTCCGTAGAACAGTAAGCCGTTATAGAACTTTGTTTCCGCCTGAAAAAGAAACGTCAGTAAATGTGAGCGTGGTACAACCCAAACTGCTGCGGCTGGCGCGGTGCTCACCTCATACTTGAGCTTCTTCACTTCACTGCAGAGAGCCGCATAAACGGTGATCACTTTGTTCAGAACCTGAACGCAACAAAGGAGATGAGGGGAGCAGATCCAGGAGAAGAACTGCAGACAGAAGCTTCTGCTCACCTTGTTATCGGTTTTAATCAACTCCAACAAGGATGACTGTTCACACGGGACGAGCTGAAAAACACCAGACGGAGAGAAGTTTGGCTTCAGCAGCCCTAATGGGACCAACACAGCTCGTTCCAGAACCACTCACCTTCAGAGCGATCGGGTCCAAAGTGAAGTCCCACACGTCTCCGATGGAGTCATCCAGAGCCTCCTCGATGCCCTTCAGCTGAGAGGTGTACTCCTCCAGAAACCTGCTGTAGCTCTTCAGCTGGACCTCCGTGTGGATTTCTGTCAGAAGGAGCGGTGAAGATTAAGAACACCTGAACACAAGCGGAGGTTATTCCAACTCCAGAACCTTCTGCTTTCAAGAGCATCGGTCCTCACATTCCTCCAGCTGGAAAAAGGAGGCGTCATTACGAGCTCGTTCACATGTAAGATGTCAGTGAGCAGCAGTTATTACAAACTTCTGTCAGAAAGTTTCACGTGTTTGAACTCCCATGAAAAAGGCAGCACAATAAGGAAGTTACAGCAGAACCACGGAGGCGCAGAGAACAGTTCTTCCATCGGTATCCTCCAATAAAAAAACTTGTCCTGATTTCTGTTTGTCCTCAAAGTGGAACTCTGCAAGGCTCCGAGTGGGGCAAGTCCTCCCCGGCTTCCGTAAATAACGTTAGCGGAAATCAATCAAACTAAATAATTAGAAACTTCAGTCCGAAACACGTAGAAACAGCAGCTTTGAAGATTTCCACAAATGAAAGTTTAAAATCATTGAATTTGTGCTGCTGTCAAACCAGCTAGCTGTCAGACCTCGGCTAACAAAGTTAGCTCTCACTTTCACGCGCGTGCGTTAACTGCCTGGCCTACATTCGTATACATAAGCATACGAGTACAGAAACAATGCTTTATATAAAAAATAGATTCAAATCCAGCCGATTTCCGCTCAGAACGAAGGAGAAGCCTCTGGCTAGCAAACGGAAACAGCAGTGCGAAGCTAACGTTAGCCCGTCCGTGGATGTTCCTGCGCGCGCGGCTCGGTGACAGACTTACTCTGAGAACCGTCATCAAAACGGTCAAACTCCCAGTCGGGCGCGATGGTTTCCACCGCCATGGTACCAGAACCGACCCGACTAACACGGTGCTGTTAAAAAAATAAAGCTACACGATCTCATGACGGATCTTGTGATTTGCAACGTAGGTGCTCATGGGTAATGCAGTCAAATGGAAACAAACCCATGGCCAAATATTTTCAAGCATTTTGCAAAGCAAAAAGAACTTCTTTTATTTTCATAGTTTAAAAGGAGAAAACCCAAAACATTTTTCCGAGGAAAAAAACGCATGCATGTATGTATGTCTGTATATACAGGTATGTATGTAAGCATACCTACATGTAGGAATGCATGCATACATGTATGTAGGTATGTATGTAAAAAGAACTTACATTTTTTTGACAGTTTGTGCTTTATTTCCGTTTCTTGTTTCCATTTTGATAAAGTGATTTTATAACATTACATTTTTTTTATTTTGTCCGTTTTGCCTGTCTGTTTGTCCACCTCTCTCAGTCCATCCATAACATCTTTTTTCATCTTAAGTTGATGTTTTTGTTGTTTTGTGGGTTATTTTAGGTAATTGTGGACTTTTGCAGGCCATCACATTTTTTGAGTGTGTGTGTGTGTGTGTGTGTGTGGGTGGGGTGGGGGGGTGGGGGGGGGTGATCATTGCATTTAGGGGGCATGCCCCCCCTAGTTACCTCAGTAAAAGCAGTAAAAGCATCTAGTGCCTGCTGGCCCCACCTTGAACATTTAATTAACATGAATTAACATAGATCAACAGCTTCCCCAGAGCCCGCTTTCAGTGGAAAGAGTTTGGACTTCCAACAAGCTCACCCATGATTGGCGACTGTGGTTCCCCTAAAAAAGTGACTCAGACAGACTCGGATCAATCACTGTCGACCAGATTCAAAATGGAGACAGATTAGCCACATTTTACGAGACCCAGAGGTTTTCTATGGGTGACAACAACACCTCTCTTTGTCTAGTGATAATATATGTCAATGATGCAGGCATGTCTGCAGGCGCAAATGTGACACAGGCTTATACCCTGTTGAAGCTTCATTCTTTGAAATGAATGTATTTATTTTTAAGTTTATCTATGTGCCTGCCTGTCCGTCTGTCTTGTTTTTATGTTTTCACTCTTTTTGTGTATCTTTGGTTACTTTTATTTATTTTAAACTTGTCTATCTGTCTATCAATCTCTTTTTTGTCTTTTATTTCCTAACATCTTTTTATTCGTTTTTCTCATACTTTGTATTAATTTTATTTTATTCACTTTTAGGTTTTTCTTTGGTTTAGTTTTTGTGTCTTATTGTTTTTATTTATTTTTTATGAATTTGTGTCACTTTTTTATTTACTTATATTTATGTTTGTCTATCTCTCTGGCTATTTGTTATTTTGAAATTTTTTGTATTTATTAATTTTTTGTACGACGGTTTGTTGGACCTTTCAGAGAGTGGAAGCACACGGGTTCCAGGATCACTTGACCAAAAAAGCTTAAGAAATCAAACTTTTTCCACTTGGAATCAGTTAATCTCTGTATGTTAAAGTTTTTTTGACATAAAAAGTATTAGCAAATTTCCATTACTTACAACCATGCAGATATTTAGGGAAAAAACATTAACCCAAACAAAATGACTGTTACAATCTGAAGTTTAAAATCTGATTCACTGCAAAGTGTTCCTTAACCTTCGTCAGAATTTGTATATTAAGAGTATATGAAGGAATGATGGATTTCTGTGGGGATTAGCCACTTAGCTCTAAAGCACTTTTTCAGTTCATTTGGAAAAATTAAGGCGATCAGTTTGAGTGCTATAAGTCGCTCACATTCGCAGAAGAACGGTTCATCTGTGAACTCAGGGAATGAAAAACTATTTCCATAAATCCTTCTGGGTGGAAAAGGGTGAAAGCATGAGTTCTGCGTGTTTAGGGAGAGTTGCTCTATAGTGGAACAAGGCTTTCAGTCAACGTTCCAAACAGCAGCAGAATGCATGTGTGTGCATTTAAAGCCACTGTGGAGGCTGGACGCAGCACTCAGAGGACTGCAGGGTTGTGCAGCGCAGCAGACAACTTCCCAGAGCTGCTGCACTAAAGTAAGGACTTCTGTTTCTGTCAGTCAAATAGATTTGTTCTCCGGAAATTGATGTTTCAGACAGACAGTGACAGTGAAGGCATTTCGGTATAATTTTGTTATAATCCGTTCCTAAATGAGTATAACTGTGGACATGGATGCGGCTGCTTCTTCAGACGCTGCTGCGTTTTCTGTTCGCATGATCTTTCTTTGCCTTTCACCTTCATGAAATCTTCTCTGGGTTTTGAAATCTCAGTTTAAGTTTTCTGTTCTCCAGAGCAGCTGGACTACAGGTGGATCTAGAAGATATTTTGCTGCTCGTCGTTGGCTCCTTCAGTTCTGAGAAACTTTATGGTGTAGTTTCCCTGCAGAACAGAATCCTGTGAAAACACTACAGAGCTGATGGAGAATCTTCACGAGACTGTAAAAGATTGAAATGTCAATTTATTTATAAAAAGGTTACTTCCTACACATTCATGAAACGTTAAAAACTCTTATTTGAATCCAGATTCCATGGCATCTTTTTTATTTTGGTGTTTTTAGTTCTTAAATGTTGTCCTCTTGATTAATGGCTAAACTGACGAAAATAAAAATTTTCCGTTTCTTTAGGGTAAACTTCTCTTCAGATTTAGCTTTATTTAGGAACAGACCAAACACTGGTCAGAAAAAATCTGCTCATTTTTAACATTTTAATCTTGGTTATGTGATAACTGGTCATCTGTCAGGGATTTCAAAATAGTGGCACAGTTCATGTCAGACAAGCCAGCCTCAGTGCTGCGATGGCAGGAGGCCTGAGGAATGATAATGCAGGCGATCCGTGCCATCAGGTGACCTTTGGAGCAACAAGCTGCTCTGTTTTCAGAAATGTTGGTCTGTTCCACCGAATGAGAACCAAAGAGGGATTCAGAGGTTTTTCAAAACGTTAACACTTTTAATCTACGTGATAAACCTGGACCAAGACTTTTCTAACCACGGATTTTTGTCATCACTAAAGTATGATGTTGAAAAAATACTGCAACATTTAGAGCAAATATTTAAGTTCTAGAATATAACAGAAACAGCTGTGTTGTTCCTTCAGATTTTCTTTTGAATTTTAAAAACTTTTTTTTGAGACCTTCGGGTTTTAAAGCACAACTAAAACTTGTTTTCCTTCTCTTTAGACCATCATCTGGACCCGGCACGTCTAAACTTTCTACCATGGTTGTCCCCAAACCCCCAAATAACAAACATTCTGAAAGTGAAACAGCTTCAGACTTTTCCATCATGA
Organism: Oryzias celebensis; assembly: GCA_014656515.1. Taxonomy (NCBI): domain Eukaryota; kingdom Metazoa; phylum Chordata; class Actinopteri; order Beloniformes; family Adrianichthyidae; genus Oryzias; species Oryzias celebensis. Next base: position 1,459,328 of record BNCR01000006.1, read on the forward strand.
ATATCTCTGACAGAATAAAACATTTGAATTTTGTTAAAAATCCTTCACTGACTGATGCAGTCGTCCAGTTTGAGCCTCGGGAATGCTCTGAGACGGATTCTCTGCTCTCCAACCGAACCCAAAGATCCACGACGGGAAAGGACGCAGGCCGTTCAGCAGAATCCCTGTGCTCTATGGTGCTGCAGATCCTGGTGCCGTTTCTGCTGGCCGGCCTTGGCACAGTTTCTGCTGGAATGCTGCTTGATGTGGTTCAGGTAAAGAAACTGAGGGAGGATTATAGTGGATGTGCAGAGAGATGGTGTGAGAAGACAAACATTAAAAACAGAGGAAGTCCCAACGGATGCTGTGAGGAAAATTGAAGTTCAAGTCCCATAATTGAGTGTGAAATTTGTTTTCTGCACTTGCCCCACCTCCTGGGGGAATGGTGGGCTGCAGACAAGGATGCCTTCATGGCAACCATTTTTAGAGCCTTTGCTGTGACTCGATCACAACCTACCAGTCTTAGGGTTGACACTCCACCACAAGGCCACTGAGTTGTCAGTGACTCTGAAAAGTGATGGTCAGGACATTTTCATGGAGTAGTTTTGTTTTTAGGGAGTTGTGTTGACTCTAACAAACAAAGGCCCTCTCCACATAAAGATGTTTACATGAACAGCTGTTTACTGCGTGTGTTTTGTGGCAGAGCTGGGACGTGTTCCTGGACGTCACAGAGATCTTCATCCTGATTCCTGCTGTTTTAGGCATGAAGGGGAACCTGGAAATGACCCTGGCCTCAAGGCTTTCCACTGCGGTGAGATGACGAGCCGTCTTTGGACAACTTCGGTTCACAACTTCACAGTTTGGTGAAAACTACAGACTGTATGTGAGAACTGGACTGAGTGATGTCATTCAGAGAAAATGGTTTACTTCCAGCTCCAACCACATGAAGTCAAGTCAGTTGCCATTTTTTTGTGATACAGACGTCACCATGTTGGTGCCAGATAACGTCAGTACCATTTCTATTCACAACATCGAGACGAGATCATGATAAATTAAATCTCTTTAAAGAAAAGAAATACCCTTTTTGTTCAAAGACATATATACAAATGTCATTAAAACATGAGTAAGGAAGAGCTACTTATTATTGGGGAGAACCATGTTGCTTAAAAGTGTAGATCAGGGAAAGGTCAGAGTAGACTCAGCAGGGATGGGATTCAAATGTGATTTGGAAGGATCTCACACTCATTTAAGAAAAGAAGAACCAGTTTCAATTGTTTTGCAGACACATGGCATCTGTTTGATCTCGTGATAGAGATGAGAATAGTTGTTCAACAAGAAAGCCCCTCCAGGTTGTGGTCACCCATAGATAAAACTTTAATGATGCGGGACTAAACGGCAGGATGTTCCTATAAGGTTTTTGTGTTTATCTCATTTACCATGCATGGTAAACGCAGAGGATATTAAGAGATCAGGTTTATTTATGACCTCAACAAAAACATTGGTGATCACGTCTCCGTGTTTGGATTCATAAGATCATTAAGAGACTCTGCGTTCAGTGAGCTTCAGTCCCACTGAAAGGTGGCAGCTTCAGTGGTATTCAGTCCCTGGTTGACGCGATGCAGCAACCTCCCAGATTTTAGATTTTTTAACCCTAGCCTGCGGCGCCCGCTGCTCAAATTGCGTTGCTGCCAGTCCTTTACATCGTGCCCACCGCTCAAATCACACAACTGGCTGCCTCCGCCGCTCGAGTCACGCTTGGTGTGAACGCAGCTTAAAACAGGGTTGGTCAGCCCTGTTTTAAGGTTTGTAAAAATACGGGATTAGTACATATTATTTTTAGTTTGGGCTGTTGCTGAGCGAGGTCAATGCTGAGTCCTTGTTTAAACAGTCGTGTCATCTTGAGTAACGGCTGCGCTCCAGATGTTTTCTATCAATGTGTATTTTCCCTTCTCAGAAGAGAACGTGGAATGTTTTTTACACCAGAGGAGAACTTCTTTAGACTCAGTACATAGGTCAAACAGAGTTTTAAACAGCAGTTAACATGATAATAAAAACAAATACACAATTTCAACAGAATGACTCCAAACCGAGTGGCTGTCATTCAGGCATCGTTGAGAATTTAATTGTCCATAATGTCAACAATATCCAATTCTACAGTGTTGCACTTAGATGACTTTCTTTTATTTTTTGGCGCTGTGATCCAGTTGGGGCAGACAATTGAAAAAGAGGCAGAGCTGCCGGGAAATGCTCCCGGGAGCTGATCTTTTAAACATTTATTTTATTTTAATATAAAATATTTTAGTTTTTTGATAATGAATTTCAAGGTTTACAATCTAGGAGTAAAAAAAGCGTAGAAAAAAAACAAATTAATTAGATCTAAATTAACCCCTCTGCAAACCATTGCCTTAACAGGGTGGAGTGGTTTGAGAGCTCAAGTGATTCTAGGAGCTAAGCTGTCTGGGGCTTTTGCCCATGGTTGGGTCTCCAATGGTAGACAGGTCCTGGGTGACGAGCCAGACAAAGAGCAGTTCAAAAACTCTTATGAGAAGACAAAACACAGATCCAGTAACTTTGTTACCTGGGCCCCACTATGTAGCCATTCCTGGGGTTGGAGCTCACAGGCGAGCGGGTCCAGTCCAAAGAAACGACATGGGATTACTCTCCCGTGGGCCCACCACCCGCAGAAGCATTCAGAAGGGGTGAGTGCAATTTGGTTTGGGTGTCAGTCAAAGGCGGTTGCCTTGGTGGCCCGAACCGCGGTCATGGAACTTGGCTTTTGAGACATGGAACGTCTCCTCTTTGGGAGGGAAAAAGCCTGAGCTTGTGCAAGAGGTTGAGAGGTATCGGCTAGTTATAGTTGGGCTCACCTCCACTCACAGGGCACTGAAACTCAGTCAATCGAGAAGGGTTGGACTCTCTACCATTCTGGAGTTGCACATGATGAGAGGCAGCAGGCTGATGTTGGTCTACTCGTGAGCCCCTAGCTCAACTGTCAAGTGTTGGAGTTGACCCCAGTGGACAAGAGGGTTGTGTCCCTTCAAGTAGGGGACAGGTTTCTGATCGTGGTTTCGGTCTACGGATCAAACAGCAGTTAAAAGTACCCAGCCTTCTTGGTGTCTCTCAAAATGGTACTGGAAAATGCCCCAATAGGGTACTCCATTGTCCTCCTCTGGGTCTTCATGTGGCCATTGTGGGGACTCACATGGACAATGGCAGTGATACCTGTAGGGCTGTGATTGTTAGGGTTGGCTTCCCTGATCTGAACCCGAACTGTGTTTTGTTGTTGGACTTTGTGCTCGTCATTGTTTGTCCATAACAAACACTATGTTTGAGCACAAGCGTGTCCATCAATACACATGGCATCAGGACACTCTCCGCAGGAGATCGATCATTGACTTTTTAGTCATTGACACTCGGGTAAAGAGAGTGGCAGAGCTGTCCACTAATCAATAATTAGTGGTGAGCTGGATCTGCTGGGGGAAGACTTGGCAGACCTAAATGTACTGTGAGGGTCTGCTGGGAACGTCTGGCTGAGCGCTCTGAGGCCATGGAGAAGGATTGTCAGTCGGCCTCAAAGAGATTCTGGACATCTCAGAAGATGAAAATAGTTTTCTACAGGCACTGTGTCGAAGGTGCGAGCGATTTTAGGTAGAAAGAGTTGATTTTTTATGATAGCTTTTATCCCTTCTTTCAACTGACGTTATTCTTCCTAAACCGCCAGCCATTTTATTACGCCTACCCTTCATACGGTCCTGGACTACAAGACTGAGGGGACCCTGGACGGTATAACAAGTAAGGAGCAGCCCAGAGTCTCCTGTAGTCGGAGTTATTCGTAGTTCACTCCTCACCCACTAGGGGTGGACTAAAGGACGCTGCGTGCTTCATTTAGAAGACTCTTTACGAGTGAAGAGATTTATTTCAGCTGTTTAAAAGATTTCACAGAAGAAAATTCCTTGTCATAATTCGAGAGTCAATCCTCATGTGCATCCCCAAGCATTTTGTGTCCCTTCTAAGGTTCACCTTTACCAGTAATTCAAGCCAGCAAGGGACTAACCAGAGATATGAAGAGATGATCCTTGTAGAAGTAGGCACAACGGAGAGCAGAGGCTTTGTCTTTTAGGAGCTTTTATTTGAGCAGTGGAGCAGATGATCGCAGCGAGATGGAGCCGTGAGTCGAGCTGAGATGAGTCTCGTAAGGAAGCGTGAGCAGAAGCTGGCTCACAGGCTCTCATCTCGCACATTTATACAATGTTCACACGTCAATTCATGCTTATACAGAAGGCTCATGACAACAGCAAGTTCATCATCAGGGCAGTAAAATGCGTAAATCAAATAGCTATGACGAAAATAAGTTCATTAAAATGCGCAAGTCAAATGACTATGACACAAACAGAACATTCATGACATAATTAAATGATAATATAATGCGTAAGCTGCATAGCTATGATGGTAATAAGTGCGTAGGCGGAATACATATGACATGTTTAACCTTTCCATGTTCGTGAAAGAGGCAACCATGACGACAATCCATCATTACAGTGCGTTATACTTTTTCCTAAAAAGGACTTCCCTTCCGTTTAGGACTTCCGGGGTTACGTGAGTTTATTGCGCAAGCCATCTTTTATTCAGCGTAAGCCATTGTACAGCTTGTTGGTGATGCGTCTCCACCCTATTCTGTGACATCAATTGGGATTCTTCTGACATCAATGCATTCTTTCTCAAACATCCCCAACACACTGTTTTCAGTGTGGGGAGCTGACTTCAAATGGGGACATTGCTGGGTGGATCTCCTCAAATTCCTAAGATAGTTGATGAGCTCCTTGCTGGCAAGGCTCCAGTAGTGAATGAAGTCCGCCCTCAAGTGTCTGGATGCTGTGGGAGTGTCTTGGCTGACACGTCTCTGCAGCATCGCGTGGCAGTCGGGAACTGTACCACTGGACTGGCAGAAAGGGGTGGTGGTTCCCCTTTTCAAGAAGGGGGACCAGAGGGTGTGTTCCAACTACTGGGGAATCACACTCCTCAGCCTCCCTGGGAAAGTCTATGCCAGGATACTGGAGAGGAGTCCAGCCAAAAGTCCCCAGATGGAGGAGTTGAAGTATAGGGTGAGAAGCTCGGTCACCCGGACAGGGCTCGGAGTAGAGCCGCTGCTCCTCCATATCGAGAGGAGTCAGTTGAGGTGGCTTGGGCATCTCGGACACCGGGGAAGGAATGACCCACTGGGTGGAGGCCCGGGGAAGACCCAGGACACGCTGGAGAGCTTATGTTTCCCAGGTGGCCTGGGAATGCCTTGTGACATCTTTGCTTAGTCTAATGCCCCCATGTCTCGATTCTGGATGAGTGGAAGAAAATGGAGATGGAGATCTAAATCAGTTTGCTTGTCACAACTGTCACAATGTTGGTCACAAGCAGAAAGTGGGGTAATTTTTACGCATGCGTGGATGGATCTGTTAGCAGTTACAGATAGGTAGAAACAATGCCTTTTTAGTAACATGGTAAAATTTCTACCTACTTTCTGATGCTTTTGCGGTGACATTGAAAGCTCCACCCACGTCCCGCTCCTATTATGACTTATTTTTGGTCACAGGAATTCACACACACACAAGCGCGCCTGCACGTCGCACACGCAACGTCGGGGGGAATATACCACTTGGCAGAGGTGTGGACTCAAGTCACATGACTTGAACTGGAGTCATGAATTTGACAACTTTAGACTCGACTTGGACTTTCACAGCCTGTCTTATGACTTGACTTGAAATTTAACATCAATAACTGGTCACTTTAGCTCTCTGACTCGGAGAGACTTGCTATTTTTTTTTCAAAATCCAAAGATTAAAAAGCATATTGACAAAGCCCACAACACAATCTCTCTGTTTAAATTTGTGTTTGATGTCAGCACAACATCCAATCAAATGAGGGCCACGTTGGTTTCATCTGACAACGCAACCAATCAAATTTCAGAAACACATAATGCTGTTAAAAGCCTGGGATCTGGGGGGGGTTTCAATCCGGGGATCTTGGTTGTTTTCTGATGGAAATCCAGCAAACGTTTTACAGAAAATTCACATAGGTCCTGCGTGAAGAACTTTTTTTTTTGCTCATTTTTTTTTGGTCGGTGTTGTGTTTTGGTAAAAAAAAAAAAGCTATCCTTCTTTCTCTGGTTTCTTAGTCCTTCTACAAATACAACATTTAGTTTTACATTTAACATTTCTGTTTTAAATCCTACTTTTATTTGTGTTAAATGCAGAATTCCTCCTCTTAACTTAGTGGTCAAAAATACATGCCTGTGACCCTGTGACGTATTCTTGACGGTACCAGGGGAAATGTTGTATCCTGGACAAAGAAAAGTCATATACAAAACAAAGACACATCATATTCACAACAGAAATGTTAAACATTAAACAAAATGTTGTTTTCATATTTGTTGTTTTGTTTTTTGGAGTCAGGATCAAGCGCACCTTTGTGGGTCACCACTTTGAAGTTGGTAACAAACGACAAGAGATTGTTGGTTTGAGGGAGGAGTCAGGCCATTCATGTTAAAATGGAGCAGCCCTTTGATGACAAAGTAGAACTTTACCATCACCTATCTCCTATTTACAATGCAGCTCTTTCAACAGTCCCAAGACACTTCACTCTGAGTGCGCACGCGAGGGTCAGGGGTGTTTGCTCTGAGCGCATGTGGGATTAAATTCACCTAAACACTAAAGAAAAATGCAGTAAGAGACCACAACAATATGCAGAGTTTCTAATGCATAAGGGAGAAACAAGCATGCTGGGAAGAAACCACCAACCATGTTCTCCAAAGGAATGGCCGTCTCCTGCTCCTTTGATTGAAAATTCAAGTGGGAGATTATAACATTCAAACAGAGTCATATAACTGACCTTAGGAGGAATGTTTCAGTTCCAACAGCACCGTTCCTTATCTGCTAAGGACAGTGAGTTGTAAAAAGCCCTCATCTTAGTTTGGGGAAAGAATGAGGTCATGAAACACAGAAGAAAACAACTGTTGCTAAGAGGTAAAAAGGTAATCTATAAACAGGAATTGCAATTCCTGACATAAATTGCATTTGTTTGCTGAAAGCAAAACTCATTTTAAACATTTACAAGCTGCACGTGTTAAAGACCTTCTGTACAACTGGCACATAAAGTTTCATTCATGTGGGTCAATTACTTTTGGAGATATAAAGGGAGACACATTGGAATATTTTCTAGCCCCACCTATGGGAGCAGGGTTTTGAATGCTATTGTGCTTAATTATTTTATATTGAGAGAGTAGGCTGTAGAATTTGGTACGCTTACGGGAATTTGTGAAGGGGCTGCAGGGTTGCAAACTTGACAAACACTCTCGTCTTTTGTTGTGGAAAAACAGTATGGAATTTTGAAAAATGAGCAGTACCACTGGATTTGTAGTAGTCTGAATAAGAAAGATTCAGAATTATGTAAAGATTGTAAAAACTATGAGGCATAGGGGCTCAAAAGAGTGTTTTGAGAAAAATTGTAAATTGCGACAACAACTTATGAGGTAGAGATGGCTGATACACATTCACTATTATCCTAGTATCCAGTGAATCATAGGGGGATAAAAGTGTTTTCCTACGACTAATGCTCTGGAAGATTAAGGCCCCAAAACTTTTTTTCTCCAACTTACCACCAGGTGGCGCAATAGAGCTAGAAATCTTATAGCATGGATACATTCCTCTGAAGTTTCATAGCATTAGGCATAGCATTTTTCAAGATCTGGGTCTTTAAAATTTTGTTTTAAATTCATATAAAATCACCCATAATACTGAATGGTACTAAATTGTAATTCAATGATCTCACCAAGGACCTTTACAAACTAAAAGTTGTTGCATGTTGATATCTGCATTGGTTTAGGAGAAACAAGGACTTATCAAAAGTTAGAAATTCCTCTGTAAGTCACCACTAGGTGACGTAAGACGGCTAGTTTTATTCTTTTAGTCTTACTGGATCCTAATTACATCCAAACTACAAAATCTGGGATATGTACCTAAAGCAGCTATTGAAATATTGCACAAAACGCAGTGGCAGCTGTTGCAGCGCCACCTATTGGGCAGTCATTACAAAACTTTGTGCAACCACTTAGCACACCCTAAGGATGTTATACAACAATATTAGTGAGTATCTGGTTTAATGAAAAAGGACTTAAACCACTGTAAAGTTTACAACCACACCCTACTAATTTGCATTGTGTTCTGTACAAAAACGTTACATCACTGCGCAAAATGAGTGGCACCGTTGGATCCAGGGTACTCCAAATAGGGTAAATACAGAATTTTGTAAAGTTTGAGTGAAGTGTGTTGAATTGGGAGCCAAAAAAGTGTTTTTTGAAAAATCCAAAATGGCGGAAAATCTAGTTGGACGGAAGTGGGCGGTCCTAGAGGCAAAATGTTTTTCTCCATCCAAGGAAAAAAAACTTTACTTTTCCTGTAACGTATGCGAGGCCTAGGCCCAAGCACATTTTGTACTTCCATTGACCACCTGGTGGCGCTATAGAGCTACAATTATTACAGCATAGAAAACAACCCATGAAGTTATGTCAGAAAATCTTGTAGCATTATGTTCAGTACTTTTTGAGATATAAGCCTTCAAAAAATGTCTATTCATTTCCCATGGGGAAATGTTTTCATAAAAATATCAAATCAATAACAATTCCAATTGCAAGCAAATGTAATACCACACTATTCCCAATAAAGGTTTACAAACTACAGTTGAAATCATTGTAATATTTAACAAAACTGTAGGAGAAGAAGCACTTTAAACATTTTGACGGAATATAATATAACAAACAGACGACTAGAGTGACATCAAACCTAAGCTTGGAATCCCCTTATCATCACATTGTGATGCAAGGCTAACACGCAAACTATAGCTTGAGTTAACATTTGAAAACACATTTAAACAATGATAAAAAATAAAGAATTGCTTTCACACACCCATTTTTTGGCAGAAAGTGAGGATGACTTTGAAAACCTGCTAATTTGAGCGAACGTTTCCAACATTTCTTCATGGCAGTTTTCATTTTAGCCGCTTGCAATCTTCTTTCAAACTCATTGTATTCCTGTAAAACATAATGTTCCAGAAGAAGAGAAATAAAAAGACGAGCTGCTGGATGACTGCCATTGTTGTTGCTTTTCTAGTTGTCGCACAACAATGACACAAAACGCGCTAGTGGTCTACAGCACGCCTGCGCAGTGAAAACGAACTGCTCAGTGGAAGCAAAGCTTAACTGAGTGGAAACGCTTGGCAGAATTAACTGGACTGGACCGAATCACTCTTTACTGTACCGCACTGGACCTCTTAGTGGAAACAAGACAAACAATGCCAAACACGACGGTGGGACTATTATAATGTGGGTTGGTTTTGCTGCAGTATGCGGTCAACCTGGAGCGTCACTGATGAATCCTCATAAAACTCTGTCACAGTCATGAAGGTTTGAAAAGCTTCACTGATGATGAGTTTGTTATTGGAGACATTGAGAGATAATTGTTGCTTTCAGGTGAATGCAGGAAAAATGGAAACTTCCAAAGAGAAGTGGGAGCTGATCCTTGGAAACCTGGCACTGAAACAGGTACGTTGTTGAATTTAAGGGAAGAACAAGTTCTTTCTGTCTGAACTGAGGAAGAGGATTTGTCTTCGTCTGTTATACAGCTTCAAGCTACACTTCTGGGCTCGTTAGCTTCGTTCCTGGCAATTCTCCTGGGCTGGATGGCAGAAGGAGAGTTTTCCCTCCAACATGTCGTGTTGCTGTGTTCCACAAGTATCTCCACAGCCTTTGTGGCCTCGCTGCTGCAAGGTAACTCAGGAAATCCCTGTCATCCTGAAGCTCAGCTACGGCTTGAACTGCCTGGATTTCTCTGGTTTTGTCATTCACACTCATTTGATAGGAATGATTTATGTTAGGAGGAGATGGTGATGGTGTTGAGGAAAAATGAACTTGAAAAAAGAATGAATTTGAGGACATGACATCAGCGCATTGCTCAAACCTTTCTGTCTTTCTTCCTTCAATAACAAAACCTTGTATGTTTTAGCAAATGTCATCAGGGAAGCCCGGCGGCACTCGTGCTTCCTACATATCTCTACCTGGAAGCTCAAAACACTGACTGTAGAAACAGGACATTTTGCTTATCCTTTACAGGAACGAGTGCTCAAAACAGTAGTTAATCATGGAGGCCACTGCAAGATCATATCTGCAGATGTTCCTACAGGCTCTCTATGAATGAAGGAGCAGATCGAATGTTTGCTGTGGCTGTAGGGTTTTGGTGAGCTCTGGAGCAGCTTCAGTCAGAGATCCTCTGGCAGCATTCAGTGTCTTTCAAGGCTGTAGCAACGTCTCAGCCTTTAGGAGTGTCTGTCTGTCAGTCTGATGACTGGACCAACAAATGTTATGGATGACACATAATCCACAAGGGTTAACAGCTAACAAGCTCAGCAGAACCTCAGACAATAAACTGAGGGTTAAAAAAGATATTTTCAAACTTTAAATGAGCGGTTTGCTTGTTTTTGACCTAACCTGTCTGCTTCATGTGAAGATGACGCATTAAATCTAGTCTTTTTACATGTTTGTGTTTACCATTAAATTTGGGGGTTTTGTGCGTCTGGCTCTCCAGGTGTCATCATGGTTGGAGTGATCATTGGCTGCAAAAGGATGAACATCAACCCGGACAATGTGGCCACGCCCATGGCCGCCAGCTTCGGGGACCTCATCACGCTGTCCTTACTGGCCTGTTGCAGTCACTGGTTCTACTCCTTCATGAGTGAGGCGATCAGGTTTTCATGGACCTGCAGTTTTCCCTTTTGCCAGCAGATGGCGGCTGTTCTCAGCATCCAGATGTTCACAGATTCAGGTGATGTCCTGATGTTGAGCAAAGTTCCTCTTTCTGTTGCAGACTTCTATCCGTATGTGTTGTACCTGGTCAACCTGTCGTACATCTGTCTGATCCCAGTCTGGGTGGCCATCTCCTCCAAACACCCGGCCAGCCTCCTCCTGCTCCGGACAGGCTGGGAGCCAATCGTTACAGCCATGGTCATCAGCAGGTGACCTTCTCATCCCAAACATCTACAAAGACATAATATCAAGTAATTTACGCCAGAATTTAGGGTTAACAGAAGTCTTATCTATAAAAAAATAATACATTTGGGGACTTTCAGACTTTACTCAATGTTCATTGGTTTATTGGTGGAGCCTAAGGATCCTTTAAGAGTTGTGTGTCTGAGTGTGTGTGTGTGTGTGAGTGCGTGTGTGTGTGTGTGCGTGAGTGTGTGTGTGTGTGCGTGAGTGTGTGTGTGTGTGTGTGTGCGTGAGTGTGTGTGTGTGTGTGTGTGTCAGTTTGTTTAAGTGACTGAATATAACCATGTCAGAAGAAAAATAATGTTTTGATTAAATAATGTTTAATGTTTTTTCTTCAGACTAAAGATTTGCACTGAAATTGAATCGTTTTAATCCTTTTTTTGAGTTTTCTAGTTTATTGACCTCTCAGTGTTTTGTGGATTTTGTTTTTTGATTTTAGTATGGGAGGACTCATTCTGGACAAAACCGTGTCCAATCAGAATTTGTCTGGAGTCTTGCTTTACGCTCCGGTCATCAACGGTGAGTTGGTTTTCTTGCGTTTTTATGATTACACAGCTATTTTGATGAAACAAACACAAAAGATTTTTGTCAGATTTAGAAATGTGAGTCAAATGCAGGAAAATCCTGCTAATTGAATGAATAGGAACCTGTTGAAAGCAGATGTGGAAGTTCTTGACCAGCTGTTCGCTTTCATGTTTTTTGTGTTTTTGTGTTAATGGTTTTGTATATTTCAAAATACCTGCAGAAAAAAATCCAAAAACATCTAAAACGTCTGAAATTGGTTAACTGCCTCATGTTCAAGTTTGTGGCTCTGAGTAACCCTGTCACTTCTTTGATTCGTTTCATGAACTTTTTTTTAGCTTTTAAGGTAAAGTCTGTTTGTAGGATTTTTTTCTGTCGCTGGTTTTTTACTGACGTCGGTTTTGTTCTGTTTAAAGCTGTTTTAAAGGAGCAGTGTGATGTACTTTATTCAGGACTCAGCAGACGTGGCTGTGGTTCACAGATTTCTTTTTCAAAGGTATAGCGAGAAGAATCCTTGTTCACCTGTTCTGTTGAGTCTGAAGAACAGAAGAAGTTTATGGTTGGAGGTCTGACGCTCTGCTGACGGAACAGCTCCCTCAGTCTAGAAAAACAACCCAGTGAGAAATGGTTGTTTTCCGATGAGCTTGTTGTTCTCACAGGAGCTGGTTTGGAAAACTTTCTCTCCTCTTTTCAGGTGTCGGGGGAAACCTCGTCTCCATACAATCAAGTCGCATTTCAACAAATTTGCATCTGAATTCCCCCCTCGGGGAGCTTCCTGAGGAACACAGAGGCTGCTTCAACCCGTGCCACATCTTCTTTGGTCCAGGTATGAATCAAAAAATCAAAGCAGCCAAAGATCTGCTGTGCTGGTGTCATAATCTGTCTGTGAACTTGACCACAGGAGCAAACCACCAATCAGCTCGGGTTCTGCTTCTCCTGGTGCTCCCTGGTCAGCTGCTCTTCTTGTTCACTGTTTACCTGATGAAAGGAGGTCTGGCTGTCCCCAGTCCTCTCCTCACCCTCTTCTACTTGTCTGCATCACTCCTTCAGGTGAAGCCTTCATGCCGTGAGGGTCCTTGTGTTCAGTTGGGCTGTAACTCTGTCTCCGCCCGTCTCAGGTCTTCCTGCTGCTGTGTCTGGCAGACTGCATGGTCCACCGTCTGTGGCGGCGGGGAAAAGATCCCGACTCCTATGCCATACCGTACCTCACAGCCCTGGGGGATCTTCTGGGCACCGCTCTCACCTCTCTTGCTGTTTTCCTGCTGTGGTGCATAGGTGACTCAGGCAGCGTGTAGAATGTAAAGAAAACTAAATGTAAAGCTGGAGAAAGAGAGTCCAGAATCTGACTTCTGCTGCAGGGGTCTGCTTCTTCGAGAACAAAACAGACCATCTTCACAGCATCCGAACAACCAGACATGATTGAACCAAGAAGTAAAAAGCCCCTCTGGTCCTGCTTGTGTGGTACTTTCCACATTCTGCTTTACTATTGATGTGATGATCTGAACATCTGTACCCTCTGGTAACCCTCAATGTCTTCAGCTCGCCATGAAAGTTTTATATGGCCTCATGGGTCAAACTTCCAGCTGACTTTTGACTCCTAAAAGACGGAATTTAAAGTTCAGACCAACAACCTCAGTTCACTTTACAGGACTAGAAGCAGAATCCTCCAGAAAAGAGAAGTCCTTACGCAGCACATATGCTTTGATGCATGTTTCATGTTTTTATCAAAAGCATCGTTTTATCACAGCTTTTTTATGTGTTTTCATATTTTTGTTTAACTTTTAAGCTACGTATAAGTAAAGAACGAAAGTTTGGAAAAAGCATTTTCTAGTGAATAAATAAATGCTTGAGTGTTGTTAGTACATTTCTCAGCCACATTCATTGGTGACGCCTCTTTACGCCAACTTTTCTTTACTATGGTGGTGGTGGTGGTGGTGGTGGGGGGTGGGGGATGGGGGTGGGGGGGGTGGGACCAACTTGATATTTCCAGGTTGTAAAGAGTTAAAAATAAGGAGATTTTCTTGATTGTTAGTGAATTCAAGGATTCTTTACAGTGACTCTGGTCGCTGGCCAGCTAATTATGAAGCAAATGTAACAAGAAAATGCCGATGTGATGACAAAAGTTCTTAAAACTGTCTGGGAGATTGTTGCTATGGGAACGCCTGTGTGGTCGGTCAAATTCATTGACTGTATCTGAAAACTGGAGCGAGTGATGTCACCTGCAGAAGAGGCTTTAATCAAATGAAGTCAATTCAGTCACCATTTTGCCACGCTGACACCGCCATGTTGAAGCCGGACACTGTCAGTAAGCACAGATGGGTCCAAAAATGTTCAATCAATGGTTTGGAACGTTTGATGCGACGCCATCATTTCTGTCCAGCAGCGGGCTGGTATGTCACACGCGTGCAGTCAGCTCCTCAGACTGTGAGGCGTCGCCATTATGGCGTGGCTGAGTGCTGGAGCTGCACTGAGCTGAGAGAGGCAAAGACAACATCTTTACTGTGTCCTTGTTTTTCATTTTTAGTGGTTGCGTTCCGCCCAAGGACACCAACCAGATTACAAAGTCTAAACATAATCCATCTGCAATATCAAGGACTGTTTAAAAGGCTTCTAGCTGTGTGGGGGGGTCTGTTCTCTCATCCAGCCCATTTAGTAATGCTCACTGCAAGTACAACTTTGAAACCCTCACCAGCACAAAGCAGAAGCTTTTTCTGAATGATTCTTCCAAAAGCCTCTTGCAGACCAAACACGGTCATGTCTCATCAACAGCAGCTGTCGGCCGGACTCGCAGACAGAGTTTCGAACAAATCTTATTAGTGTTGCACCAGGGTCCAAACATGACTGAAAACTAAGGCTGGGCAATAGTGCACTTTTTTCTATCACAATATACTTTTCTTCATATCAGGTGCTAGCAATTTGTACATCATACATATAAACCAAATAACAAAATCTGTCAAAATGTAATGCTATGGAACTCATTAGAGAAATGTGTCATCATCAGCAGGTTGTTTAGATTGAAATCTTTATTTCCTATCATATTTTAGATATAACAGATGCACTGGAGGAACATGTTAGTTTTTTTAGATAAGAAAAGTCATAAATATGACAAATTAAACTGAACATTAAAGCAAAAGCTTTCAAGTTTCAAAAGAGAACATCAATAACTGCTTGATCAATTCAATTTAAATCAAACAGAACAAACATCAAATTAACAAACATTTTTGTCAACATGCTGTGAATAATCTAGGATCTAAAAGCAAATTCTCTGAATTTCTTCTGGTAGTTTAGCCTGTTGCTGCTAAAAAGGTCTGAACTTTGTTGTTTTTCTGGAGCAGCTTTTGCCCAGAACAAGGTCAGTACGCACCCGCCTGCTGGACTATTACACCCACTGTCCATCCCGGGTCGGCCATGGTCGCACATTGCTCTGGACTTTGTGACCGGCCTACCTCCTTCTGTCGGGAGAACCGTTATTCTGACTATTGTGGACCGTTTCTCTAAGGCTGCTCATTTTGTGGCTCTAACCAAACTCCCATCTGCTGCAGAGACAGCTAGACTGGTCATTAAACACGTCTTCAGGCTGCACGGCATTCCCACAGACATGGTGTCGGATCGTGGTCCTCAGTTCATCTCACAAGTCTGGAAGGCGTTCTGTGGGGCCTTTGGGACTACTGCCAGCCTGTCTTCTGGTTTTCATCCACAGACTAATGGTCAGGCGGAGCGGACAAACCAGGACTTAGAGGCCGCTCTCCGGTGTATCTGTTCCCGAAGCCAGACCTCCTGGAGCTCCTTGTTGCCATGGGTGGAGTATGTGCACAACTCCCTCACCTCATCTGCTTCTGGTATGTCCCCGTTTGAGTGCTCTCTGGGGTACCAGCCCCCCCTGTTTCCCGAGCAGGAGACGGAGGTGGCCGTTCTGTCAGTTCAGCACCTATACCGCCGCTGTCAGCGTGTTTGGCGGGAGGCTCGAGCATCAGAGAACTTCTGGAGATGACACGTCTCAGAGTTGTACTGGAAGTCGCTGGTGTACAAGGTAAACAGGAAGGGAGAGAGCACAGCAACCTGTGGGGCTCCCACACCACTCACCACCACATCAGACAGGACACTGCCCAACCGAACAAACCAGGCCTGTATGACAAGTAATCTATGATCCAGGAGACCAAGGACTCGCTGACACCCATCAGCCGCAGCTTCTCACCCAGTAACCAGGGCTGGATGGTGTTGAAGGCACCGGAGAAATCAAAGAATATGACCTCACAGTGTCTCCCCCACCATCCCGGTGTGAGAGAGCTCGCTGCAGCAGATAGATGACAGCGTCGTCCACCCCCAGGCGAGACTGGTAAGCAAACTGGAGCTGGTCCAGGGATGGTTTCACTAGAGGTCTCAGGTGGGCCAACAAAATCCTCTCCAGCACCTTTGTGAGACGTGAGGGCAACGGGACGGTAGTCACTTGGACCAGATGGAGAAGTCGTTTTGGGCACAGGAATCACACATGCTCACACATTTCCAGAGGGCCGGCACCCTCTCCAGACTCAGGTTGAAGAGGCGCTGGAAAACAGAGGATAGCTGGGCGGCACAGGTCCTCAGTATCCTGGGGCTGATGCCGTCAGGGCCAGGAGCCGTGCGTTGGTTAATTTTCTCCAGCTGTCCCCTCACCTGGCAGGTCGTCACAGCCAATGAGCGAGGCTGGATGGGAGCAAAGCGGGGGATGGTTTCCGTTCGTTCAGGTGGGTTTATGGAAAAAGGTGAAGAAGATGAAGTGGGAGGTGGCGAGGGGGTTGTGGCGTCAGGGGAGGGTGATTGTGAAGAAGGTGGAGGAGGTGTGGGTGGGGTGGTGTATGCTTGGGTTGCCGGGGAGCTAAATCTATTGAAGAATTCGTTCAGGTTGTTCGCTCCTTCTTTGTCCCCCTTGTAGGTCTTACATTCCCTCAACTTGTCTCTCAGTTGGTGCTCCACCCTCTTCAGCCACTCCCTACCTCCAGACCTGAATGGCCTCTGCTTCTCATTCAGCACGACCTTTGGGTCCCTTGTTGTTGGGGTAACAGCAGACAGTCATTGAGGGCATGATGGTGTCTTCACAGAATTTAATGTAGTCTGTGATGCAGTCTGTCATGCTGTTGATGTCCTCGCCGTGGGGGAGACAGAGAGCATCCCAGTCTGTACAATCAAAGCAGTCCTGCAGGTCCTCAATCTTGAATTATGTTTAATCGATTGATATCAATAAAGCTGCAATGATCCTGGTGTTCTGTCCAAGTTGGTTGTTGATGGTAGTTTGAACACAGTTTTTCATTTTATTAACCGGCTTCGATTGTAGAAATGTTTCCCTTTCTGCTCAAGCGATGGAAGGAAAAGTTCTTCCCGCGTTTCTCAATCAGACCTGCAGTTGTGAGGTTGGACAGCAGGGGGCGTGCTGAGCTCGCCTGCAGTAGGTCCGCGGCTGCGCAGTGGGCGGGGCTTCGTGAGGGGGCCGCGCGTGCGGAAAGCCAGATGCAGAAGCATTCTTCTGGTCAAAGGAGAAGACTGGGAGCCCAGGCGGGCCGAACTGAGCCTGGACGCCCTGATCAGACGGGATTTAGAAGCAGAACTTAGACGTCATCAGCAGCGCGTAAGTTTCCGCTTCCTGTTTCCGTTCGGGTGTTTGTTAGGAAGCTGGCGTCCGAACTTTAGAACTCGATGAAGGTTTGGAGTAAAGGAATGCGTCATGTTCACGTGTGTTCGACTGGAAATCTGGTTTGAAAGTTTCTGCAGGAATCTCAGAGATTCAGGGAAACAAGGTTCGTTATTTCAGAATAAACCAGAGGAACGTGGATGTTCCTGCTCAAATCACGGACTTTTTCATCGAGAAAGTGTGATTTTAGACGGAATTCTGTGGAGCAACTGCACGGGGCACAGAACCCCAGTTTGTCCCGCAAAACACAGGCGGGAATGAGCGCGGTGTCTGATTTCAGAGTAAAAGCCTCCTGAAAACGGTTTCATAAATAAAAGTCCAGATAACCGCTGCGTTTGTAGCGTCTGATGACGTACCACAGAGTGTTCGTCATCAAATTCCATCTCATCTGGGTAGAGAAACCCTGAAGTATTTAACCCGCTCGGTCCCGCAGAACCTTAAGCTCGGTGGGTCAGTCTGCAGTCTCCGGTCCATTTTAGAGCAGAAACTCGGTTTCTTTGGACTTTCAGAATCTTCACGAACCGATTCCGCTTTGCTGTGATGAAGCGCGAATCTGTTTAAGCGTAAGTTTGGTGCGTTTGCCTTCACGCAGGTGGACGTGCCGGTCCAGACCAGAACACGACCCCGCTCACGTGAACGCGCGTGCGGGACAGACAGGAAGTGTTTCGTTTGTTCTCCTCTGGTCTCGAGCGCGCAGAGCTCTCACCGCGCGCGCAGAGCTCTCACCGCGCGCGCAGAGCTCTCACCGCGCGCGCAGAGCTCTCACCGCGCGCGCAGAGCTCTCACCGCGCGCGCAGAGCTCTCACCGCGCGCGCAGAGCTCTCACCGCGCGCGCAGAGCTCTCACCGCGCGCGCAGAGCTCTCACCGCGCGCGCAGAGCTCTCACCGCGCGCGCAGAGCTCTCACCGCGCGCGCAGAGCTCTCACCGCGCGCGCAGAGCTCTCACCGCGCGCGCTCGTTCACTTTCAGGGGGCGTTTCTGTCACTCAGGGGGCGGTAACCTTTCTAGTTGATCTGATTGGCCGAAATTTCTGGTAAAATCTGGCGGGCTAACGGGGCGGGGCTTTCATTTTTTAAAATCTGCGTTTAAAGAAAAAAACGGCGGATGAAACGTGGATTAAAACGTTAAGGAAGGACCAAGAACAGGATAAAAAAGTGCAGCGGGTTTTTTGGCTTTAAGTTGACTCGTGTGTAAAACACTTTATTAATTAAATATACATGTTGACTTTAGTGACCGTCGGTTGGGCGACATTACGGACTTAACCAGAGCAGCGTGCTTTACATTTAAAAAAATGAGGAAGGAGAGAACTATGAAAAAACTGGTGAAAGTATGATCTTAATGAACGTCAAAAAGACGTCTCACACGCCTGGATAAGATATGACAATTACACCAAGATTTAATATTCTTTGTAAATAAAATAATTAACACTCATACACTTTTCATATAGTAATGTTTATTAATAACAGCTATAAAAATACTGAAATGATTATTAGTAACTGCCGCTTATGGGCATTCCTCCTCTTTGAGCAGCTCGGGAGACGGTGTATTAGAGTTATTTTTGACGTTTGTTAAGATCGTGGTTAACCTGTTGTCTTTTCATAGTGCTCTCCCTCCTCACCGGCGTTCCGGCGGCTACACGGGTGTTTCATCCGCCATTCTTCTCTATTAAAGCATATTTAAGAAAATGAAAGCCCCGCCCCGTTGACTCACCAGATTTTACCAGAAATTTCGGCCAATCAGATCAACCAGAAAGGTAACCGCCCCCTGAGTGACAGAAATTGTGAAAGAAATTTGCCCCCTTTTGCATACGGTGGTTTTTTTGTGGAACCGCAACATTGGATTCGCCGTGGTTTTTTGGGGCTGGGGCGTGGTCCTGTGTCCACAGGCTTTTTGTTCTTTATTTTTCTTTATGTTTTGCATAATAAAGGGTTCTACAAATGGCGTGCCGATCACATTTCCCGCTTGCATTCAAATGCCGAATGGGGGCATGTGGTGGAGCATTTATTTTGAAGGGGCCATGTCTTAACCCGGGCTCACACCACATCCGGTCCAGTTGCAGAACGGTCTGGCTACGGTCGGTACCTCACTCTGACTACAGATGGCTTGCGGTCCTGCTGCAGACAGGCTCTGCTGCAAAACCTCGCGGACCTCTGAACTCATGCAGGTTTTTGTGAGAACCTGCCATTTAAATATGACATCATAGTAAACAAACCCTCGTTCCGCCATGATTCTGGAGTATATTCACAACACTTCTTTTTCTGGGTGACTTGCCTTCAGTCAATGGATTTACAAAGGTGGGCATACTTTTCTGAACTTCCTAATCTGTGTGTGAATGTCCAGATTACACAAACTCAACACCAAGTCCAACAACCTGCAGTATCCCAGCCCAGGCTCTGGCCTTTTTGTCGTTATCCTTATAAACCGGATGTATCAAAAAGGAGAAGGAAGCACCAGCCATCACTACACTGGCTCACAACGCAAATGCTCCCCTCACATCTGCACGACTGTGCCCGATCGAGAGGGGGCAGTCTGAAGGGATCCTTATGTCTAAAGTAACGAACACGTGTTTGAGCTGGAGTTTATTGCTTTATTACACAACTGTAAGACACACGGTGTTGAGGAAAAATGGGACTCAGAATAAAACTGGAATCTGTTGTCTGCTCAGAGGGTCAGTTATTCAAGAATAAATTCAGAAGATCTTCAACATCTTACAACTCAAGCATGGATGGAAGCCCCTGATCTCTGTTCAGCCTCTTTCTTATAGACCAGATTGTGTATCTTATTATAGACCAGAGGGTGTACCTAAGGCGTTGCTTAACAACTCTCATTGCAATAGCAAAACATGTTTTTCCTGGCGCATCCATTGTCTTTTCTGAAAAACATGGAAGCTACATTTCTGATTTGACCGAGGTCGCTACAACCCAGGTCAATGTGACGTAATGCAGGGAACATTATGCAGACAATTTTCCAAGAGGGCTGGCATCCACAACACTGACCATGAGATTCACCTGTGTGTTATAACTTTTAGCTGTTTTCACACTCTCTAGGTCAAACAGGAGCTGCTTTGTTCTGAACAACTGCATTATGCATGATGCAATGATAACTGTGCTGAGAAATTCGGTGTTAGTGTTAGACGCAAATGCGTGAACGAATCGAAAAACAATTTTAAGGTCGTTGATAGTGAGGATGTTGAGAAAAAAGTGAACTCAGAATGAAGAAAAACTAGAAAACTAGAATCTTGCGTCCGTTCATTCTAGAATATATTCAGAAGATCTTCAGCATCTTGAACCCAATCACTGATCGGACCCCAAATGCAGCCAACCCAGTCAGAAAAGACCGAGCCCCTGACTCTCTGTTTACGACTCTTTATAGACATGCGTACGTAACGCGCCACATAAATCATTCCTTTCCCGGACTGACAATTCTTAAAGGGGAGGCCAACATCACATCTGTTTCCTTTCTCTAATCGTGTAAACATTGGTCCAAACGTTTATCCTGAAAACTCGGCCGGTCGTTCTGCCTTTATGGGAAAGTGTAGTCAACGTAGTAACTATTTACAGAAGAGTTCACCATGACCTCGTATCCTCAAATGTCTCCACCTGCTCTCTGAGAGAGAAAGGCTTTATTCTCAATAGAACAAAAGGGGAGTTCTTGGCAGAACAATTGCTACTCTATTCCTTATCGTGGAAGGAATGGTTGTAAACTACATTCATTCATGAAGTTCACTTTCCGTTTATCAACCCAAATGTTTTTTCCTCTGCTCTATAGGATGGAAATAGAGCCGTTCTATTCCTAACAAGGAAAGAACAGAATAATACGCTTAAAAGCTCAAAAAGTTGGTTTTTCATGGTGTGCCCCCTTTAAATCAACTCTCCATTTACACCAAATACAATTTGCTCGTCAAAATTCTTTTCACCGTTGTTGCTTTTAAACGCAGAAAGTTGTTGCTTTACGTTTGTCCAAAGGCGTTTTAACATGAAGTTCCCGTTGCGGGTGGGAGGAGCTTCTGTCAAAAGGTTTTCTAAACCTCATCAGCGAGGGCACAGATGATGAGAGATCCAGTTTATTTATTTTGAAGAGCTCTACAAAAGCATCATAAGGAGAGCACGTCTCCATGTGGGAGTTCATGACATCATTCATACTTTCTTTGTGAGAAGCACAGACATGTATGTAAAGGTGAGGAGTGGCAGGTGCCCCGCACTGTGGCGGGAGGAGACCGCTGCTCCGTCTGGAACCAGTGGGAGGCGCTTTATTGCAGTACGAGACGCATTGAATTTGAAATAGTAAATTCTGATATCCCCTGCTTCTCTTACTTAAAAAAAAGTTTTGTTTTTCTTCTAGATGCAACGTCTCATAATGCATTTTTGTTTATGTAGGCATCCTGAGGTTTTTTTTAATTAATAGGAAGAGCTTGAGTTCGAATGTTCATTAATACTTTGTTTTTATAAATTGGCCTCAATGAGCAAATCAAATATTTTGATGTTATAATACAAGTAGTACTTTATATATGCTTTAAAAAAAAGTCTTTTTAAAGCCTTGCAGTGGAAAGGGCAGTTGGCCTCTGATGGAAGGGTTGCAGGTTCAATTCCCGCCTTCCCCGCCCATGCGTCAAAGTGTCCTTGGGCAAGACACTGAATCCCACATTGCCCCGGATGAAAGGTTGGCGCCAGTGTTTGGCAGCGGAGCCGCCATCACCGTGTGAATGGGGAAATGGGACAGTGACTGTAAAGCGCTTTGGGCCTTCAGTGAAGGTAGAAAAGCATTATATAAGTAGACGCCATTTACCATTTAATTAATTTTTTTCACACTTTACTGATCCGAAAAATAATTCGAAACCGGGACTCTAACACTATGGCATGATCCAAACCGTAGATTTTGTGATCCGTAGCACTCCTAGTGTCCAGAATCTCCAGGACTGGACAGAAATTGTCCACCATAAAAGTTTTTATTTTGGTGAAGCCGTTTTGCAGACAAGCAGCAAACTGTGCCACCTACTGTTTCAGCACATATTGGAGCTCGCAATTCAGCAGGGCATGAAAGGTATGAAGAGCTTTTTCAAAACCGAAAAAGACGTCCTGAACTGAAGTTCCTTTTGGGTTTTTGGCTCGGTTTGGATGTGCAGTGAGAAATCTCCAGTAAAACTGCAGTCCAAACATTTCTTCAATGATACATTTTTTTTTCATATTTAAAGTGTGTGTGTGTGTGTGTGTGTGTGTGTGTGTGTGTGTGTGTGTGTGTGTGTGTGTGTGTGTGTGTGTGTGTGTGTGTGTGTGTGTGTGTGTGTGTGTGTGTGTGTGTGTGTGTGTGTGTGTGTGTGTGTGTGTGTGTGTGTGTGTCTTCTATTTTCATTTGAACTATTATTGTTGACCTGTTTTCTTATCAAAAATAAAACATAAATAAATAAAATTAAATTGAATTTATACTTAAAGAACTAACAAATTATTTTGAGAGACATTTACATTGCGATCAGTTACAATATCCACTAGTATAGTTACCGAGGACCCAGCAAGCTACAAAAATAAGAACAGGTTGATTTAGATGGTCCTTTGCGCGCACACTACTCGGACACTACTGCAGCCTTCACTACACTTCACAGTGATAGAATTTGAAGTAGTAAATTCTGACATCTCCTGCTTTTCTTACTTTTTAAAAAAATATAATTTTATTTTTTTTTCAAGACACCATGTTTCATAATGCACTTTTGTTTTTGTGAGCTTCCTGAGTACTTTTTTATAGATACAAAAACAATTGAGTTCAAAGCCAACATTAATGTTTTTTAAACAGGCCTCTATGGGCAAATGTTTTGATGTAATATTTGTGTAAACATATGTTATGAAGTACTTCATTTAAAAAAAAAAATATGTGTGCTTTGAAGATTTATCAAAAAATTGTTTGTAGGCTTTTATCTTGTCATTTGTCCTGTTGTTTTTTTCCCCTTTTAACTGATCTGAAAAATGATCCGAACCAGGAGTTTTGTTGTCCGTTTTACTCCTAATAATCACTGTAAATTATCACTTTTTAAGCCATACCCGGCAGCCTAACTGAATCAAGAATTCACCCACATCATGGTATAACATAGAAGAATCACACAGTTAACCTTTGATTTATTTCTGTGTTACAGGATAGTTGTCTGATCCACGCTTGCACTTTAAGAGGCATGCACTATTATACCCAGAAACAAAACTCGACCTCGACTTCCGCCCAGATCTCACAGAGTGGTTCCCAACTTGTGCAAGATGCCTCACAAACTCAGCAATCCTGGAACACAAATCATCAGCTCAACGCTCCCAACTCCAGAGTCCAACAGCTTCAAAGTTCTAGCGTCTCGCACAGTCAAGCCCAATTTTGCAGACAAACGACAAATCAGAACAGCACTGTAGTGGCTCCATCAGACCAATCAGCTATTAAAAAGAAATACTCTTCATTATTGATTTCTTTGTTAAGTGATGGAACTTTTCAAAACAACAATCAAACTTTGGCCAATCAGAGCCCAGCCAGCACAATCAACAAAAACACACCACCCTCCCAGCACACTGTATCAGCTGAGTGGCAACAATGCAATATTTCGTCATACTCCCAACGCAGCAGTCCTCAGCAGAGTTCAAATGAAGGCGTGGCAATAGTGGCATCTGCATCCCCTACAGCTGCTGCCTTATCCCAGCGTCAGCAGGGGGTTCATCCCAAAACCTCCCCAACGGTGGGTTCCTTCATCAAACAAAGTGCCCACGTGCAGAATTCCAGTCCAAACAACAAGCAGGGATACTCCACAAGCTACCCAGTAAATGTTGGTAGACAAACCCCTCAGCCTGTTGCAAACAGTGATCTGACCCTGTCACCAGTAAATACACAACTCTTTTATATTCCCATTACAAATCTGAAAACAAATCAGAAAAATGATCAATTGAGCGTCAGGCAAGTCAATTTGGAATATGTATCCAACAGCATCAGTTATTGTCCTCTACCTACTCCTCCAAACAGCATCACCCATTTGATCAATTTGCCAAGAATATCTAATCACGTTGTTTTATCTCCAGCTGCGGTTTTGAATAAAACCTACATCAGGAATGCACGCCAACTCCAGCCTCTCCAATCTAAAACACACCAGAGTGTTAGTCCTGGCCCTGTGTTGTTTTTGGTCCCAGAAATATCTTTGCCAAATAATGCCAGCATTGGATCAGCAAGAGTCGAGAGTGGAAGGGGTCAGTCAGTCCATGTTTCACTTCCAAACAATAGTATGGTCCTAGTTAGAAACCCAGTTATGTCTTCAAGTGATGGATGCCTACCACATCAAGTGCCTGAAAGTCTGTCATCACAAACAATTCCCAAAACTAAGGACACAAAATGGGCTAGACGCTGGCGTGAAGAAATATCTGAAACCTTTGCACAAAAGCACTCCTCTCAGGTCATGCCAACTCAAACTAGCACAAGAGCAGTTGCTGTTGTCCAACCATTGTCACAGGAGGGTGATACCATCCCCACAGACACTACTAGCAGGAAGTCTTTGATTAACCCAGAGAAAGAATGTGATTTACCCACTGTGGTTAACAACAGTTGTGTCGACCAAAGAGTTGCCGTTGATCTTGACAAAGAAATTCCAATCACAAAAGAGTCCAACAATACACTGCCAAACACAAAGGCTGTAATGGCAAATTCTGGATTGGATCGACAAAAGTTCATGCAAGAATTAGAAGTAAGTAACAGAAACAGTCCTCAGTGTTTATCTAAAGAACATTTGAGTGGAAAAGAGGCAAATGTGACACCTTCCCCAGCACCTTATGCTGAGCTTTCTTCTATCCCAACAATCACTTGGACTGCTGCAGCCTTAAGGAATGTCATTCAAGAAACAGAAAAGTCACAGGTGATACCGGAAGATTTTCCAAGTGATTTACAAGTCAAACTTCAACGTATGTTTGAGGATATTATCCACACAAAAGTAAATGCTGGCATCAAATCTTGTTGGAAAGAAAATCTTCTTTCAGAAGTTAAACTTTTCTGTGATCAACATGTCTCCCCGGACAGTGTGGTCCTGTCACAAGTGAAGGAGGGATTTAAAGAGCAGCTCAAACATTATCATGTTCTCAGTGATGGGGTGTACTCAGAACAGCCTTACAAATCACTCTGGTTAAATGTCAATAAGGAACTTGATGACATTGATAATGAATTTGGCTTTCCCTGGACTTTGAGGCGGCATTTTTACGTGGATGAGAGTGACAGCCAGAAAGATGAGGATAGAATTGAGAACAATTTTTGTAAACCAGCTATAAATGAATTGCCAGAAAAAAATCTGTCAGTGTCTGAAGTTAACTCAGCTGTGACAGACCAACCATCTTCTGTTCAGCCCCCTCTAACTCCAACAGACTCCTCAAATGATTCAAGTGGAGAAGATTCCAGTGACCCAAATTACTTGTTTAAAATTCAGGTTTTGTCTCCAGTAGAAGCAAAGGCTTTGT
The DNA here is from genome assembly GCA_014656515.1 of Oryzias celebensis. Classification (NCBI taxonomy): domain Eukaryota; kingdom Metazoa; phylum Chordata; class Actinopteri; order Beloniformes; family Adrianichthyidae; genus Oryzias; species Oryzias celebensis. Next base: position 1,485,030 of record BNCR01000006.1, read on the forward strand.
ATGAGGACATACAAAAGGACCATCACATTACAGGTGGTCAGAAAGAGATTGTTGAGAGTAACCATATGAAGACTGACATTCCCAATCACACAGATGCCACTTCAACAAGATCAGAAGTAAAGATGGATCCAATTGATCAGATTTGCTGTCTTGGAAAGTTTATGGAAATGAATTCAAGATTAAATACTCCATCTGTGAAATGCCTATGCAAGGAAAAACCAGAAGAGTGTAACAATACAGAGGAGGCCCTCACTTCTGACCCAAAGAATCTGGAAAATATTTTAGAAGATGGTTGTGAAATTATAACATTAAGTGGAGAAGAACTTCCCACTGAGTTCTACCAAACCATAGATCTGACAGAGGACGACAAACCTGACCCGGCCATTAATCATGGGCCAAAGATGGAGCACTGTATAACAGTTGACCATCTGTCTGATATTGATATGACAAGCAGTGCAGAAGAGGACGAACCCTCCAACGAATGTGGCTCTTTAGAGGAGATTCCAAACTTTGTTATTAAATTATCTGAATCTGAGGAAGAATCTGCAATAGAAGAGGCCACTTCGTTGCAAACTGCATCATCAAGCTTTTCTGACGATTGTACCAAACAAGCTAAACCTTTAAAGCCCAGCAGTCCTGCAGCCACAGTTCCTCTCCAGGCACCAGAAGAGGAGGACGAATTTGAACAAACTTCTTTTAAATGTGAAGATGAGACGAGGAAATGTGTAGAAATGAAGAATCTGACTGACATTGGTCCCAAAACAAGCTCAAAGACATTAATCACTTCTTGTTTTAGAAATGCAATGCTTAAAAAGAAACAAAGAAGCCTCTGTACTTTTTCCCCATCCTTAAAGGAATTGCAAGCTTCGACCTCAGAAGAAAAATCTGTGAAACTGGTATTATTTGGCTCTGCCAACCAGGGGAAATGTGTTTTACCTGTAATCGAAACTGACCACCATTCCTCCCCAACATTGTTCTCTGTTGGACCACATCAACCTCCACAAGTTCTGTCACTGAATATCAAATCTTCCCAGAAAAGCTGTAAGGAAGCAGCCTGCAGCAGGAAGCACTCAGTTAAGCAAATAATTTATGAAAAATGGAGTAAAAGCTTTCCAAGTTGTTACAGAAACAAAATGAAAAGACAAAAGAGACATTCTGCCTCCTTTTTTAAAAGTCAAAGGAAGAACAAACAGCAAGATTCCTCTGAAATAAGAGACTCTGACGGAAAAGGAAAAGTCTCTCTGAGTCAGAAAAGGACAAGATCCCTCTCCAACACTCTTGGTATTAAAGAGGCTAAGAGGAGAAGATACAGCGTCTCTCTTGAACAGACTGCTCATTGCGAGCAAAGGATCACAGAGAATGAAGTAAATCATCTCATGCCTCTCAAGAAGGACATCGTCTTGAAGTTCAGCACGTTACCCAATTCCTTCAGCTTCAAAGATGGGTCCAACGTCGGGAAAGAATTTTCAGGTGAATATCCACATGTATTCCACACTGATATTTGTTAAGTTTAGATTTGAATCATTGTCGATTTTAGAGACAAAAACGAAAAAAAACCAGATAAATACTGGAAAAATAAATAAAATGCATTTCAAAAATGACCTTGGGTAAGGCTTTGTTGACACTGGCCAAAGAAGAAAAGTATTTGGGTAATGTTTTTAACTTTTTGTTCAATGGGTCTCCTTGTTTTGGTATGAAATTACCAGGTCAGAGGTGTCTTTTGGCTAATCTGATTTCCTATATGCGCTGGATAGAGGTGTAGTGATTAGCACTCTTGTCTCACAGCAAGAAGGCTCTGGTTTGAATCCTGATTGGTTCCTTTCTGTGTGATGTTTGCATGTTCTGCCTGTGCACACGTGGGCTTTCTCTGAGCACTCCAGCTTCATCGCACACTCCAAAAAAAAAGCTTGGTGACTAAAAAAAAATATTTTGATGGAATGAGAGTATGTGTTGCCCTGCAACGGACTGCCGACACGACCAGGGTATACCCTACCCTTACCCAACAGTAGATGAGATAGGCTCCAGTAACAACCCAGTCACCCTGAATAGAGTTCAAAAGATGGATTGAAAGAGAGATGATTTCACATAAACCAGAGACCAGGTTTTTTTTATTAAACCAAGACAATGACAATGTAGAAACCAGATTGTTATACATTCAAACTTGTATATCAGTTTCTTGAGGAACCAGATTTTCCTCAGAGACGGGTTTACAAAGTGCATGTAAATGATTATAGTGCAAGTGGTTTTAAAAGAAGCGTGGGTGGTCTAGGTCCACTGGATCTTCAAGTGAAGGGTCATTAAAGAACAGACTCAAGGGAAATGTTATCTTGTATTTTATTGACATACTTGTGTTAAACGTCACCAAAAAATGACTTAACCAAAATGATTTAACTTAAACTCATTTTATGAATTTTTTATTTCACAGGTCAAACAGAAACTGCAAATAACAACCAGAGCCCAGAAAATGTGGTCAAAACCATCAAATCCAACAAAGGTAATCAAAAAGGGGAGTTTTATTATTTTTCTTTTAAACTCAAACTGTGTTTCCTCCTTGGGTAACAGTTACAGTGGTACTTTTTCTTTCTTTGTAGACTTCTGGTGTCCATCTCCTGATCAGCATTCCCAGTCTCTGAAGATTCCCAAAAACTCCAACCTCTTTGAAGAGTATCAGAAGAAATATCAAGAGAAGAACCAGACCTCAAGCAACTAATAAATGTGGAGACAACCTTCATTTTGGCCAACTGGATTTTCTTTTTTTGAATGTATTTTGTAAAACTTGAAGATTGAATGGTGTTTGTTCTGCGAATGTGGGGGTAGAAAAAATGTCTTCAAGTTATACTTGACAAGTCATTATGTCTTGGTAAAAGTTTTACCAACTTTGTGTGATTTGAATGTCTTGCTCAAACTTTGCCAGTATTAATGATACATGTGTTTTATATTTACATGAACAATATGCCAGAGAGTATTTGTTTGTTTTGATACAAAAAAAAATCTATTTTTTTATGTCCAATTTTTTTCTTAGTCATGAAGTTGACAACATTGCTTGAGTCATTTTGATGTACTTTAAAATAAAAACAGCAATAAAAGAGATTTGTTATTGTACTGATCTCTAAACAAATGCATTCCATGAGCAAAAAGATGTTTGTTAAAATCATAAGAGGATGTCTGGTAAAAAAAAGGTACGATCGAGCTTTAATAATTAGAATTGCAAACAATTCAATTTAGTCTGGATTGTTCCTATTAGGCCATATTAGTTTAAAATGAAAATCAGTTTAAATGAGTGTTCAGCAGATTATATCCCACAACTTAGCAGGAGAAAAGAGACAGTGGAGAGGAACGCTCTCTCTAACCAATAGGAAGAATGTTGTACCCTGTTCTTGGTAGTTGTGAAAATATTGAGTTAAATAAAAACATAATTTAAGTGATTAACAATGTTTTAATAAGGATCACATTTAAAAAAAAAAAAAAAGGTTATGCAGATAATTAGGTTGTATTGAATTACTCACAGCTTCGGGCTCAACAGACCCTTTCCCATAAATGTGAATATTATGGAAAAGTGTATTCATTTTCATAAGATTTAATACAGATTCAGGGAGCATTGTTTAGTTGAGTTCAAGTATTTATTTGTTTATATATACGTATACCATAGTCCAAGTAAATACTAATTTCTGATTGGATGCAGGGTGTAGATTTAAAAAGTGATTATCCACAGTGATATTGCATTCCTAAAAGCAGAAGTTCTGGTCACATAGCCCAAATATTCTATATCACTGCACTGGCCTATGGTAATCAAAGCAACTCAGACTGTTGAAGAAAAAATGAACTCTAAACTGGAATCTGACTTTTGCTAAAAGGGTCTGTTTATTCCACAATAAATTCAGAAGATATTCAGCATCTTAAACTAAGCAAAAGCAGTTATGAGAGGGAAAATCATTTCTTATTGAACATAAAAAACACAAAGAGAAAGCAGATTTATTAGAAATTAAAAATAAAATCGAAGATGTAGAGGCTGCTTATGCTGCTTCTGCCCAAGAACACATTCTGGGAGATTTGAAAAAATGCAAACTTCGGTTAAATGACATCATCAATAAACAAACCTAATTCCAAATACAAAGACTTCAACCTGAAAGTTCAAATAAATCTGGCAAATTTCAACAATCACGTCTATTATGGACCAGACAGCAAATGTCACTCATGGCCCGGTAAAAATTAACAACACGTTTATAGATTTTTATAAAAATTTGTTTTGAAATACATTCTTTATTTTTATCATTGTTTAAATGTGTTTTTAAATGTTAACTCAAGCTTTAGTTTATAGATGACATTTTTACCTCTTAGCAACAATTGTTCTGTGTTTCCTCACCTGTTTAAAGGAAAAAAAGTGGTCTGTATGTTTATTTCCAACCATATTCATGAAATCATCACAAATTCATTCAGTCTCACTTTTTCCAGGATGGACGCCACAAATTGGATCAACCGGCAGATCAAATAGAAGTGTCTTCCTTCTGGCTCAATGTCCCTCGGGTCCTGAAAATCTAACAGGTAGTGAAGAAATTAAGTCTAAATAAATAAATAAATACTTATGTGTTTGTCATAATAATTCAGTATTAACCAGTATGAAAATTTAGTGTTAAAAGTGATAAGCTTGGTAGACCTAGTATACTTAGACAAAAGGGTTTTTCATGGTTTAAACTTTGCAGACATTTTTATGATCGTGTGAATGAATGATAGGATAGTTTCTCACAGCATGCGAGATTAGGGAGTATGCTGCTTTGAAACAAATGTGTGCAGGCGGGAGTGAACGGAACGCAGATAAGGAGTCAACGAGAAGCTGAGGCACCTGCGAAGGAGTGGGAAAAAGCCAATGGTGGGAAAATATATCTCCAGGGAGAAGATCCAACCTCATATTTTGATCCAACTTATTTTTGCATATTGTGTATAAAACTCTGGGTCAAGGGGCAAGAGGATGTCTCCATTCTTCATGCACGGAGAAGAGCATCCGCTAGATGCTTTCCTAGGGACAGCTGGGACCCTAAAAGCATGTATTAGATATTTTGGTGTCAGGAATAAATCTTTTTGTGGAAAACATCAAAATCGTTGCAGACCTCGATTTTTGAACAAGCGCTTAGGCATAATCGGCTAATTACAGCCTACAGGAGAAAAAAAATAAGTACGCTCGCATTTAGATTTGTTATAAATAATAAGATAATACAAACCTAACGGAATGCTCTGGGGTTCCTTGGGTCGATCTCACCGGAGTTTCTGGGTTTCTGAAATTTTAACAAGAGAAAGGTTCATCCGTCTGAGAGTGGTTTTCAATAGTAGAAAAAAACATTGTGGTGTGCTTCTAATAAATGACCTTCATTCTAAAATCAAAAAAAAGAAAACAGCCAATTGGCTGTGATGTCGTATCCGGTCAAATTCAAAATGGCCACAACTCGATAGCGTGTATTAGCTGGAAGCCGAACCTCTGACTTCTCGCCATGAAAGAGGCGTTCTCAGAGTGGAGTCGCTTGCGTCTCTTTCGGGGTGGCATTGGCAGGGCAACTCATCTGGAGATGCTAGTGTAGACCGCGGCCCGTTCCCCGACGTTGAAAGATGGTTCCCCTGGGTGGATCGACGGTCCTAGTCATTTGTTGGTGGTTTCGGGTCGGGGCGAATTTGATGGAGGGCTAAACACCTGCTGACGTCCAGCGGGGCTGCGGGAAAAGGTGTGTTGAGCCGTCTATGAAGAGACTTCAATACCGGCCTCTGTTGGAACAGCCTTGGGCTGTTTTCCATTTCCTCCTGATTTTTGAAGCTCAGCAGGTGAATGTGGCCCACCAATCACAGCCTGATTTTTTTTCACGCACAGGTGATGTGTTTGGGATGTCCCACCTTCCAGGAAGTCTGCGTGTGAGTAAAGTGTACAATTTGTATATTAAAAAATGTGCCGTTTTGTACAGATTACGTGTATTAAGGGGGAGAACCTTACCCAATTCAGGCTGAATCTGACAGAAGAAATCTGTAATTTCGACAAAAAAAAATTTGTTAAAAATGTAAATCACAGTTGTTTGAAGAATATAATAACTCCGTCTCAGCTTATCGGCTATGAAGTCCTGCGAAAACCGGAAAAAAACATGTTCAGAAAAAAGTTTGTTTTTTCAGACTGAAGTTACTCACCCAATTTCTTTGTTCCGGTTCGGGCAGACATGTTCGGACAACATCAACGTGAAAGCATAGGTGTCCGTTTGGTGATGGATTGATCTGGTGTGAACTCCGTATGTCTTATACCCCAAAAAAGCGCGGGCTGATGCGATTTTGTTTTTTCGTATTTTAGAGAAAATAAAAGACTCGATTGTGGAATCTGTAAAGCAGATCTTCCTTTTTCCAAAAGGGGGGCTTTGGGGGGGGCTGTCAAACTTTGATTGAAAGTTTCTTAGGGAAGAAAAAAGGGGGCTTTGGTCACCTGATAGTGGGGGCTTGGGTGAGGAACAGCAGGGGGAGAGGCTTCCATTGGTCCACTCTACCATAAAACCCCGACTGGTGGAGGGCTGCAGTGATGGTTGACTTTCTACAACTTTCTCCCGACTGCATCTCTGGAGCTCAGCCACAGTGATCTTTGGGTTCTTCTTCTCTCATCAAGGCTCTTCTCCCCTGATAGCTCAGTTTGGCCGGACGACCAGCTCTAGGAAGGGTTCTGGTCGTCCTGAACATCTTCCATTTAAGGATTCTGGAGGCCACTGTGCTCTTAGGAACCTTAAGTGCAGCAGATATTATTTTGTAACCTTGTCCAGATCTGTGCTTTGCTACAATTCTGTCTCTGAGCTCTTCAGGCAGTTCCCTTGACCTCATGATTCTCATTTGCTCTGACATGCACTGTGAGGTGTGTGGCTTTCCTTATCAAGTCCAATCAGTAGAATCAAACACATCTGGACTCAAATGAAGGTGTAGAACCATCTCAAGGATGGACAGCACCTGATTTAAATGTATGAGTGTCACAACAAAGGGTCTGAATACTTAGGACCATATGATATTTCAGTGTCTTTTTTAATAAATCTGCAATCTTAACTATTTCAACTATCTTTGTAGATCTATTTGAAAAAGTCAATTGGCTACATCCATCCAAGAGCCGGGAATTTTACTGGACTAAATTAATCTTTAAATGTATTTATTTTTACTGTCCACAGTACCTCAATTAATATTTAAATCCACTATCATCTTATTTACTGAGAAGCACTTATTGTCTCACTCTCTCAGTCCCACCAATCTACAGAGGTTGGACGCAGGTCATTTCAGTACAAAGCTCCTTCTGACAGGAACAAGTAACCCATTTATTTAAGATCCATGACATCCTTTGGTTTATTTAAGTCACCTTTATCTGTTTATCTTAAAACTCCTTGTCGATGTATTTAGTTCTATTAATTTTTTGAGTGTCTTATTCTTTTCTTTTTTATTTATTTATTTTAGGAATAGCACTGTAATCATGGTAGTATGTTTAATATTGATTGGTTTATTTCAAGCATAAATTTGACAGTACACAAAAATAACCAAACAGAATGATCAAACTCATTACTGAGACAATGAAATGCATTGATTGAAAGAAAAAATAAACAAACAAAAACCATGCACTTAAGCCACATTTGTAACATTTGTTAAGTAAAGTGATTAATAACTAAAGTTGATTATTAACTGAAGTCTAGTAGAGTTTGATTTATGGCTTGAAGAGGAGTGGGAAGAAGCAAATTTATACAATCCCACTCCTACATAGTTCATTTCATAGTCTTGCATAGCTTTCATAATCCGGTTCTGATCAGATCTAGTGCAGATTTTTCATGTAACAAAACTGAATGGTTATTAATTATTCTAAAAAAAACGTATTTCATGAATTCAGTGAACAGTAACATGAATTACACATCATGTGACAGTTATTTAATACTCATTGATGATCATTAGAATACAATTTTATATTAATCCAGAAATCATCCTGACACATTGTTCTGGTTCCGGGTCACGACTGTACACGAGGCTTTCTTCGGCTCTCAATTCCTGACGTTTTTTGGAGCGTTTTTTATATATTCTTTATATTAAATAGCAGATGTTCTGCTACAGAGAGAGCTGAACATGGCATCTAAAGCTGAACTGGCAGAACTTAAAGCTGTATTGGCAGATATCCAAGCCAAACAAGCGGACATCCATTGCTGACTATGGAGGCCAAGTTAACTCCACTGTTGGCATTGGAGGCCAAGCTAACACCTCTGCTGGTACTCGTGCAGCAATTCCGACAAGAAAAAGTACGAAATGAACAACAGGATAATCGGCTTGACCTCATGGATAAAAGACAGAACGACGCGGATCAACAACTAAGAATGAATAACATCATTCTTACGAGATTTCAACTCAAACCAAGAGCCAAGTCTGGAGCAGCTAACATTAGCACAGATGCTAGCGGAGCCGCTATGAAAACAGCCGAATCTGTTGAAGCTCAAGTCGGATCATTCCTCACTTCCAAAGGGATTTCCTTGGATTTGGATAATATTGAGATCTGCCACCCGCTTCCCAGGAGAAAAGAGTCACATAAACCAGCGATCCTCATCAGGTTTGTGAATCAAAAGCACAAAATTGCTCTGATGAAGCAAAGAAGACTGCTAAAAGGTTCAGAGATTTTCATTAATGATCACTTATCGAAACATCACGCATTGTTGGCTAAGCATGCCAGACTCCTGAATCTATGTGAAACTGTTCGGTCCATCTGACTTAACCAAGGCTGTGGTCATCACCTACATGAAAGACTTTGAGAAGTGTGTGGTCACCGACATCTGAGCCTTTATTTGAATCGAAATAAGAATCAAAAATGATTTCAAGAATATATGGCGCCCGGGATTTACCACTAACTCTTAGATCAACTTTGACCCGATTTTCTGCAACGATTTCTGCCCTGCAGACAACACAAAGTCTGCAGTCATAACAACGAGGAGAACTCTATAAACTCTGTTCTAATCTGAAGGACGGCTGTTAATCAGGCAGCAGAACGCAGGAATACGGTCTTGGCCAAAGTGCATGAATCATATCACTTGACATAGTTCCCTGAAATGTGATTAATGTCAAAGGATCTACTAATGAAACAACCTTCACTTATTGATTTTCTGCATCTGATTAAAGTAAATGATCTTTCAGATACAAATGATTTATTGTTGTCTCTTTCTGTACTTGATCTGAAGAAGTGACTTGTCTGATGAAGATCGCCAGCATCTACTTGATATTTACTGATTTTGATTTTGTTTTGTCTTTGTTTATTCTTTACTTTTTTCTTTAATTACTTTTATTGTTTTTATTATCATTCTTGATTTATTCACATAACTGATTTTTTTTGATGAAACTATTCTTTAAAAAAAGTGTTATTTTTTTAAATCATTATTATGTATTATTATTATTTTTGCATAAGCTCCAATCATGTCTAAAATAGTGTTCTACTTACATGCAAAGCAGTATGACTTAATGTTACTCAAGGATGTTTAATTACCTGTATACTGTCAGTACAGTATAAGTCCCTGATTATTAGTTAAGAACCGGTTGATATCTAATGTAAAGTAAATGGTATGGTGGATTCAGGGTGGGATTATATAAGTTCGCTTCCTCCCACTCCCTTTCAAGCAGTCAATTTTCTGATGTCTAGTTATCTTATGTTTGACACGACTACTGTTGCAAATCTTTGTGGGTGTTGATTGTGTTACACATGTCTTGTATATCTTGTCTGCTTGAAATAAACTATTTCAAAATCAAATCAAAAACATTGGAAATCAAGTTTTCAAGAAACAATAAATTAGATTATCAACTGAGAGCATTTTAACTACATATTAAACAATTTAATACTCATTGGTTGTGATTTTTTTTTTAATTCTTGGATTATTTTAGCACATTCAAGATTACATGTCCATGTATTTGACATTATTCAAACACCAGTTGATCTTTAACTCTTCTTTTCTTCATCTTGTGAGATTTGAGTTTCTTTAAACATTTCCTTGAATGTTTGGATGTTTGAACATTGAGTTCATTACTGAACCTATTCCAAAGTTTAGATCCACATAGACAGACGCTCACAAACATTTCTTTGTGGTTCTTATCAGTTTGACCCTGAAGTTCCAACATCCCCTTTTATAATTATTACCCCATATTTCTATACAGAAAGTGAAACATGATAATATTAAGGAGCAGTATAGTAAATATCTAAAGTGGTATTCTAACATATATTAAGATTTATTTATGGTACTTTTTGAAACTTTAGTTTGCATGTGTCTGATGTGCAGCTTTCAACTTAATTTAACGATTACAATTCCTAAGAATTTGATTTCTGACACTTTCAATTAAGACATTATTTATTTCAATTGAGAACTCTGTATTGACCTTGTCATTACCAAAAAACATCACTTTCGTTTGTCAAGTTTAAAAGACAGTTTGTCGTAATCCATCCATGATTTTATTTTGTTTAACTTTGTGTTTACCACATGGATAAGTTCCCTATGATTGTCTGTAGAATGTAATATATTTGTGTGATCAGCAAATAATATGAGTTTTGAAAGTTTTGAAAGTTTTGAAACATTGAATACATCATTTATGTAAATATTGAATAGCAGTGGGCCTAGAATTGATCTTTGTGGGATGCCATAACTTATCTCCTCAGCTTCTGATGTAAATTCATTCATCTGGACACATTGTTTTCTTCCCGTTAAACAGCTTTTGACCCAACTTAGTTCTAGTCCTCTTATCTCATTTACTTCCAGTTTATCCAGTAGGATGTCATGATTGAGAGCATTAAATGCTTTTTTAAGTCAATAAAATTCCAGCTGCATATCTCTTTTTGTCCAGAGCATTTGTGATTTCCTCCACAGCACCAACAATAGCCAATGAGGTTAATCAGTTTTCTTTAAAACCATATTGGTTTACATTCATAATGTAACATTTATCTAAAATTTAGATAATTTATCATTGAATATCTTTTCTAATTTTCTTGGTCTATAGTTTGTTAACAGGTGTTTGTCTCCACCCTTTTAAATAGGAATCACTTAAATTTTCCCTGTTAATTTCCCTTAATTTCCCAGTTTGTAATGATAAGTTACATATGTATGTTAGAGGCTCAGAGATATTTTTAATCACCTTCCTCACTACTGTCATAGCTACATCCTCACAATCTGCTTTTTTACTGTTTTTACTGTTGAATTTGTTCACAATCGGTATCATTTTCATTCACATCAGAGAGCAATATTGATAGTCGGATCCTTGTGATATTTATATATAATGTGTATATACTTACCAAACAAGTTGGTTTTGTTGTCACTTGTAATGCTGTTCTATTGTTGTGTGTAAAGATGTTATGTTATGAATCTTTTTCATGTCATTTCTGAGCTTTATTTCTGTACATTTGCAATAGTGTGGTGAGATTTAAAAGTTAGCAAGTTTGTCTTGTCTTATCTGTATGTTATATATTTCGTGTATAATCTCTTCAATTTCATTTAATTTATTGTATTTGTTATTTGTTTTATGTATTTGGACCCTTCGAAAATGAGATGGTACATCTCGAGGAGCATTCCATAAATAAATTGAAATCAGAAAAATTGTCAATAAGTATATTAATAACTGTCAATCTCACGCTCCAATCTTCCCTCACTCGTGAACAAGATCCGCTTCACACTCTGCTGCAAACCGTTCCAGTGCTGGAGGTCCTGGCCCCATGAAGCCAACAGGACATCATCATCTGCAAAGAACAGAGAGGAATTCCTGTAGTTCCCAAACCAGACTCCCTCTGGCCCCTGGCTGCACCTAGAAATTCTGTCCATAAAAACTATGAACAGAACCGATGATAAAGGGCAGCCCTGCAGGAGTCCAACATGCACTGGGAACAGACCTGACTTAGTACCAGCCATGCGGACCAAGTTCCTGCTCTGGTCATACAGAGGCCGGACAGCCCTGAGTAAGGCTCCCCAGACTCCATACTCCCAAAGTACCCTCCAGAGGACACCACGGAGGTAGCGATCAAACACCTTCTCCAAATCCACAAAACCCATTTAGACAGGATGAGCGAACTCCCACTGATTATGGCGTCACATTTCTGCCATTAATTGAAGGGCAGGTATTTGATAACTGAGTCTATCTTACAACTGCACCGCGCAGTCCTAACTGAGCGCGCAATTTTTTTTTACGCACAGTTTTTTTTCGCTCCGTTTTTATTTCAGTTTCAGGGGGTGTTTTTGTCACTCAGGGGGTGGTAACCTTTCTGGTTGATCTGATTGGCTGAAATTTCTGGTCAAATTTGGCAAGGCAGCGGGGCGGGGCTTTCTTTTTTTTCAGACTTCAAACTTTATTTATTTGTGCAGCGCCTTTCCTTCTTGTGAAAAACCCAAGGCGCTTTACATAAAAAATAAAATAAACTAAAATAAAAAAATTAAATAACAATATAAAAATAAGATAAAAAATAATAATAAAAATAAAATAATAACAAAAAAATACAATTACAATTACAAGCACCCTTCCCTCCCCATTTCCTCCCTCCATCCACCCAGCCCCCACAAAACATGACACCCCCCACAGGAAAACTGAACAAAGATCTAAAAACTGCAGCTCTAAGGAAAAAGTCTGGCTCAGTACTGCTGTGGAGAAACAATATTACGGGGATCCGTTTATTCCAAGGTCCAGCCCAACCACAGGGGTCATCACCGAAGTGCCCTACCCAACACAGGGCAGACCAGAGCCCCCTCAACATGGAGGTACCCCAGCTGCCCCAATGAGAAAGAGCACCGCAGCACCAGCTTACTCATAGGCAGGAGGACCCCGGAACAGTGGATTCCCGTGAGGAAACACTGGAGTTCAAGAATAAATGAATAAAAAGTATTTAAAAAATTAAATAAATATATATATGTATAAATAAATAAATAAATATGGTTAGTATATTAAAACAATAATTGTGTACATAAATTAACTATAAAATTATTCAAATAAAAGTTAATAATTACATTTTTAAAAAAGAGGAAAAGATCAAATTAAACAATTCTAAAAATCATAAAAAAGCTAAATTAAAAAGGTGGGTTAGGTGTGGATGTGAGTATGTGTGGGTGTGTGACTGTGGCCCCTGCGACAGACTTCGCCCATGAGTAGCCGGGTTAGGCTCCGGCAGCCCCGTGACCCCGAAAGGGATTAAGTGGTTCAGAAAATGAATGAATGAATTAATGAATAAAAAGGTGGGTCTTGAGCCTCTTCTTAAAAGCCTCTATGGTCTCTGCGGCCCTGAGGTTCTCCGGAAGGCCGTTCCAGAGGCGAGGACCATAATGGTGGAATGAGTTCTCCCCATAGGTTTTGGTCCTCACCTTAGGGACAACTAAGAGGCCGGTGCCACAGGACCTCAAGGTCCACGAGAGTTCATATCTGAAAAGCAGGTCATTTAAATAAAAAGGCCCAAGACCATTAAAACATTTATAAACCATTAAAAGAACTTTAAAATCAATCCTGAAACGCACAGGGAGCCAATGCAGCGATTTTAAAATAGGTGTAATGTGTTCCCGCCCCCTGGTCCTCGTCAGAACTCGTGCCGCTGAGTTCTGTAATAATTGTAAATTCGAAAGAGACTTTTTGGGTAACCCAGAGAGCAGAGCTTTACAGTAATCTAAACGACTAAAAATAAAAGCATCAGCACCTCTGTGCTGGAAAGAGAGAGGAATGGACGGACTCTGGCAATGTTTTTAAGGTGATAAAATCCTGTCTTCACAACATTTGTGATATGCGGGATAAAATTCAGCTCAGATTCAAAAGGTACGCCCAGGTTTCTCACACAGTGAGAAGGTTTAAAGTTTGAGAGTTTGGGTAAAATAATCTCTCTCTTGTCTTCAGGACCAATAATTAAAACTTCTGTTTTGTCCTGGTTGAGCTGTAAGAAGTTTTCTGCCATCCACGACTTTATGTCTAAAATACAATTTAAAAGAGTGTTTACAGGTGAAAGGTCATCAGGAGACACGGCGATGTAAAGCTGTGTATCATCAGCGTAGCTGTGAAAGTTAACCCCGTGTCTCCTGATGACATCCCCAAGAGGCAACATGTATAAATGAAAAAGTATAGGTCCTAAAATCGACCCTTGGGGAACCCCACAACTTATTTTGTGGATTCTAGAGGAGCATAATTAAAATCTTTAAAAGGGCCGTCTCAGTACTGTGATTTGTCCTAAAACCAGATTGACATTTTTCTAAAATATTATGTTTATTTAGAAAATCATGCAACTGAGTAAACACATTTTTTTCAATAATTTTACCTAAAAATGGTAAGTTGGATTCAGGTCTATGATTATCCATAATATTTGGATCCAAGTTGTTCTTCTTCAGAAGGGGCCTCACCACCGCCGTCTTACAGGCAGTGGGGAAGACACCCGTCTGAAGAGAGCAGTTTACTTTGGCTAAAAGTTCAGGCTCGAAGAATCCATAACAGGTTTTTAAAAGAGAAGTGGGAATGGGGTCTAAAAGGCAGGTTGTAGCGTTTGCTTGGTAAAAAACTCGACCAAGCATCATCTCATCAACCAGGACAAAACTCTCCAGTGTTTCCTCAGGTAAAGCCAACGCCACGGATCTACTACAAGTAGTGCTATAAACCGGTTAAAGGTTAGATCTGATAGCAGTGACTTTACTCCTGAAGTGATCCACAAAGTCCTCACATGTAGTCTGTGAGTGAGGCATTATAGATTTATTAAAGTTTTTCTTTAATAAAAAATCAATAGTTTTAAAAAGAAACTGGGGATTGTGTTTATTGTCTGTGATGAGATTAGAAAAATAAAGTGTTCTTGCCTGGTTGACAGCGTGGTTGTAAATGTTCAGTTGATCTTTAAAAAAAGTCATAGTCGACTGTTAAATTGGTTTAACTTTCTCTCTGCTCGTCTGTAAATTCTCTTAAGAGTTAAAGTAGCTTCATTTCTCCAAGGTGTCTTTGGATTCTGATTCAGGATTTTAGTTTTCAGAGGAGCTACTAGATCGATGGCAGACGTCAGTCTGTTGTTAAAGTTGTCAGTGAAGGAATCGCAGGATTGAGGTAAAATCTGAGCAGGAGTTTGTTTTAAAATGTCAATCAAATGTGCAGCCACTTCAGGATTTATATATCGTTTCGTCACAGTTCTCACTGAGGCCTCCTGCTGGATAAAACCAGTCACCTTAAAAAACACACAGTAATGGTCTGACAGCCAAGTCAACAACAGAAGACACACCAGCAGACAGGCCGGAGATAATGACCAAGTCCAGGGTGTGTCCTCGGTTGTGAGTAGGCTGTGCAACATGCTGGGTAAAATCCATACTATTTAAAAGATTTAGAAACTCAAAGGCAAAAGGATCTGTCAGGTTGTCCACGTGAAGATTAAAATCTCCAGTAATTAAAATCCTATTATGCCTTAAGAGAATGATGGATAAAAACTGGAGAAAATTCTTGTAGGAAACCAGAGGTAGGATGTGGTCGTCTGTACACGACTTGTTTGACAGAGACCTGATGTTTAAAAGAGCCGTGTTCAGTGTAGCAGGTGAATCCAGAGATGATTTTGGATTTAATTTCCTTTCCGTATTTGGTGTTTGTATGTGGTGGAGACATCTGACAGTAGGAATGAGTGACTTTGAATTTGGATATTTCGGATGCCTGCTAGTGATGTGTACTGGAATAAAAGACGTTGATATGGAGGAAGTGTGTGTGTTGTGGTCGAACCGTCAGCTGGAAGGAACAGTGCAGGATTGGAGAGTGAGTTCAAAGTTCATCCTGAGGAGATGAGAGCCTGCATGGTTTGGATGTAAGCCATCTGGTTTGAAAAGGTTCGGTCTATTGTAAAATGTGGTGAAGTTGTCAATGTAGTGAAGGTTTATGGAGTGGCAGTACCTTTTTAACCAGATATGGAGCTGACGGATTCCAGATTCCTTAAGCTCAGATCTTAGATTTTGAATGATGACCTGAAGTTGGCAATGATCTGAGCTACAGTCTCTGCAAACAGGAGCTCTGGAATCCCGGCCAGGTAGAGCGTCAGCCATCTTGGATTTTTAATCTGCTTCAACAGAGAAACAAACGGGGGATGAAACGCCGGTGTAGCCGCTGGAACGCCAGACACTCACCAGGAAAAGGGGCGTAAAGAATTGCGTTTTGGCCTTCAAAAATGCTGGGTTTTATGCTCAAGCAGCAAATTCGCCGCATGGGGAAGGAGAGATGGTTGACGCTGGGACCGCCGTTGACTCTCAACAACTCTTCTTAAAAAATTAGTTTGTTTTTGACCACATTTCAACATCTCTTTCTTCGAACTTTGACAGTTCACACAGTTAAAAAGTGCAATCTATTGACAAGACAACACATTTAAACCTGGTATTAATTATCATATGAACATTCGCTCCTGTTACTTTCCCTCTTGGAGATGTCATTTTACATTTTCAAATGAATTAGCAACTCCTTACAGTCACTGTAAGCAACCCCAGAGAAAAAGACCTGGAGCCGCCCATGATTCCACACCAAAACCAGAAAGGTCAAAGGTGACCTGTCAAATAAACATTAAGAAAGGGGGGGTTTGTGGACTTCCTTTGTGTCATGAGGCTGAGTGTGAATGAGTTTGGGGTGGGGGACACATTCCAGGCTTGTTTTAGGGCTGAAAGAGGAAATGAGAGAAACTCATTCAAACTCATGTTTGGTTCAGCTAAAGAACTGAGGTAAGAAGACACATCACAAGAGTGCGAAACAAATTAGATGAAATAAAAACTCAACAAAAGGAGCATTTAAGTGATATAGCACTTAGATTTATTGATGCCTTTGTGGTCAAACACACTTCTGTTCTCTGAGTTCAGGACAATATCTCCATACGCTGCTGCAGGTCAGACCATAGTTTTCTTCTCTGACGCACTCCGGCAGCTCAAACTGCGCCAAACGCTGCAGGACATTTTTGGAGGAGAAATCCTCAAACTGTGATCGCCCAGGATCCCCGATCAGGACTTTGGTCCCCTGACTTTTGATGTAGCTGTCCAGCCAGCTGTGAAGGCTGGTAGCAAGGGCGTCGTCGTAGAACATGTCGCCAAGGAGGATAACCTGAAAGTCTTCTGGGTCTGACCCGACCAGGTTGTCTGTCACACAAACAGGTGGCTCCACGCCGTTCAGCTCACAGTTCATGCGAACTGCAACAGCTGCAACTGCAAGAGAAGCATTTCACCAGGATGCACTGCACATAAACAAAACATATGTGCTCATTTAAACCTGTAAACATATCACAATGAACAAATACACATACAGTGGGTACGGAAAGTATTCAGACCCCCTTAAATGTTTCACTCTTTGTTATTTTGCAGCCATTTGCTAAAATCATTGTTCATTTTTTTCCCTCATTAATGTACACACAGCTCCCCATATTGACAAAAAACACAGAATGTTTGACATTTTAGCAGATTTATTAAAAAAAAAACTGAAATATCACATGGTCCTAAGAATTCAGACCCTTTGCTGTGACACTCACACATTTAACTCAGGTTCTGTCCATTTCTTCTGACCATTCTTAAGATGGTTCTACAGGTTCATTTGAGTCCAGCTGTGTTTGTTCTACTGATTAGACTTGATTAGGAAAGTCACACACCTGTATATATAAGACCTCACAGTGATGTCAGAGCAAATGAGAATCATGAGGTCAAAGGAACTGCCTGAAGAGCTCAGAGACAGAATGGTGGCAAAGCACAGATCTGGACAAGATTACAAAAAAATATCTGCTCCACTCAAGGTTCCTAAGAGTACAGTGACCTCCATAATCCTTAAATGGAAGATGTTCAGGACGACCAGAACCCTTCCTAGAGCTGGTCGTCCGGCCAAACTGATCTATCAGGGGAGAAGAGCCTTGGTGAGAGAGATAAAGAAGAACCCCAAGATCACTGTGGCTGAGCTCCAGAGATGCAGTCGGGAGAAAGTTGTAGAAAGTCAACCATCACTGCAGCCCTCCACCAGTCAGGCTTTATGGCAGAGTGACCCGATGGAAGCCTCTCCTCAGAGCAAAACACATGAAAGCCTGAATGGAGTTTGTTAAAAAAACACCTGAAGAACTTTTTGGCCTTAATTCTAAGCTGTATGTGTGGAGAGAAACAGGCACAGCTCATCACCTGTCCAATACAGTACCAACAGTGAAGCATGGTGGTGGCAGCATCATGCTGGGGGGGTGTCAGCTGCAGGGACAGGACGACTGGCTGCAATGGAGGGAAAGATGAATGCAGCCAAGTACAGGGATATCCTGGACCAAAACCTTCTCCAGAGTGTTCAGGACCTCAGACTGGGCTGAAGGTTCACCTTCCAGCAAGACAATGACCCTAAACACACAGCTAAAATAACCAAGGAGTGGTTTCACAACAACTCTGCTACTGTTCTTGAATGGCCCAGCCAGAGCCCTGACTTAAACCCAATTGAACATCTCTGGAGAGACCTGAAAATGGTGTTATAATGTCGTGATAAGGCTTGAAAACTTTTGAAGGTAGCTCCTCCCACATGTGTCAGGAGAATCAACTTTAGGAACACACTTTTGGACAGGAATCGAGCAGTGAATATGACGTGTGTCGAAGGAGAGGCAGTGGATTGGTTTGTTTTTCCAATTTTCTTTACTTTTTTCAATTCAAAGTAGAAAGCAGGTGTCCAGCCAAGTCTCGGCCATAGATTTACCAGGAGTAACAAATGGCGTGCCACCAGGCCTCCAGATGAAATGTGAGACAGAGAGGCTCTTTTGTCCCTCCTTCTTTGTCTGCTTAGCTGTTTTCCTCAATTCTTCTGCTCTATCTTACTTTAATGCTGTGTTTGATGTTATCTGACTTCTCATTAAAGATTCTTCACTCTTTTGTACCATAATAAATTATGTATTTTGAGTGGACTGGACAACAGTCTGTGCTTTTCTTTAGGATAACTTTTTTCCTCAACAATTCCAGCTCACAGAGGTTTATCTAGACAAACATGGATCTAACTGCCCGTCGGTGGATGCATCAGAATGGAGCCGAGAAAAGAAACGTGTGGGTTGCCATGGTAACCTTTATATCGCTTTTCCAAATCGCATTATTTCCCTCCGCCCCTAATTCACACAACGATTTAAATAAAGAAAACGTTCAAAAATGACATTTTCATCTTCATGATCTTTCTATATGACCTCCGTCATCACATAAATGCCACACGAACACGTTAAAACCGCATTGTGAGGGTCTTTTGCGATGACGTCAGCAGCCCACAGAGCGCGCGCGTCTCCTACCAGCGTCCGTGTCGTTCGCGACCACCCGGGAGGCTCCGCAGAGCTGAGCCGCGATGGCTGCAGCTCCGCAGCCGCTGCCCACGTCCAGCACCGCTTTCCCGCGACACTCCCCGGGGGAGTCCAGGAGGAATCTGCGGGGAGAGGCGGGGTTAGAGACCCGCAGCAGGACCCCGCCCTCCTCACCCTCAGGGTGCGCTTGATGACCGACCTGCAGAGCGCCTGTCCTCCCGGCCAGTACAGCGCCCAGTACGGATCCCCGAACGGCCACAGGTCCGGACTCTCCGTCCAGAATCTGCAGCTCGAAGTGAATAATCGGAGCTGGATCTCCGGGGTCAGACTCTGTTCCCCACAAACCTGCGTGTTTTCTCGGATGAATCTTCTAATGTGCTCATCTGAGCGCGCGGATTCTGACACGAGCGCGCGCGCCTGCTTCTGCACTTTGAAAGCTTTCTGAATAAACTGAGAACACGTTCGGAGCGGGAAACTTTGCGGGGGCATGTTCAGCCGTTTTACAGACCCCGAAAAAACTTTATTGACAAACAAAAACAAACGACTGAAGCTTTGGGTTGCCAGATCAGCCCAACAGTTTTCAGCCAAAACACAGCATAAATACACACGTTTCAAACCCCATTAAAAAAAAACTTCCATCCACTTTATTTCTGATCTTTTTTGAAAAAAGAAAATAAACTTTCAATAACCTGCCGAGCGCAGCTTTTCTGGCACATCAACTCTAAAAGGGGCAACGTCTGAGGGAATTTTTTCCGCCTTGGCAACCCTCTTGGTTCCTTTTGTTCTTTCTCTGATTGCAGTTTGCAGAGCGGCTTGATGACTCATTATCGCCACCTTCTGGATGGGAGTAGACACGCCTGAAACAAGCGCATGAAAACAAGATTTATAACTATACACGTTTGATTTTTGTTCTTTAACAGTATTTGCAGTTCTGAAGAAGTACGCAGAATAGCATAGTTTTGCTCCATACTTGTTTCCCATCAATCATTTCGTGTTCAGTGCTGATTCTGACGGGTGACACCAGTGGGGTGTGGCTCCAGCATGGATGCCTTTTAAACGGGAAGGGGCGGGTGGCCAGGATGACTGCTGTCTCCACGCTGCCTGTTAGGCAGCCGTTTTACTGCTGATTTTGAACGACTAAAACACACCTACATATGCTTTTTTCATACATGTTTTGGGGATTTGAATTGCAGCCCACTGATCTTACATTAGGTGTAAAAACCATAGACAGAGCCTGTCCTGCAAGATGCTAACAGCTGTGTTCCTTTGACCCCTCTAGGAACTCAAAGGCAGATGTTTCTTCCGGAAATGATCTCAGTAACCAAAGCATTTTAGTGCTTTTGTTACCTATCTAGGAGTGTCTCTTCTCACGTCTGCAGGCAGGAGTTTTGTTCTGTGCTCCAAAGCTGGTTTAATCGCTTTTCAAATGCATTGCAGCCTCAGTGAAGCTTCCTCGTGTCTGCAAGAAAATGACTGACTCTACAGCTGAAGGCACAGAGCTGCAGAAAGAAACAGCTGCTGCTTCATTTTTTATGCTGCACAAGCTGACCCAAACCTATCAAAGTAAATGTGCATTTTAATGTTTCTATTTCTCTCTTTGAATCAGTGGCAAAAGCCTTTCCGTGTACAATAAGTCTGATCATTCTGAATGAACTTGATTCTCATAATATGCAGAAATAATTCATTTAGAAAACCAAAGACAGAAAAATTATTAAGACATTCAAATACTCAATATAAAACATTTTAAAGGTGCATGCTGCTCCATTAACATTTTTTAGTTGTAAAACTAAAATCTCATTGCTGTCAAATTTATAAATTCTAGCTGCAAAATAGTCATTTTACAATTCTCTGCAATTATTTAAAGGTTTCCTTTTTTTTTTTAATAAATACACTTGTAATGGTGTTATTTTTGAATGGGTATTCTGTATGAATCAGATATATATTAAATGTTATGTGTACAAACCTTAGTTTTGGACCCATCAGTAACTGCTCTGACTGAGATTCTGCAACTTCTTTCTTGTGACGTTTTCAGGTTAAGCTAATGGCAGTGAGGATGGATTATAAGACTTATTATGAAACCCAGTTCCCACTGGGTTCTAGTCCCAAAGTTACATCCTGGATTTGTACAACAAACCCTTGAATGTGAGTCAGTTTGAAACTGTCCTACTGTCCTGACAACAGTCAGACGAGTGACGGTACAGAAAAGCTCTTGATGACATTTTGAAAGTTTCGGTAAATGAAATACTGAACAGCTCATTTATCACTGAAGTAAAACATTTGGACTTTTCATGTCTTTGCATTTTCATTTTTTTTGAAGTAAAAAAAGATGCGTTTTTATTTTGTTTCAGAATCTTTCCTGTTAAACGTAGGTCTGGGAGTGTGAAAGGCGAGGTCAGTGTCTTTGGCATTTAGGAGTGTTGATATCATTGTGTCAAAAATTGTGCAATTGTTTAAAAAGTGTGTGCGAGACTCTCCGTACCAATGCTGTAACACATCAGTCTCTGTCCTTGCGTCAACCCCACAGCTGAAGACTCTCATCCTGGGAGGGGAGGATATGTCAAAAACATGTCATGATTCTCGTCACATTTTCCACCCCGTGAGACTGACTGCTTGGTACGCTTCTGTTTTGGTGTCCATTAACAACTGACCCTGAGCGTGGGAACCTGATTTTGGGTAAGAAGAGATCATCTTGGGTGGAGGAGGGTAAAGAAACACAAGCCGTGATTCTCACAGCGTTTTTCTTCTTCCCCACAGATGCAGACAGATGCATCAGTCAATAAGGCTGATTTAAACATAATTATTTATAAAATCAAGTCTCCTCAAATAATAACATCTGAAGTCTTTTATTTCTGATTTAAGATGCATTTTAATATCAGTTTTCTATCCATTTTAGATGATGTGACATGTCTTGTACAGTGAGACTCGATTTGACAGTAAATAATCCTCCACTGAAACGTCAATGCTGAGATGACTTCAGGCCAAAGCAAGTAAATGATAAGAACGTTAGCCATTTGAACGACAACATGAACCCACTAAACATGTTTGATTTGGAATTAGAACACTCCAGTTAAGATGATCACATAATGATGAACACATAGTGTGGAAAACAGATGTTTGAAACCGTGACCTCTGATAGAAAGAAGTCACTGGAACCTGCTGCTTTCCATCTGTTAGGAAGTTTCAGGAATCTATTGGGATTGGATCATTTTATATAGTTTGTTGTTCTTCTTGTTGTTTTGTAGTATTTTTACAAATTTCCTTTGTATTGATAATATAACACAAACAATACAACGTCTAACACTGACATCTAGTGTTAGCATCAGTTACTGCAGGTCATATTCAGAACAATAAAAGACCTTTTTTTCTGTTTTATCAAACATTCTTATTACAAATTTACAAACGTAAATAAGAAACACTTGAATGAAGCTAAAGATAGATGTGCAGTATGTTTAAAAGGGTTTAGATGTAAACACAGTGAACTGAAATAACACTCCATGAAACCTTCTGGGCTCCAGTTTCTGCCGACCTCCTGCTGGGATGAAGGTGGTGATTGTTTTGGTTTGAGATGAGCAGCGGAAACACTTTCATCCTGAAAAAACACCTTTAGCTTCCAACATTACATGAGGTTAGAGCGGCAAAGTTGAACTACTGAACACAGAAGAGGTTTTAGTCTTGTTTTCAAACGAACCACGATGCCTCATCTACATGTACCTGCCTCTCTCCTTTAAATCACGCACCTCCTTCCTGGACCTCCTCATAAATCAGAGGAGATCGTCCTGATTCAGACATTTGTCCTTCAGGTTTTGATGTCACCTTGAATGTTTTTGTTTCTTAAAATACATGTTTTCTAATGAACTGTGATTTTTATTACTGTTTTACTTTGCAGTGCATTGAGCCCTCCCAGCCACCGTACTCACCTCTTATCAGGAGAACTGCTGTGGACATCCTTCCTGGGCTTTTGAACATCATTTTTCTGGACAGAACAGCTTTTCTCATCAGTCACTTGGCTGGTGAGTGGTATAAACATCTCCATTCAAAGGTTTCTTTATCAGTTTTTTATGAATCCTTTTCATCAGACGGATGCATTGATCTAATCTTACACTCAAAACAAACCTGTGCAGGTCAGGAGGTCAGCTCTAGGACACAGGATGATCTGGTGGAAGCTTGTGTTTACTGGGTGGAGATCAGAGGAACCAGAACCCGTCAGAACTGTGATCACAGCTTTTAGCCTCTGACCAGTTCTGGCTGATCACAAATCTGCAAAGCAGAAAACCAGAAAGGACATTTGGATGAACAGGATTATTGATAGAGCTTTTCTATGATTAACAGAGATCAGAACAATGAGCTGTTCTGAATGAAGTTTCCAGTTGAAATTCTTGTTTCATGCAGTGAAACAATCGAGCAGGAGCCTCCAGTCCCAGGTGACCCCTGATCCAGTGACCCTTCTCACTGATAACTCCACACACAGTGTGGTTGGTGTCAGTGCTTTACATGAGCAGAGTGAAGCAGGAACAAACCGGTGCTTCTGTGCTCGTACGCGAGGCCCCGTTGTTTCTGTGGTTCACCATGAAAAAACAACATAATAACAAGAAGTTTCTTTGTTCTTTTGTCCTGACATTTATTTTTTCTTTTTCGATTAAATGGAAGCAGATTCCCAAACTGGAAACTGCGTCGCTCAGTCAGGTGGTGAGTATTTAAAGCCAAATGGAACCTGATTGGTTCATTTGTGGAAACGTGTCTGTCAGTCACTGATTCCACTTAGAGTAACCGAGGGAGCTCTAATCTTTACACTATTTGATTAGAAAATAATGTGTTTGTGTTGGGGAAAGTACATTGATGACAGGGAAATCCCAATTGATGTCACAGAATATGGTGGAGACGCATCACCAACAAGCTGTACGGAATAATAATATGGCTTGCTTGTGCAGAATAAAATATGGCTTGCGCAATAGCTCACGTATCCCTGGAAGTTCTAAACGGAAGGGAAGTCCTTTTTAGGAAACTATATGACGCATTATAATGATGAATTACCGTCATGATTACCCCACCCAGGTACATGGACAAGCTAATCATGTCCCAGATGTTCCGCTTACGCACTCATTATCATCATAGTCATCTGGCTTACGCATTTTTACTGTCATAATGACGAATTTGCTGTTGTCATGAGCATCCTGTATGCGCACAAATTGACGCATGAATACTGTATAAATGTGCGAGATGAGAGCTTGGGAGCAGCTTCAGCTCACGACCCAGCTCAGCTCAACTCAAGCTCCAACTCACGGCTCCATCTCGCTGCGATCATCTGCTCCACTGCTCAAATAAAAGCTCCTAAAAGACAAAGCCTCTGCTCTCCGTTGTGCCTACTTCTACAAGGATCATCTCTTCACATCTCTGGTTAGTCCCTTGCTAGCTTGAATTACTGGTAAAGGTGAACCTTAGAAGGGACACAAAATGCTTGGGGATGCACATGAGGATTGACTCTCGAATCATGACAGGGAATTTTCTTCTGTGAAATCTTTTAAACAGCTGAAATAAATCTCTTCACTCGTACAGAGTCTTCTAAATGAAGCACGCAGCGTCCTTTAGTCCACCCCTAGTGGGTGAGGAGTGAACTACGAATAACTCAGACTACAGGAGACTCTGGGCTGCTCCTTACCTGTTACACCGTCCAAGGTCCCTTCAGTCTTGTAGTCCAGGACCACATGAAGGGCAGGCGTTATAAGATAGCCGGTGGTTTAGGAAGAATAACGTCAGTTGAAAGAAGGGATAAAAGCTATCATAAAAAATCAACTTCTTCCACCTAACCCGCTCGCACCTTCGACAGTTTGTTTGAGGAAAACCTGCAGAATCAAAGAAGGTGGAATATTTGAATGGTCTCCCTGGAGTTCTTTTATTTCTCTTAGGGTCTCCATTCCTTTTCCTCATGAGCTGCTGTCCTGCTTGTAAGAGGTCACCTGGGTCAGGTTTGTTCCGTCATTCAGAAACGGGGCTCACGCGCTCCAGCTCATCAGGAATGACTGAAGCAGGGCAGCAGCTCAGGAGGAACAGGGTGGAGACGCCCAAAGCTTTAA
The DNA here is from genome assembly GCA_014656515.1 of Oryzias celebensis. Lineage (NCBI taxonomy): Eukaryota > Metazoa > Chordata > Actinopteri > Beloniformes > Adrianichthyidae > Oryzias > Oryzias celebensis. The sequence goes on from BNCR01000006.1 coordinate 1,510,335, forward strand.
CCACATGCACCCGAACGCTGCTGCAGGGTTTTGACTTGTCCAGGCGCGAGGAGGGTCACAGAGAGGAGCGGCTGCCTGTCCAGTTCAGGTTGAACCATTTTTCAGCGCAGACAGCCTCCATCCACCCAGAAGGACGGTTGGGACCTTAATACACATGAGAACATTCTGCTCAGTTCTGTTAAAACCTGCAGGGTCTTCTCTGCTGCAACCAAACAGACTTATTTCACATCATTTCTATTCTTGAAACTTGTAAAAGCAACTATTTAAAAGTAAAAGTAGCATCAGTTCCACTGGGTGAATTTCATCCAATCAGAGCAGGCTGGGTTTGTATTTATTATATGTGAAGAAGATCTGTTGGTAAACAGTGCAAATATTTTACGTTTACTCTCCTTTTTCTTTTGCTTTTTGAGTTTTTGTTCAGAATCACCAAACAAACCAATTGATCTCATCTGGGCCGAGTCGGTCTGAGGTGACGTTTCTATGGCAAACACTCACCAATCAGGAGTGAGCTTTTAGGAAGGCCACGCCCCTGCCCCTTGAAAGTGGGCTACATTACATCTGTCAATCAAACATTTTGATGATTGGATGTGAGGCCTCTGATTGGTCAGTTTATAACTTGAATAACTTGAAGTACAGAAACAATATCCTGAAAAAATGAGGCTCATCAAGAAGATGTTAAAGGTTGGTTTTCTGATGAGTGACAGCTGTTTAGTTCTCTATTGCAGTCTATGGGATTTTGACTTCTTGGAGTCACTTCCTGTTTGGAAGGCCAGGGGGCGGGGTCACTCACAGGTCTCCATTCATCTCTGACATCCATCCATCCCATTCTTCATGATTGTCTGTTTGACCCTCCTGCTTCTGTCATGACTTCCATCCTCGCCTCATCCTTCACCTGTTCTAACGTATCCACCGTTCCATCATCCACTCTTCCATCTTTTCCTAACCCTAACCTTCCATCTTTTCACTGTCATAGACAAACAGGCCGCTTACCCTAAAAGGATGATGGGAAATGGTTCTCATGGTGTTACTTTCTGCAGCAGCGTTTCAGGCTTTATCGATGCAGGTCTTTGTTTCCTCTGCAGATCTGTCTGTGTAGAACGACTCTGACCTTTGACCTGAAGTCTGGGATTTTTCTTCCTTTTAACCCTGGAGAACCCAAGGGGTCACATTTGACCGGTATTCCAATGATTATTTTGAATTCTTTCTATTTTTTTTTTTTTAAGTTTTGACTGCTCCTTTTTTATTTCTATTTTTATTTGTTTGTTTTTGGCTGCTATTTTTTTTGTTTGTTTCTTGGGATCTCCAGAGTTGAATCATGAGCTAAATGACAGTTTAAAAAGTTTAGTCCATTTATGTTAGAACTTCTGATGCTGTGAGGACGAGAACATTCTTTTTGTGGGTATGACAAAGTCATATTTTTAGACACTCATTATTTACATCACACCTCTAATTTATTCTCACATAAGACCATCAACAGATGAAACGTTTTGAGTTTTTTTTTTATCCTAACATGATTTCTTTTATAACCTCAGAGTCTTTTGTCTTTATTTTTCCACAGAAAATCATCTGCTGCTGTGATGTTGGAGAAAACGTCAGAATCCATTTTGCTTTTGAACGCCGTCCAGCTCTCAAGTGATCAGAGATCCCATTAGTCATGTTTTCAGGCCGAGCGAGCACAAATGTGAAGAGCTCTCCACTCTGGGGGGAGAGGGGCATCAGCGCAGTAGCTTAGCAACATGTCAGTCCTGAGGAGGAAGACGTCTTCAAAACGTTGCGCTGCATGCATGTATGCAGGAAAACCTGCAGCAAGCAAACCTCAGGATGGAATCCGCACCAACCGAGATCCACACCTTCAACTGTTTAAGAAACATCAAACAGGAAGATGTTTTTTTTATCTAGTTGGACATAAATTCGGGCAAGAAGAGAATAAACTTCTAAATTGGGTTAAAAGATACTAAAAAATGCCAACATTTTTGTAAAAAGGATTGTTTATGGCGAGAGAGATTTAAGCAGATCTTTAAATCCCAAGCCGACGAGCTCCTCTTGGAATCAAAGTTTAAAGAGAAAACACGCACAAAAATAAAAAAGAATCCTCCAAGTTTAGAGTCTTCACAGTTTTAGGATGTTGGAGAAGTTCTGCTTAAAGAGCTTCAGGGATTCTTCAGAGGAACGTTGTCCTGAAAGCATCCGGCCTGCATGATGGAAGCTGCTGCAGCCTGCAGACCAGCAGGAGGCCGGAGACTCAGCGCAGCTCTAGCTGAAGGAAAACAGCATGAGTCTGCATTCACTTCAGCATTTAATCCTGAGCTGCTGATTCTCTAAAGCAGAAACAAGAAGTCTGACATTCCAGTTTCAGACCAGATGTTTTTACGTCTTCAACAGGAAGGATGCTGCTGCTGTGACCTGTTAGTTAGCGTCTAACTGAGGCTGTGGAGATCTGCAACAGGACAACAGCGGTTTGGTGGAAGAAAAAGGCGAATAAATCAACTGAATGACGACAAAAAGCAGAGAAGAAAACCTGACCAAGGATCCCTCTGAAAGACACGAGGAGACTCATGATCTAAACCAGAGATGGATGAGGTGACCCCGAACTAAAACCCGCAGAAAGGACGACTCCAAAGAACAGAAACAAAACAAAAAGCAAACATCCTTTATTTGTTTGTAATTCAACTGTTTGTTATTTCCAGGAAATTCCACATTCACAAATGCAAATGGTTCAATTCCCAACCCTGTGTTGAAGTCCCACTCCGATCCTCTTCCGACCTGTTTTCAGTGTCCTCTGTGGTCTTTTGTCATGGTTAACTCTGAAAACACAAGACAATTTAAATAACGTGACAAGAGTCGGAGTACAATTGCCTCAGAGGAAGGGGCAGCGCCAGGGGGTAGCTGGGGGTTGCCGTAGCAACACCAGAATTTGGCAAAGCAACCCCAAATAAAGCAAGGCTTAAATCTAATACTTAAAAAAATGTTAATTGTACAACATTTTATTGCATGCCACAACTTTTCATTCAGTGTTGAATGTTTTTTTTATGTTTGTCTATCGTTTATTTTGTGTTAGAATATGACACAAAACCGCAGTGTAAAGACAAAAGGTGAAGCGTGCAGTAGCACTGTCTCAACAGAGAGGGCGCTCGTGAGGTTGCCTTGTTTGTTCTCCATTTGTTACTAATAAAGTTTATTCAATCCGCCGTTTTTGATGTTTTGCTATGGCTTTGATGGACTGCAAAGATGGTGGATGCAATCAAAAAAAGACTCAAAGTTGGACTCTTACTCAGTAATATTATATCTTCTATATAATATATATTATTTATTCAAGTAGTAATGAATGAATTCCTGAACAACACGTTTATTGAGACTTCTAAAACTAAAAAGAAGATAAAGAGACTTTTATGCTAAAGTCACAGAGAAGGAGAGACGAATGGACTTCATTTACAGGTAAAGGTTTGACCAGCGTGTGTTCCAGACTGATTTGTTATTTTCAGAACTATTTTACATCCTTCTTTTCTCTGAGTTTCTGTACATTTAGTCAGAAACGTTTTAGTGTTTTGTTTGTGGATACTTGATGGGTTGTACATAAATGTTCTCCAGTTCTAGACTGAGCCGTTTAGGCCTCTCCTTGGGTTGTAAATCTGGCTCTGAAGGAGTCAGAGTCTCACCAGCCACGGCCTTTACCACACATCCCCGCTCTGATCATCCTCCGTGTCTTCCATACGTTGTAATGAGACATACACAGACACCGCTCCATGTAGCCATCAGGCTGAAATCGTTTGGCAGAAGCTCCTCCCACACGCGCCCGGGGCGTCAAGCTTATGAACACATCTTTGGACAGACGTCAAGCTACAGTATCATAAATCACCAGGAAAAAGGGCGTAAAGAGGGGAGTTTTGGCCATCAAAATGCTGGTTTTTACGCTCAAGCAGTAAGTTTCCTGTGTGGTGAAGGAGAGGCGGCTGACAGGGGACCCCCCCCGCACTCTCAACAGTTCGTCTTAAAGAAATTTCAGTTTGTTTTCCAACCACATTTCAACATCTCTTTCTCGTCAGACTTTGACACTTCACACAGTTAAAAAGTGCAATCTATTGACAAGACATTTATGATGTGGTATTAATTAGCATCGTATGAATATGCGCTCATGTTATTTTCTGTCTTGGAAATGTGATGTGACATAAAAATGAATTAGCAACTCCCTACAGTCACTTAGCAACCCCAGAGTAAAAGTCCTGGAGCCGGCCCCGTCCAGAGGACCGCCAGACACACCAGCATCCAGCTCATCTGTCCCAGCAGCTCTGGATCAGCTGTCCGACCCCTTTTCTTTACTCAGTTTGTGTTGCCCTGGTTTACAAAAAGGGAGGTTATTCTAAGGATTTCATGATCAGTAGTTATCAGCACCACTATCATTGCTCTGAAGCTCCTTCTTGCACATTTAGGGGGGGTGTCTTAAAGGAGCCCCCCCCACTATTAGGGACCGGCGTCTGTTACCACTAACTTCTGTTGGACCCAGCTTTTATTACAGACCGTCTGTTATTGGAAGATAAACAGTACTAATCAATCTCTACGACTGTTCACCTACACCCCCCGCTGTCAGCAAACAAAGCCCACAAAGAGCACCCTTAACGCCGGGCCCGAGGACGCCCTCCCCCAACTCCAGAACTGTTTGAGGCTACAGACTGCGGAGTTTTCCAGCACAAGGACCTGGCTGTTTTCACCGAGGCTGTGTGGGATTACATCAAGTTCTGTATTGGAAACGTAACGGTGGATAAGACCATCAGAACATGTCCAAAGCAGAAACCCTGGATGACGAGCCAGGTTAATCCGAGGTTAATCAGAGGTGAAGAGACTCAAACTCTGCTGGGATAAAAATGTTTGCTGCTGTAGGCTGTCGAGGTCTGGAACGATTTTGAGGTTTTCCACCAAAAGATTTATTCCTGACACCAAAATATCTAATACATGAATTTAGGGTCTCCAGCTGTCCTTAGGAACCCATCTAACGGAAGAATAGAGACATCCTTTTTCCCTTTGACCCAGAGTTTTATACACAATATGCAAAAAGAAGGTTGGATCAAAATAAGAGGTTGGATCTTCTCCCTGGAGATGCATTTTCCCACCGTCCGCCTTTTCCCATCCTTTCCCAGGTGCCTCTGCTCCTCGTTAACTCCTTATCAGCTCTCCGTTCACTCCCGCCTATTTGTTTCAAAGCAGCAGACTCCCTATATGAGCTAACCTTGTATGCTGTGAGAAACTATCCTATCATTCATTCACACAATCATAAAAATGTCTGCAAAGTTTAAACCATGAAAAACCCTTTTGTTTAGGTATTCAATGTCTACCAAGTTTATCACTTTTAACACTAAACTTTCATACTGGTTATTACTGAATTATTATGACACACACATAAGTATTTGTTTATTTAGACTTCATTTCTTCACTGCTCTAACTGGGAATGAACAAATTTGAAGTTTCTAAATTCTAATGGAAATACTAGGAGTATAAGAAGAGCAAATCATTTTTGAAATCACGATGTAAACTTGTATGATTTGTTAAAAGTCGCAGTTGGTAACAATGGATCAGAAATGATTATTACATTGAAAAACTATTGTGCAAATTTCATAAAAACTTTGTGTAACTACTGCTGTTGAAGAGAGCAGAAAATCTGCTACTTAGGAGTCTGAGGGTCTAAACTTGAAGTCTGAAGAATCCCAGACTTTGGACAGGTCAGTCTATGTGATCTCAATGCTGTGCTGGACCCTGTGAGCTGCTGCCCCCTGCAGACACAAAACGATCATTGCAGTTTGGGAAGAAATGAAAGAATTGAAGGTTTAAAAGTGAAAAATTAAAGAATTCCAATTTGTTTGGATTTGAAACCAAAAAGGGGAGTTAATGTTGGTGAGGAGCATTTTATGGATGTTGGAAAAAATCCAATTCTAATTCAAATACTGATAGCTAAAAGCACTGCTGAAAGCAAAAAGATGAAGAGTAAAAATAGCAAAAGAACACTCATCTTTAGAAGAATATCAGCAGTAAAATGATCTGTTCATGCAGCGAGTCATCTTTACTTTTTATAAGATATCAAATCTAGAATTCCACTCATGCTTTCAAAGAGGAAGAAATTGGCGAAGAACATTGTTTGAATGACTCCAAACGGAAGGTCATACGGCCAATAATACGTATTTTTCTGCTACTAAACAAATAGTTTTTCATCAACCTCACTGTAGTTCATTTTGATTACAGGGACAAAAACAAGTGTAATAAGTAGAAATGATTCATTTTAGAAGCAAATGTGAACAAAAAGCGAATCTTAGAACAAGTTGCTCAATCTTAATACATCCTCATAAAATCTAAAACATCTTTTACTTATTTCAGAACATCTGTTTTTGTTTCCAAAGTCATAGCAGTGAATGTCAGACTCACTTGTTAACATTTATTTGACTTTTTTGTGCTTAAATCAAAGGTTTCTCTTGTCAAGAGTTTGGAGCAAAGAATTTAAATATTGATTTCCTTATTTCATCTTAATCAGACTAGAAGAATCTCTACTGATTTAGAGAAAAGCTGGAAAAGGTGTCAGAGAAGTTAAAACAACTTCAGACCTGATCAAATATACTGAAATCAAGGGTCTAAGAGTTTGCAAAGATCTAACAGTTTGTGGTGCTCATGAATATCTTGCAATAACATTGAAGGATTTATTTTAGGTTCAAGCCTCTAACAGTTTATTTAGAAGAATAAAAAGGATCACATAGAAAAACGAGATCTCTACACTAAAGCTTTGTTCCCAGAATGTGCTAAAATAATCAACAGGAAGTGTTTCTTTCACTTTTAACACATTTTTCCCCTGCAGCCCAGTGTTCAGCAGAAACCGTCTCTGAAGGTCCAGGTTCAGCTCGGAAGTTTGGATCCATCGTGGAAACCCCTGGATACTGAGACTGGACTGTGCGGCTGACCTCTGCAGACTCAGATCATCACGGCTTTGGGGCAGCAATGGTGTTGGAAAACGATCAGAGAAGCTCCAACAGATGACCAGGAGCTGGCAGACCCACTCTCATAAGGTCAGAGCAGAAGAGGGGTGGCTCTGTTCCAACAGTCCCGCCCACTACTCAGTGGTGAATTCCTGCTGCTCTGCAGAAACTATGTCCTAGAAAACGACAGATTGTGTCTGAAAAAACAGCAAAATCATAAAAAAGACCACTGGGAACGATTTCACAATAGATCAGATGATCAGATGATCACAAGATGATCAGAGTGTGAATAAAAAAAAGAGAGAATTTAAAGTCATCTTAAAGTAACAGTGCAGATGTAAACATCTTATTTCAAACTAATCAGATGAGCTGAGAACGGGTGGGTCATTAACCTGGATTGAAATAACCCGACTGAGGCTTTCTGGACGTCTGTTCCAGATCTGTGGAGCACAGAAGCTGAATGCAGCTTCTCCATTTTTGGTTTGGAACTGATCCAGATGACCACAGAGGTCTGGCTGGTACATCCAGGTCAGCCTCCCATTATGAGCAAAACAGCTGCAGAACACCTGGATCACCTGGTTGACCTTTGTTTCTTCTGCTCGTCATTATTTAGTTTGTGAGTGAGTTCCTGAATCCCTGAGTGTGAAGATCTGCAGATCTCATCTGCAGTCTGGAAGTGAGATCTTCTGTGCAGAAAGAGTGGACCGTTAAAGGAAACACCATTCCTTCTTACTGGTTTGGTTTCTAAGGGTTTTATCTGTTTGCCTTGTGGTGCATTCTCCCAAATCGAACTCTGTTTTCAATTTGTGTCTAAACTCTGAGTTTGTGGTGGGAATGGACAGACTCTGCTGCTTCGGTCAATAACGCCCTTGTGGACCACAACTTTTGGATCAATAAGTCCTGCCGCTGAATCAACGGGGATTAACTACCCCTCTGAGGGCGCTTTCAGGTCGGAGCTCGGCCCATTTAACAGCTAATTAGTTGCTTTAAATCGAGCACATGTTCTGGTGAAACATCTGTTTCAGCAGAACACGCAGTGAAATCTGCTCACGCTCGTGGTGACACTGAGGCCCTGCGCTGACTGATGATGAGCTGCATCCACCACCTCCAGGTTCTGAGAAGGCTGTTGTCTCTGATTGGCTTCACTGGACTGTTCTGAAGGATGTTGAAAGTGGAGAGGCAGGTTTCCCCTCATCACCTGATCAGTCAGACCAGCTTTGCTCTTTGACAGGCAAACGGTGAAGGCGGTCATCGCTCTTCCAACGGCGGGCAGAGTTAACAACACAGCATCAAACCGAGGGAACAGGTCCTTTCATAACCTCTGATTATATTTATGAAATTCAGTTACTCTGACGCTGATGGATGGACTCACTGGCAGTGGGGACGTCGCCTGTCGTTTGTTAGCATCAGCAAACATCCATGATGCACTAATGGAACCGAGCCTGGAAACAAAAGAAGGAAGGAGAGCAGAAACACAGATTACGATGATTGAAGTCTACTGGAAAAGCAGAGTAAACGCTCTGAGGAACGCCACCTTCAACAAAAGACGAGGAGCGGTTCTGATGAGCCTGGATCCAGACCGGAAACTCCATCCACTGTGGCAGAGAACCAGACTCAGTGTGGTATCATCCGCAGAAAATGGTTTCTTCCGGCTCCAACCGAATGAAGTCAATTCAGTCGCCATTTTCTTCACAATACGGACGCCGTCATGCTGGAGCTAAAAAATGTCAGTTAGCAGTGATTGGTCCGAGTTCTCTGAGTCAATGTTTCTATGGCAACCACTCTTGCCAATCAGGGGGGAGCTTGTTGGAAGACCACGCCCCTTCCATTGAACGTGGACTACGCAGAATGTGACAATCAAAGGTTTTGAATGTTGGACGTGGGGGCCAGCAGGCCCCACCTATTTTTATTCAGGCATCTGATTAGTCAGTTTATAACTTGAATAACTTGAACTACAGAAAAATATATCAAGAAAAAAAGATGTTAAAAGTGTCAGAGCAAGAATGGTTATTCTGACCAACATAACAACTGAATAACAGCTGCTTGTTTCTCTGTAGACATCTATGGGATGGGAACAACATGAAAATCATTTTGATACAACAGGAACGCATTTATCTTTGCTGCAGCGAGACATATCTGTGAGAACTATGGGGTAAGATAACTGTCGGAAAGAAACGTATTCATAAACACAAAGCTTCACACAAATGAATACTCTGTGTACAACTTTTTCAGAAGAAAACGAAGACAACATGTAGTTCTACGTTTGACATGTCTGTTCTGAAAACGACGCTTACTTGTGTTGAATACAGATTTATATATATATCTATCTATCTTCTGGGTCTAAAACGACCCGCTGCAGCACTGTTTACACAATCAGCCGTTGTCGCCTGACAACCACAAAATGCGGTCGGACATCTCTGGACAACACCAAAGGTCTAAAGCGCTGGTTCCAAGCTCTCAGGGTTGCATTGTCAACTGATTGATGCCTTTGATTTAAAGATCTTCGCTTTTTTGTCGGGCTGTCTAACTCTGTACCAGGACCGGCCCTGTCCAGTAACCTGGAAGTTTGCCAGAAATCTCTGTGAAAAACCTGTGTCCATCGATACTCACTAGATTGGTGAACATAGACCAGGATTCATTGTCTTTATTCGATTTAACATAAATAAAATGGATTTTAATGGATTGATGATCAGAACACATTGGATGATAAATAGTCTTTGTAAATTGTTCATATTTATGAGGTTTTACTTCCACAAATATGTGACGTCATGTTTGGAGTTAGAATAGAAAAGTAGTGATGATGAGTCTTTGGACATAACAGTCATAACATCCAGACAGCAGGAAAGCTCTTCAGCTGCATGAAAAGTTTCAACCAGAGCTGGTTCTGCAGGTGAAGCGTCTGACCTCTGACCCTTTCCGTCCACCCGATGAGATGCAGACACCAGATCAGAAACCCTCAACGTGCAAAGTTTGCAATTGATTGAACCTTTGCTTTAAGCAAAAACAAAAGCATCTGCAAAAACGGCTTGACATCTCAGCAGCGTGTGCCTCCGTGCACAAACGTGCACTCACAGCCGCGCACGCCGTTGTTTATCCAGTCTCTTTGCCTCGACTCCTTCTGTTCCTTTTCCTGCATGCAGAAATTCAGTGTGTCTTATTTTGTTTCAATGAATATTAAATCTTTTCAAATGAAACGGAAGCAGAACTACAGAACCTGGGCCTTTAATCCAGCAAGACGCTGCTCTGTTCGGTGCTCAGTGTTGGTGAATTATGGATGAGGCTGGAAATTAAAGCTAGCTGGGAATTCTCTGAAGAAGTGCTGACAGTGTTCTACCTTTATCTAGATGTAAAGAGCTGCAGGGGAAACAGAAAAGGACAATGGTTCTGCACCACATCTTTTACACACAAGCATGAAGAAAGGAGGAGCGTTTAAAAACCTGCCTTCAGCTGAGATGTGTGGGCTGAGAAAATTGGAGCCCAAATCAAACTCCAGAGTGTGGTGGGATGTGAGCCTGCAGAGTTCACACCTCCCTCTTTGTGGCTCAGGGGCTCAGCAGCCCACCCCTCCTCAGGCTCGTCTGTGATGAGGTCTGATAAAGAAGTTAAAATGCTGTAAAAATCCTTCCGACGTTTTCTCGCCCTCTGTCTTCTGAAAAAGATGTTTGAGTAAAACGAGTGGAGATGCTTGGTGGGCGTGTGGGAGGGACTCCCACAGATGAATGCTGCTCACACAAACTGTGTTCCAAGAAGCTTTCAGGACTGAGCCCACAGCCAGACCCTTCAGAGGCATCAGGAGGAAACCAAACCGGGACGGAACTGCATCAACTGTTTCCATGACAACCAGTACTGCTTCACCTGGAAAATCTTTGCCAGAGCAGTTAGAAGTTCTCACTGACTCCAACTTTCATCAAATCCGGTTTAATTTGTCTCCAGATAATCAGTCATTCCTGTGAGAATCGTTCATGTGGCGGCTGGCTGCAGACAAGATGGCGCCTGGCATCATCAGCGAGGAGCAGAAATAATATAACCTACCCTAATCCAAAAGTCTTACAAACTATAAAAAACTTTAATTGAAGCTTAAGTCAGGAAGAACTGTAACGGTTGGGGTCATCTGTTAAAATGATGTTTTTTTCAAGTGAAATGGGGGGACTTCCGGTTCCAGCCGAGGACTTCCTGTTCTTTTGGTGACATTATTACCATAATGGCAGCTGGTCATCACATCACCATTTTTATTTTTCTCACAGTTCCACTCCGATCATCTGCAAGAACGACCAGGGATTTGAACAACCTTACAGTCTCAGAGCGGACACTATACCACAGGTCCACTGACGGATCCAAATCCAGCAATCCTGATGCAAACCACGATTCTTCATGACTGAAATGGTTGATTGAGGACTGTGGTTGTTTCTGTCTTTGAAAAGGTGAAAGTGTGTGGAGAAGGAAGGACTGGGATGAGAAGATCAGATGCAGCGCTGCATTCCAGGAGCTTCTGCTGCAGTTTCATCCAGCATCAGCACAAACAGCTGAATGCACATGTGCAGACGTGTACTGTGCTAAAGAAGCAACACGTCATTGTGTCTCTAAAAATCGGTGTAACAGCAGCAGCCTCCAGAGTGGAATAAGAGAAGCAGAGGAAACTTTGATTGTAAACATTCATCTGATGACCTGAGATGCTTTCATCTCAGTTTTGATATGATTTCATGCCTATTCTATTTGAGATTTTCTGTCTTGTGTGCTTCGTGACGCAGAGATGAGAATCACTGCATTCGAGCAGCGTCGCTGCAGACACGTGCATGCCTGTGTGCGTCTGTGCTGCCGTCTGCTCAGGGCCTTTGTGGCTCCAGTAATAAAGAAACTGCGGCTTCATTCTGCTCTAAACGCTCCATAATCTCTCCATAAACGACATCTCTGCTTCCAGAATGCAGAGTGAAAAATGCAAACTGCTTGTGTGAACGCTGTTGGGGGTTTTCTGAGCCTGTCGCTTGAGAAAAAGATGCTGAGCTTAAATGCTGCAAGTGTTCAATTTACTTCCTCCTGATTTTCATGGAAAACATTCAGATATGATGGACTGTGTACTTAGTTTGTGAAAACTACAGCCTGCTGGAGCCGTCGGCTCTCACCAGGTTGAGGGAAATGAAAAAGGGTCAAATGCTAGCGGTTGTTTTGAATTGATGATCTGGAAACACTTTGATGTTAAACTGAAAGAGTCATTTCCTGCTGCTCTTTCTCTGGCCGTCAGCAGCTCTTTTCACACATCGTCCGTTTACTTGGTGCAAAAATCAAAGCTTTTTGTGGAGCTCTGAAGGGGTGGCTCCCCGTTCCTTTGCTCTTCACCGTATCCGTTTATGAACGCACACGTGCACTGATCACAGCAGGCGTTCAGAGCCACTGCTGAGGAGCTTGTAATTTGCTCACACAAATATGAAATCATAAAGAATCAACTGCAGGATAATGACACCTGCAGCTGGAGGAGCGGCTCCAAGGACGTCTCAGCGCCTCCTTTTGCTCCCACATCTCATTAGGAGCAGCTAATGGTAAAGGAGTGATTACAGAGGGGGTGTAATCGAGCTGATTGGATTGACACTGACACAACAGAGATGCAGAAAGGTCAACCTGATGTTTTGTATGGAAGTGAATGTGACTCATATTTCAACATAAAAATCAATGCTGGAAATGCTTTTTCGTGTCCACAAAGTAACTGCAATACTTGCCGCTTAAATAAAATGAAAAATGAATCCTCCGAACGGTGTTTTCATTTTCTACTTGAATAAACTGCTCATTCTGTGACACAGTTAAAGTCCAAACCAATGAAGATTGCTTTTTGTTTTAAAATCTCGCCGCGTGAAATGTGTCTCAAAAATCTGTTTCACTTTCCAAGAGGCGCCCCACAATGACATCAGTGCTCCTTCTTCTGTCCCGAGTGTCACTAGACCGTAAAGTAAAAGCTACACGCGCATTCTGTCTATCAAAGGAGAAAGAGTTCAGGATTTTACGACCAAGCGATGGGAAACTGCGTTGAACGGCGGATTTGTTTGAGTGGTGAGTCCAAGATAACTGCTGAGAGACGAGCCAGCACTGCAATAACAAGGCGCTGGTTTTCAGCGTGTTACAGAGGATTTATCCATTAAAAGGTGCTTGGATTTGTTTAAGAAATGTAAAAGACAACGTCCAGGTGTACATGATGCATAAAGAGGCGAGTCTGAGCCCCAAACACCTCAGGATCAAGTGAAAAACTCCAGTCATTCCTCTGTTGTTTCCTCTGGCCCGGTTCTGACACATGTCAGCATTCTCACTGTTTATTTTCTTTTCCCCTCAGATACACATGAAAGCATTGGACAACAAGACTGTGGTCTTGTGGGGTTTTTAGAGAGATGGCAAATGGATGGATTGCACACAAGGGTACAGTATTAAAAACAACTTTTATTACAAAGTTCTAAAAACAGAGTTAAGAAGAATTTATTAAAAACAACATTCACACCAAAAATAATTGTAAAAAAAAGATTGAGTCTGCTGAGGACCTGACTACTAAGGGAGGTGTAGGCTCCCAAAAGAACAAAACAAAAGCCTTAATCAGCATTGCTGACTTACCAAACAAACTCAAGTTTTTCACCTGGAAAGGGCAAGATCGCGATGCGCTCAAATGCAGGGGCTGGATTTAGAGTCAGACAGCCTGGGCTGTTATCCGGAGCTAAAAAAAATGACAGTCTGAAGATATGTTGCCAGCGAGCCATCACCTGATTACAGGTTACCACTGCTACGGTACCTGTGAGGCTACCTGGAAGTGTGCAAACAGGAAGCGGGCGGTTCCAGTGGGCAACCGATGCCATGATGGCCAGTGGGGGCCTTGGCCTTTTTAAAGTGTCCCAGAGGCCACTGCCTGCAATCATTCATCCACTGCACCTGAGCCAATTAATCCTGCTACAATCCACCCCCACAAAATTGCATCGTTACTGCTTTCACTTTATGGCCTAGCAACACTCGGGACAGAAGAAGAAAGAGGAGCACTAACGCCATCATGGTGCGCCTCTTGGAAATGCCAAGTGAAACTGATTTTTGAGACACATTTCACAGATTTGAAAACGAAAAAGCAATCTTCATTGGCTTTGTCACTTAAGCTGTAAGTATAACTTAAGTATAAAATGACAACATTTCTCATTTTATTTAAGAGACAAATAATGCAGTTACATTGTGAAAATGAAAAAGCATTTCCGGTATTGACTTTTATTTTGAAATATGAGTCACATTCGCTTCCATATTTCTGAGCCGCTTCCTGAGGCGTCTGAGGAGGCGCTGACCTGAATCCTGGAAAGGAGGCTGAAACGGAGCGCAGACGGCTGTTAGCACAGCTATTCACAGAGCAGATGATGCAGCAGAAAAACATCCAGTGACACATTGGGCCACTGAGGAAATCCTCTCTGCTCCTCTGTCCTCCCCGCACTGATGCAAACAGCTCCAGGAGGAGAAACTTCCTCAGCGGGAGAAGTCACTGGCGGTTAAACGGAGTCAATAAGCTGGTGCTTTGGCTTTGCTGTTCAGAGAAGTGTCATCAAACCTCACAGAGAAGCAGGTTTGTCATCATGTTCTTCTGATAACTAGGATTGTAACGATTAATTGATGAATTGTTTTTGTCTTCCTGTGATCCAAACATCTGTCTGAGGCAGAATCGAATCGACCCGTAACATTAACACATCATTTCAAAATGAGATCAATCGAATGATCCTAGAAAATACCATGTGGATTGAGATGTGATACCCTCAAGTAAAAAGTAATCAACCATCATTCCAGTCCGATGTGTGGAAACACTTTGAATGTACAAAGTCATGTGACCATACAGTGTTCTAGAATGTTCTAAAAATGTTTGTTTGGATTATTCTAATGTGGAACAACAACAGTGGACTGAACTTTATCAAACTACAATGTGAATGGATTTGACATTCTTTCTTGTTTACTTGTTTGTTTGTATACATATTTATTTACACTTGAAAATCCTGAAGAAACACAAGGAATCTAAGATCATTCAAAATGAACCAATTTTGACTGTGAATCAGATCGTCAACCACAAAGGATCGGAATCGAACAGTTAAAATGACTCATTACAGCTCTAGTGACGACGGTGTTGTATTTGCATGGAGATGAAAACCAAGCATTGGACCAAATTCTAAAGAAACATCAGACCAAGTTCTTTCACTTGTTCTCTTCACAAAGCTCCTTTCAGTCACACAGAGCGTCTGCAGATCTCCTCATCCTGAACTCCAGGTGGATTCTTTTTGCTCCGCTAAGTTCCTGATTGTAATCTCAGTTACTCGTTCCAAACAATAACATTTTGTCAGAAATCCAAGCTGGATCAGAAGAAAAAAGCTTCTCTGGAGGAGATATAAGGAAACTCTGAGGTCATTTGAGTGCAGGCTCTGCCCCTGCTGCTCCTCATGTGCGCCTCCCAGCAGGAGATCATTCTCTGCAAATGGGCTCCAACAGCTGGAAGCAAACGTCCACTGAAGTCAGGACATGATGCAAACAGCACTGGCTGGAAAGCGCTTTAACAGCACATGCAGGCTGGCTTTTTAAGGCTGTTCCCCCCTCATTGTCAATAGGACACATGAACAGAGAGAACTGCCGCCGCTAAACGCCACATCTTCATTCACCTTCATCGCTGAATCTGCTGCTGTGAGACCAGGAAAAGCATCACCCGCTCAGAGGGAAAACGTCCTCCTTGGTGGTGTTTTGTCTTTTTGTTCTGCTTTTGTGCAGTAAAAGAGCCTTTCATCTGTTTTGGCTGAAAACTTCCACCTTCATGTGTCTGAATCCTTCTTAGTCTGTTACGTTTCTGGAGTTTTTCTCTGCTAAATGGATGTGGAGGTTTTTCTGTGGTTTTCTGGCAGCTTCTGGTTTCTGTTTCCAGTATCGACAAACGGGAATTTGTTAGTGCTGTTAAGGAGACAGGGAGGCGTTGTCCGTATTGAGGGCAGAAGAAATGAGTAATTAGCTGAAGGCTGACTCAGACCACTCGCAGCTTTGTGTGTCAGCCGGGCGATGGAAAAACCGATGAAGCACATCTCCTTGGATGTCATAAAGCTCTGCTTTATGGCCAGTTTGTGTAGCCTTGCAGATTAAGTTCAAAGGAGGCAGTCGCTCTTTTCTCCATGCATCTTAAATCCTCTTTCTCCTCGGCTGAATCTGTAGATCAATTCTCCGGCCTGTGCCGAGAATTCCCTGCTGTCAGATGCTATAGGGATTCTGCAAAAGGATGGAGAGGCCCGGGCGTCTAAAAATACATTATTACCAAGGCAATTTCACCTTAGGTTTAATAGTTCACACGCTGTAGATTGACTGTCTAAATCAGATTGCATACTTTCCATCAATCTGCCATGGCTTTCATCAGCACTACAAGCAAAAAAGATCATAACTTGCAGGGAGAAAGAATGCTTTCATGGGAGCATGCCTTTAAAAGCAGGGAACCAGAAATACTCGAATAGGATTTCTATGAAGAGTTCTGTCCGAAAAGACTCCTACAGACGTGCAGATTCGCATGGACATGAACCAGCTGGAGCTGGGAGGTGGGTGAGGAGGCTGTCATTTCACCTAAAAGTTTAGAGCTCAACTGAAACACGAAACATTTTTTCTGCACGATGAATTCTTTACTGCTCCTATTTGATCAACTTCTAGACTTGTTCAAACAAACCAAAAATTCAAAATAAATTAATTTTAAAGTGTGAAAATATTTCTCCCAATAAATCTACAGAAATTCATCAAAGAACTCCAAATGCTGAATTCTTTTTTTATGTGAATTTTGTCATGAATTGGTCCCGTCTCCCCCTCTGACCATCAGCGGGATCCATCACTTTCTGGGCCTCCACACTACATTTCCCATCAGCCCCTGCTGTCACTCCCAAGATCCCCACAGCCGTTTCCCATTTGCAATCACTCCCAGCAGTATATAGTCAGAGCACTTAGCAGAGCTCAGTGCGAAGTCTTGTTTGGGCTTCTCTGCCTGCACTAATGGCTGTTCTCTTCACGCCCTGATCTTCTGGTCACCTGACCCTACTTCAACTTCAACTTCGACTTCGACTTCGACTTCGACTCAGATTGTTTGCCGCTAGAGGTGGCCAAATCGACGCCATGTGAAGCTCTGACCAACTTTGACACAACTGGGCTGAGATCGACACTCGGCTTGAATCATTTCATTCAGAAATAGTGAAATCTGCTGGCTGTTTTTAACACGTCCAAGAACACATGCTGCTGAAACCTCATGACGTCAAGAGGAATTTAAAGCTCAGTCGATGTTTGTCTTTTAATGAAATGTGTCATTGAATGATGGTTTGGTCACTATATGATGTGGCAAACATGTTGGATAGTAACATTGTAATAACAATAATGAAATATAATGACCATCTCCACTAGTGATGTGTCCGTCAAGAATGAAACGGTGGCGGGGATGTTTGCGCCGACGAGAGGGTGGGGTGGGGTGGGGGTTTGTTACACACAGCAGCACATGAACTGATTATAAAGGTGCTTATACACCGGCTGCGACGGTTCAGTGGACACATTCAATGAAAAGTCAATGAAAACGGGCATTGACATCCGAAATGCCGCTCTGCGCTTTGCATTCTTGCTTGAATTTGCCGGACAGGAGAACCCTCTCAAAAATCAGATGTTTTATCTCAAGAGGCCTTATCCTCCCATTTGTGACTGAAATGTCTCAAAAAATAAATACATTAAATGGCTGGTTTTCTTTTTATAATTTATTTTGTTCATTTTATCTGCAATGAATAAATAACAGCATACATAACATACACTTATCTGAATAAAAACACTATTTACATTATTTATTCATTTTATGCATAATCTGTTGTTTATAATAAATTAAACACAGAAAAAAACAGAAAAAACCCTTAAAAACAGTTTGGGAGCTGAAAGAGGTTGTTTTTAGTGAGCCGATCCAAAACAGCCGAATCTCTAAGAAGAGCCAGGATTTCCATCACAACAATGAACCCACACTGCCACCGTTCAGTCTGTTGTAAAACCAGATAAAGCACCTCTTGTGTTCAATTGGCTCATTAAACAGCCCGAGCATTGACACTGCCAATGTGCTCGACGAGCGCCTGACCCTGATGTAGCTTCATGGACTTTTAGCTGAGCTCATCCTGTTCTCCTGTCTGAGCCAATCAAACCTGCTGCGCTTGGATTCAGGCGGCTGCTCGTTTCTGACAAATTCATAGTAAAACCATCATTAGAATGATGAACCAAAAGTCTGAACAAATCCATGGTGTATCACAGAAAGTCCCATTATTCCTCCACTATCTACAGTCAAACCCCAGTCACTCTTTCTACATAGTCTTGAAAGAATAAACAGAACTGTGAAGATGTTTTAACCAGCACATTTTCCAGAAGAGCATTGTTTCTTCATGACTGTCTTCGGTTGAGATGATTTGGTCTTAGAGGAACTCGATGCATTTTCCATAAAAGTAGGATTCAACTGGAGGTATGAAAATCATTAGAAACCCCTCACAGTCTGAAGAGAATTCACTCAAAGAGTGTGCATGTGCTGCAGGTGCTCAGAGTTCGTTCCTGTAAGGCTGTCGGGTTCGTTTGAGAAACTCACAGAGTCTAGCACGTCCGTTGTTTCACCATAATGTGTGTATGCTTTACCGTATTTCAGACACAAATCTCAGCTGGGAACCGGGACTTTTCAATGTTCAGAGTTTTTTAGAAGCTGTCAGTATGAAGTAACTCTCAGGCTGAAGGTGTGAAGCTTCTCTTTCAGGGCTGTCACACCTTCCTTTCAGCAGAGCGGATGCAGTTGAAGGTGTGAGTGTTCGGCAGGAGGTGTCAGGACTTGGTTAAAGAAAGAACGGAGAAGAGAAACACTAAGCTTTGATTTGTTCTCTTTGGATCACTGAGGTCAAGTTCTCACTGGGAGGGTTGAAGTTGATAAATGTGACGCATTGAGGAGGTACAGGCACTTATTACAGCATTGTATCCAGAGGATTAGCCTGAACAGGAGGTTTCTGCTCCCAAGCGAGCAGTGTTTGAACTGCGTGATCATTCCCGGCGGTTTGGTCTGCTTCCTGTCCTCAGAGCTCCGTGTGTGAACGTAAACCAAACCGGATCAAAGTGTGACAGTCACCAGAGTTCACCAGACTGTCTGGGTTTAAATCAGCCTCAAAATGACACAGTACACTTAAGGAATTCCCATTCACTGAAATGATACAGGTCAAAAGCCGAAGCCAATCAGCCAATCAGCGCCTAAAGACTTCCTGTTTGTGGGCACAGCAGCAGAACTACTGCCAGAAATATGTATTCTAGTCACACTTTTGATCTATTTTAAAAGTGTTCCCAGTGGTCTTTTAACAGAGCCTTTTCCTGTGACGTCAGACAAAATGATAGCCTTGCTGCTACGGTGTTATTATAAATGATTATTATGAAAGGTAACCTTACAAAATGAAGCAGACGTTTGTAAAATATTTATTTTATAAATGTATTTTTCCCTCTCTTAGATCATTCTCAAAGGAAAATAGAAATGTCAGTAATCCTGCCTGCAGAAAGCTGCACAGCTGCTTCCACAAATGGACAATATTAAACCAGCCTTGGATCATCTCTGTCTTACAACTTGGTCAAAGTTAGACAAAGGTTGCAAGCCCTTCATAGAAAGATCCTTCTTTGATTATGAAGGTAATTAAGATTTTTATTCTTCTAATGTATGCTAACGCTAGCGCTAGCTTTCCACAATGGGGATGAGATGTAGAGCTGCAGAAGATCTTGTCTGCACAGTTACAGTTGTTTACATTTACATGTTCACGAAAATAAAATCAACGTGTTTTACGTTTAAGAAAGACCGCTCACTGTTGCATTGTTTTCTAACGTTGCTCCTCTTTGCTGTTCCTCACAGCCGTTTCTGCTCGCTTGATTTCTTTACTGCTTTGGATTTTACTTCTAAGATTTAAAACATCTGAGTCCATTTTGGGTTTTTTTCCACCAGTTTGCATGAAGGGCACTTTTCTGTCCATGGTCAACATAATCTGGACGAACATTATGAAACCAACCATGGGTTATCATGAATGTCAGTCTGCTTTCTGTGCTCCAGCTGACTTGGCGTTGGTAAATGGCGTTTACTTATATAGCGTTTTTCTACCTTCATTGAAGGCCCAAAGCGCTTTACAGTCACGGACCCATTCACACGTTCACACACCGATGGCGAATACTGGCGCCAACCTTCCATCAGAGGCAATGTGGGGTTCAGTGTGTTGCCCAAGGACACTTTGACACATGGGCGGGCAAGGCAGGAATCAAACCTGCAATCCCTCAATCACAGGCCGAATGCCCTTTCCACTGCACCACAGCCGCCTTCAGTCCCTCGATCCACCGCTATTGTACCAATAGCAAACCGACTCCTGCTTTCTGACAATCATAATCAGCAAAGCTCTGCTTAGATGCTTTTTTGCTCTTTGTTTTTTGGAACAATCTTAGTTCTGAACTGGAGCTTCATTAAAAAGAAAAAAAAAGTTTATGCCATTTCTCAGCTACACTCCAAGTCTGGCACTTTTTGTTTGCTTTTACAAATCCATTTTTCTTCTTTAGACATCTTTCAAGCAGCCTAAACTAAGATGTGTTTTATTTTTTCATCAGGATGTTGACAGACAGGAAATCCTGAGTAAATAAAAATCATTTTCTGAATGAATAAAAAAGATCCAGAAGGTTCCTGATCCATCACCATGTTAGGGGCTGGAAGGTTTTGCGCTTCACTAAGCTGACGGACAGGTTTCGCAGCTCGGCTGCAGACTGAACCTGCTTGTATCCCAACAAAGCCAGCGTGTGGTTGCACAGGCTCTGAATCTTTCGGACCACGTCGAAGCCCAGCCGCAGCCTCCAGTTCTCTGCTGTGGCCTTGGAGTCCCGCGTGGTGGAGTATTGGTAATTCCAGTCGGCCTGAGCCGACGCATTGCTGTTGGTGTTCTTTGAGATCCACGTCCTGACTCTTTGGTCCATCTCCAGCCCCACAAACCTGTAGATCTCAGTTGCCTTGGTCTCTGGGTTGAGAGCCAAGTCCTCATAGCGCACCAGCAGGTAGCGGCCGTGTAGCCACGCCGGTCCCTGCAGGCCCGTTTCTGCAGAGGCAGCCATGTCCTTGCAGGTGCTGGTGATCTGGGACAGGTCCACGTACCGGGGCTGACGCCCTGTCACGTTCCAGATTTTCCAAGCGTGAAACTGATCTGAAAAGGCCGTCATGCGTGAGGCCAGGATGGCTCTGGGGTCTCTCACCAGGTGAAGGATTTTCAGGTCCAGCCGAGGGTCCTCAGTCAGCGTTCGCAGGTCTCCCACCTCAGGAATTCTCACCGTCTTTACTGCAATGAGTCTTTTTGAAAGGCATGACACCGAGGCCAAGCTCAGGTTCAGAGCTCCACACCTCCTTGGGCACCAACTTTCATCCGGCAGATCAGAAGATGCTGCATCTGCCTCCTCTGAGCAAACAGGAGGAGAACACAGAGCGTGGCTGGAGCTCCTCCGAAAAAAGGAGCTGGTGGCGTGGTCCTGGGGCTCGGGTCGGATGTAGTTCTCCATGAAGTGAAGCTCACAGGTGTACAGGTTGAGCAGAAGGTCCCTGTAGGCTCCCAGCAGGGCGCGGCGGTCCAGTGTGTGGCGTATCCTGCTGCTGGAGTTGGTGAAGGCCTGCTGGACGTGGTACAGAGGCTCAAAGACGTAGAAGACCTCTGGATGCTGGTTGAGGAGCTGTCCGGTGAAGGAGGAGCCACTGCGCGTGGTGGCAAACAGCAGGATGTGTTTCCGCGGCGACTCGACCGACATCCAGCCATCATCGCACATGGAGAGAGGCTCTGCAGCAAAGAACATTCACACAAGTCATGCTGTGCAACACCTGTCTGCCCGTGAAGGTAAGAGTCAGTATGGGATGGAGTTGTTGCCGGTCAGAGGGATCCGTCCGTTGGGCATCAGCGGAGCAGCTAATAAAACTTTCTTTTGTGCTCCAGACTCATTCCAGCGTTTCCACATAACCTTAGAGCAGTGGTCCCCAGCCTTTACCAGGCACAGAGGGGTATGTGGACAGAGCGGTCTGTGCGAGGCTGAAGTTGGTGTTTCAGTTTGGTTTAAGCCTCTGGTTTCTGGAAAAAATCTATTTTATAAATAAAAATTCTGAAATGTAGTTTCAAAACAACATTTGAAACCGTCTGCAGATGTTTTACAGAAGATCAAGATTCAATGAAACACAATTGTTGATTTGTAGAAGTTGTCTTGATTTGTAGAAAACTAGTAAAAGTGACAATGCAGGAGTTATTTCATAGAAAGTCATTTTAACAATGAGACCTCAATCCAGGCTATGTTTCAAATATGAAGCCTCGTGATTTTTCATTAAATGCTGATTTACTGAGTATTTCTCTTTCAATTTCTTCACAGATGCCTTGTTTAGCTTTGCTGTGGGAACATTGTTGACCCGTTTTCGCAGATGTGAAACTCTATTTTATTGAATCTTCATGCTCTGTCAAATGTTTAAGCTTTATTTGTGCTCCTGTTTTTGTGCAGAAACCATTCAAATGTGATGCCGATTTTCCCTTAACCGGCAAAGTGGAGGCCTCAATCCAGACGTCTGACTTTAAAGGTGTGACGTTTAGATGCTACAAAACAAAATGAGACCGTCATGAAAAACTGGTATTTCTACAAATATTAAAAATGCTAAACATAAATCCACAGTGAATGCAACTTTATCAAACGTGTCCTTGTAACATTAGAGAGTCAGTCACCATGAAGAAACTTAAATCTGGATTTCTTTATTTTGAAGTTTTTTTTTCTTAGCTTTTTGTGCCCAAAGAAACTTTCCAAAGATGTTTGTTTTCTTTAACTTTGTTAGTTTGGGGTTTTTCATTTGCAAAACACACATAAGACGTGATCGGGACGAACGGGCATCAAGACAAATAGATGTGGTCAGTGGCGGACTTAGCAGTTTGGGGGCATCAGGTGAACAAAAACACGGGGCGCTCTGCAGTGGTTGCATTCATTCTTTTTTCTAGTCCTTAGCTTGGGTAAAACATCGACTAACTTCCTTTCTGCTCTGCTTTTAGACAGCATTAATGTCAAAAACCCAAATGTTTTGATACGCATTTTTTTACTCTACTTCACAGTAAATAATCTTCCATTGTTTCTTACTTCCTGATTTTAATGAAAGTCCAAATCTGACACATTTTTAATGACATTGCTGCCACCATTTTTGTTTCCAGTCAAAGTAAAACATGAAATGACGGACTCCCGCTGAACTTACTAACAACCACTGATGTTTTGCTCAAATATTGAGTGCAATAAAAAAAAAAAAAAAAAAATCAGACTCTAAGAGTTCTGGGAAAACTTATGAACCTCTCATCAACAAAAGTGGACATTGTTTTTGTGTTTTTATTTTCATGAATTTAGGTGAGGTCAAATATGAGCCCATCTCCTTGTGAAACGTAATAAAGAGGAGTTTGATTTTCAAAAACATGGTTTTGTGAATAAAAAATGTATAATAAAGCATTAAGAACTAAATCAAATATCATCTTTGGCTATAGTTGTAAAATCTTTTTTAGCATCCGGGGTGGATGTGTGTAGCCAGCGGGTAAGGTGCTCTTCATCTCCGCTCCCCTCCTCGGAAATTCCTGCAGCATCTCCTTCAGATGCAAACGCTTCATACAAGCGTCTTGAGTTGTCTGAGTTTATGTGACGAACCGGGGAGTCTGGTGATTGAAAATAAACCTGCAAATATTGAAACGTGAGCAAGCAAAGGAACGTTTTATACGAAATACCATAAAGCAGGTATGAAAACATAGAGGAGCTGATGCATGACCACAACTGTTGCCATCTCTGGTTGCCATTACGTTTCGCTGTAGTCACACCGTAATGGGGCCCAGCTACGTCATTAGTCTACACCCCAATCCCGAACTAGTCCTAAACCTGCTCAAATTATGTCCACCCGCCCAAAACAGTTTTTGGCTGAAAGTCAGAATAAAAACAGCAACTATTGAGCTGAAAACCGCCCAATCTGGCAACACTCTGCTCACTAATGTCAGTCTCTCCGCTTGCTGTTGACAGGAATATCCCATTGCTGCAGAGAGACGGGGGAGGACTAAACACTTTCATATGATCAATCTTATCCCATTTCAGTGATTTGGGGTGTTTTTTTATGATGCAGTTAAGTAACAATGGGCGTATAGCTTATTTTAGACACTTTTATTAAGTGTTTGGTTTAGGGCCCCAGAGTGTTGGGGCCCCAGACAATGGTCTACCTTTGTCTAATGATAAGTCTGCCTCTGGATGTGGGGAACAGAATTCTGTAGTTTTCCAAATTAAAATGTACTTCTAAATCTAGAATGCAAGTTAGCCTGTGAATGTCATTTTTTTGTCTGTGGACCGGTACCAAGTGACCAGCACCGGTCTGCGGTCTGGGGGGTTGGGGACCACTGCCTCAGAGGGTAAAAAAAATGATGTGAAGCCCTGAGTTCCAGCTTTATGTTTCCTGTTTTGTTTTTTTTCTATATAAAAGTGAACTACTGTGATGAACTTCTTTAGCGGTGGTGGAGTCCTGAATCAAGTCTGCATGACGCCTAAATAATTAAAAGGGTAAACATGCAGGAGTTGGTTTTCTTTCTGCAGTTGAACACAGTCCAAACTGCAAAGATGTAATTACTGTTGATGAGGAGCTGATTGCAAAGGGAATCTACTGCAGAGCCTAAGAGACCTGAGCTGGCAGATATCTGTGCTGTGGGAGAAGATTAATGGAGATGAAATGTGGGATAATTGCAAAACAATTGCTCTTGTTGAGTCCCTCTATGAGGAACTTTTCAAATCTTCGTCTTTTTTATTTGGTTTCAGTAAAAGCTGCAAACCAGATGTGTGTTTCTTTCCTCGGCTCCTCTTCTAACCCGGCATTTCTTGCTCGGGACTCGTTTTCCGTGTTTTTTTTGCTCACAGACAAACACAAACGCAGAAGTGAATGTGGGACATCAGTTCGTACCTCTGTGGCGTCTGCTGTGGCAGCGGTAGGCTCCCTGACATGGCCCGGACAGCGAGTCCCTCAGGGTCCGAATGGCCGTGTACTGGACCCCCAGAGACGCACAAACCAGCAGCAGCACCGTCTTCCAGGAGCACTCCATCCTACCCCCACCTCCGGCTCTGCATCCTTCACGCTGAGGCCGCCGGGAAAGCACAGACAGAAACACCAAATGAGATTTCATGTTGATGCATTTCTTCAGCTTCATGCATGTGCAGCTTCCACACATGCCAGCCTGCAGGAGTCCTCTGACACCGACTCTGGTCGCAGCATTTTGGGTCAATGCTTGAAGAGACTTAAGACGGTTAAGTGGATTTTTAAGGGACATTTGTCGCCTTGTTTCACTCCTGCCAGTCTAAAAAAGGAAACCATTCCAGCCTGTTTTTCAAAATAAAGAAGACGCAATGTGGAGAAAACTGACACCTCGCTTCATGCTGCCACAGTAAATACTCTCTCCCTTCCTAAGAGCCAAGCTGATTACGCTGATTACATGGGGGGTGTATTTACTAAAGTCCAGATCCAAGAAACCTTTTACCTGCGTGAGAAAAAAGAAACAGAATTGTTTGACATTACTAACATACGGAGCTTAAACGCTTTGAATAAACACTTCTGACGTTTCTTTCCTAAAGAGCTGCTTCTTTCTGCAGGGAAACATGAAAAAAGGTCAGATTGACTGAGGAAGGATAGCAGAGACGTTCCTATCTGCAACAGCTCCAGCATGCGGAGCACTCTGCACACTGTTGCATAATTGCATTTCATTTTTGCTTCCTTCTTATGGGTAATTAAGCCTCTAAGCCCAGCAGAGAGCTACATATCCAGATAAATATAGCTGCTTCACGAGCACAGAACTTTCCTTTGTACGCTTCTAAGCTCTTGCCACTGGGCACGGAAGAGCGAAGGGAGATGGGATTTTTTTTCCACATGGAGTGAGGAAAAAAAAGGTGCTGCCATCCATCCGTCACTGCAAACTGATGGGAGGCAATCATACAAGATCCCTGAGTGCAAACTGTCTTCATCAGTCAGAGTGGCTTTGCGAAGGCAATCATCATCATCATCATCAAAGCCACAGGTGAATATAGATCATCATTCTGACAAAAATGCTGTTTGCTCCTCACAGTCGCCTGCAGCCTCCGCGCTCTGCCTCCTCTTCATTAATGATGTTTATGTGTCCCCGGCATTCCGATCCCCTCAGGAATGTTTCACGCTGGGCTTTTGATCTTCCATTAATCACAAACGCTGCCAAAGCAAAGACGTTTGCTCTGCGGGTGATGAGAAGAGAAATCAAGCTGACATCAGGAGAGTTCTGGTAGAGTCCAAATGCAGGAAGAACCCATCAGAGGAACAAACTTCCTAAACTCCTGAAGCTGCAGACTGACAGGCTCTCCGTTTGCTTTGGGACAAAAGACAAGCAGCCGAGGAACAAGCATGAACATCTGCTGATGGCAGAACCTTCCAACAGCAGCTCCGAGGTTCAGACAAAGAAATGTGGGTTTGACAGTCCAGCCATCTACACCCCGCTTGAACAGCTGGCTGACGATGGAACGTCCCACAATTCCTGGGCGACAGGTTTTGTTTTCCTTTCCAGTCGTGATGGGGGCTCAGAGGCCCCCTGCTCCACATCCGGCTGCTCTCTAGAGAATGGAAACAGATGCTTCAATAGATTTAAACAATTTGATTTGCAAGTGCCTCACATCAGGAGCTTCATCAGCAGCAGGAAGGGGCTCCAGCCTTCAGATGGTCTCGGCTTTTGTTTCCAATCCCACAATAACAGTTCTGACGAGGGAAGGACGCCTCGGGACGGGATCAGGCACAGATTAAACTGTGCAGTGCACACTCCTCTGGCAGGTTTGAGTTGTAAATTTCAGTGAGCACGGAACTGCTGCTGCTGATAACACAGCCAGCGGCAGGGCTGCCGGTGCACGGCGCAGGAAAGGCCTTATGGGAGAAAATCCAAGAACAAATGAGGTAAGAAGTGGGTGAGGGAGGCGGGACTGGAGGGTCGGGGATGCAGGTGAGCCTGGGACCTGACAGTGTCAAAGATCTCTGAATGAAGCGCATCAGTGCGTTCCCATAGGTCCTCCAAATGCAGCTGCTCTCTGATGAGCAGAAAAACAGCATCATTTACGGGCCTGCAGCCGCTCTTTCTCTCAGTCTTCTCCATCCTTCACTCCATCATTCCCCCTTTTTTCTCTCCAACCACAGAGACACAGGCAGAGGACGGCGCACCGCAGCGAGCACGGCGCGTGTGACCCCGGGCGACAGCAGAGCGCGCGACATGGCAGCGAGGATGAATCTTGTCCTACATCATCCCCGCTGCACGTGGGTCCTGGAGGAGGGGGGTGGGGGGTGGGGGTGGCACGAGGAGAAAGGTCACCGCGCAACTGTGCGCGCTCAGAAAGGCTGTGCCTACACAGGTGACTGACGGTCCTCCCGCTGCGCGCACTCAGCACTCAGCATGAGCACGGACGGGAGCGAGCGCCAGGTTTGAGTGAAAGGATGAGCAGCATGACGCACGGAGCGGGCAGGGAGTTCGCGCCAGCGCGCTCTTCTGTGTTGTTCTGCGCAAAATGCTCTTGAATGGAGCGATTGGAAGCAGTTGGTTTGAGCGCGTCCCAGGACATCCACAAACTTCACTGAAACAGACGAAAGGTGTGTTGAGCACGAACCCGCACACGGAAGGTTTCAGAAAACTTAACGACGAGAAAACTTCCGCGGAACCTCGCGCGGGTTCGGTGCACCCCGGTTGTCCTCGCGGCTCCGTTCAGCCCGCGCGCAAACGGAACAACGACAGCAAAAGAGGAAGCGTGTCTCACCATCAGCGCGCTCTCGATCCCACGGTTCCCTGGAAGGTCCGATCGGTCCGGATCCCTTCGCTGCGTTTATCCAAGTGCGCGCGCGCAGTTCGTAAAGGGGAGGGGGGGCAGACTCAAAGCTGGAGACGCGCGATGGAAGGAGAGTCTCACCCCCTCTGACAGCGCGGATGCTGCCGGGGCTGATGACGCTGTGGTGGCGCGGTACGCATCACTACGTCCGTAAATGGACGCACACGTGGAGGGAACTCCAACCTCCGACACATCTGAGGGTTTCTGTCAGGAGCAGGAGGAGGAGAACCCTCATACATCCAGATGAAAAAGATGGGACCCCCCCCCCCCCCCCCGCGCGCGCCCCACAGGGTTCCTGTGACACAATGACCTCCATTTTTCTTCATTCCTGCCTTCATCAGATGAAGACCTCATCCTTATTCTGCTGCTCGCTCCCCCTCCTATGGAGAAAATGGCACTCATCACCCCTGGGGTCACTGCGGGGTCAGAAATGGCCGCTGACAGCTCCATTACTCCCGGGAATGTGGGCGGATTTTGTTTGTGATTGCTCAAATTTATCTCCCGCGGTGACAGAGCCGCGCTCACTCAAAGCGGGTTTTCAGGAGAGAGAGAGACCGGAAGGGGAATGTCACTGCACTGCGCCCCCGTGTCTGCTGTCTCCCCAGACCCCCTCAGACGCTTCAGCGAGATCATCTCTTCAGCCTCTTGTTGCTTCTCGAAAGAAAGTGCTGTGAGTCCATTAGAGATCCCGCCTTTTTGACCAACTCTGATCAGTCCGTGATCCTGCTCAGGAATCCCTTCTGCAGCAGAAACCTTCCCAAACAACGCGCGTCTTCTGTCCTCCAGCAGAACTCCATGAAGTGCGTCACCTGCTTTACCTGGAACACAAATGGGATTTCTGAAAGGATGCAGGCAGAGTCTGAAGATGACTCGTTTCTGCGCATGTGAACCCTGAGCGCGACCACATATGTGTGACAGCACTTATGGCTGCTGCCAACATCACCAAACACCATCTCTGAGCTCCCAGCCTCTCTGTTTGCATCCATCCATCCACCCATCCATCCGTCCATCCATCCACCCATCCGTCTATCCATCCATCATCCATCCATCCATCCATCCGTGCATCCATCCATCCACCCATCCGTCTATCCATCCATCATCCATCCATCCATCCATCCGTCCATCCATCCATCCACCCATCCATCCATCCACCCATCCGTCTATCCATCCATCATCCATCCATCCATCCATCCGTCCATCCATCCATCCACCCATCCATCCATCCACCCACCCATCCGTCTATCCATCCATCCATCCATCCATCCATCCATCCATCCATCCATCCATCATCAATCCATCATCCATCCATCCATCATCCTTCCATCCATCCATCCACCCATCCATCCATCCATCCATCCATCCATCCATTCATTATCCATCCATCCATCCATCATCAATCCATCATCAATCCATCATCCATCCATCATCCATCCATCATCCACCCATCCGTCTATCCATCCATCCATCCATCCATCAATTCCTCCATCCATCATCCATCCATCCATCCACCCATCCATCCGTCCATCCATCCACCCATCCGTCTATCCATCCATCCATCCGTCCATCCATCCATCCACCCATCCGTCTATCCATCCATCATCCATCCATCCATCCATCCGTCCATCCATCCATCCACCCATCCATCCATCCACCCATCCGTCTATCCATCCATCATCCATCCATCCATCCATCCGTCCATCCATCCATCCACCCATCCATCCATCCACCCACCCATCCGTCTATCCATCCATCCATCCATCCATCCATCCATCCATCCATCCATCCATCCATCCATCATCAATCATCAATCCATCATCCATCCATCCATCATCCTTCCATCCATCCATCCACCCATCCATCCATCCATCCATCCATCCATCCATCCATCCATCCATTCATTATCCATCCATCCATCCATCATCAATCCATCATCAATCCATCATCCATCCATCATCCATCCATCATCCACCCATCCGTCTATCCATCCATCCATCCATCCATCAATTCCTCCATCCATCATCCATCCATCCATCCACCCATCCATCCGTCCATCCATCCACCCATCCGTCTATCCATCCATCATCCATCCATCCATCCATCCGTCCATCCATCCATCCACCCATCCGTCTATCCATCCATCATCCATCCATCCATCCATCCATCCGTCCATCCATCCATCCACCCATCCATCCATCCATCCACCCACCCATCCGTCTATCCATCCATCCATCCATCCATCCATCATCAATCCATCATCCATCCATCCATCATCCTTCCATCCATCCATCCACCCATCCATCCATCCATCCATCCATCCATCCATCCATCCATCCATCCATCCATTCATCATCCATCCATCCATCCATCATCAATCCATCATCAATCCATCATCCATCCATCATCCATCCATCCATCCATCATCCACCCATCCGTCTATCCATCCATCCATCCATCCATCAATTCCTCCATCCATCATCCATCCATCATCCATCCATCCATCATCCATCCATCCATCCACCATCCATCCATCCATCCATCCACCATCCATCCATCCATCCATCCATCCATCCATCCATCCATCCATCCATCTCTGAAGAAGTCTTTACAGCTTTTCACTGCACCTTTACCCAGCAGACATTTCCAACCTTTTCCTGCTTCTTCAGATTCACACTGTGGCTTGTTTTCTTCCTTTGGTTGACTTCCTTTTCCTCAGAAAGACGTTCTACTTCCATACCGAAGGGTCCATCTTATTTTTCTAAAAGTGGCTTCACGTATAACTGAATGTCATCTGCAGAAATATGATAGAACAGCAAGAAATCACATCAAACATTCCTCAGTGAAATCTGTTGTAAAAGTAAAATAATTTGAGAGTTTTTCAGGTATTTCTTTTTCTCTTTTGGCGAAGGGAAGGCATGCAGATCTGAAAAAGGGGAGAGGAGGAGAAGGAGGTCTCCACGCAGATGAAGAGCATGCTTTTTCCAGCATTGAAGCACATTATCAATCACAATGAGCGACAAGCTGTCAAGAAGGTAAGTGATCCCAACGTCCTTTTCTGTTGCTGCTCTGATCCCTCCCTCTGCCCACCTACAGCATTGATTCCGAGCAGCTGAACGCCTCCACAGCCTCTCGCTGAGATTTGAAGGAAAAAAGTTGAATGTTATGTGCTGAATCCTCCACGGGCTTCCCAGTTTATCTCTGCCCACACTTGTTCCTAACTCGTGTCTGTAAAGAGCACATAGACATGTGCATGCTAGAGTCAGAGTGCTTTTCATTTTCCCTTTCTTCCCAGGCTTTTAAACGCACACTTTCTTCTGTCTGTGATTCACCTTCCATTTCTGATTGCAGCATGACATTTTACTGTGTAGACAGAAAGTTCTATTGTTGGAGCGGCATCTAGAAGCTCCTGTCACAGTTTTGCTGGGGCAGAAATCCTCTGATTCTGTGCACTTCATCTGATTTCAGAGTCCTACAGCGGCGGCGGCGGCGAGGCCGTTATGGAGCTCTCCAGCTGTTTGTGCAATAAGCAGGTGAGAAAAATTCTCATTTCAGCCACTTATGTGTCAACAGAGACAGATGCATTCTTCTGTAGTGCTGCTGTGGGAAAAGCAAAGGACTTTCTGAAAGTCACATAGACACTGATAACAGGATGAAAGCACAACGCTGTCTCATTTAGAGAGACCGGCACACAACACAAAGAACCACACAACCAGACGACGGCAAAGTGTTCTTTGATGTGAAGCGTCCTGACATTCTATTGGATGGAGGTTGCAGGTTCCATGATCCACAATAAGGAGATAAAAGTGTTATAAAAGATTCTGATGGTTTCAGGGGTTTCTGAAGGAACCAGATCTTCTTCGCAGCATGAAGCTTTGTGTAACAACAGCTGAGCAGTTCCAGAATCACAGGAGCAGGGAAGCAGGACCATCTATCAGCAGAACCTTTTGTTTTTCAGCTCTTAAATATGCACTGAAACTGCGCTGGCTTTTCTCACAGCAAAAATTGAAGATGGTTTAACAGATTTCCTGTTGATTTTAATGTCTAACCTCCATATAACAATGTTTTCCCTCCAACTTTAAGTTTCCAGGCTTCTATTGAGACCATGGAAAGGTTTCGAGGGCAAAACAGGGTTAGTAAAATACAGAATTAGGACAGCGACTTATAGCTGGAACAAAACATTTAAGAAGATGAAGCAGCGGAGCCACTTTGACAAATGGATCCTGTTAAGACAGTTTATGCTGTTTTAAAATGATCTAATCCATGATGCTTGTATTGAATCGCATCTGATCTTGTTTGCTGCTATTAATCTTCTTTTTTCATTTCATTTTGGGTTTAAGCTCCGCCTCCTGTCTGATTGGTTACCTGTGTCTGGACTGTGTGAACAAAAGGTCATGTGACCCCTCACTGTGAAAAATGTCCTTTTCAAAGCAAGCACAGAAATTTGGAATAGAATGTGTTTTTCTTCTGTTGTGTGACTGAATCTGCCAATGGAACAAGTCATTCTGTGTTGGTAAGATTTCTTGTTTTAAGTCGTGATGTTTTGCTCTTTTGAGACAGAACTTGAAATTAGTAAAACAAAAAAATCAATCATATTTTCCTTTTTTTTGTAATTGAAAATATTATGTCTTACGATAATCATGTGTTTCTTTAAAAGTTTATAACTTTAAAGCAGGCGCATTTACACATTTCCCCCAAATGTTAGCTGTTTGAGCATTGAAATAGTCTCTCTATCTTAATATGTAGAGTATATTCATCTTAAAATTGTCTTTAGTCTAAAAGTGATGACTCAAATGAAACTTTCCAGTTTTCTCAAACTGAGCTTGTTTGTTTCTGAACAGACTCACGTTCACAAATAAAAACTCTGCTTAAAAATATGTCAATAGAACTAGTTTCCTCACAAATATTGTTTCAAGTTCCACTACGACCATCTTTTGATCTCTTTTAAAAGTGTTCTTTTAATTATGATGATGACATTTTTAGCCAAAACCAAAAAACCTGGACATAGTTTCTGCAGAGCTGCAGGAGTTCATTAGAAATTTACCTCTGAGTTGTGGGTGGGACTGTTGGAAGCCTCCGCTGATATCCCATCATGCCTTTGTTTACCCTCTCTTCCACTAGCTCCTTAACCCAAGCTAACATTAGCTCAAAATAAAAAGTGACGAGCAATATCGGAGCTCTCCAGCTGCACAGTTCTGATCCCCGTTCCAGCTCGGACGAGGAAAACGAAGATGTTAACGGATCTAATTGTCTGCTCGTGGATGCATCAGAATGGAGCGGAGCAGGGAGACTTTGGTCCAGTCACAAAAGAGAACCTTTTTAAATAGCAGTTTTTCATTGGCTCCTGATTCATCCTGAATCAAATAAATAGTCAGAAATGCAGATTTAATCCTAAATTATTTTATCCATCATGAGAAAATGCCACAAGAACACACTAAATCACCCCAAACCCCATTTTCATTAGAGTGGGTCTCTAAGATGAAATGCTTACAAGATCAAATGACTCCATAAGATATTCAGGATTCATTGTCTTAAAACAAGTTGTTGCATTTTTACAGCTCTGTGGTCCATCCCTCCAGTTTTTCGTTTTTTTCTGCACCATTGTCAGCTTTTCCAGACGATGAGCATCAACCAGATTTCCTGGCCAGTCACTGTATCTCTCTCTTCATCCATCTTCGTTCTGCCTAATCTTTCCTCTCGTCCTCTTCAACCCAAATCAAGGCGTCTCCT
The DNA here is from genome assembly GCA_014656515.1 of Oryzias celebensis. Lineage (NCBI taxonomy): Eukaryota > Metazoa > Chordata > Actinopteri > Beloniformes > Adrianichthyidae > Oryzias > Oryzias celebensis. The sequence goes on from BNCR01000006.1 coordinate 1,543,913, forward strand.
TCAGCGCCGCAGAGCATGAATGGAAGTTAATGACTTAATTGTGGAGCTCATGGAAGCATCTGCAGCCATTGTGTTTCTCCATTCATTTATTCAAGTTTGTCTTTGATTTGTCATCTGTCAGAGGGGACAGACAAATGAATTACAGCAGTCATTAAAGCCTAGAAAAGAAGAGGCTGATTCTATCTGGATATTCTGGGAGTTCTAGCAGGTTCTTTAGCAGAAGTGATGAGACGGGTTTGTTTGGCGTCTTTAAACTCAGACATGGAGAACACAGGCTAAAAAATGAAAAAACAACCAATGAAAAAGACAATATTTCCAGATGTATCAGCTCCTGTGGATGGATCCTTCTTCAAACCTGCACATGTTCCATGTTCATTCATTCATTCATTCATTCATTCATTCATTCATTCATTCATTCATTCATTCATTCATTCATCTTCTATAGCGTTTTGTCTCTTTCAGGGTCACAGGGCTGCCAGAGCCTGACCCGGCCACTAATGTTCCATGTTTCCATGTTGGTTTATGGTTGTAAATCCAGCAACGTAATATCAGGAACATCATGAAAGGAAAAGAAATAATTATAAAATCATCAGAAAAAATACGTTTTTACAAGAAAAAAATGTCTGACCAAAGGAGACAGGAAACAGTTGTGCTTTTTGAAAACTAAAGTTGTAGATTCACTAAAGGAGTAAATCAGATTCATTGAAATTCTTGCGCAGTGTGACGGCCATCCAGTTTCTCCCATTTGTGGGAGATAAATGAAACGGTTGATGTTTGACTGTTTGACGAAACATTTTAAAAGCTAAATTTAACTTTTTAAAAAAAATTTCTTCCTATAAAAGCATGACTTTTTAATGACTTTTCAAGCATACATTTACAACTTTATTCTTGTAAAGTGTTGAAATGTTTTTTATATTTGGCCAACGTTTTTCTTTAAAAAAGTCAACTTGCTATTTCACAACTTTATTCTCATATATTTGTTTGTTCTTCTTCTTTCACGGTGGCCATCAGCAGCCAGGTTAGGCTCTGGCGGCCCCATGACCCTGAAGGGGATGAGGGGTGTTGGGAAAACGGGTGGATTGGATGGTGACCCTATTGCTCCGGCCTAAAACGCTGCTGTCATTGTTTACATTTGGCCCTTTTTAATGGCTCTGCAGTCCTTCTCTCCACCAGCAGACGGCGGTGTTGGTCCTGTGGTTCCTGTAGTTGTGACATTTGTGCTGACCCTGGAGGGGGGGTCGAGCTGCAGTCACTCAGGAACCATTTGCTGGTTCGAGCCCCCAGCCCAACCCCTCAATACTGTGTGTCTGTTAGGGGAGAACTGGCCCTTTTTCAGACTCGTAGATTTGAACCCACCTTCCTGTCTCAGGACTTCCTACGGGCTTCTTTTTTCCTGTAAAATCTTCTTTGCTCCGTTTTAGCTGCAAAACCATTTGATTCAGCCGCCTCTTACAACAGCAGACTTCCAGTCTTTATCATGTTTTTTGCAGCAAGCATTCCTGTTGTGAGTAATTGCTTCTTGGAAGAGGAAAAGGGTTTTAATGAATCACATGATCCGGGTCTCGCCAGTTTACCATCCAGGTGCACATTTTCCCCAAATTGTTTGGAAAACCAGGCGAACATTTGGGACCAAAAAACCTTCAGAGCCGGACAATGCCAGAATGGATGTGCAAGTGATGCTCTGGCAGCCCCACAGCTATCACATGAAGGAGAGACAGATTTGAAAATTCAGTTCCATTTAAGCTTGGAAAAATGTGCTCTGTGAAGGATGTGGAATGAAATCCCTTTGTATATCCAGCAGCTCTGTATCCTGGACAGGATATCTGACCACCAGATAAGGTGACACTGAGGTCATTCCTGATTCAACCTGTGTTTGCCGGAGTCCTGAAGTAAGAAAGTAAATGGTCGGAATCCGTTTTCAAAAGTTTTTCATGATAGATCTGGCTCAGTGGTTCAGGGAAAATCAGAGACATCCAAAGAAATGTGAAAAGAGTCAATGATATTTCTGTTGTCTTAATCCCCGTTCCCTCCAATCCAAGAAGATTCCTGGTTTAAATGAGTGATTATGCCTTATTGGTGACTTCAGTGAGAGACCCGGAAGCTTAAAGGATTGTCTGATTTCTCCTAATATTTGAAGAGAATTTTTACCAACAAAAATGCAACCTGTTCCTTTATTAGACGATCCGGTGTGATCCGGCGTGAAGAGAGGATTCAGAAATGATTGCTGATTCTGCTTGTGACCGTGGTGGAGGGTCTTTAAGGTGGCAGCTTCCAGGGAAACCCCATTGCCACAGTCAAATGGCTCTTGAGTTTGCTGTCTAGTAGTATTGTCCAAACACTGGAAGGCTCAGGCTCCCATTGGAGGCGTGCTTTCCAAGGTGAGCTTTGGAAATGCGGGGGGTTTTCCTGCCCAGAGAAATGAGGGAATCAGTGTAAGCTGAGGCAAGTAAACAGGGAGGTTTTGGAAGCGGTACAGGACGCGTGGCAGTGACACACACCATTTTTATTGTGTTCACATCCATGACAGCGGAAGCGTCTCTGTTTCCTGATGTCCGCCTTTAGGGGGATTAGCACTAGCATTGGCATTAGCATCTTTCTCTCAAGCTGCGGTTCATGGTGGAGAATTCAGAAACTTGCTGCTTTTTCTCGGCATCTTTAGTTGTCAGTAAAAGACTCGAGTTTCTTGCAGTAACAGAGATAGTTGTTTGAGAGGCAGAAATCCTAGATTATAACTTTGGAGGAGCATAGAAAAGTCCGTCCGCTACATATGCCGCTCCACCAATGGCTTCTCTTTTAAATGGATGCTGGCAGGACGTGTGGATTCGGAGGCCAAAACCTTTTTTGTGTTTTTCTCTAAAGAGGTTTGGAAACAGCAGCCAGACATCCATAAAACTTTCATGTCAAACTCATTTGCGGCATTTGTCTTCCCAAACTGTGTCTTTATAGTAGAAAACAAGTGCACAGGAACGAGACGGTGACTCAGGGAACCCTGATGGAATGAGCGCACCGGTACCTCAGGGCCGCAGGCGTCCGCTCAGGCTTCAGCGGGATCCTCCTGCAGCGTCGATGCTTCAGCCTCTCCAACCTGCAAAGACAGACTGTTAGTGCTCCACCAACAACGTCTTGCTATCAAGTTCTTGACTAGTCCATTAGTGGGGGCTGTTTGGAAATATCAATAGATTTTCTTTGTGATTCTTTCTTGACAGGATTTGAACCAGCGGCGTTTGTTTGAGTAAAATGATTTGATTCTCAAAGCCATGAAATCTAAATATTTAACCAGTGAGGCTGCAGCAAATTTAAACTCAAATGTAAACAACAGTCATTTGCACAGTTAATTAAATAGAGAGGAACAAATACATCACAGTGTTGATGGATTCAGTCGAGTAAATGTTTGACCGGAGCTCTCATAAAGTGCATGAATAATTTAGATTGAGGACAAGCTGGTTTCTACTGCAGGTACAGTAATCTGGATTAAAGTCTGTGATTGTTTCTTCCTCCCAGTGGCCTGAATGTGATCAGTCAGGCGAGGAGAACGCGGAGCTGCAACTGCGTTCTGACCTCAGACCTCCTCCTCCAAACATCTCATTTCAAACAAACACCCTTTTTCACTGGGTTGAAGCTGAAACGGGTCAAACGTGCTCCAACGGGAGCGCCGCTGCTATGTGTTTGCCATGGTGAGGATGGGTGCCCCCCCCCACAGAGATGCTGCACGACTGGCCATGCATCTACGTCCAGAGGAGTGGGGTTCTACCTACCAACGTTTACTGCTCTCGAGTTGATGCCCAAAACTGACCTCTGACCTCCATGTGTTAAAGAGATGTTCCAAAGACAGAACAGAACAGAACAGAACAGAACAGGACAGAACAGGACAGAACAGGACAGGACAGAACAGGACAGAACAGAACAGGACAGGACAGGACAGAACAGAACAGAAAAGAACAGAACAGGACAGAAAAGAAAAGAACAGAACAGGACAGAACAGAACAGAACAGGACAGAACAGAACAGAACAGAAAAGAACAGAACAGGACAGAAAAGAAAAGAACAGAACAGGACAGAACAGAACAGGACAGAACAGGACAGAACAGGACAGAACAGAACAGGACAGGACAGGACAGAACAGGACAGGACAGGACAGGACAGAACAGGACAGGACAGAACAGAACAGGACAGAACAGGACAGGACAGGACAGAACAGAACAGAACAGAACAGAACAGAAAAGAACAGAACAGGACAGAAAAGAAAAGAACAGAACAGGACAGAACAGAACAGGACAGAACAGGACAGAACAGGACAGAACAGAACAGGACAGGACAGGACAGGACAGGACAGAACAGAACAGAAAAGAACAGAACAGGACAGAACAGAACAGAACAGAACAGGACAGAAAAGAACAGAACAGAACAGAACAGAACAGAGCAGAACAGAACAGAACAGAACAGGACAGAAAAGAACAGAACAGAACAGAACAGAACAGGGCAGAACAGAACAGGACAGAACAGAACAGAACAGAACAGAACAGGACAGGACAGGACAGGACAGGACAGGACAGGACAGGACAGGACAGGACAGGACAGAACAGAACAGGACAGGACAGGACAGGACAGAACAGAACAGAACAGAACAGAACAGAGCAGAGCAGGACAGGACAGGACAGAACAGAACAGAACAGAACAGAACAGAACAGAGCAGAGCAGAGCAGAGCAGGACAGGACAGGACAGGACAGGACAGGACAGGACAGGACAGGACAGGACAGGACAGGACAGGACAGGACAGGACAGAACAGGACAGAACAGAACAGAACAGAACAGAACAGAGCAGAGCAGGACAGGACAGGACAGGACAGGACAGGACAGGACAGAACAGAACAGAACAGAACAGAACAGAGCAGAGCAGGACAGGACAGAACAGGACAGAACAGGACAGGACAGAACAGAGCAGGACAGAACAGGACAGAACAGGACAGGACAGGACAGGACAGGACAGGACAGGACAGGACAGAACAGAACAGGACAGGACAGGACAGAACAGAACAGGACAGAACAGAAAAGAACAGGACAGGACAGAAAAGAACAGAACAGAACAGAACAGAACAGAACAGAACAGAACAGAACAGAACAGAACAGAACAGAACAGAGCAGAGCAGAGCAGAGCAGAACAGGACAGAACAGAACAGAACAGAGCAGAGCAGGACAGGACAGGACAGGACAGGACAGGACAGAACAGAACAGAACAGAACAGAACAGAGCAGAGCAGGACAGGACAGAACAGGACAGAACAGGACAGGACAGAACAGAGCAGGACAGAACAGGACAGAACAGGACAGGACAGGACAGGACAGGACAGGACAGGACAGGACAGAACAGAACAGGACAGAACAGAAAAGAACAGGACAGGACAGAAAAGAACAGAACAGAACAGAACAGAACAGAACAGAACAGAACAGAACAGAACAGAACAGAACAGAACAGAACAGAACAGAACAGAGCAGAGCAGAGCAGAGCAGAACAGGACAGAACAGAACAGAACAGAACAGAGCAGAGCAGGACAGGACAGGACAGAACAGGACAGGACAGAACAGGACAGGACAGAACAGGACAGAGCAGAGCAGAGCAGAACAGGACAGGACAGAACAGGACAGGACAGGACAGGACAGGACAGAACAGGACAGAACAGAACAGAACAGAACAGGACAGAACAGAACAGGACAGAACAGGACAGAACAGAGCAGAGCAGAACAGGACAGGACAGAACAGGACAGAACAGAACAGGACAGAACAGAACAGGACAGAACAGGACAGAACAGAGCAGAGCAGGACAGGACAGAGTGGGAACGAGTCTGTAAAACTCAGCTGCTGCAGAGTCCATCTCTGAACCTTCAGTTCTCCGTGTCGGCCTGCAGTCTGCCTGCGGCTCTGCTCCGGTTCAGCTTCATGATCGGGGCTTCATTGCTTCGTGAAGCCACACTGGTTGAATTTTCGCTCACCTCGTGTCCGATCGGACCGTCTGCCCATCAGAACGTTCAGCAGAACATGTTGGTTTTTGTCATGTGACAAACCATTAAAAAGCAAAGTGTGAGTTTTGCTGCAGAAGCAGAGCCAAATGTTTAGTCCCTGAAGTGCATGTACTCGGGGGGGTTTAAAGAAGAGTCCCTTTGCTTCATGTTGGACACACTTAAAAAGAAGCTGTTCCCTGTTTGGCTCACAGGTAAGTCTGTGGATCACACACCTGGATGTCAGCACGCCACAGGTGCAGGAGCATGGCCTTCCTGTCCTTCACACCATTCAGAGACGTGTCTACAGAAACCAAAGACCCTTTGAATGAAGCTGAACCTTCTGTGTTTTGTAGTTTCTGTCACATTTCAATGAAAGTCGCAGAGCAAAAGCAGGAGGCAGCTTGTTGACATGGATGGAATAAATTGGTGAAATTGACACCAGTCATCCGTGTCCTGAAGCTATTTGTGTTTGCTGCCTGTCAGCCGTGTTCGGTGCAGGGATTAGATCTCCACAAACCAGCGTCTGTGCTTGTGTTTGCAGGGGTTTATGAAGGAAAGATGGTTTTTAATAAACCTGTGAAAAGGCAGAGGCAGACGAGGATCAATCACTCTCACTTCACCTTTACTTGCTTTAAAATCCTCATTCCATCCTTTTTTAACTGTAGCTGGAAAAGTTCAAATCGGAACAGTGTTTTGGAAGTTCCTTCTAGCCAGTAATCTATTACATTTGTAATGGATTACTCTCAGCAGTCAGAAGGTGGTTGAATGTTCAACATCGAGGCTCTCCAAACTCCATCCAGGTAACAGTTCCTCATCCTCTCACCTTTGCAGTTTCCTGGTTTTCCACAGGAATTCTTTCCTGTCTTAGAGTCACAGGAGCTGAGAGCACTTTGCAAAAACTGAATCTCAAGACAGAAAAAGAGCTTGCTTAAAAACCAAAGGTCTTATTTTCTGCCTTAAAAGAAACAAAATGTTATCAAGAAAGTGTTTCAAAAGAAAATAAATAGGAATGAGAAAACATTGTTTAGTAACTAGATTCTATTTATTCCAGTAAGAGTTTGTGGTAAAACATTTTTCTGACGCTAATTGCTAAATTATTTTTTTGCTCATTTAAAGAAAATTAACTTTTTCCAAGGGGCCTGTTTTGCAGAGCAGGATTTCCAGGAAATTGGACATCTGTGGTTTTTTTTGTTTGATTAAATTCTTCCTCTCTCTTCTTGCAGCATCACAGAAGAGCTCTCGCAGCAGCGTAGCAGAGCTCTCGCAGCAGCGTAGCAGAGCTCTCGCAGCAGCGCAGCAGAGCTCTCGCAGCAGAGCTCTTGCAGCAGAGCTCTTGCAGCAGCGCAGCAGAGCTCTCGCAGCAGCGTAGTAGAGCTCTTGCAGCAGAGCTCTCACAGCAGCGCAGCAGAGCTCTCGCAGCAGAGCTCTTGCAGCAGAGCTCTCACAGCAGCGCAGCAGAGCTCTCGCAGCAGCGTAGCAGAGCTCTCGCAGCAGCGCAGCAGAGCTCTCGCAGCAGAGCTCTTGCAGCAGCGCAGCAGAGCTCTCGCAGCAGAGCTCTTGCAGCAGCGCAGCAGAGCTCTCGCAGCAGCGTAGTAGAGCTCTTGCAGCAGAGCTCTCGCAGCAGCGCAGCAGAGCTCTCGCAGCAGCGCAGCAGAGCTCTTGCAGCTTTCTAGTAAACACATGTCAAATCTAATGTAGGTAAAGCCTCTGAGACTCCAGTTTTATAGAAAACTTCAGATCTGGTCTGGGTTTCCTCTGAAACTAGCACACATATATCCTTCTGTGGCTGTGATGCAAGAGCACACCTCCAATAATCACTGTTGGGGAGGCAGGGTCCCGAGGGGCTCAGGCCCACCCCTCGGTCTACAGCCTTCTTTTTTTGGGGGGGCTCACCCCTCCCCGCAGGCGTTTTCTTGCAGCAGATTTGCTCCAAAGTAAACCATCAAGCGTGTGCGTGGGTGTGTGTGTGTGTACGTGTGTGTGTGTGTGTGCGTGTGTGTGGGTGTGTGTGTGTGGGGGGGGTGTATGTGTATGTGTGTGCGTGTGTGTGCGTGTGTACATGTGTGCGTGTGCGTGTGTGTGCGCGCGTGTGTGTGGGTGTGTGTGTGTGTACATGTGTGTGTGTGTGTGTGCGTTCGTGGGTGAGTGTATGTGTGCGCGTGTGTGTGTGTGCGTGTGTACATGTGTGTGTGTGTGTGCGTGCGTGGGTGTGTGTATGTGTACGTGTGTGTGTGTGTGTGCGTGTGTGTGGGTGTGTGTGTGGGGGGGGGGTGTATGTGTATGTGTGTGCGTGTGTGTGCGTGTGTACATGTGTGCGTGTGTACATGTGTGCGTGTGTACATGTGTGCGTGTGCGTGTGTGTGCGCGCGTGTGTGTGGGTGTGTGTGTGTGTACATGTGTGTGTGTGTGTGTGTGCGTTCGTGGGTGAGTGTATGTGTGCGCGTGTGTGTGTGTGTGTGTGTACATGTGTGTGTGTGTGTGCGTGCGTGGGTGAGTGTATGTGTGCGCGTGTGTGTGTGTGTGTGTGTACATGTGTGTGTGTGTGTGTGTGCGTTCGTGGGTGAGTGTATGTGTGCGCGTGTGTGTGTGTGTGTGTGTACATGTGTGTGTGTGTGTGTGCGTGTGTGTGTGGGTGTGTGTGTGTGGGGGGGTGTATGTGTATGTGTGTGCGTGTGTACATGTGTGCGTGTGCGTGTGTGTGCGCGCGTGTGTGTGGGTGTGTGTGTGTGTACATGTGTGTGTGTGTGTGTGCGTTCGTGGGTGAGTGTATGTGTGCGCGTGTGTGCGTGTGTACATGTGTGTGTGTGTGTGTGCGTTCGTGGGTGAGTGTATGTGTGCGCGTGTGTGCGTGTGTACATGTGTGTGTGTGTGTGTGCGTTCGTGGGTGAGTGTATGTGTGCGCGTGTGTGTGTGTGCGTGTGTACATGTGTGTGTGTGGGTGTGTGTGTGTGCGTGTGTACATGTGTGTGTGTGCGTGTGTACATGTGTGTGTGTGTGTGTGTGTGTGTATATGCGTGTCCGTGTGTGTAAGTGACAGCCAGCAGAAGGGTATTCCAACTGGAAGTTGGGATTTCTAACTGTTGCATTGTGGGAATGTGGATCAGACAACAAAAGGATTAAAAGCAGAGACATAAATGTATTCAGTTCTGCAGAGCTGAACAAACCCGAGTGACAATGAGACTCACAGAGTAAAAAGTCATCAGTTTCCTCACAGATTTCATTGTTTATTTTCCCATCTTTCTTTCTGCTCCGTCTCCGGACTGCTGGCCTTGAACTTGAGCTCGGCATACACGGAACAAGCTCGCTGCTGAAGCACAGCCTCCCACACATACAGATGGTCTGAGAGATGCTGCGGCAATTAGGCTGGTCCATTTAGAGTCTGTGACTGTAACAAGGAGAAGGACTGCTGCTGCCGGATCCTGCTGCTCTCTGAGGTGTGAAGTAATCTCCACGCTCGCTTTGGCCCCCGGGGGCCTTTCTGTGTCACCCAGCCGTTTCTTAATTACACCTGAGAGCCTCCAACAGCTGCTCTGATTCCACATCTGTGTCTCCAACCGTCAACCCTGTAAAGCAAACTGGCAAATAATGGAAGCCCCACTTTGTCTGCGTTTCCTTTTCTTCTCATTTTTTAACTCCGCAGTATTTTTTATGAAAGGAGGTCACGCTGAAGCAAATGTGCTGTTTAAACGCACTTTTAGTGAGAAGATGTGAAATTATCCACCAGAAGCCAAAGAGAATAGAAGAAAAAATAAAGGAGTTTCCTGGATGGCAGAAAAAGCATCTTTGCTTTGATGAAAACAATTACAGAAAAATCAGCAACACTTTGGGAATCCGCCTCCAATCTGCTGACGGCAGCCGCAGCCTTTCCCCACATTCCCAACCAGCTCAGAGAGTATTATTCCAACAGAAAATCTGTCTTCCTCCTGCGGATGTATTGGCATCACTGGGAGCATGGAGGCTCGATGGGACTAATAAAAGCTGGCAGCTAAAAATACTGCTGAGACCCCAAATCTCTGCAAGTAAGAAAACTTTCTGAGTGCAGAGAGCTGGCAGCTCAGACCCAGATTACAGACAGCCAGGCCATGCAAATGAGTGTTTTTATTTAGCAATCCCAGTGGCTGGGATTCTTCCCGCTCAGAGCCAAAGATTAGGACTCTGTTTCTAAAGGCTGCAGGTGAGGAGCTGAAGAAAACAAAGTGGCTCATTGTACAGAACAACAGACTGTTTGCAGTAATGACTGTGTTCCTGTGTGGGAAGGCTGGGGACCAGAGGATGAAGAAGAGGATGATGATGATGATGGACTGCAGATGCAGACCCCCCCAACACAGCTGGCCAGTAACATGTATGAAATATTAACATCACTATATTCCTAACAAGTCATTTATAAGTAATTTAGTAACCGCTTCTTCGTGATCTATTAGTAATCAATAAGGATCAGTTAGAGATCATGAATGTACAGGTAACAGGTCAGAACTCACAAACTAAAAGCTTGTTAGTTATCTACTGTCTGCCTATAAGGTACAGTTTAATGACTGTTAACTAGCTAGTTATTATAAAGTCTTACATTTGATTCATGAAGAAAATCAACTCACTTGTGACTTTTCAGTGAGATGCATGTTTTAACGCCATGACCCCTTTCATTTATTTATAATTTGAGAACAAATCTTCTGTTTTTGCTAATGCTGGATTCAGATAGTTTGGAGCCAAAGTCTGTCAATTCAATGTTATTCCTACTGGCCAATATCACAACCATAGCCGTTTCAATGGACTGTACACCGGTATTTAAGCAAAGAACATAAAGTCAGCTGGCTGCAAAACTGATATTCCTGCCTTTAGACTTTCCTTCTCTGTGAGGAAAAACTCCTAAGAAACCTGAGGGATGTCCACGTGAAGGAGGGATCCTCCAGGACGGACAAGTGATGTATACTGTTAAAAAAGAATGAGCTTTTCTAACTCTACAAATACAGGTTTGAATAGATGGACTTCATCCAGATGGAACTGGGGGGCAGCTGGGGGAGCGAGACGAGCCAGAGGCGAGGAACACAAAAGCAGGAACACAACTTATTTACATCTATGGGCATCAAGAGGTTAAAACAGTAAATATAGAACACTTAGTTTAGCCGTTTAGTCTAAAAAAATCCTATTATCTGCAGAATTTGCTATGAAACAAGTATTTTGACGTATTTAGTTTTTTGTGATGATTTGTGGACTTATTTCAACAGAGAGATTTGAACAATGAATGGAAACTGAACCGTTGAATTTGATTCATAATCCAGAACAAATGCAGCCGGACAGAAGTTTCAAAGTAAATGTATATTTATGTTTCATTTTTAGGACAAATTCACCTTTGAGGGGCGGCTGTGCAGCAGCGGGAGGGCGGACGACCTCTGATCAAATGATCACAGGTTCAATTCCCACCTTGCTTGTCCATGTGTCCTTGGGCGAGACACTGAACCCACTTTGCTCATGGTGGAAGGTTGGCGCCAGCGGAGCCGCCATCAGTGTGTGTATGGGACCGTGACTGTAAAGGGCCTTCAGGGATGGTAGAAAAGTGCGATACAAGTAGACGCCATTTACCATTTAAAAGTGGAACTCCAGTCTTTAAGATGATTCTGATTCATAAAGAAGAATAGTTTAACTTTTTATCGCTCAAAATAACATGTTTTGAGGAAAAAGGAAATAAATGAACCTACTTTAAAAATACAAAACCCCTTTTTTTGACGTAAAAACACCCTCATTTTAGGACATAATGTTTCCAATATCTGCAGCCAAATACCTCATATCAGTGTTTATAACTGATTTCAAGATTTAGGTTTAGGAAATCTTACTGACATATTCTACCTGGCAGATTTTTCCCTTTTAACAACAGAAAAATGTCTTTGATATTTTCAACTCTTTTGAACCAACTTTATCTGCTTAAAAACACAGCGATGCTGAAACTGTGAACCAGGCGGGTTTCGCTGCCTGCTTGAGGCGTCTCTCATCGGTTCGGATAAACCGCTGTCAGCTCAGCTCTGATAAGATCTGGAGCCACGCCTGCTGACGTTCAGGTTCTGACTCCTGCAGTACATTAAAAACAAACGACAACTACCAAAATAAAAGCCTTTTCTCTTCATTTTACAGGCGTGTTCTGGAGTGGAAAGCTTCTTAATAACACAAGTTTCTTGTTTTAATCTCTGCGCTGTTCTTAATCTTTTTAGTTCCTCTGAGGTTTTGATTTCCAGTGAACAATTCCAACAGAAATGATTTCGTTTCTGCCTTTGTGATTTATTGATTTGACCAAAGGGAAAATTGTCATCTCATCCCAATTAGATTTGAACCAGCTGAAAGCTTCATTTGATGAAAACTTGATGGATCTGTTTATTTGACACCGCTGCAGGCTGGAGCAGACAGGTTATGTCTTCACTCGTTATGTGGTTGTTGCTTTACGCCTTCATGGCCCTCGGGGCCCCGTTCAGGGCCGCAGTTTATCCCTGCAGACCCTGAACAGGGGGCGGGGCTGCTTCTGACACAAACAGCTGAAAAAAACAGACTTTTTTTCATTCTCTAATAACTTCATGGACAGTGGTACAGGTTTACATGACGTGCATGCTGGCGTTACTGCAGCCTCATGCATTATTAAAGCTGCATGTGGTCAGTAATGAAAGAAGACTTGGACTTAGTGTTACTCCAAGGGGGGCAGAGGAGTTCCTGTGGCCTTGTAGTGGAGCCTCTTGGAGCTCGCAGCTCAAACGCTGCTGCACATCAATTCTTAATGTAGTTTGGATGGATTGAAGATCAAGGTCTGAACAGCGGGATTAGAGCACGATTTGTGACCTGGTGTTAAAAGTTCTGGCAGAAATAAGAAGGGATGTTTGTGTCACACATACTCCCTGAGCGTGACTGGCTGCTGCATTCTGTTTCCCACTTTTACTCTTTCTGTCATGCACAACTGAACCTGCGTCAATGCAATCCTAAAGTCAATAACCCCCCGTGCCTTTCCTTGTGTTTCTCCAACAATAAAGCGGAACAATCATAAATCCATGCGCTCGCTCTAAGCTGCATCACTCAAACATTCAGTTCCTTTCATGGATTTCATTCTATGGACCATCATTTACTCAAACTAATAACCTTACGATCATCTTCTGATCTATTGCCAAAGCGTTCCCAGTGGTTTTTCAATGATGACAACGTTTCTTTGCCAAAATAATCATTTTAAAAATCGGTCGATTTTCCAGGACATAGTTTCTGCAGAGCAGCAGGAGTTCATCAGAAATTTACCTCAGAGTTCTAGGTAAGTCTGATGACATGGAGCAACCCCGCCCCCCTTCCCTCCTCATTACTGAGAGCTGTCTGTTTACATGCTCTCCTGCTGGTTTACAGCCCCTCACATCCCAGAACCGGTGAGCGGTGTCAGAGCCATCCAGCCGTGCAGTTTGGAGCCAGATTCCAGCTCAGATGAGGAGACCAAAGGCGTGGCCTCGCCCAGCCTGTTTTCTACGTCACAAGTACGATCTCTTTCCTTCTGCTCCTGATTCACAGCGATTTGAGTAAAGAAAGAATCCGATTTTAAGCTTAATTTTCTTTATCAGAAAAATGACCAGAAAAAATACTAGAAACACCGTTTTTATTGGAGTGGGTTTTTGAAGGGATTTTTGCAGGAGTCTAGAGGCCTGCAGCACCTGCTTGATGATCTTTTGGAGACGCCGTTCAGTTTGTCGTCTGTCTCTGCAAACCGAGCCGTGAAGATCTTCTCTTCTGTGAAGCTGATGAGCGCTTCAACAACAACACATGCGATCAAATGAGCTCAGACACGCCGTCCTGATTGACCCACAGAGAAAACTTATTAATGAGTTCTGCAGCTGCAGCTCAGGTTCCAAGACGTTTGTGTTTGTTTGTGTTGGCGTTCTTTCAAAATAACAGAACCCCGTTTCCAACAGATTTGATGTTTTTTTTATTCACGTTTGAATTTTCAAACACCAGCTGCTTACAGTCACTGAAGAAAAGCCTCTTGGCATTTTGCTACATGCACTCGACCTGTTCTGCAGCAGGCGCGTTCTTCACCGCTCTGGAATCAGTGGAAAGAACCGTGAGATCACATGACAGTGACGCAAACTTCAGCATTACCTTTGACTCTGAATTTGTTGACCTTTGTGCTGCAAACACCAAGGCGTAAAAAAGCTACAGCTTAAAGATTAATCAGGAACACAAAAGCGTTTCAAAAGTGGTTTCATGGTTCTCAGTCTGAACTTAAGGAAGCACAAAACTCTGTCAGATTTGATCCAATAATTGGGTGTCATCTGCTGCAGTTTGTTTTAATGCATGAACTGTTGTCTGTGACTTCCTTCATTCTGCAGCTTTTTGGCTGCTTCTCTTTGCTGACAGGAGAGCAGTGCGACTGGTTTTTAGTCATCAGTTGTCAAATCACAGCAACATGACACTAAGATCCACAATTATCTTTTGGCTCCGTTTTTGGTTCTTCCACTGACTCATCCTCATAGACACCAGAAAGAACAGAGAAAAGAAAAAACCCTCAAAGTCCAAATGTCGTTTTTATCTGGTTTAATTGGTAAAAAACGGGTAAAATCCAAGCTACAAAAAGGCAGCCGTTCTTTTCCAGGGAAAAGTTAGTGTCTTCACACGGACCTTTGGGGTTGAAAGTTCTGTGGCTGCAACGCGTCTGACTGAGGCTGCAGTCTCCTTCCTCATCAGTTAATCTATGTAATCGTGCAGGTTGTGTGTTTGTTGAGCACCAGTTTTTGTTTTAGCCGACAATCGTTTCCTCTTAATGATCACCACTGTAACCACAGCAGCGACTGCCAGCACCACCACGATGACCCCACCACGTGCACATGGTTAGTTGTGGGCCCGCCCATGCTCACAGTGGTCTCTCCTTTAAAGAGGCACATGTCTTCCTCGTCAGAGTACCCGTACTCATCGTACTCTTCTGAGGTGTCCTCGTGCCGAGCTACTGTCAAACCACGCAGCGGTACTCCAGCATGTCGTTCGCCTTCAGGTCGGCTATGCTGAGCACGTCTCCAGCTCCGATCACGTGCACTCTGCCCTTCAGATCTTCTGGAATGTGATCCAGATCTCCCCCCATCTCCCAGATGGGTTTGTAGTAGCCCGGCTGAACTTGGCGCTCCCACAGAATTCTGGGGGATTCAGCCTCACCATGTTTGCATTCCAGTGAGACGCTGCCCCCCAGATCAGCAGATTTTGAGTGGATTTTTTGGAGGGACAATAAAAGAGAAAGTACTCTATCTGAAGCAAAGAGGAGAGGCACATATACATCCCTCCGTGGTGTTCAGTGATGTGGGGAATGATCAGGGAGAAGTTTGATTCCTCTGGAGTCAGGTACATGTCACTGCTCCCCGTGCTGACGCTGCTGATGTCCCCCAGGGGTGTCTCCCACATCTGCTGGCTTCCATAAACAGGACACCGCAGAACGACCGTTTCACCGGGGGACACGAAGAGGCTCCAGCTCTCAGTGACGTCCTCGTGGTCGAAGTATTGGAATCGGAGGCAGTCTTTGTCTCTGAACACCACGCAGTAAAACTTTGGGTTGTTGCGCAGAAACGTGTGATCCAGCAAAAGAGTCGTGGCGTTCTTCTTGACCTCCAAAAACCCGCGGAACTCCTCCTCCAGGGGCTCCAGGGAAACACTGCTGTCTAAGAAAAGCGTGGGGGTGTAGGTGGGGAAGGTCTCCCAGTACCAGCGCAGGTGAAACCCGGCTGCATGGATCATTGAGGTGTTGCACCACAGCTCAGTTTTGCCCTTCTCGTTGACCGTGGGGTTCACGGGTTCAGCCTCCTCCTGGCACACCAGGATCTGCTCGGAGATGTTGGTGACCAGCTCTCCGTTCTCCCAGCACTCACTGACGTAGATCTGGGAGTCCAGTTTGGTGAGATTATGGATGTGCAGGCCGAGTAGATCCCCTTTCTGCAGAAGGAGCATCCGTCCCTGCAGGTCAGCAAGGGGGGAGACAGCCGTGCTGTTTTTTGAGAAGTTGGCGATCAGCTGCAGGCCCCCCAGACCAGATCTGTAGGCGACAAAATAGTCGGCTCCAAAACAGTCCCCCATCCCTATGTGGGTGTTCTGGTCTTGAACACGGTCACTGGCTCCTTGCTGCTCACCTGATGGAGAAGCAGCAGGAGGAGCGGGAACCGGATGCAGGTCATGCTGTCTGTCTCTGCCAGGCCGCTCTGGGATCTGAGCTTGCTGAGTCTGCTTAATGAAAGCACCTCTGCTGTAGCCCCGCCTCCGATGATGTCAGCCTTCCTTGTCCTAATCTTGAGTAGATCTGAAGAAAGCCTCTGAGCAGAGCAAAGATCCAGAACCCGCAGTGTCAGGAATGACAGACAGGAGCAGGTTCAACTGCATTAAAGTTCTGGGTTTTACCCTCAAAGCCAGTCCACCTGCCCCACCAGCCCCGGTTTACTCCCTGAACGTGACGAGGAGCGAAGGGCTTCCTGTCAGTGGGGGGGGCAGTGGGTGTGTCCGGTCACAACCACAGGACACCTGGCAACTTGTTGGAGGGAGTGTTTTACCTGCCACCGTCCTGGAATCTCATGCCAGCAGGCCTAATTGCACATTTGCAAATGCGTGCAGTGAATGTTTTCTGTCCCATCATGCTCTTTTTGGGTAAACAGGCCCGTGTGAGCTGCTTCAGATGGATTGGCTGATAAGAAGCTGATAATGTTTATCTTGTCGGCAAGATTTCAGTGTTTTGTTTGCTGTGAGGAAAAGAAACGTCTGTTTAAAAAAGTTTGAATTTAATCTACAGTGTCAGTTACATCGTCACAAAGAAACGAGGATCAAGATTCAGCAGATTACTGGGTTTGGCTGATATAGTGTGAACCAGCCTCTTTGCTCCTCTGTAATCTGATTTCTTCAAAAAATGTTTTTTCAAGTATTTTCTTCATTTCACTCCAGCTGAGAGGCTCAAACCAACAACCATCAATGTGAAGCTCCAAAGCCCAAACTCAGTTGGTGAACCTGCTTCTGCACGGTTCACCTCCGTTGATATCCAGTTTCCATTCAGACGCCTCTGTCTGGCACAAGGAAATGCCAACACGAAAAACAAGTATAATCTGCACAGAAGCACTTCCTTTGTTTCGTCCAGGATTGAACTTTTTGTTTGTTTCTTGTCGAGCCCGCTCCCTTGTTTAATGCTTAATCTATAAATGCTGCATATCTGAGGTGGGAAAACAACGGCAAGTTGTAAAAGTCTCTGTCCTTGAGCTGATTGCTCCTTCCTGTAGAAAAAACTTCCTAGAAATCCTCACACCTGTCAAGTCAGGTGCTTGTCTCACTTCAGCACATTTTGTCTATTGCAACATAAGGAGATGTCTGGTCTGAGTGGATAAAGAGCAGTAAAACATACGTTCAGCAGACTGTGGGAAAACGCTCTATAGCTCCTGTGAGGAGACAGAGCCTGCGTGTGAAAGCGGCTGGCAGAGGCGCTGCCATGCCTTTCACCTTTATGCACCAGTTCCATCTTTCAGAGCAGGCGTCTTCAGACTGAGTGGGAGGCAATAAGCTTCGGTTTGTAGACATGTCAGACTCTGGTCACTCATGTGTCAGAGAAACTCATCAGAATCCAAACTGTTGTTTCAGTTTCTCTGCTCATTTTGACCTAAAATCCATGTTTATTTTTCAAATCTTAATTCTTGCAGCCCGTGCAAACTCTTAGTAAAAACAATAAGAGGTTGACTGAGAATCAATGAATGATGAATTGCTTTCACCTTTTTAAAGAAAGACTGTACAGAAATAACAAGATATTTCCCATGAAGCCGATGCCACACAGGCATTTCCAAAGATCAAGGTAAGCTGCATTTGATGGAGTAGTGGTTAGCACATTCTTCTCACATCTGTTTTTTTAACCCAATTTGTTTATTGATTTTTGTGCATGTAAACAGATACAACATTTAAAAAAGAACAAATAATTTAAAGTGAAAAATAAACCCCATAAGAGGCAGATCTATAGACGGAATAATAAATTATACAAAGCTGCAACAGAAATGACACAAAACCAAATAAAGGTAAAAAAACCCAAAAGAAACGAGAATGGACTCTGATGAGGAAAATGGGATAGATGGCAGAGGTGTACCAAAGATAGCTGTCAAAGGATTATTATTTAATTTATGATCTGGGACAACAATCTAAAAATGTCTTCTCAGAAAGAATGTAGAATTGGACAAGACCAGAACACGTGGACGTGATTTTTTAGTACATGGTGACATCTTTCACAAGCTGGGTCCACATCCTTATAATATGTAGAAAGCCTGACTTTAGTCCAATGGGCCCGATGGAGAATCTGGCAGACCATGTCTTTCACAGATTGAAGATTTATGTTCCCCTCTTGAGAGTTACCTCCCATATGCCCCAGAGATTTCCTCTCCAACTCTGTGTCCCAAAGCTTCTTCATTAAATCTAAAGAAGTAAGACGAAGGGAGTAGATGTAAGATTAAAGATGTGTCGTCATTCCCTTTAGAGAAGGCACAGGCCTAAAAAATGTATCTAAGCATGACTCTGTGGGTACGTTAGGAAACTGAGAAAATGTTTTATTAACACAACTTCTCATCTGAAAGGATCTGAAGAGGTGCTTTCTGGAAAGGCCAAACTTTTCAGACAATTGTTGGAATGATGCGGAAGTTTTGTCAATGTATAAATCTTTAAAGGATTTTATACCAAGAGTAGACCAGCTAGCAAATGCTCCATCTAACAGAGAGGGTTGAAACATATGGTTTGCAGCGACAGGTGCTAAAAATAGAGTATGAGTGGAGGCCAAAAAAGCATCTACATTGATTCCAAATTTTCAAAGACATTTTAACAATTACATTTCTAGTATAACGAGAGGAGGGACTGTTAATTGGAGCATGGGCTGGAGCTGACAGTGACACCGGTTTAGAAGATGTAGCCTCCATCTCCAACCAGATCAAAGAAGGAAATGGGTTAAAGGTGTGTCGAGAATTGAATTAGCTGCCCAATAATAAAATTTTAGATTTGGTAGAGCCATCCCACCTAACACGTTGGGTCTTTGTAAAAAGTCTTTGCGGATCCCAGGGACTTTTTCATTCCAGATAAATTTTGAATTTATTGTTTCAATTCTATGGAAAAATGCGTTGGAGAGAAAAATAGTTTGGCATTGAAATAAATGTAGATATAGATAATATATAGATATACATTCTTCTCACATCTCAGAGGGTCTTGGTTCAAACCCCAGCTGCGTGGAGTGTGCATGTTCTCCCTGTGGGTTGTCTCTGGACTTTCCAGCTTCATCTGGCAAACAATAAACATGCATCACAGCTCCAGTCATCTCTGTAAGTGAGAACTGGTTCACTGATCTGGTTTAAAAAAAGTGTGAGGGCTTTAGGTGTCTGAAAGAGAAAAGTTGCTCCTATATTGGATCTTTAAAAAAACTTGCGTGTAATCTAAAATAAACCCAGAAAATGCCTCAGCTGCAGCGGCTCCTGAGCGGAGAAAACAGCTTGCAGAGCCGGTGATCAAGCATTATGATTAAGCACCAACTGCGAGCCACTCTCAGCATGTTCAGCTCTATTGGCCCTGGTGCTGATTACACTCATCAGGGCTTTGTATACTTCAGTGTTTAGAGGCACACCGACCACTGTTAGAGATATATGATATTCTAAAGTATTTGGTTTCTGGACATTTTGGCAGTAAAAGCAGACGAGTTTGAATACCCAGAAAAACAAAAGAAAAACACAAATTTATTTATACATCAACTTTTTATCGGATTATTTATTTTTATGATAATCTTTGAAAATCATAGATTTTGTGTGGGTTTTTTTGTTGCAGTGTCACAAACTGCCTCTAAGTGTCGCTGTGGTAAATGTCACAACGCGCCATGAAGGTAGAAGAAGTCAGTTTCATAACAAAACGTCACATCCTGTGACCGCTGCTACAGGTAATTCATTTTTTTCTTTTAAAATACTTTGGTCTTACTGAACCTTAAAATATATTAATTTTATGAATATTTAAAAAGAATCTTTATAAATGTGTAGATTAACCACATATTTTTGCTCCCGCAGAGTTCCATGTTTCCCTTTTATTCTTAGCTTGCTAGCTAACAAACTAGCCTGAAATAAACAAATAATTTACATCACAACGTAATTACCAAAATTAAAACTCCTAATTTTCTAACGATCTAACGATCGTTAGACGTAAAATAAAGATAAATAAGATAAAGCATTAATACAGAAATGTCCAGACATTCTGTGTGAATTTATCTGACTTTTGTTCATCTGGTTACTATGGAGGTTTGTTCTGTACTGTGGTCGTAACTTCACCTCAGATTTACATTTTTGTCTGCAAAATTAGAATTGATTAGTTCCCTCACCTTGTCTGATT
Organism: Oryzias celebensis; assembly: GCA_014656515.1. NCBI lineage: Eukaryota > Metazoa > Chordata > Actinopteri > Beloniformes > Adrianichthyidae > Oryzias > Oryzias celebensis. Next base: position 1,564,261 of record BNCR01000006.1, read on the forward strand.
GTATTTATTGTGCTTAAAACACAACATGTTACATTTCTAATGTAATATCAACTAAGAAAAAATTCAAATAAACTGCAGTAAAAAGTCATCGGTAAAACCTGTAGGAGCATCTGCCAAATGTTAGCAGAAGCAACAGCAATAAGTCTGTTAAGAGTTAAAGCTGTTCTGAATAAATGCAATTTTAGAGGAGTTACGTTACTACTATAGTGCAGGTGAAATCTGTCAATCAAAGCTGTTACCATGACAATAACTTTTTATGGTCGGGTGTGATGGAGACTCTTCTGTCTGAGAGTTTTGAAGTCTGCCGTTCACCTGTGGATAAAAGGCGTCTCTCTGTCTGACTCCTTTGCGTTTTTCCACAATAAACTGCTGCTTTGTGTGTGTGAAAGTTGCTCACATGTTCAGGTTGAAGCAGAGTTCTGTCATCCATACATGCATGAATGGTACCCTGCTGTTTACACCCAGATGGATTCAATTCCTTCTTCTTATGCTGGTGTAGCAAATGTGCTGCTGCAAAGGCCGGGATGATCTCATCAGACGCAGTCAAGCCAGAATCTGTAGCTTTTTCCTGAATTTGTTTACATTGAAGTGTAGGGTGATGTTGAGCTTTTTACTCAATGTTATCAATCATTGACCAAACAATCAAATTCATTTACACGTCCCATTTTCTTCCCTTGGCACGCTCAACAAAAAAAAAAAAAACATTTTGAGATTTTAAAGATTTTGTGTTTGAATGCAAGACTGAGATAACTGATGATGTTTAACCAAGCAGAAAGCAGCAGAGTCATAACTCTACATGTATTATCCAAGAAGCATCTCAGGAAATGCAGGACCAGACAGTGGAAAGTCATGACTGATGCAGGTTGATGTCTCAATACGAGTTAAGTTTAAGTTCATCAGAGCATAACAGCTTTATGCGGGTGTTTGTTTCTGTGGTGTGAAGCAACAAAACACGGGTTGATGTTTAAACACGGATGACCTGCAGTGAGAAGGAAGTAACGCACAAAATCTTTTGTGTGTTTTTTTGGCTGAAGGTTGTTCACTAAGCAGTGAGTTGTTACAATGCAAAGTCAGCAGCTCTGATGGAACAATAATTCATTTTGAAACACGAACATCATGTCCTAATAATTAATCATCACCTAAAATATTAAAGACTCTTTTTTTTGGATGAACTAAAATATTCTTGTTCAGTCTGTCAGTTAAATTTGATTAATATCTGCTTAATTTTACTCCAGTAAACAAAAAAGGTCTGATTTGAATCTATTTAATGTAATATTTAATAGTATATAGTTGCCACAATATTTCCCTGTTTATAGTAGCTTTTGATTAGACTACCAAAGAAACTTTCAGAGATTTTATATTTAGGCATATCACATGGTTCTTTTAAACACGAGTACATTTAAAAATGTTTCTCATAAGAAATGAAACAGATTCACTTCGTTTTATTTGAGAGTTTTTTGTCTCAAATATTAAGGTTAAATAAATCAGAGAAAGTTAAAGTAACTTCAGCCTTTACTTAAGTTAATGATCCCTGTAATTTTCTTCTATTTACCAACTTTATGTATATGTGCTTAAATAAGCAACAAAAAAGCTGCCGGGTAATCAAAATGGTTTTAACAATGATCTTTATGTAAGTAAAAACTCTTGTTGATAAGTTTTGTTTTCTAAAACTAAGATTGCTGTTGAAAAACTTTCTTGATCAGATTATTTTTCTTACAAGACAGAAAATATGACAAATGTTCTTGAAAAGAGGGTCATTTCAGTTTCTTAAGATTCACTTTATGTAGTGTTCATGTATTACTTATTTCTATATTCCCTTTCTTTTTCTTGAAGGATCAATCATCTTCAGATCACCTCATTCCCTGTTGCTCTTCAGGGAATCCTCTGCTGGACTTTGCACAAATGTTGCGGTTAGCTGCATCATCTCTGTGTCTGCGGTGTCAGCGTGTCCCGAGTTTACGCCTCAGAATCCGTCCCTGTGCTACGCTCAACCAATCAGAGAACCAGGAGACTGTAGACGCTCTCTATCATCTGTCTGTGGACATCCAGAAGGTCCGGAAACTGAAGGGTTGGGTACTTTTTCGCAGCCCAGCTTATGCTAAGGAGGTTGCTGGGCTGCTGAAGGACATGGGGGCTTCGGGGGCGGTTGTTGCCAGAATCTTGGCCATTCACCCTGAAGCTATTCTGTATGATCCAGAGCAAGTGAGGAGTCAGAAGGAGCTGTGGATGTCTGTGTGTCCCAGCCAGAAAGATCTGGTTGGTATCATTGAGAAGTTCCCCGCCTCCTTCTTCACCTCTGCCTCCCACCGGGACAACCAGCGGAGTAACATCACCTTCTTCCAACATCTCAACCTCAACAAGCGAGTCATCGCCAAGCTTATGGCCAGCGCACCTCAGAGCTTCAGCCGACCAGTGGAGGAGAACCAGAAGATGGTCTTCACCCTCCAGCAGACCTATTTGGAACTCGGGGGAGAAGAGGCCAACATGAAAGTCTGGCTTCAGAAGCTGCTGAGTCAGAACCCTTTTGTTCTTCTCAAGCCAGCAGATGTTTTGAGGCAGAACCTGGTGTTCCTGAGGGGAGGGGCTTCAGCACAGCAGAGCTCCTGCGCCTCCTCTCCAAACTGAGGGGCTTTGTCAGCGAGCTGAACCCCGACAGCATGCGCCGCAGCCTGACCTTCTCACAGGACGCCATCGGCTGCACCGAGGCAGAGCTGCGAGACATTGTCCTCGAGTGTCCAGCGCTGCTCTACTACCCAGAATCCACTCTGGCTGAGCGTTTTGGAGTTCTGCTTGGGGCTGGGATCAGCATGTCTCGAATCACAGAGACTCCGACCGTTCTGGAGCTGACGCCGCAGATCGTGAACTATCGCATCCGTCAGCTGGAGGCCCGTGGTTATGACATAAGGAGTGGTGGTCTGGACGTGCTCAACGGAACCAAGAAAGACTTTGAAAGGAGCTTTGGAAAACTGCAGCTCCGTGGAGAAAGGCCTCTCTTTAACCCGGTTGCTCCTTTGAGGGCAGACGACTGAGGCGACTGGATGCTGCTCCTCAAAACGTTTAAGTTTCTGAAGTCATGAAGATGCTTCTGGGTTCAGCAGTAGCTGTATGAGGCACAGGAAGCTTTATTCAAAATATTATCTGTATTAGTCTCTGTTCTGTTGCCTTAATGTCTAAACTGAGACTTCTTCTGAAAGGGATGGAAAGACTTGAAGCTTTCAGACGTTTGATCTGAAGTTCCTCTGGGATGAAACTTCTGATTTTTCTGCCAAACATCTATATTAAGCCAACCAGTGAAAAAGCTGTTTGTGAGTTCAATTACCTCATTTTTTTTCTATTGTTTTTGTTTACATGGTGTAAAGTTTTTCTTATAAATGTAAAAACATTTTCTTCCTGTAGCCTCAAACCGGCGCTTCTTCTGTTTTTGCCAAACTTTGAGACAAAAAGCTTAGAAAGCAAAGAAGCAACAATAGAAATTTCAATCAGAAAGACACATATATTTTTAGAATGAGAACGGTAAAAGTAAAAGCAGAGAAAAGTCAACAACAACATGTTGCAGAAATAAGCTCTGCTGTTCCATTTTATGTTCTCGTTTTGCTTTTTGACTGAAAAAAAAATCCAAAAGAGACTTTCTGTTTGCAAAACAGACGTAAAGGCAGATAAACATAACTCCCAATAAATCAAAGCTTTAAAGTTACCAATGAGGCAGTCAGACAAAAACATACAGATAAAGACTGAATTTGAAAGATAATTTCTGAACTTATTGCAGAAAAATATGTGAAAACTACAAATAAGAGCAAATTATTGTTTCATTAGTTGTTTGGAACCAGAGGTAACCGTGAGGTGAAGTCATGTCGTCCTTGGAGATGCAGTTTCTCTGAAAAGGCTGTGAGGTAAAGTTCTCTGAATGTTTTTCTGCTTTTTTCCTCACAGTTTGCTGCTTGTACCCGGATCACAATGACTTTAAAAATGATTTCCTCCTTATTTTTATGGCACGCCTGGTTCATCCTTTGAGTCCGCTGCCTTTTTGTTTTATTTTAGATCAACTGTTTGTGGCTGAAAACCTAGAGTTAATCAATAAACCCTTTAAAATACATAAAAGGGTCAAATAAGAACAAATGAAAGGAGAATCTTTTAGAAAGTCTGAGGGGATGTTGGTGTGGTGGGATGTTGGAAGTGTGGGAATAAGACTCCCACGGTTAAAGGGTAATCTGAGTACTGTAGTATCAGATTAGTTTGTCAAAAGAAAGCCGTTTGTGAACTTTAAAGTTCAATAAATGTGACGGTGCTGAAACCTGTGGATCAGATCAGACGGAGAACCTCTCCGAACAAAGGCTGCGCCTGCAGAACATCAGCTGGTCGACAGAGTCCAGCTTTACAACAGAACCAAACAAACCAGAACTAGTTTGTAAGACGTTTGTGGCCTCAGTGTTCCTACAGCGGGACGGGGGGCTCATGATCTTCATGATGATAGAAAGTTGGATGTGAGCCGCTGCCTTCAGTCAGCGTCATGGGACTGGGAACCATCAAACCCTTCATATGAATTCACTCGCTGTGGCGGCAGGAGGTGGGACTCCAAGTAACCAACTCGTTCAGGACCAGTTAACCCAGAAGAAAGAGGTTGACCCCCCAGCCAGTGAGGGTCAGCCTTTATCCCCCCACCGCCATGTGGAGAACAGAAGGGGTCTCAGAACAGATCCAGACTGACATGACGCTCATCTTTCAGAACTTCTGGCTGAGCGTTTCGTTTTGCTCCGCCTCTTTCAGGTGAATCCCCAGGTGTTCTCATGCTGGAGCAGCTGGCTGGTGGACGTAGTGACACCTCGGATCCAGGTTTCTGTTTCTGACCCGGTTCTGCTGAGGTGGTCTTCATTCACAGGTTTCCCTGCGTTAGACTCTGGGGTTCATAAGCCTGTGATGTCAGATCTCCTGGTCCGTCAGGACGCCAACATGCCGTCATGTTTACAGTCTGGGTGTCTTTTGCACTCCGTGTTCTTGGTGCTGCACAGCGGCTCCCATGGGGGGGTCGGGGGTGTGGTGGTTTGGGACTTTTCTTGTTTCTGCTCTGATAGAATCACTTTATTGTGAGCGTCTGCTGAAGAGTCTCCTCACTTTCACCTCACATGGATCACAAGGGCCAAAGGGTGGAGGAACAGGATGTTTCTCTGAGTCAGGCTGTCTCCTGGGGAGTCTCAGCTCCTCCTTAAAGATCTGATTCTTGTAACTCTGCAAATAAGCAGGACTTCCTTTGTGTGAGCAGCAGGATCGGGTTGCACCCCGGCTGGCTCCGTCCTGGACGCGTCCTCGTGTGTCAAAGACGCTGAACGCCCTTAAAAGCCGGAGAGCAGCTTTTAATGGCAGCGAGCATCACGGCTGATGGAGCCGCAGCTTCATGCCTCAAGGTTCCCTCGCTCTCACAATGGGGGTCACGGCGAAGATGGTCGAACAGTTGCACGTCACCAACCCTCCATCTGCTGCATCTCACCGTGCTCCTGTAGTCATGGTGATGGCCGATGATTCCGCTGTGACTGCACGTGGGGATGAATTTGAGCTCAGCAGATGGGTTCTCGACCAGAGTCCATTTGACCAGGCGTTCTGTGCGTGGAAAGCCCTGAGGGGCTGCAGCAGCACCTCCAGGACGCCACTGAAGGTTTCTCTTTCCGCCGCCATTCACTGGAGTCATCCTGCAGCAAGGTCACGCTGCAACAGAAATTCCTAAATAAAAGGATCTGATGAGGTGGAGGAACACACGTCAGATCCATCCATCCTGTCCTCCAGCTTTGGAGTCGCTCTGTGGGGTCAGAGGTTAATGGTCACCAGCATGAAGGGTCCTTTTCCATTACAGACACACTGATGGTGGACGTTCTTCACACACAGCTTTCATGGCTCATATCTCAGCAGAAACTCACGGCCAGTGGCGTCAGAAGTTGGGATTTGCTGCTGGAGCGCAGGTGACCTCATTTCCTGATTTGGAACAGTGAAGAACGTCACATCAAAGCTTCTCCTTGTAATCTGAGTAAAAAGCAGGAGCTCAGTAACCAACAGCTTTACTCGGAGTCAAACAGAAAAACTTTCAGCTCCAAGTTTCCTTACAGCTTCAGTCTGAACCAGACTTTGCTCTCAGGCCGCTGCCTCTGCTGCTGCTCTGGAGGATCTACATCTACACACGTGGACAAAATTGTTGGTCCCCCTCAGTTAAAGAAGGAAAAACCCACAATTCTCACTGAAATCCCTTGAAACTTACAAAAGTAACAATAAATAAAAATTTGTTGAAAATTAAATAATCAAAATCAGCCATCACTTTTGAATTGCTGATTAACAGAATTATTTAAAAAAACAAACTAATGAAACAGGCCTGACAGACAAGAAAAACAGACAAGAAAAAAGATCAACTGATAACAACCAACAGAGGCCAAGCAAAACAACAAACAGCTTTGACCAGGGCCAGTGGTTCTCCCCTGAGAGGCTGATGACGATGGCGCCTGCCCAGTGACCTGACAGGTGTGTATAAGGGCTGTGCTGGCTTGACTGCTGTTTGACTCCTTCAGGAGCAGAACCAGAACCTCCAGGTGCAGAACCAGAACCTCCAGGTGCAGAACCTCATCCACCAGCATCCTGCTCCACACTGACACTCAAAAACAGGTGAAATTAAACAAACCTCAATAAAACTGTTCATTTCTCCTGGAAAGCTCAGCAGTTTACGTCAGCCTTTCTTAGTTTTGACAACGACATTGTCCAATCGACTGATCATTTTTATAGCAACTTAACAGCGGCGAGGCTCTGTAACCAAACTGCATTTCATCCAGACGAGCAACGCGCTTTTCCTTTGCGCCCCACAGAAATGGACTAGTGGTAAACTTACTTTTTCTAAACATTCTCATTCTTAGGTTGTTTTTCTCTTTACAACTGAGCGGATTAAACCGCCTGGCGGGACGGTCGTATGTTTGACACCTCTGCTCTGTATGAGAAATGTCCATAAAAACACATAAAGTGCAACACTTGGGTCACTAAACAAAGAAAAGGGAATTTGTCCCCTAAATAAGAGTATCAGTCATTAAAAAACGGGATACACAAAAAGTGTAGAAAATAAAAAGAAACTCCGTATGACTACAGTACAGTGAAAAGCCTCCATCATTGCAGAGAAGAAGTCCAGATTTCATTTCAGAAAAGTCATGTTTTAAATGTTTATTGCAGTGGGGTAAAAGCTGTTCTGGGGTCTTTGTCTTTACTTTGAGTGACCTGTGGCGTTTGCCTGAGAATGTTCAGTCTCAAGCATGTTTTGAATGTCACTCCTAAACACAGCAGTCGCGGCTCAGTGGTAGAGCGGTCGACCTCTCACCAGAAGGTTGGAGGTTGAGTTCCCGCTCTGCCTGCCCAGTCGTCCTCCTCTGAACCCAACATTACATGTAGCTGAATGGATGGGCTTTCTTTAAAATGCCAGTTTGTGAGTTTTATATCAGATTCATGTATTTATTTCAAACACATTTGAAAAACAACACTGGATTATTGAGAACGCTCCCTGATATCTACAGTTATTGTTTCCAGAAGTCATTTCTGGTATTTTTTTCCCACAGGTTTGCTTCACATTCTGACATTTGGAGATTTGAGATACAAACATGTGATGATGTGAGGAGAACGTTTGGACCTGCTGAGCCTGGAATGAAGACCTCACTTGATGCAGGTAGGAACCTTTCTGGGTGGAGGCTTCCAGCTTTATGCATTACTGTCTGAAACCGGTTGATGCGTAAATGCAGCCTTTTGAATGAAGACAGACGGATAACTATTTTCCTTTTCCTTCGTTTCATTCAGAACAGTTTGTACATCCTGAAGTCTCCAGATCAATTATCACATGTTTATTCTAACATAGTAGAATTCATAAATATTACAATAAGTTTTTCGAGTGTTGGAGACAGCGGGTCTATACTAGTAAAACTGACTCAATATTTAGATTTTTGAATCTGGAGACATTTGTCTTTTACTTAAAATCAGTTTCTGCTTTTTCTGGAAGATGGCGCCCCCTACTGACCAATACTCAGTATTACAACAAAGACTCGATCGTTGGAAGTTTTCCTCCAGACTAAATTAATTTAAATATTAAAGTCAAAGCCTGTCAGAGTTTTAGTGGGTATGTTTCTCAAAAGATGAAAAGTTTGAACATTTACTTTTATGCATTAACAGACTTGTTCTTAATGGAGACAGTTAATAATGGAAATCAAATAAGAATTTAAAACAATAACTCAAAAATCCAAAATGCAAATGATGTGAAGGCTCGTGAACTTAGAGAAAGTACTTTAGTAATAATTATCCAGTAACAGCGTAACCTGATAACAAAGAGGTGTTTGAAAAATAAACATGAATGCTTTCTAATGGATGCTTGAATAAAAATCAAACTGATTTTCCACTGATGAGAAAAAACCATAACGCAACGGACTTCACAAACACAACAGGTTTTGTAAACAGATCGAGTGAAAGAGAAAAACATTCTAATGTTGGGTTGTGCTATGGTGTAGTGGTTGGCACTCTCGCCTCAGTGGCAGAAGGTTCAAACCCCAGCAGCATCTCGTGGGAATGCAGCGGTTCTGGAGGATTGAATAGTAATAATGTCACAATGTCAAACAAAAACCTGGAATTGCTACGTTTCCTCACGCCCTGGGACAGACCGCTGACCTGTCCAGGGTGTGACCCGCCTTTGCCCAACAGTAACCGGAACAGACTCCGGTGACACCAAAAGGGATATAGCAAGAAAAGAAAATGTATACGTGGATTTCTTTCACCTCATGAAGTCAAACACGCTGAACCGACGGTTTTCTGAGACGCATTTGAAAACACCTCAGTTGCTGCAACAGAAAAACGCTGGAATTTCAGACATTCCTGGATTATTGTGTTCAGCAGCTGATTGAATAATCTGTCCTGCTCCTGCGACCAAAAGATCTAAAATATTTGAGACTGAAGGAACTGGAGCTCCTCTGGTTAGAGCCGGCAGGTGGAACACAGACTTTAGGCTTAAAGAAATCCAGAAAAAAGTTTTTATTTGAACAGATCTAAGATGATTTTAGAGTCTGAGCAGAGCTCATTTTTGTCTCACCTTTAGTGCACCAAACATGAAACATTTCTGAAAGAATAATCAACATTTTTCTTCATTCTTTGATATTGGAAACCTCAATGACAGTCGGTCACTGCAGGTAAATTTAAAGGTTTCATTAAAATCAAGTTGTGGTCCTGTAATCTGTTTCATGTGAGTTTACTGATCCTCCACAGTCACTCTCTTGAAAACTTGGCACTTGAACTTGATCCCATTCTCCTCCTGAACTTCACTCGGAACGCCAGGAAACCTGATGTGAAAAATGAGACAGAAACATCTGATATTAATAAACAGCTGTGGAAACGTGTCGTAAACCAGAGCGATTTACTCCAAATGCTTTGAGCTGATTGGTTTGAACAGACCATGAAGCCTCACAAAGCTTCAGTGAAGTCAGCAAATGCCTCAGAGCTGAACTGCCGCGCTCCAAAGCAAACAGGTTGGGAATGAAACTCACTCTTCCTGCACTTGAAACAATTCTCTGTCAAAGTCGGGAAAGAAGACGTCGCAGTCGAAGTCGGCCATGACGTCTGTCAGGTACAGGAGGTCACAGCATGGGTGCTTCAGCGCGTCCTGCAGCAAACGGGAGCAGAACACACTGTGATGGAGGATTCATGGAGTCCGTTTATCCCTGCATGATGCATGTTGCTGCTGTCAGGCTCATACATGTAGGAATGTAGGAATGGATTCACCAAGAGACTGAAGCTCATTGTGAGACTAATGTTCACAGAGAAACAGCTCCCAGAACAGCTGAATTAAGTTAGAAAAAGGGAAATCCAGCCTCTCTGAGCTTCATTCATCTGTTCAACCAGCAGTGGATTTTGATTGGGCTGTAAACCACGTGACTCTTATGAAAGGTCAAAGTCTGTCTCAGCACATGCAGGAAAGCTGGAGTTGGGAAAGAAAATTCCTGAAACAAATCCGATTTGTTTTTCTAAAACTGTGAGAAAAGCAGATCGTCCCTCGGCTGAGCAGAACCGCTGATGTTTCAGAACCAGCAGCAACTGGTGTTTGTGATGTCATGGTCCAAACGTACGGCGTCCTCCTGGTTTCCTCACATGGTCTTCACTCATCAGGTGACCTAACACTTCCTGCCACTGATGGAGCAGCAGACACGAGTCTGCTTCTACCTCCACAAAAGCAGCTTTGGGAGTTTTACCTCATAAACCTTCGTCCCACCAAGAACCCAGATGGTCTCGATGACGTCAGCCAGAGGGGGCAGCGCCGCCAGGCGCACGGCGCTCTCAAAGTCTGGACACAGGAACTGGGCGTGGTCTGGGGCGGAGCTGGAAGACATCAGACAAAGATGAGCTGACGTCAGGCCTTCAGGGTCACTCCAGCCCCCCTCGCTTACGTCAGCGTTTTGCTCAGCACCACATGGAGGGAGTTGGGCAGCGGGAAGACGGTGTCCGGATGGGAGAACCAGCACAGCCTCCCCCAGATCATCAGGTTCATGTTTCCTGCAGGAACATCCCAGCAGTTCAGACTGATAACAGCAGGATTCTGAGGGGCTCATGCAGCTGGATACCTGGTCTGGACACTCTGGTGATGGTGTTCAGGAAATACTGGAATTCAGACCTGGGAGACGAAGGAAAACCGTCACGTCTCTTTCTGTCCTTTACGTCTGTGAAGCTCAAAATATTTCATAAAGGAGTTAGGACTGCAGAGCAGCTTCAAGCTGTCAAATCCCAATGATACTAACAGGAAGACGGAGGTTTGCTCTGCATAATAAATAGAAACTTCTTATGGGATTAATGGCGAGAGAAATGGAAAATCCCTGGAATTAGTTCAATAAAGTCAGAAGAATCAGAGAAGAACTTCACACAATAAACGTTCAAATGAATGGATATCTGTGCATGCATCCCGAGCTGGTCTAGCGCGTCATCAGGTAAAGGTGTGCACAGAGCCCCCCCTCTCACGGTAGGCTCCAGGGCAGAGCCCCGTCCTTCCCGATGCCCTTGTTCCTGCAGACCGCTGCGATGAGGCGGACGGGTTTCTCCTCCCGCCGGCTCTCCATCCCGAACGGCGGCGCGTCCAGCGGACAGCCAGCCAGCGGAGTTCGGCTTTTATGGGGCTCGGCTTTCCCCGCCCACAACCCGAGCGCCGGATGTGATTGGTCCTCCCGGGGGGCGGGGTCTCGTGTTTTCTGCTTCCCAAATCAACGCCCCGTTTACCACGGAGAGCGTCCTTTCACACCGCATCCTCTTCCTCACAGGTATCCGTCAACCCACGCAACAGAAGGCGTGACGTCACGGCAGGTGAGAGCTGCAGCGCGAAGCTTGGAAAGAGGCGTGTCCACATGTTTGAGGGGATCAAATGGATCACTTAGATGCGTTGAAGTCTCCATCAGAAACGGGTTCTTGTTCATTATTCACACCAGACATTTCAAAATAAAAGACGATATTTCCTAGAAACAAATAGAATCTGACACAAGAAAATGATGTTATATTTGCTCTTTCTACATCAGCTCATCAACACTAATTAGTAAGCAACACTTCCAGGACTGAACCAGTTTCAGGAACCACTATGGGACACCAGGAGAGGGACTGAATCCATCAGGAGATCAGAGATCCATTCAACATCAAATGAATCCGTTCAGACTGTAGAGAATCAATGATGCCGTTTTACTGAAAAACGGATTCTGTGATTATCATTCCTCAGTTTGTAAGCATAGATCTGAAAATGATGACCAGCAGGAACAAACTTCTGTTGGTTTTCTTGTTTTTTTATTACATCTGGAAGAAATAATTTTTCAAAACAAAAGTACAACAATAACAGTTACAACAGAACCAAAGAAACGTGCATTTAAGTTAGTTTGGTACGAATGCTTTACAGAAAGAGCTTTTTTTAAATCCCATTAGCAGATATACAAAGTTGACATTTATTTACAAAAATATACAGCAGCCTTTACATATTACTCTGCTTCTTCTGCTGTACAAACATTATTTATGTACAATAAAATACCTTAATATTATTTCCATGAAATATTTCGGATCTGAATTGAAGGTGTAACTGAGAATTCGTTTCCTTTAGTTTTTCTGCAGGTCATGTTGTGGATTGTCGGCGCGCGGCGCTCGCTAACCTGCCCCTAACCCTCTCAGTGAAAGCTTTCATGGCCCTGGCGAGACGATTGTAGCAGCAAAGTGTGTGACGCAGCCCAGAGCTTCATGGATCACCTGGAGATTTGATGGTTCAGGTTTAGACTGCAGAAGAGGAAGACGACAGCTGCTTCACATTTCACTTCTGAAGACTTCGCCCGCTTCAGTCGGACTCCTCAAACTGAACGTCAGGACAGCGTGACGGTGGGATCATTAAAAAAACGAAAACCGCTCTGAATGTTTGCTACGGCCTGGATTTTCATCTGCAGAGCAGAGATCCTTCATTTGCTGCCATTTCCATACAGCTTGCTTTGCTTCCAGGACCTGGAGCTGCTGGTTGATGGAGCATCTTCATATCGGCGCTTCTGTGTCGCCGGCGGTCCTCTTTCTGCATTAAACACACAACAACAGAGAGCGTTTCAGAAGGTCTGAGGCGGCTGCGGATCAGACGCCCACAGCAGCTTGTTTTGTTCTAGCAGGAGTCTGCTGATCTTCACTTATAAAGCCCACTATTGATTTTTATTACAGTCAGGGCCTCACGGCAGAACTTCTGCCTGCAGACCAAGTCCCATGACAAGTAAATTTAGCTGCAGTTAAGTCGGGTCACACGGTGATGAACCTGTGTGGATGTACCTGATCGAGAGGCTCCCTCCTGCAGCGAGGTGTTCTCAGACGACCCCCGTGGAGCTTCGTTGGTTCCTGCAGCGTTGCAGCTGTTTGCGCTGCTGCTGGGGTTGGCAGGGACCGATGCCAGCAAGCCTGTGAAGAACACAAAGATGTAAAATCCCCAAAGACACCAGATATGACCAACAGTGATCCGAATTCTCCTTTGACATGAGGGACATCCTGAGATGGAAGGAGGCGAAATTTGCCAAAACTTTGGGCTTTCTTAACCTCTGAAGGTTGAAAAGAGGAAACTGAACGACAACCATCATGTAAACTGACCTGACTGATAACCGTGCAGGAACACGGCTGCGCTTTTGTTGCATCAAAGTGAAACTTTGAGAAAATGCTGATTTTGAAGTGAAAACTGGTTGTTTTCTTCATGGTGTGTAAATCTGACTGTCATCCAGCAGAGGACGGCTCTGCTGATGGAACATCAAACTACAATAAAACCCCACAAATGTTGATTTAAAAACACTTAAAATCCTCCTTTCTGCCTGAAGCTCCTGGATGGGCTCAGCTGATGGGCTCAGCTGATGGGCTCAGCTGATGGGCTGGAGCATCGGTTCTTACCCAGCCCTCGGTAGCAGGACAGCTGCTGGTAAATTTGCTTCATCCTCTCGATGTTGATGCAGCTGGCCTCTGCGTGGTTCACCATGGGTTTGGGGTAGTGGACGCCGATGATGCACTTGGCTGCCTTCTGCACCTCCTCAGGAGCGTTCCAGGGGTCGTAGATGTATTTGGCCGGAAAACCCCTTAACACCGGCAAATAGCGCCTGAGAGGAGAGAAAGGGAGCGGTTGGTCCAAACAGGGAGCAGCTTTTCTCCTTATGGTGATGATGGTTTCACTCAAATGCTGCCATGCAGATGGACAGCCATCAAACTGCAGCTTTAATGCATACAAAAGCAGCAATGCCAACATTTAACACACTAGTGACTCCGGCAGTCACAAACGCCGGTTCATCACAGACTTCGGAGTCCTGGTGGTTCTGACTGACCGTATGTAGTCTCCATTGGGGTCGGTTCGCCGTCCAAACCCGACTGGGCAGTAACAGTGGAAAAACTGCTGGAAGAAGGAGCTGCAGGAGAGCCACATCCAGCTGCCGGCATTGACGCTCCAGTCTGCATCCAGCAACAGCTCCTCAAAGACCTGCAGAGGAAAACATGAGCTCAGGCGCTGCACACGCTGCTAGGATAAGGGATCTGGGTGGAAATTCTTCGTTATTAATGGGCTAAGCCGTGTTCCTGCTCATCTTACCTTCATGCCTTCTTCCCAGCTGATCCAGAGGTCTCCTCTGGTGAGGAAACACGCCACCGCATGCCTTGCCAAATGGTGGATCCACCCCTCCTGCCTCAGCTGGGTCATGATGGCATCAATCCAGGCGAAACCCGTTCGCCCCTCCGCCCACTTGGCCAGCGCCTCTGGGTTGCGGTCCCAGGGGATCTGCACGCACACAGGATTGCCCTCCATCTTGTCAAAGCAGGGGTTGTTGGTGGCAGTGGTGTAGAAGAACTCCCTCCACAGCAGCTGTCCGTACAGCGACAGCGGGGGGCTGCTGTTCTTCTTAACCTGTAACACAGTTGGTTACAACGGGTTACAGCTGGTTTGACTCTGAACATTGACATTAGCACTGAAACTGCACTAGTTAGAGTCACTAATGACTTGTTACTGGCCACAGAAAAGGGACTAATCTCTATTCTGGTCCTGTTAGATCTTAGTGCAGCCTTTGACACTATAGACCACAGCATCTTACTCCAGAGACTAGAGCATGACATAGGGATCAGAGGATCTGCCCTTCAATGGTTTAAATCCTATTTATCTGATAGGTACCGGTTTCTTCATGTAAATGGACATTCCTCCCATTATAGTCGAGTTAGCTACGGAGTCCCACAGGGCTCAGTTCTAGGACCCATCCTGTTTATGCTTTACATGCTGCCTCTAGGGAATATAATCAGGAAACACTGGATTAATGTTCACTGTTATGCAGATGATACTCAGTTGTATCTATCCATTAAGACCGACCAGGATGACCGCTTAGAGAAACGTAATGCCTGCATTAGTGACATCAAGATTTGGATGGCAGTTAATTACCTCCTCCTAAACCCAGAAAAAACTGAGGTCATTATACTAGGTCCTAAATACCTGAAATATACTCTCTGATCACAGTCTCCCTGGATGGTGTAAACATAGCCTCCAATCCCACAGTTAGAAACCTGGGGGTTTCATTTGACCAGGATTTATCATCTAAGGCTAACATATCACAGGCTTGTAAAACTGCATTTTTTCACCTACACAATATTTCTAGGATCAGAAATATATTATCTAGAAGTGATGCTGAAAAACTCATCCATGCATTTGTTACGTCTAGGCTGGATTACTGTAACTCTTTGCCAGCAGCGTGTCCTAAAAGTTCTTTAAAAAGTTTAAGCTTGTTCAAAATGAAGAAGGTAGATTGTTAGACATGAATATTGGTTTTGTTAGAAGATTCCACTTTTTTTTCGGTGCCGAGTCAGCAGTTTTTTTGCAATGTTTTTTGTTTACCGTAGCCACAATTTTAACATTGTCTTATATTTAACATTTCTTATATTGTTTTGTTCAGCTTGGGCCACCAAACTTCTGTGTACCCTTTTCATGACATTCTGATAAAATATGTGCAAGGTAGCCAAGGTCCCAACAGTTCAAAATCTACAGCTTCTAATTCCAACATTTTTCAGACAGTATGTTCACAACGATGCTCAAGAAGTTACAAAACGATTTATGAAAATCCCTAGGATGAGTTTTTGTTTTTTGCTGGAACTAAAAGTGTTTTTTTCTTTCAAATTCAATATGACAGCCTCTTCCCAAAGTCAAAGGTCAACTAAACTACTGTGGTGGTTGTAGACTTAAGCTGGAGGCATATGTGTGAAATTTCCTGAAAACTGGACAAACAAAAGTTTCCTTTTCCCATATTGTGTGAAATTTGCCAAATCTCACACTTTGCCACAAAGTGGCCGCCAAGCGTTTGGTTGTGTGACTGTCCCCATAGTAAATGTAAAAGTTCTCCTGGATATCTCGTCACGTATGTTTGGTTTTTGTGTATTTTGAAATCCATTTTTTTGGCTCCATAAGCGAGTTCCACCCCTCTTTTTTTTTTAAACAGGTTCACTCACTGTGATGTCACTGACTTAAGGGGGGGGCTTGTTCACTATGCCCAAAATTCCTTTTTGCATTTTGGTACTAAGTGTCACCAGATCGTCCTGGGAGAGGATCCCAGGTTCATCCCTCAGGTTTCTTTCTTTTTTTTTTTTCTTCCCCATAACCTGTTTTTTTTTTTTTTAGGAGTTTTTCCTCACCGACAAGGAGGGTCTAAGGGCAGGGATGCCAGTTTAGCCTAGTCTGTTTAGTTTAGCGACTGACTGACTGACTTTATGTTCTTCTGTATAAATACTGGTGTGAAGCTCATTGAGACATGTCTTGTGTGATATTGGGCTGTAGAAATAAAATTGAATTAAAATAATGTCTAGACAGTCAAAGAGCGACTCAGATGTTATGAATGTTTTATAAATCCAGTTGTACCTTTTTATACAGAACGGTGAGTTTAAAGTAGAAGAGCCGACAGGACAGACACCCAAAGCGCAGGTATGGGCTGAGGCCAGTGGGAGTGGCCAGCAGGGAGTTGGCATTCATTCGGGGACGCTCAAAGTTTGCGACCCATGCCTGAAGAAAGAAGGAGGTGGGATTTAACAAAAACAAACACAGCAGCTGCTGGAGGAAAAATGATTTCTTGAGGGTCATCTCATCCGTGCAGGGATACACATCTGTATGTCATCACATTTTGATAAGAATATTTTAAGCAGGAAGAATAAGACCATGACCGCAGCAGAAGAGTGCCTTATGACATTTAAGATACACATTTTCCCTTAACCTTCGTACCTTCCTCTCCAGGTGGCGCTCCAGCCTCAGGAGGCCTTCGGTTTCCCCTCCTGGCCACACCGCTGTGGGGAGGCCCTCAGTTTCAAAACCTGTCCAGCAAACAGTGGTTTTACTCTGACGTCCATCAGGCTGAGGTCTGAAAATACACCAAACAAGCAGCTCACCGAGCTCTTCCAGGGACGGGACCCCAAACTTATCATCGTGGTTCTCGCTCACAGGTGTGACACAGGTCTGCATGATTTCTGGGGTGATTCGCTCCGCCGGCAGCTCCACGGCGTCCATTCGGTTGATCAAAGCCTGGAAGCGTTTGTAGGTAAGAGGAGGCTGACCGCCGTTAAGTTCTATGATCCTTTAGAACAGAAGAGAATACAGAACCATCACAAACACAGGCCAACCGTTTACCTGAATTCCCGCTTGTAGAGGGACTCACCTGTCCAGATCATAGAGCGTGTGCGAGATCCGAACCATGACCTCCACGGCTGCCTCACTGGCGAGTTTCTGGATGGCAGCATCACGCTCCTTCCCAAACGGCTCCGAGTCGTATTCGTAGGACAAACGGTTGATCTGCCATTCCTGAACACAAACACTCCGATAGAGCATTCTGTGTTTTACCACTAAATTGGATTTTAAAAGGAATTTAAAATGATTTTAAGCATTTTCTCTCCATTGATGCACTTCTATATAGAAGTGCTCTGCCTAAAGGAGCAGAAAACGCAAAAGAAGGTTCACTTTGATCCGTCTCACCTTAAAAAGCCGCGGGAAGACGTCTGTCGGCTGGCCTCTGATGACGAACAAGCGCGAATTCAGTTTGCGCAAACTTGCATCCAAGTCCTCCAAACAATGCAAGAGAAACCTGAAGAGCCAGAATGATGGATGTTTATGAAGTGGAACCAACCCACTCACAGTACAGCAGATGAAATCACAGGAAAACCCATCAGAAATATTTCTGATCTTGAGACCAAAGAGACGGCCAGAAACAGCAGACATAACGCTGGAAGAGCTACTGAAACTCCTAAAGCACAATTAGGTCCAGAGTTAAGCTCTAGTCACAGAATCCGTACGGGTTAAAGAAAGCCTGTTTCACGGGTTCTTCAACACGCATCACATGCCTGATGTGGACGTAGCATAAGGCTTTAGGACCCAGGTGTCTCCCACTGATTGTGCTGTGAGTTGTGCCTCACAGAAGACCCCATGAGACTCTGATCTTCAGAAGCTGTTTTCACAAAACCTTATACCCAATGAGAAGCCTCTTTACAGCAGCGTAGAGATCCTCCAACTGAACAGTGGCTGCTTTCAAGGTCTCCAGCAGCAGCACGACTCCAGGATTTCTGTGGGTTTATCAGAACCACTAACTGGAGTGAACACAGAAAAGGAGGAGATGCAGCAGATAAAGGGGATGGGGCCTCGTAAGAGGGTTGGCTTGATTTAGGTCAAAGTGTTCACGAGGTGACGAGTCCAACAGGGAACAGTCTGCCAGCTCATCGCCTGCAACAGCAGAAAAACCTTCAGAGTTGCTGTCCTGTCGAGACAGAACATTTTCAGCCTGGAAACCTAAAACATGAACGCCTGGAGCTCATTCTCAATTTCAACCCAAAGCAACACTTATTTGATTCCAAGCTAAAGCTGCGCATGTGAAAAGCACGTGATTACTATTCAAATCTACCATGAAACCCCCAAAAGAGACTCAGGGAAATCCTCTTCTGAAATGCAACAGAAGATGCATTTAGGATCGTTCCCTTAATGTAAGGAAAGAGACTCAGTCATTCCAGGCATGGAAAAGGATCAATCCGATTTCAGGAAGTTGAATTTAAAGCTTTTTAATTAAGTTTAGGACTTTTGTTAATTAAAACTCACATTGTGTCCAGAAAAAGCCCAGTCCAGTTGGTGGGACAGCGGAAAAAAAAAAAAAAAAAATCGAACAATTCAATTTTAATAACTTGTAACTGAATGTTTTAAAAGTCAATTTAACCACCAATAAAATCATCATTGAATTTTTTCCATTATTCAAGTGCAAAACTTCTGACATTCTAATTCCTTTATTAACAAACTGTGATGTTCAGGAAGTAGATGGAGTTCCATTTCTGCACATAGATCTACCGGAAATTCAGGCTCTGTTTTCATAAATGTCCCTGCTGTTCTGCAGCACATGGTGGCGCTCAGGAGCGCTCACGTTTACCACCTGGCAGAGCTTTTAGCAGAGCGGCACCGCTTTATTCTGACAAACAGAAGGATTTTTGTAGGTTTGAACATGTTTGGATTCTGGAGACATGTGATGTTTTTGTTTCCTGTCTTCTTCACTGTGAGCTCATTCTTCTCTCATCATCTGACTGTGAATTCTGTGACTTTCCCACGTTTCCCCGCAGCGTTTCACTCTGTTCTTCCCGTTCACCGCGCAGCAGCACCTTTGTAGTCCTGATTCTGATGATCCGAGACGTTTTAGGGTCAAAAGTAGGATTTAAAGTTAAACTACAAATACGAAGCAAACCGCAGATAATCTCTGTAGATGCTGCTGATTATCATTACTAGAGTTTGATCATAATAAACTGAAATATAAAACCAAACATGAAAACCATCACAGTTGAGCCTCCCTGGTACACAAACTAAATCTGGAAAGGAAAGATCCCACCAAAACAAAAGCATAAAAGAGCAAACTAAATCCCTTCCTTCATAAAATCCCTGATTTCTGCGTTTGACAAATTTCCTGTTTGATGGAGTTCCGATAATTGAAACATAAAATTACTGAAGCCAAAGGAAAAGACAGCGGAACAAACCATTTGATCACAAAATCCTCAAAGTCTTTAAAAATGTGGTTTTAATGATTTCTGAATACATGTTTTCCAGAACAGATTATGTTAATTTGATAAATAAAACATAAATACATTTTAATAAGGGCTTTCAAGTTAAGTTATTCCTGGTTTGTGGGCCAGATCAAAAAAGTTTAATAGGTCGCATGTAGCCCCAGGCCGTCGTTTGCCCATCCCTGTGTTAGATAGTTTCATAAAGGAGTAAAAAAAGCTTTTAAAAGAAAAGCTGTCTTCTCCTTGATCAGCACCCTGCAGCCCGGACAGCTCGGACAGCCCCGCAGCCCGGACAGCCCCGCAGCTCGGACAGCCCCGCAGCCCGGACAGCCCCGCAGCTCGGGCAGCCCCGCAGCTCGGGCAGCCCCGCAGCTCGGGCAGCCCCGCAGCCCTGCTGCTCGGACAGCCCTGCAGCTCGGACAGCCCTGCAGCTCGGACAGCCCTGCAGCTCGGACAGCCCTGCAGCTCGGACAGCCTGCAGCTCGGACAGCCCGCAGCTCGGGCAGCCCTGCAGCTCGGACAGCCCTGCAGCCCGGACAGCCCGGACAGCCCTGCAGCCCGGACAGCCCTGCAGCTCGGGCAGCCCTGCAGCCCCGCAGCCCTGCAGCTCGGGCAGCCCTGCAGCCCCGCAGCTCGGGCAGCCCCGCAGCTCGGGCAGCCCCGCAGCTCGGGCAGCCCCGCAGCTCGGGCAGCCCCGCAGCTCGGGCAGCCCCGCAGCTCGGGCAGCCCCGCAGCTTGGACAGCCCCGCAGCTCGGACAGCCCCGCAGCCCGGACAGCCCCGCAGCCCTGCAGCTCGGACAGCCCTGCAGCTCGGACAGCCTGCAGTTCGGACAGCCCGCAGCTCGGACAGCCCTGCAGCCCGGACAGCCTGCAGCTGCATGTAATCCTGCACTGAAGCTCACATCCTAAATGAGTGAAGGGTTTTCAGGTGATAAATACCAAAAGCTGCAGTGACTGCAGATCGTACAGCAGAACAACAACGTTCATAATTTATCCAGAAGATGGTGACGCAAACTCTGCTGTGAGTTTCACCCCCCCGGATGTGGGCCGCGTGAGACCCAACAGGAAGTTTGTGAGACGCGGAAGAAAACAAAAGTGCGTCAGAAAGCTGCCGTACTGTTTACCTCCACCTGTTGATGCCCACGTTGGAGGAGCCGGCGAACCAGGGGTCCAGGATGTAGATGCAGCGCAGGGTGTCCGAACCCCGGACGGAGGCCCTCAGAGCCGGGTTGTCGTGCAGCCGCAGCCCCTTTCGGAACCAGTGGACGGTGTTGACCCCCATCGCTGAGCGGCCCCTCTGTTGGACTTATGGAAAAGCGGAAGGAGCCTCCACAAGATAAACAAATAAATGTTTAAAAACAACAACAAGTAAATGAAGCTTTCTAGATGATGCTAGCTCTGCTCAGCTTAGCCTCGCTGCATGGTTCTATCATCAGAACAGATTTAAAATGAACATTTATGTTCCAGAAAAAGTTACTGAACACAAATGCAAACCGGAAACGTAAACAACCCACCAGAACCGGAACTGGCTTATTTTAGTTTCCTAGTCCGACTCAACCTGCTTTAAAAACAAGGAAACCTGTCACGAAACTTTCAAGTTTGTCTCCAGAACTACGATTCATGTCACAAAGTAAATATGTCCCCTCACCTGCACATTAAAGAGGAACATCGGGCACGGAAGATGCACCTTCTGCGTGAACGTATGCTCCGCCCACTGGAACAGTCACTCAGGAACAGAGAGCTCTGATTGGTCAGAATCTGCTTTTATGTAACGATCCCCCTGTCACGTTTCCGTAATGTGCGTTCTCAGCTCTGTTTTTAAGACGTTTATTGTTCTTTAAAACCCTCTAAATGTTGGTTTTATGTCACATAAACATCACATTACATTAATGTAAGTCGTTACGGAGGCGGAAACCCCGAAACAAGAAATCAAAAATAACCTGAGAGAGCAGCTCGTCGAGGATTGGTTCAGACGTATGAACCTGGAAGTACCCGGATGATCACATGTATGCCGGCGAGGACGAGCGGGCTTTTGGTGCGTTGGATTTACTACACGGGGCGCGCCGTTTCGTTGCCGCAGAGCGTTTGGTCGCTGACCCCACCCCACCCAGTCACCGGAGCAGTAATCTGTAACGTGATCCACGTTCCATTACATAAAACTGTTGGCCGTGAAACCTGCAGCGGCTATGTAACCGGGCTTACGCGTGCGTGACACGCCACTCCAAACACTGCTGGGCTACGCCATATTTCTATCAAGTGTTTTCAATTTATTTTAACACACAATCTTTGCTTTGGGAATAGTTTTAATAATCCCAGCTGTGAAACTGGTTTTCCTGACATTTACTTTCAATCATTAAACTATGAGGCATCAATTAAGCGTACCCCTCCCCCAATCAATCAATCAATCAACCCATCCATCCATCCATCCATCCATCCATCCATCCATCCATCAACCCATCCATCCATCCATCCATCCATCCATCCATCCATCCATCAACCAACCCATCCATCCATCCATCCATCCATCCATCCATCCATCAACCCATCCATCCATCCATCCATCCATCCATCCATCCATCCATCAACCCACCCATCCATCCATCCATCCATCCATCCATCCATCCATCCATCCATCCATCCATCCATCAACCAACCCATCCATCCATCCATCCATCCATCAGTGTTATACAAACAGTGTTATTAAAACTCAGAAGTGCAACTTTCTTGTCAATATCTATAATGTTTCACATACATAGAAATTGAAATTCGATTTCAACATGTACCACAAACCGGCAAACGCCCCCCCTCCCCAAGAGACAAAACAGATGTCCTCACCTGTCCTCCATAGATGTCCTCCATATATGTCCTCCATATATGTCCTCCATATATGTCCTCCATATATGTCCTCCATATATGTCCTCCATATATGTCCTCCATATATGTCCTCCATATGATCAGAAAAATGCTTCAAGAACATGTTAAAAACACAAAAACCACAGTTTTCATCGGAGTGGGTCTGTACATCTTAAAATACCCGTTAAACAGCCTGTCTGGTCTTTCTAAAAGAGACCAATTACAGTGTCTTATTGAAACTCGTATTTTGTATGAGGAAAAACATTGTTTATTCATTTGTAAATCAACTTTTTTGTACAGTTATAATGACATTATATTTTTTCATTAATATTCACCTTTTGCATTTTAATTATTGATTTTGTGCAATGTTTGGTAAACTTGTTGTTTGTTCAAATCCGTTTAGGTTGAATTATCTATATTCCTACAGTAGAACTTCATGGTAAACAAACATCTTCAAGCCATAAACACTTGATAAACATTAAAGACATCACACTTAAAAATGGAGGTAAAAGAGGTAAAGATGTTAAAGCAGCCCCTACTTCTGTGGATTCTAACAAACATGTTTGCATTTGCAGAAGCACAAATAAAAGCACATTGCTGTAACAGTTGAATGATTTCAATGACTTGTTTCCTTCAACCTTAGAAATAGAAAGCATGAAATCTGCTCACTACCAAAGATTTTTCTTTATTTATTCCAAATATGACTGTACAACGGCAGTGGACTTTATTGATTTAAATGCTATAAAACATCAGTGTTCTCAATTTCTCCCTATGGAAATTTATACTATAGAAGGTTTTTTGATTCATAATTCAAAGTAATTTGCGATTCCATTAAGTGTTCAATATGCAATTCAGGACTGGAATATGAAAATACATTTTGCAATTTAGAATTCAATATTTAAAATTACAATTCAATATGTCAATTTAAAAACGAAAATATTAAATAAGAACAAAATGAATTGCATTTTAAATAGTCGTGTTATGATGTTATAATTCAAAGGAAAAACTATTTTGCAATTTTCAATTCAATATAGAAAAAAGTGACATTTCAATACATGTTTTGCTTTAAACTTATTTTAAATTAACTTAATCTAGTTCATCATAATATGCTTTTGTGTTTTTGTATGGAGTGATATTTGTGCCACTACATTGCAGGAAAAAGTTATAGTTTTTAGATCAACATTTTCTAAATTTCAAACAAAATGTAAAGTTTGAAGAATAAAACTTAATTTGCAAATGAAAATATTTTATATTCGCTTTCAAAAACTTCTTTCAAAATTGTTTTTTTGCTTTAAAAATATATGTTTGCGTTTGCAGCACAAATGTTTTCAGATGCGTTGCTTTCGCCCTGTCTTTGATTTTGCATTAATCCTTTTTTGTTTTGTGTGATATTTGTGTCACCAAACAGCTGATTGGTCCATATTTATCTAACATTTATCAAACTGCTACTGAGGTCTAAACACAGAACAGGCTCTTTTAGCCTTGATTTTTAAAAATCATTTTATCAGGATTTTATCATCATTTTTATTTATTTTAAACATATTTCATGCTTTCATTTAAGATTGATTACATTTTATTTAGTCAGACTTGTGAATTTATGGCTGAGAATCTCCTGAAACCGTAAAACAAACTGTAAAGTTTATCTGCTGACATTACACTGAACAGGCCTGTGTGATCTGTAAAGAGGCCTGTAAAGAGTTTGATTTTCTTTAAGATCTGTTTGTTATTAATAAAAAATGAAGCACAATATCTTCTGCTGCACCACAGTGTTTTGGATTAGATTAACAGCAGTAGTCAGTTAGGAAAAGAACGGCTCACCAAAGTAGATAAGCAGGAGAAATGGGATTTTTAACTTTTAATGTTCATTTTCACAGAGAAAACTCATGTTTGCTTTTATCCAAATTAAAAACAAAATTATTCTCGAAAAAATGCTATTTCTTTTAATATTTCAACCTTATAATGTGAAAAAAAAACACTATTTCATGTATGTAAATCCTAATCTTAACATAATGTAAGGTCCGGCTGGAAGGAGGCGGAGCTGAGACGGTTTTTCTGCTGCAGACATTTGAAACACACTGGTCTCTGCACTAACATGAATAAATACAGAAACCTGTTGGATATTTGGGTTTTTCTGCTCCTTCTCCATCATGAACAATACTCAGCATCCTCTCCATTCTGTACTTGACGGTCAGCGGAGCGCTTTTTCCAGGAGGCTAAGGCAACTTCGCTGCCGCACCAACCGCTACAGAAGATCATTCCTGCCTCATTCTATTAGATTATCAAATTCTTCATCCTTGTGCCACAGATAGACTCTCTGATATTCACTTTTTTTTTTCCTGATATATGTCACCGTCGTATTGCCTCTGTACACTGCTGCTGCAACATACAAATTTCCCAATCTGGAATCAATAAAGTATCTTTATCCTCTCAGCTCTGCTCAAAGAGAAACGGGCCAGAATGGTTCAAGACTGCAGAATCCTGGTCGAACAGAACCGGCAAAAAGCCCTAACCTGCTTCATGATCTTCCCATCTCAGTCTCTCTTCCTTTCTAATGTGTAAAGGTCAGTCTGTCCTTCTTTTCTATCCAACCTAGCATACAAGTCATCATAGGCCCCTTGTTTTACGTATTTTCTTATTCCAAGCCTTCATTGCCAATTGAATTGTCTATTACAACATGGATTTTCAAAGTGATCACACTGGAAATTGAATTGTCTGTTGATTAATTGAGAATTGCATATTACTTTAAATTATGACTCCAAAAAACTTCCATACAAATCTGATCTGTTACATCGCAAATGAAAGCAAATCTCCAGCTCGAGAAAAGAATCTGCTTTCTGCACATGCCCACAAACTGTGCACATGTTGCTGTGTTCTTCAATGACTCCCAGCTCTCTCAACATCACAGTGACTTTTCTGCTTTTAAAGGAAAAGAGGAGTCAGGTAATGGGAGGTGAGCAGAGCTTTTTTCTTTTTTTTTACCTCAAATTCAAAGTCAGAGATTTGAGTAATAAAGAAGTGTGTCCTTTCAAACTCAAATTTGTCCATTTTCCCATGATCCCAGTTACATTACCAGGCAGATGTTTACCTGGAGACTGACTCATTACTGAACGCTTGGTCTGAGTTTCAGCCACAAAAACACATCGAGTTTACTTCAGTGCACAATTTCTTTAGCAGCTCACTAAATTTGTTTCACACCTTCCATGCCGGTTCTTGCTGGTGCACATTCATCAGAGTGTGTTTTTGTGAAAGAGGGATTTCAAACGGCAGGTCTGAAAGAACGTGGCTTTTGTTCCTCCTTCTACTCTGAACACAGAGAAATCAGAGGCCATTCTTTGAGCACAAGAAAAGTCTTGTAATGAATTCTAGGAATCCATGACTTTTGTGCAGATTCATACAGAACAAGCTTGAATTTAGAAGAAAGGTGAGACAGAAAAGGTGAAAATGGCCATGAGAATTACAGAAAAATGTCATTACATAGCTCTGAATGGATGACTAAAGGCAATTATGAAATGAAAACCTGAAAAAGCAGTGTTTGGACTCACACTATATTAACTCATCAGCCAAGTCTTTCATTTTCATTCTTTGGTTTTTTCTTGGTCATGCAGAGTGAAAAAGCTTCAGTGGCCTTAAGTGTTTGAATTCTTCTCTGTCTGCCTGTTAAACACTGACATGAGCATTAAAATCCTTCATTTGTTGGGTTTTCCTTCACGCTGGTGTCTAGCTATAAACACAGGGATGTGTCAGAAAGGGCATCCGGCGTAAAACTCTCTGCCAAACCACCTGCACGAATCAGGGGAAGCTGATTGGCTGTGGCGACCTCTGACAGGATAAGCCGAAAGGTGAACAACATTTCTGAATCAGTGAAAACGTTTGGCAGGTTACCTGCAGTTCATTAGTTGCCCGCCAGGGTTCCCTGTTGCTCCGGTGGTGGTTTGCAGAGTCTGCACTCAGACTTGACAGGAAAAACACAGCATGGAGGCAGTTTAACAGCCATAACTCCCCACAGCGATGATGATCTGCATTTAGGAGGACATTTAAGACGCAGTCATTGGCTGGTTTTGCCACACGGTTCGCATGAGCTTTTTAATGAACGAATATTGCTAAACTTCTTGATAAATGATCACATTGCTAAACTTCTTAATGTTAGAATAAAAAGGCCACTAGAGACTCGTGTTGTTGGTAAAATCCCAGTTTGACCGTGAGAGGAATTCAAGCGACACTGAAAGTCATCCCAATGTTTTGGATGAGTTCTCCTCCTGAGGATCAGAGGATACATTCTGTATGTCATCTATTATTAATGGCCTTGAGTCATGTTACCTTCAGACATGAGCCATGTGCACAGCTGCTTCTGTAGACGGTCAGGTGGAGCGCGCACGAGTGAAAAGGCTTCTGCATCTCAGCTGATATGTGATGCAGGTTTGAGTTTGTAGCTCCAAGGTTTTGACTTTTGTCTCCAAATTTGCGCGGATCCGAAACGAAGCATTTTACTTTAGCTCTGAATTTTCCTCAGAGATGATCGGAAGCTGCGTCGTTAGCTTCCATTGATCATTTGCTGATCCAATTACAAGTGTTTGCTGATTCTTTCTGGAAGTCTATTGGCTGGCTGCGCTCGCTCCGCCCCCTGTGACGCCAGCTGCGCCGCTCCAGCTCGCAGACTGGATCTTCTGCAGAGACGCCGTCCAACTTTCTGCTTTCTGTTGGATGAACTTTTTCCTACAGACGAAAACATCCTCGTGAAAGGCGCCTCCTCCGCGTTTCTCCTCCTTTCCCCGGGTTCTCCTTTGCAGCATGAGGTGCCAAAATGGCAAGAAGTAGCAGGTCAGCCGCGCGGACCCTGGAGGATTTGACGCTGGATTCGGGTTATGGTGGAGCCGCAGACTCCTTCAGGTCTTCCAGTGCGTCGCTGTGCTGCTCGGAGGCTCATGGCGGGAATCACTGGCATTTAACCGACTCCATGCACAGCCGACACAACAGCCTGGACACCGTCAACACGGTCCTGGTCGAGGACGCCGAGATCCTGGAGTGCAGCGGGCGGTGCGCGAAGCTGCCCGAGCTGGAGGATGTTCCGTGGAGCTTCGGGGAAGTGGCGCGCGCGCTGACCAAGGACGAGGAGATGAGCCTCCCGCCGCCGCAGGACGTCCTGCTCCGGCTGTCGGTGCTGGTCAGCCGGGTCCTGGTCCGGGTCGCCAAGGAGGCGCAGCGCCTGAGTTTGCGCTTCGCCAAATGCACCAAATATGAGATCCAAAGTGCCGTGAAGCTCGTCCTGTCGTGGAGCGTGTCCGTGAGCTGCGTGAGCGCGGCCGTCGGTGCCTTGTCTCTGTACAACATGAGCACGGAGGAGGACAAGTTCAGCCGCGGGAAGTCGGCGCGCTGCGGACTCATCTTCAACGTGGGCAAGTTCTTCAGGTGGATGGTGGACAGCAGGGTGGCGGTGAGGATCCACGAGCACGCGGCCATCTACCTGGCTGCGTGCACGGAGAGCCTCTTCCGTGAAGTGTACGCGCGGGTGCTGCGCAGCGCGCTGCTGGAGCGCGACAACGGCATCCCCAAGTTCACCGTGGAGACTCTGGAGCAGGCCGTGAACGGCGACGCGGAGATCTGGGGGTGTCTGCAGCTCCGGCAGCACCTGATCTGCGGGAAGAACGCAAACGGTGAGTCCCGAGAGCCCCGGCGGCGCAACAGGCTCCAAGGATCTGCTGCAGAATCCGGCCTGAGCTGCACGCTGCGGCTCTGGGTCACAGGAACTCTGACCGGAAGTTCTCGGTCTTGTTGTTGCATGCAGCTGACAGACCCAGCTGTTGGTGGGTCTTCCTGCAGCGGCTTTACTGCAT
Organism: Oryzias celebensis; assembly: GCA_014656515.1. Classification (NCBI taxonomy): domain Eukaryota; kingdom Metazoa; phylum Chordata; class Actinopteri; order Beloniformes; family Adrianichthyidae; genus Oryzias; species Oryzias celebensis. The sequence goes on from BNCR01000006.1 coordinate 1,592,494, forward strand.
GATGAGGACGCCGCAGCATCCCTGTGGGTTCTCTTTCTGCAGAAGCAGGTTCACTCATTCTGCTGGCATGCAGTATCCAAAGTGATGTGAATAAATCATCGAGTGACAACGAGGCAAACAGAAGTTGTTCTGCAGACAGAAGTTAGAATGCAGATAGTTCCTGTGAGCAGCAGGGCTTCATCACGGGGGCAGCTGGGGGCAGTTTGAATCGGTATCCAGCAGACTGCAGTGGAACATGTGTGGAGCATGAGCAGCTTCTGCATGCGCTGAATATCAGTTTCTCTGCAGAGCACTTGGTATGCACAGCGAGGCTCCGGCTGTGGGGTGTTTGCCGGTGTATTGGACCCATGGATATTAGCATGTGAGCATCCAGAGCGGTTGGAAAACTGACACAATAACTGAGAAACTTTGGTGATTTTTGAGTTCCCGTTAACGCTGGTGACCCCTCTTTGTGACCAGGATTTTAGTGCATCTCCTTCACTAAAACCAGTTTCCACTGCTGAGCTGCCACAGGTTCAGTCGGCTGTTACCTTGGTGGGTCAGTCCTTTGCAGTTGTTTAGGTTCAGGTAGATCCTCTAATACTGAGTAGAGAAGGCAGATCACACTGAGATCATTTGAGCAGGTTTAAAACCGCAAACACAGGTTTTCTTGTTCACTTTTTACATCATGGATGTGATTCCTGAAGCAAATCCTTTAAATAAAAGAAAAGTTCTATTCCATCAGTGATGAATCTGATCACACTTCTCAGAACCAAACAGAGAGACTTTCTCTTACTCTTGACTCCACAGATCCATCTTCTTCTCAGCATTTCCATAACTGATGACACTGCAGTGAAAAAGCAGGAGTCCAACTCGACAAGATCCGCATTCATTTGGAAAGAATCTGCAAACGTCTTTGATTTCAGGATCAGCTCATCCTTAAAGTCAGCTTGAACTGAACAGGATTTAAACGTTTCTGCTCGTCATCTGCAGAGAACTTTGGGCTTCAAGCTTCATCTGGATTTCTTCCAGAACCAAACATGTTCAGATGTGTCAGTAAACGGTCAAATCTATGAAGTCATGGAATCTTTCAGGATGAGCTCGGAATGGTTTGGAGGCCAAGTTGTTGTTGATCTTCTTAAAGCTACAATTTTTAATTAAAAACACATGAGGATGGAGATGATTTCAGCAACAAGGACAACTTCTGTGTTCAAGAGATGACATGAAATCAGAGCCAAAAGGAAAAGCTCCAGACTTTAGGGGATTTACTGAGCAGAGTTTCTGTCTTTTGTGTAGAAATGATTCAGCAGCTTCTTGTCATCCTGCAGGTCTGAAGTTCTAACCACTGCTGGGTTTTATAAAAGACTTTTATTTGAGAACAATATTCATTCAATAAGACAGTTTTCTTTAAAGAAACCAGTTCTAAAAGCAGACAGCAGAAATGATCTGATCTGTTGATATTGAACTGAATCAGATTGAATTGTCAACCGATTGGTGAACTTACCCTCCTGCTGTCTTGTGGGCTCCGGATGACCCCACTCCCAACGTTAAACGTTGGAAAGCACAAGGGCCAGTGTGCTGATGCTGAATCAGTTGAGTAGTTTATCGGTGAAATCCAGTCAGTTCTACATTTGTGTTTTGTCATTTCTGAAGCTGATTCTCTTGTTTGTTCATTTTAAGGATCTCCAATTGATTTTTTTTCTTGTCAAACTCAGGATGATGTCTAGAATAAAACACATTTAGATCTTTATAGGGTGAATGGGAACACTTGTTGGTGTCTGAGCATCAAACTGGTTGAAGTCTGACTTTGTATCCAGGCTGGAGCTCAGCCGGTTTACTTTATTCTGTGTGTGTGTTGGAGGAAAGCAGACTGAGAAACACAAAGCTCTGCTGTCATGTAACGCAATAACAATAATGGCTTTGGCGCCGTGTGCTGACTTGTTACACCTCTGATTTATATCTTGTGAATTTTTTGTGATGGAAAATCAGAGCGACTCACAACAGCATTGGTGCTAAAATCTGCAGGATTCTTTGATGGTTCATCAGGAATTAAAATATAAAATATAAAACAACGTTGTTGAACGTTTTCAGGAAACGACGTTTCAAATGTGATCCATAGTTATTGAGTCCTCCAGCGTTGGTTCTTCCTGCAGCATCTCCCACAGCAGCTTGACAGACGTTCTCACATTCAGTCACTGCCTTCAGGTATCGGACAGAGTATTAGGGCCACTATAAAAGAAAAATAAATGAATAAATATGAAAACGATGAGAAAAACAGGCAATTTTTAAAAATACAATTCTAAATTTCTATTAAAAGTTGTAATTTTAAAAAGAAGAGGTCATGCTTTTTCCAACATAAAGCTGGAATTTCATGAAAATAAAGCTGTAAGAACAGTAAATCAGATTCTTGAGCAGTGTGACGACCATCCTTTAGCTCTAAATTAAAGATAAACATCAGTTAAACAGGTCGCACTGGATCGTCTTTGTAAAATATCTTCAAGGCTAAATGTAACATTACTTTTCCTTGAAAGAATGTGACTTTTTAAAACATAATTTCACATGTTTACTCTGGTGAAATTTTGACTTCTTTCTCATAAATTCACAACTTTATTCTCATGTAGTTGTTAATTAGTTTTTCTTTTATGGTGGCCCTAATATCCATGGTACATTTCCCAACCTTTTCTCTTTGTATTTACGAACAGATTACATGAGGTTAAAAAGTTACTTTAGAGTGAAGGAGCTCCAAAAATCACAAAGACGAATTTCTGCCTGTGAATAGCCTAAAAATGGCTCAAACACATCCAACTTTGAATTACATTTTTATCAAAAATAAATGAAATGAGGGCTGAATAATTTAAGAGCTTGTGCAGATGAATTTACACAGTTGGACCATGATGTGCTGAGTCGAGGAAACTATTAGTTTGTAAAAAAGAAGATTTTTTTGAGACTTAAAGACATTTCTGTTTGGGATCACTGCAGTGAGATCTCTGAAAAATTAAAAATACAAGCTTTAAATATTCATATGAACATGATGGAATATCAGAAAAAGCATAGAGTTGACTGAGACAGGCCTGCAGGATCCTCTGCAGTGTCGTAGTACGGAGCTGCCAGACTGAACGTGAGGAAAAGGACGTTCCCATGTGACGTCCTTCACATGCTGATGAGGCTCCTGCAGCTGGGAATTGAACTTTAGCTGTTTTTATAGCGATGTTTGGGTTGATCGGTGCCCTTTTCGCTTGTTTTTTGGTTCCATTTAAGTCACATTTTTCAGTTTTCTGCTTCATCCAGCCTCATCACAGCAGATGTCAGTTTTAATCATCCACATCATTCCTGTTTCAGGGATTTTTGTCTCCCGTGTTTCAGGCTGTAGTTTGACCTTAAAGTTCAGGGATGTTTTTAATCGGATGTTTTGTTATCGTCTGTTATTCTGGTTTCAGTCTTCTGGATCGGGCTCTTCTGTCACCACCATCCTGAACTCAGTTTAGGTCTTTAGCTGAAAATGAAAGTTTCAGAGCTGCTGATTTAGTTTGCAGGATTGCAGCTGAAGAGCATTGTGGGTAATTAAAACTACCGTTGTGCCGCTGTGTGAGGGAACGCCATGCTTTTCCTGAGCTGGAACACCCCATCACACGTGCACGCGCTCAGTTCAGAGAAAATGATGGACCCATCAGGTGTGGAGTTTGGGCTTTTCCATCAAAGACAGGACGGCAGGAAGAACATTTCTGTTCATTTCTGCTGTCAGAGATGTCAAGTCGCAGCTTCCACTGCCATGACACCTCAACAGCTTTTTGCAGGGCTTGTTTCCATCAAAGTGCTTTGTGCCGGTTGGTCTGCGGCGTGTGAGGTGGGGGTTTGGCACACGTGACGTGCGGAGAGCAGCGGCTGTACCACTCTGTATCGGGGACCCGTGTGGCCCAGCAGCAAAGCTGGGAAAAGTTATGAGTTTTCAGGTTCAGGAATGATAAGATGCAGGATCCGTGAGGGAGGGGGTGACCAGAGGGGGTCACTTTCGTTCTGTTTGTGGGTCCAGGTTAAGAGCAGGGTCAGAGTGCGCTCTCACACATGACAGATCTTTACGATTCAATATTTCCGTGAGCAAAGATTCTCACGTGGAAGTCAGAGAATAGTTCTGTCGGCTTTGACTGCTACAGCCTGAAGATCCGCTGTCATTTTATAAACTTGACCTTTCCCCAAAATGAGATCCATCCCATAATTACACCAGCACTGTCAGCACAGAGCAGCCTCTGCTTCATGCATTTGGTTGGTTTTATGTGAGTGCATTTATTTAAACGACAGCACAAGCAAACTGCGTTTAGTGTTTGGTCTCAGACATTAGCAGGACATCGAATGCAGCAGTGCTGGAGCAGAATAGAGGAAAAATGACTGCAGCTTGCAGCCAAACTCTGCAAAGCTGAGGCTAAGAATGAATTGTTCATAATGTCGACTCTGGAGGAGATACAGAGGAAGAAAAGACACAGATGGCAAGGATCAAAACAGGAAAATCCATAAGAAAAGCTGTGGGTGACAGATGAGACCCAAACCAGCACCGTCTCCTTCTTATTATAGCAAAGGAGGAAGGCTGGGCAAACAAGCTGCAGCAAGTGGATCAAGAAGCATCAGCATCCTCCAGGCTGAAGCTTCTCCTGTTCAGACGGAAAACATCTCCAGTGAGTGACTTTCATTCAGCCTGGAAACGGAGATGAATTCTCCCTGATGTGGGAGGAGAAAAGAACCTTTCATTTTTAACAGTAGGAGCAACAGAATGTGATGGAGAAAGATGCAGAAGAGATGTCCAGATCCCAGAATTCATTGTGGCTGAGGGACTCTGCTCCCCATGGTTTTTCAGAATAAAAGCCTTGTACATTTTTAAAAAGCAGAACCAGATAAAACGTGGACAAGAACTGGTGTAATTTCTGGACCCTGAGACTAATTTCAGGACAACTCCCCAATTGGGGTACGTTTTAGAGACAACACCCCCCCCCCCATCCAAGCCTTCAACATTAAACGTAGTGAAGGGTCATTGACTGTATATGGGAACTGGACTGAGTGACCCCTCCTCCCGGTGTTTCAAACAGGAAGTACCAGCTAGAAGAGGGCAAAAGCATGCGACGCCCACTGACCCCCACCTTGATTGTTCAAAATGTTTGACAGATTCTCCTGAGCCCGCCCAGAAAGCTCACTCCTGATTGGTGACAGTAGTTGCTACAGAAACATTGATTCAGATCAATCACTGCTTACTAACCTCGTCCGCCTCCAAATGGCGGCGTCTGTATCGATGATGCGATGTCACACTCACTTCTTCCAGTTCTCTTATACAGTCAGTGGGTGGGGTTAAAGCTAGAAATGGGGGAGGATGTTCCTCTTGTAGAATAATGTGCTCTGTCAGTTGGTGACGTACTGAAGGAAGTAAAAGTCTACAGATGCTTGTGTTTATGATCATCATCTTTTCATTGTTTCGTGGACCTGATTCTCTCAAATGTTTCTCATGTTTCAACTTCCATCACTTTTCCTTTGGTAGCACGGTTGGTCATGAAGGTTGAAACCTGGTTTCACTGATACCGGTTCCGAGAAGATTTCTGTGTAAAAAAGAAGCAAAGAACATAAAAAAGAAGAGTTCCTGTTTGCAGGTTATTCACCCCACCGGCTGTAGTCTCTGCTGAAGCAAAAGCTGAAACTCCGACAAACTTCAGGGATGTTGTGATTGTGAGTCGACCTTGTTCTGCACATGAAGCCCAAAGGCCTTCAAACCGGGTCGGTGCAGGTCAGCATCCAGGTGTCGACTTCATGGTTCAGGAACTGTATTTGTTTGTGGTCTCCAGTTACATTAAGCAGAAAACGAGGAAGTTCCACTTTGAATCTTAAATAGTTTAATCCTCTCAGTGTGTTTGACCTCTGCGGTGGATTAGTCCAGGTGACGCCGGCGTCCACCTGTGTGCAGGTTTCACCAAAGCTTTAACCTGCTGGGATGTGTGGGAGCAAACATCTGCTGGACTCCAGTGTTCATTCTTATGTGACAGATGCATAAATGCTGGACAGGTTTCTGTCAAGGAGCAGATCTGGACGCTGCTGGAGGTCCATGGATGAAACGTCTGCTTTCACTGGAGGATTCAGGTCTCCTGCATCGATGAACAAGTGTCACTGCTTCCTGTTTACATCCTGCTGTGCTGCTCAGAGTCAAGAGCAGCTCCTCCAAATGTGTGAAAACTGGGAGTTATGAGGACCCTTCTACAGAAACGTTCCCACATATCCCAGGGAGAGGTTGAGCTAACCCAGGACATGTGCTTGGCGTGGTTCTGCCATCTTTATGAGAACAGACCCATAGTCCCACTCCAACCAGCTGTTTTTCTTCTGTAAAAGTGTTCCCAGTGGTCTTTCAATTATGATCCTGCAGTTCGTACCCCTACGACCTCTCTCTACCCCTCCAGTTGTTGGGGCATTTGAAGCAGTAGTGGTGTCTGAAATTGTTTTTTTGTTTTTAGAGGAAGGGGTGGGGCCTTAGAGCTGTGTATGCCTCCGCCAGGAGCGTGATCGGGAGGAGAGACGCTTTTCTTCACATGAAGTTAAATAGAAATTCACCTCTGAGTTGTGGGTGGGGCTGTTGGTATAAAAGAACGCCTCCACTGATGTCCCATCATCCCTTTGTTTACGATCCCTCCCGCTAGCTTACAGCCCCTCACAACCCCAACCCAACACTAGCGGTGCAACCAAAATGTTGAGCAACACCAGAGCTATCCAGCCGTACAGTTTGGAGCCAGATTCCAGCTCAGACGAGCAAAACAAAGACGTTCATGGATTTGTTTGTCTTTAAGTGGATGCATCAAAATCGTGGCTGAGCAGAGAGACCTTAACCCACCCATGGCGGTTGCTGTGTCACAAACCCGAGCTTTTTAAACTGCGAGTCTTCGTCTGCTGGGATCCAACAAGATTTGACTAAAGAATTACTCATTTGAAATTCTTGTTTATATGTCCTCCACGATGAGAAGATTGCTACAGGAACATGTTAAAAACCCCATTTTCACCACGGGTGCACGCGGCGGGTGCACGCGGCGGGGGTGTGTGTGTGGGGGGGTCTTTAGAGCCACAGAAAACCAGAGACATTAAAGATCCAAACTGCATTTTGAAAGGAAACTGCAAACACATTTGAAAAAGATTGAAGACAAATTTTCCATAACTCTCGCAGATCAGAGGATCAAATATTGATCATAAATGAATCAAATGTTCTTCTTCACTCAGTTTTCTGAAAAGTCTGTTCTCGCAACGAGACATGAGTGAAAGCTCAGACTCGATGGAGCTCAAACAGGCTTCAGAAACGGTGTCTATTTTCCTCCACTGGACCAGTATCCCGTTACAACCCATGAGATCTTCCAGCGCTGACCTTCAGACCAGCTGTGCTCCACACAGCCTGTACCATGCTAGCCTTTAGCTCAACCAATGCTTTTGTGGAGTGAAGTCGAAACATGCATCCTTTTTGCTGTTTCTCCTCTTTTGTCTCATTTCTGGGTCCCGCTCCTCTGTTCTCGCCGTCTCTCCTGTTTACTGCAGATATTCTCATGCAGAGGTGAGAGCCGCTCCTGTTTCATGGTTCTCTTAGTCCAGACTGGAGAAGACTCGGAGATCCTGCACTATTCCAGCTTCACTGGCTCTGTCTGAGCTGACTTATCTCAGACCAAACCTCAGCAGAACAGGCAGCATCAGAACAGAAATGTCAGGATTTCACGCCTGAAACGCGGCGATTTCCTTGAACTTTTTATTGCATAGACTAGATTAGATTTAAACCGCTTTAAAATCCAGTTTACTGAATAAAAAATTGAGAAGACCATCAATTTTTGTTATTTATTTTAAACAAACTTTCATGTTTTTTAGGACGAAAATGTGCTTTTTGACTTCTGTGAAGGCCTGGCAAAATGTTAGAAATTAGGAAACTATAACCTGCTTCACAGACACCAGTAATATATTGTAATTTAAACTGTTTTTTTTCTTACAGTTGTATCTTCACAAAATTCCCACATTTTCCCTAAACTCCGGTGTGGCTGTAATCCAGAGCAGCTTTATGTTAACGAAACCATCGACACCAAATCTATGTGTGGAGCCTTTTTCTGACATTAAGCTGTGCATTCTCAACATATTTCACTTAAACTGTGCGTCTTTTCAGTGAGCACTTCTGTAAAAAGCATTTTGGAAACAGTCTGAAGGATCACTGCAAGGAAATACGCCCAAACCTGTGATTCTAAGTTTTTAAAAAAATCACAGCTTTTTTCTTCGCAGAAATATCCAGTCAAACCAACTCATTGTAGGGAAATGCCCACATTTCCATAACTATCAAAGGCATTGTAGTCATTTTTCTATATTTCCATCTCTTTCTTTGCTTTGTCTGACTCTCAAAATAGACCGGAGCAGAGGGAATTTCTCCCTGTAGTGAGACAGGTGTGGATTTCAGTTTCCTACCTGGCAGGATGTTGTGTCATCTTACAGCTCTGATGCACTTGGGTTCAGGCGCTGCTGGAAGTCAGGGTGGTACGAGAAAGGATGAGCGCGCCGTGATGAGCCGCAGGAATGCTCGCTCAAAGTTGACCTCTCGGCCCTCGGAAGAATCATGAAAGCTTTGCTAAAACGTCAAATTTAGTTGTCTACCTCAAAATGAAAACGGATTACTGATGATCTCCATGAAACAAAGACTGATTTTTGTCATTGTAGTCTTTGCACAGCTGCAGACCCTGCAGTGTAAATGAAATCCCCTGCATGCTCCTCCACTGAGACCTGGACTGAAGCTCTGAGAAATCACCTGCAGATGTGTGGTTGAGACAGAACGTCCAAGAAAAGCTGGGTGTGAAAGTGTGTGAGAGATTGTAACGTTTGAAATATTGTTGTCAATCTTATAGATTCATTTTGATTCTTGTCTTTTTTACTTATTTATTACCATCAACTCAAAAGACACAGAAACAACAAGATGTTCATCGTTTTATTTCACTGAACCAGGACTCCATAAAATATTCTAATGCATCTATATTCTAACATATATCATCCTTCCATAAACTTCCTCATTCTTTGCTGAACTTTTAAAAAAAGAGGAAGTCTGTTTCATTCCTGAGAAGAATCCAGGTTCTGTCCATCATGCGGCTCTCATTCAGCTTCCCGCCTCGTGAAGTCCTGACTTTGGGTTTGGACAGAGTGATGCCTGAAGACGGATTCCTCCTTAAAAACAGCTGAAGGCAGACTGAGAAAATGCTGCTTGGTCCCTGACACCTGCAATGGCGGTAAAAGAGAACTCCCCAGGGAAGATGAACAATGTGGACTCAAGTATTTCATCCTGCAGAGGCTGATAGTAATGATCACGCATACATCACTGCCCTGAGTTGGCTGCTGCAGCTTAGTGCTTGTGGAATACAAACCCTGGAATTAGCCTGATCCATTTAGACAAAGTTGCATCACAAGCAGAGGGGGCTTTTGGCTTTCTGTGGAGCCTTCATTCAAAAGTCAAAGTTTTTGAAGCTGATTTTTGGAGAGCATTCTGAGCTTACCAGATGGAAGTTTGAGGTCAGATGTGAGGAAAGATCCAGTTGTGCAGAGTTCAGGAAAGATGCAGAAAAACCCAAGAGAGACATGTGAACGTCACAGGATCTTACTGAACACCAATGTTTAAGTAGGAAAAACACTTTACTTTAAAAAAGCTTTTTGTGCAGGAAAAAATGACCAAAGTGTTGGTGTTTGAGCAAACCAATCATCTTTAAGCATCGTTTTGGTTTTTGTTCAAACTCTTCAGGTAATTACTCAATAATGTGTCAAATCCTGTTCATGTCTGAACTCATCACAGCAGTTTCAGATTTTCAAACTTCTACAGATCTTGATGATTTTTGTTCACAGGAAAATTGAACGTTAGAACAAATGTGATTTATGTCATGAATGTCATTGGCATGTTTTGCAGGTTGTCTTCTAATCTGCAGCATGTGGAGATGCCACAGCTGATGTGACTCTGAGTTAGTGCTGCTCACCTGAAGATCTGCATTCTCTGGACGGCTGCAAAGTTTAGACCTCAAAACATTTCATTTGCGGATCAAATGAGACTGATGTTTAACAGAAAGGGCCCTTCTGTGAATAATTACATTTAATGAACCATATCTGGACGTTTAAAACGTCTTCTCTGTGTGATGCAAACACCTGCAAATGAATGGCGTCAAATTTATCACACGGAGCCTGAAATTCAAGGTGAAGGATGAGAGAAGGGCGAGTTTGATCAGAGAAATCTTTCCGCCTCCTGCTGACTAAGTCACATTTCCTCTTCTGCACAGACCTTGGCTTCAGAAATGCTGGTAAAGTTCTGCGTTTGCTGCATAATAATTTAAAGCTCTTGAATCTTTTGAAATTGCAGCCCCATTTGCTTTTTGTATCAAATGTAACATTTCGTGTTTGTTGCCGTCAGCCTGTGAGGATTTTTCCTGGGAATGTTATACAATTTAAAATGCTCTTTCTCATCTTTTGCATTTTAAACAGAAACAAACTCTTTGCAGAAGCTTGATTGAAAGCAAAGTAACTGGAGCCAGTGCAGTTCATCAGTTTCCCCGGCTCCTATTAAGAAAACTTGCAGGATAATTTCACTTGACTTTCATTGAAATAAAACGGCTGGAGTGAAATGGAAATGATGCATTTGTTATTTTTTGTTTTGCTATTTGTTCAGAGATCGCAGCTCATATCATCATCAATGCAATATTGATTACTAATATCGCACATTTTCTTCATATCCTGCAGCCCGACTGCATGTATTAAGTGACAAAAGTGATAGAACAGCAAACAGAACAAAAGTTTCTTGTGGTGGCGTGTTGAGGGCGAGCCGTGGAGGTCTGCAATGTCCCTCCTCTTCCTGATGGTGAACGGCCTTTGTGGTGAAAACTCAGGTCGACCTGATTCAAGCTCAGCAAAGCGAAGCTTCAGTTTTTTCACAGAGGAAAACCCGTTTTATTCCTGCTCTGGACGGTCTGGTCGTGTCCTCCCATCAGCTGTGACCCTCTGCGCTCAGGTGGTTTAAAGTTGCATGAAAGAACCTAACCGTCATGACATTTGGATCCCGTTGGAACTACAAGAGTCGTCTAGTTATCTAAACTGAACTTCAGTGATTTCCAGAAAACATTTCCTTTTTTTTAACAGTAAATTCGATTTCTTTTGGTTTGTTGGTGAGCAGCTCTGCAGCCACAGAAAGTGGCCCTTCAGCTGCTTGTCTTTGGGGTCCCAACTCACAGCTGGGATTTCACTTCAGAAGCAGGATGCAGAAAAAAAACATTTTTAAGCAACTACATCATTTTACATAGTGCAGGGGTGTCAAACTCAAGTCCTCAGGGGCCGGCCTCCTGCCGGTTTTCCAGACATCCTGCTGAATCTGCTGCTGATCACCTGCATCAGGTGTGTTTAGCCAATAGCCTGCTTCAACGGTACGTTGCTTGGAAAACATGTAGGACACTGGGCCTGGAGGCCTGGAGTTTGACACCACTGACATAGTGTGATCAATGTTTATAAAGTAGAACAGCTCTTAATTAGTCTGGCCTTGCACACACAAGCTGCCCCTTTGGTGTCTGAGTGCTGGCTGGGGGGCAGATTGTTCCCTATAATCAGTAATTACTCACTTTTCTGTGAGCTTGTGTGGATTCCACACGATCACACAGAGCTCTGCTAATAAAAAGCGCCTCATGACATCACGAAACTCAGCTTCAACCCCGTTTAGATGAGCCAGCGAGGCGAGCAGAGAAGGACCCACATGCTCGTGCTGACGCTCATGTTGGTTTGGAGGCTTTGAGGCACATGATGTAATGAAGAAAAGATGGCAAAGAGCCTCACAGGGTTTTTCTCCATGTCCAAATTCTGTTTTCTGACGGTAGCCGGAAAGCAAAAGCATAATTCTGTGAGCTGTCATGTTTCTTTGGTAAACAGATACGCAGTTGGAGGATGCTCCAGAATCATTACATCTGAAATTACAGTCAGGTTTTAGGCAGACGCCTTTATCGCCTTTAATGTTCAACTTTAGCTTCAGGAAACTGCTGAGTGCCATTACTGTTCTGAAGAGTTTTATGCAGCTGGATCTCGTTTTACTTCCAGACTAGAATATCTATTGTTTCCAGAACACACAGACAGAGTGTTCTTGTGCTTTCAGCAGAACATTGGATGATACTGTGATGCTGCTTTAGAAGGAGACGCTGCAGCTCTCCACAGAACCGCCAGCAGTCATTTCAATACTTCTGTGTTGGACATGAGCGGATCAGCAGCAGCTAAATGAAGTGTGGCTTCTTCTCCTCTTTGGTGACCCAGAGAACGTGTTTCTTAAACTATACCGTCCTAGAACCTGACGCTTCAGCTGATCATTGAACTTGGAGGGTAAACGATAAGATGACTGGGTTTCCGTCTGAGCACAAAGCTGACTGGCTCCCATCAAGACAACCGCTGCTTTGGTGATAAGAAAACAGAAGGTCGTTGAAGGAGCCACATCGTTAGTTCGCATGTTTGTATTCTAATGAGAAGAGGCTCCGCCTCCAGCCTCGTGCTGACAGCTGCAGACTGAGTCTTCCTCCTGTGCTGTGGAGGCGTCAGCTTACCTGAGGGCAGAAAGGAGATTATTATGTCATATCGTGTCTCCAGTCCCGGTTCTGCTGCTACGCTTGCACGTACTCAGTTTGGTTCTGTTTTTCTGTTGTTTGGTTAAATTAATCTGATGTTTCAGAGAATGTGTTTTAGCCATTGGAAAAACTGACAAATAAACATCATGATTTAGACTTTTATTTAGAACAAGAGATTAGAATCAACAAAACAGATAAAAACACAAAGATTTAGAAAGAAAGAAAAGGTTTTTATCACTTTAAACTGCCTCACTCTCAAAGGTTTTGCTGTCAACTTCCTGGTTAGCTTCAGCAGGAAACAAAACCTAAACGTCACTGTTGTTTTGGATCATTTAACAACAAATCCTGAAAATGTTCTCCATCCTCAAACATTTAGCCAGATGCAGTCCAGGAGATCCATGACCAGAAGACGGTAAATGAAGACTCGGCAACACCTCAGTAGAAAACACTCAGTCTGTTCAAGTGTCAACAGTGATTCCAAACAGCAGTGCAGCGTTTGACCAGCGTGTACGACAGACGTCAGCGAGGGACCATGAGTGAGGGATCAGCTGATCTGCTCAGGGACCGGCATGCCGGCCGGGAACTCTCAGACTGAGTCAGCGGTGTGTCTTCTCAACCCAACGCAGCCTCACACCTGATCCGACACACACGGGAAATTCTGCCGGACCGCTTTACCGATTTGATTTCTTCTGACTTTGTCATTGAAATGGGGGAAGAGGAGAAAGAAAACAAAGTGGATTCCCACCCTGTTGAAGATGGAACCACTTTAGCTCTAGAGGAATCCTTTCCTGAGACCTTCATCTGGGTTCAGCTTTCTTCATATTTGATATAAATGATGTACAGAAAAGTTTACAATAGATTCATGGGTTTATTATTATATTAATATGCATTTTTTAGGATTCAATGTAATTAAAGTCCCTCCTGAAAAACACTGTCGCTTAAATCATAAGGAATGAACCATTTAACTGGTCTGGACTCTGGTTGCAGTTCCCTTTGAGGCCTGGATGCAATCATGACTTCACGGTGAGGAAATGAAGGTCAGACCTACCAAAGATTTCTGCAGAGTCCTGGGATTTTTCCAGCTGCCGCCTTAGCTGCACTCAGCCGCACAAGCTTTGGCTAAAGGTCCTCAGACAGTCTACTTCAGTGAGTTCTCAGTCCGTTGAGATGTTCTCTGTCCCTCAACCTGTTGATTCTTGGAAAAGAACTGAAGCCAAATGGAAGGTGAGCTGCAGTCTTTGTGTTCTGGTGACCCAACATACATGTAGACCAGACCATGGATGGAATCTGAGAACTGGACTGAGTGTGATGTCATCCAAAGAAAATCATTTACTTCTGCTCCAACCAAATCAAGTCGATTCAGCCTTCATTTTGTCATGGTTAGAACGCCGCCAAGTGGGAGCCAGAAATCGTCAGGAAGTAGGAGTTGGTCTGGGTTTCTATGGCAACCACTCTCACCAATCAGGAGTGAGCTTGTTGGAAGGCCACACCCCAACCACTTGAAATTAGGATCACAGAATCTGTGAAACTCTGGATGTGGGGGCCAGCAGGCTCCACCTACTTTAACTGAGGCATCTGATTGGTCAGTTTATAACCTGAACAACAGAAACAATTTCGTGAACAAATGAAAGGATTATCTGTCTGTGTGTCCCAAACCCTCCTGGGACGTCTACATCAGCAGCTTCAGCTGTTCCATGAAATCTGGACAGAAACGTTTTGACCAGAGTCAAAGAAACAGTCATGGTTTTGTTCCGGCCGCTGCTGCGGCATCATAAACATTATCTGACCAATGATGGCGACACAAACATGAACCGCTTCACAGTGGGTGTGATGATGAAGCGTGACTTTAACAAGGACGATGAAAGCTCCCATCTGCTGCATCCCTGCCCCGTTCCACGGTCCGGTTTTCCTTTCAGAGGCTTTCCACACCTGAACGCCTGCAGGTCAGAAACGATCCACATCTACAAAGAACATCCCTGCATCACCTTTTGAACCGATCCAGTCTTCTGTCAACTTTATGGCATCTCGCCTTCAACCAGCGGGACATAAAACAGCAGCCTGAGAGTTGTCGTTTCTTTCACAGAAGTCAGTTTTCCTTCCAGAATTCTTCAGTGTAGAAGTGAAGTTTGGATCCGTTTTGATGTTTCTCTGCAGTGGAGAAGATGGAAAGAAAGCAGGATTCCAGTTCTCGCCTGCAGTTCCGGTTCGATCTGTTTGCTCTGTTCTTCCATCCTTAAAAGGATCCAAATGCTAAAAGGATGGAATGAGAGGCGAGTTCATGCAACTGGAAACTACAAAGAAAACAAACGCTTGTTATTTGGAATCATTTGGTATTCCTGGCATCAAAGCTGTAGAAGTGGTCTGCGACTTTAGTTTGACATTTTCCTTCCAAATGTCAGATTCTTGTTTTTGTCTCCTGTCAGTCACATCAGGACACGTGTGTCGCAACAAATGCAGAGAAGTTCTCCTGAAGGTTTCAGAAGCTTAGCGGTTTCAGTGCGGAGAGCACGGCGTGACTTCACGCCATGAAAGTGCGGCCGGTCCATTTGATCCTTTGTTTTTCTTCAAAGCCTTCATCCTTTTTATGCTCAAGAAAATGGACCTCTGACTCTTCCCTGGAGGGATTCCAACTGCAGAATTCCTTCTTTGATTTCCATGTCAAACATTCTCTTTAGTTTCTCGTTTGACCAAAAGAATAATTTTCTGTGAAGCCAAAACACAATTCAGTTCATTTATAATCCCAGCTGAGGTTTAGTTAGGAAAAGAAAGATCAGGTCAACCTAATTACTCTTTCTATTTGTTAACATTTTAATGAAACTTCAATCAATTCCAAATCTTTCCATAACAAACTGTCAATGATTTCTGACCCTTATCAAATATTTTAAAGGAGTTAAATAGCAGAAAATAAATTGATTGATTCGTTTATTTCACACTACAAAAACAGGCCACCGATCTTACCACATTTACAGATTTTCTTTAAATAAGCAAAAAAATCTGCCAAAAGGGTAAGAAAAATATTCCATTCACTAAGACATAGTAAGATTATTTTGCTTTTGAAAAACTTTCTTTGTTTTATTGCCAGACAGAAAATCAGACTTTTTTTTCCTGAGTCTTTTTTCGTTCTTCGGATTCTGTTTTTGCTGTGCAGCAATGCAAACAAAGAAAAAGACAACAAATGAAACTGGCTCCAGCAGGTTGATCTGTCAGCCATAGCGGGGTTCTGCATGCAGGAGCAGTTTGAAGCCACCAGAGGACACTTTTACAGATGTTTATTTGTGGAGCAACAATAGCAGTGTTCTCAAGGCCTCCTTTGTGTCTTTGTCCTCATTGTCTCCTGGTCTTTTTACTGCTTTCTTAGTAGATCATTAAACCCGTCAGAAGCAGCACATATTCTAATCTGACTACTGATTACAGAGGCTGGAAAGAAAGGCCTATTTTTGTGTTCTGTGAAAGTTGCTGACCTGGAGCAGCCGATCGTGTTTCTCTTGCTCCTTCATGCAGCTCGTCCACAAATGTGAGACCGTTTTGTGGGAGGAGCTTTGGAGGCTCCAACCTTCAGATTGTTTCATGTTCTCTTCATTGGAACCAGAGGCCTCACAGGAGGAGACACCGGCCTCTCTGCTGCTGACCGATGGTCCCGTCTTACAGGAGAAGTGACCTTGTTGTCTCCCTAAGGCAGTGGCTGTCGGTCAGTTCCTCACCGTTTGAATCGATCTCCTCCGTGGAGCTTCTCTTCTCACCGTTCCTTCAAGTTCTCACTGGTCTGTGACGTTTTTTACACAACTGCAAAGCAAAGGTTTCCTCTTCAGTGAGTGGCGGCTCTCTTTACTCATCCATTCAGACCTAATAATCTGCATAAAGTGAGGAGGTGGATTCTTCATGTAGAAAATAACATTTTAAGCAAAACACAAGATCTTCCTCAGTGACTTATTAGTTGGAGTTGTGGGAGAGACTTTGGTGCCGTGCTTGTGTGTGCATGTACACATGCACACACATGTGCACACATGCACACAAAGCTGCTCCTGAAACGTGTCGGTTGTGAAAGCATGTGTTTCAGGGTCAGGTTTCCCTCCATTCAGAAGGTCGCTTCACCTGACAGGAAGCTGAACTGGGCTTCTGAGCGGCGTCCTGTGTTTTTCTGTTCTCCTGCTTCCTGGCATATTACGACAAAGTGGACGCTTTCACGCTCCGGCTGGATCTGAACCATCTCCCAGCTCTGAACCTGAGCACATATTGGACGCTCCTGTCGGGGGGAATTTGAGCGGCTTGCATTGGCGTGTCACTCTTTGGCAAATAGCATTTCTTGGGTAAATATAAAATCCCTGCAGGAGTGAAGATGCACTGGTGTGACACAAGCTGCTATTCTGACTCTCATCCAGACAATCTTTCCCTTCAGAGGCTGATCCATGCAAACTCATCTGCTACTTCTTCCTGTAATTACTACAACGTATAGTCCAGTACACACACCTCTCATGCTATAGATAGGTCATTAAAGCAGTGCTTTGGAGATAGAAAACTTTGTTCTCTCATTAGAGCACTAATGGAAAGCAGGAACCAGCTTCACTTCTTCTAAATTAACTTTATTGATGTTTTGAGATGCAGGAAAATCAGAGAGGAAGAGTGCGAGCCGGCCTGTTGTCACGGCTGCCCTCCTTCATGCTTTGCCTTCTGAGGTCTACAGTCCAATTATGCAAACTTGTTGTAATTTCTTTGCTTTGCAAACTTTCATTGGGATTTCCTTTGAGTGGGGTTTGTGTGTGTGGGGGGGGCAGGTCTAATGCTTTTTTCACCAAAATCGAACTTTAATTAAGAACAAAGTGGCTGAAAGGATGGGGAACTCGGGTGCTGTTCTTCTGTTTTTTAATTATCTGAGTGCTAAATGGGGTCAGTTTACTGTGGAGTTTGCATCCGGGGGGGTGGAGTTGGGGGAGGGGGGTTGTTCAGAAGTTTGATCCTATCAATAAACGTTTGAAAACTTCGTATCTGCTTCAGGTTTTGTGATGTGAGCATAAAGATGAGCCAATGAGAGGCCAGATTTCAGCTCTGTGATTGTCATATTCATGACAAACAAACCAGAAGGTTTTTGGACCTGAAGGGCTGAGGATCTGTCAGAACCAGCATCATGTCGCCGTTCGTGGTCAGGTTTGCTGACAGTTGTCTTTGGTGTGATTGCAGGCAAAGAGGTTCAGAAGTCCGTCCAGCCGAGCTTTAATTGCTGATTGATTGGATTTTGATCTGTCTGAAGATGTTCAGACCTTTGGAAGTGTTTCAGTGTTCCGATCGCTCCGACACAGAAGCGTTTCCGGGAAATGACGATTCCTTTGTTTTTTTTCTGAGGATGAAGTGATCAAAAGAAGAAAACCAAGAAGAAGCCCTGAAAGGTGGGATGAACGGGACAGAAATGGTCCCCAGATTTGGACTCATTGAGCAGCAATGTGAGGACGGAGCTCAGCAGGTCCTAACTCCTGCAGACAAACCCAACCTGGAACCTTCAGGTGTTCAAGGTGTTCAAGGTGCACCCCCCGGATGCTGAGAGGAGTTCCTGTTGTTGCCCTAGAAAGCCTCACTGCCTTGTGACAGTCTTGAAGACCTGCAAAAGGTGAGCAGAGGAAGTTCTGAGCATCCTGAGACGGCTGCTGTTGCGACCCAAACCCGGATAAGCAGCTGATAATGGATGGATGGATTAACGTTAAATGCAGTGTATGCTATAAGCAGTTTATGTAATCCTCCTTCAGAGGATCCAAAATATCCACTTAAGTGCTGGTTTTGTCTGTGCGCTGTCTCATTTAAGACAATGCCGAGGACATAAATCAAGTTTTATCTGCTCTCTCTGTGATTGGGACTTTTGTCATTTCCTAACTGCATGGATGAGGCTGAAACAAGAAAAGATGACTTCATTTTCTCTAAGAATTGCTCATCATTCCATCTTTAATAAGACTAATGTCCAATTCATCAAAAATCTGGACGGCAGTCTGCTAACTTGTGTCATAAATCACAGCTAACTTATAATTCCCTCCAAATTCCCAATCGGGAACACTTTACCAAAAAGGAAATGATGTATTGATCCAGCTGATTGATTTTAGGCAAATCAGTTTGTGGCATTAATGTATAGTGGAAGGATTCCTTTGGAAGCCACAGAAAAGGTGAAATCTTTGCCGTTGTTCTAAACCATCCATCAACTCACAAACAGACTGGACCTGCCATCCGCTCGGCCAAAGTTTCTCCAAAACTCTGGAGTTTAGCTGGAGTTTGCTCGACCTTCACATCTTCTAGTTTCAAACATCTGTCATGGTCCGTCAGCGATCAGGACAAACTTTATGAACAGAAGCAAAGCGTTCAGTCATTTTCTTAAATCGGTCAGAAGTTCAAACTCTGGCTGGTTGTTCTGGACTTTGATACAGCTCCTGATTTCCCCTGCAGAGTAAACAAAACTGGAGTTTTTCTGCTTTGGCTGAAGACTTTCCCACACTTTCAATCGATCTCAAGCTGAAATGAATTGGAAAGTTTAGCCTGCAGTCGCGTCTTTCATCTTCACTGAAAGGCTTTTTTTCTTGGCAGTTTACTCCACTCAAGGATTGCAAAGTGTTCTTCTGAACTTCTTTATGAGCACGAAGCTGGTGTGTTTCTAGAGTTTTCTGTTGGTTGCTCTGCCTTCAGCCACAACCACAGCTGCATTTCATTTGCTGGGTCGTCTCTGATGAATATTCCTGTTAGTTGAGAAATCTCTTTGACTCACTGTCAGATCCTCTGGTTGTTTCTCTTGTTTTTCATCGTGGCTTCAGCTTAAAGTCATTTTGTTGTTTGTGTCCAACAAAAGGTTTCAGTTCAAGTGGACCCTGAAACTGGAACGTTCAAGTATTCTAAGACTGGGATTCAGTGCCTCCTTGCTTGATTCTCAACATAAAGGTTTTCAAGCTGAAGTGGAGTTTAGCTAATACTTTAGCATTAGGTTAACTGTTTTGGGTAAATGAGGCATATTTGCTTGTTTTTTAGGCAGATTGCTTCAGCGTTTTCAGTTCTCATCATTTTCAGCAGCCAGATTCAGCATTCACACGAGCATCATTGCAGGTGATGCTTGATATCTAGTTTGTGGAGCACTTTTCAACGCTTGCAGCTCAAAGTACGTAAAAGCATAATTGAATTAAAACAAACAAAAAGACCAATACATTGCATAACAAATATCTATAAAATCCACCCCCCCACTCACACGCACACTCACATGCACACACATATGCACACCATGGAAAAGATTGAAATGATGTAAAGTAGACATCTGACTTTGCACTGAAGCGGAGAAACAACATTTTGGGGACCTGTCCACCAGTGACCCCCCCCCCTCACTCAGGTGACAGGAAGGACGCTTTGGTTTCTGCGTTTACTTCTCTTCACAACCAGGGTTGTTGGGACGTTTGAGGAACTGTTTCGGAACAATCCGCCTGCTGTGATACAAACACAGATGAAATTCGTTCCAGCAGGTGACAGCAGTAACTTCCTGAAGTCTCATTTTCACCTTGGAAACACCATCCCAAGACCACTTGAGTTTTCAGCTTTAGTTTTTCACCTGATGAGAAAATTGGTGCTGAAGCCAAAGATGTTCAGGAAACAGAAATGAAAGAGTTTGTCTTTTGTAAATCAGAGGAAAACCATAACAGTTTCAGTGTTTGAGGCTTGTTTCTGTACCATCCAGTCTTTCCCCTCCCAGAAGGAAGCATTCATGCGTTTAAACAACTAAAATTTGACTCAGCTGTGTGTTTTTTGATTAACTTTGATTAACCTTTAATATTCCTCTACTTTAACATGTAAAAACAATGAAGAAGAGACTAGAACAGCTCAGCTGTTGTAGCTGCTCTGCACCAAATTTACTTTGTCCTGCAAACAGCTGTGCCAAAAATGTAAATGATGTTTGGTTTGTCATTCAGTCTGTTTCCTTCTCCTGATGTCTTCATCTTCAAATCCCTTCGTGGATTCATCAGAAAACCTTCAGCTTTGCTGCTGGTTGATGTTTTTCTCTCATCTCTCAAAGTTTCTATTTTTTGTATCGAATATTCTCACAAATCACCTAATTTCTCTGTAAAACAGTTTTCCACCAGAAGCCTCAGTTTCAGGTCTTCAGTGTCTCCAAAGTCCAGATTTGTTTGGTTCTGTGATAGTTCGTCAGAACCGTACAGCATTGAAGTTCTGAGTGACTGGAGCGGCGTGCTCTCCTGTCATTTGGTTTGATTTTCAGGTTCACTGAGGGTTTGGGGGCTCTGCTTCTGAGGACGGAGCCTCTTCTTTAGTCTGAGTTCTGTTTACGCATCAATCATGTCAGACAGGACAGTCTTCCCACTGAGGATCGGCTTCAAAGACGGGAATAACACACAGAAAGGATGCAGGAATAATGAGAAATATGATGTGAATCTACCAGGAGGGTTTTGGGAAACTTCTTTTTGTTTTTTTAATGGTCTTGGGCCTTCTTATTGAAGTGATTTCTTTTTAAGTCTGAGCCCTCGCGGACCCTGAGGTCCTGGTTCTGGAATGGACCTCATGGCCGTTCTGGTCGGGGTGGGCTCTGTGCTGATGTTCCTGCGGCAGAGCTGCTCCTATGGAGAGATTCCCAAAAAGTTAACATTTAGAAGTATGTGCTGTGCGTGGGGTCATGGGATGTATGATTCTGGGTCTTTGTTTTTAAGTGTAAATCAAACTATTATCCAGGGATTTAGGTTCTCTTGTTCAGATGTGTCGTTCTGCAGAGTTCAGACTTATGAAGGCTCAGAGCTTCGACGCTCCTGAACGTACAGAAACGCTGCTTCCACAGACGCTCTCAGCATCAGTCCTGAGTAGAACAGAGGAGGAGTTACGGAGCAAAATAAAAAAAGAACCTGCAATCCACACACGACGGATCAAGCAGTTCCAACTTTGTCTGCTCTGTGATTGGAGAAGACAGCCGAGTCCGTTTGGAAAGTCCCACCGGGAGAACTCCAGGCCTCTTTTTCATGCCATACCCTCCATCGAGACCTTGACTGTTCTTCACTGCCAGCGAGTCAGCATTATATAATGCATATGAGTGTCGACGGTGAAAATCTCTGAGACTTCAGGGAACCAACTCAAACAGAGAGAATCAATCACCAGACTCATTACCAAACATCAACCACCAACACAAAGTGAGGTCTGCTTGAGCTGAAGAGCCGCTATGAGGAACCCTCCCCTTTGACGGCGTGATGCTGAGGCCTGCAGGCCTGTCTGCCGTAGTTCTGCTGAGCAAATGCTCTTGCATAAGATTCACAAAATCGTCTGCCACTTGTCTTCTTCATGCAGTTAATAAGGATTAGATTGGTTTGTGTGCAGCAGCGACCAGCCAGTCATGCGATGACTAATTCTGCTCATTGGCAACTGCGGATGAATGTTTAGTGAAACTTTCTGTGTGACTTCAGTTTATGCCTCACTGACTTTATTACCATTCAAGCTGGCCGCAAACGAGGGAAGCAGAGCGTTTGGAAAAACCAGCAAACATTTGACTTTCTGCAAACCTTCCGTCCAGTTGTTTCCAAGAGACTGGAAGAGAAAAATAACACTGTTTGCTGCTTGTTTATTCACGCTGAATCTGATTTGAACTCCGTTTTCACAGAACAGCCGGCGAAGGCCGCTCCGCTTCAGCGTCAGACCTTCATTACATCACAGTTCACTTTTCAAATGGTGGCCTTCTTAAATGGAAGCTCTCTTGGGTTTTGGCTTTGCAGCCAAGCGCAGCAGCGGTCAAGCACACACACAACGGCTGCCTCAGCGAGGTGGGACGGAACCGGTTTGGGTTGGACTCCATCAGGCCTGGGGCCGCCTGGACCACCATTATTCCCACTAATGACTTGAGCATGAGTGACCTAATGATGATGAACTGCTCCCGCTCAGACCAGAGGAAGGCAGCTATCGATGGGACGTGCAGGAGTAGCAGGTTAGAGAGGCGCAGCACAAAGCATGCATTTCAATGCTGCATAAATAATTAGTGAAGGAAAACGGGTTTTGAGAGCGATGTGAGCACAAAAAGCCCAGTCTGCAGTCTGTGCTGCTTAAATAGTCTTTATTTTTAGAGCAAACAGTGCCTGTAAGGCCAGACTCTGGGATGCAGTGAGCTGTGCTCTCATTTTTCCCCTCTAATACTTGAAACTGATTCCTGTGTCCTCCGCCTCAGTCGGAGCTGAATGCTGCTCTCTACCACTTCAACAATGAATCCCTGTCTGCATTTTTATTCCTGGCATGAGCCGAGTGCGGCTCTGTGGAGCTGGGATGTGTAGATGAGTGTGCTCGGATGTGGAGTGTTTGCTCCCCGGCAGCCAAACTCCTCCACCCTCGTTGCCCCTCACATCAGAAGCTCTGTACCTGGGACTGGGGACAGCCCAGAGGAGGAGGCGGGAGAGCCAGCCTGCCCACCGTACTTCCTGTTGCCGAGTCAGTCGGTAATGAGGAGACTCCCCAAACAGTTTTCCTTGGCCGGGTTTGCTCCTTTTCCTGTTGGATGAACCGTCAAGAGAAGCTGTGATGCGTTGAATCTGGAACATTCACAGACTTGTGTGTGTGAACGTTTGTTTTCGTCTCAGAGAAAGTTTCATCTTTTGCAGTTCAGAGTGAGAGCTGCTTCCTCTTCCTGAAGGATGTGGTCACTGCGCTGATTTATTAAGTGATATTGCAAACTGCTCAATTACTCCTTGGCTGGGTTACCACCTCACTTGAGTGCAATCATTGAGTCACAAGGCTTTACAAAGAGGTCATTGTTTTTCTGTCAGACTTTCCACGTTTTCTGGAGTACATCATTCAGAGGAGGTCACAGGACTTTTCTTCTGCGCGGCTGAAAACCGTTACCCTGATGCGAGTTCTCTCTCATTGTCAGACGGACATTTGTTGAGAGAAGCCCTGAACTTTATGGGTCATCCCAGGGGGAGGGGGGTGTTGTGTAGAGGTGGAGGATAAAGCTGCATGGGCATGAAGAGCCCCAGGCCCCATCATTCTGTGCCAGGCTTGGCCCACTTCCAGCCTGTGTGCAGCGTGCAGCCGCTTTGCAGAGTCTGAATGATCGATCACACTGAGGATGTTAAACGGGCGATCAGGAGGGCCGCGCCTCATAAACCGGCCGAGTTCCACGTCTCTGGGAAGAAGAAGAATGTGCCGACGCTCTGCAAATCAAGACGGATAAACACTTCAAGCTTCGCTTTGATGATGACTTCCGGGAGACGATCTTTCCAACTCAGGAATTTACTGTGATTTTGCTGCTTGTTGAAATGTTAGAAAATGCAACTATAGAAAGGACAGTTTAACCCTTTAGTCTGTCTGCGGTGTTACCGTTGAATGCATAACATGGGTCGAACAGAGTCATCGTTTCTATGGCAACCGCTCTCAGCGATCTTTAGTAGTTTGTTGGAGGTCCAAACTCCTACCACTTGTAGGCGGGATATGTTTTGAACGTTGGCTGTGGGGGCCAGAAGGCTCCGCCTACTTTTATTGAGGTTGTTTTGTAACGGTTGTTACAGCTCATGAAGAAACCCCCCCCCCTAAAAACACTGCCAATGGTCTACATTTTACCAAACATATCAGATCAAAATAACTGATTTTACATGAAGTAAATACAGTGAATAAAATGAGTAAAAACATCAGATTTTTAGGAAATAACACCTGAAAATAGACAAAGTAGTTTACCATCAGAACTGCATTTCAGCAGCTTTACCGTCTTTAATTTGGTTGAAACTAATGTTGGAGAGCAGTAAGCACAGTGAGCTGCAAACAGGTCTTTCAGTCACATCCAGAGCTTTGACTTACAGGCCTACGCCAGGATTTTCTTAAGCTTTTTGGAGTGAGCTTTATCAATCATACCATCATGTTCCACCTTTTGCACACTAATTATTCTTAAAATATGACTTATTTTTGTGAGTTTTTTTCCTACCTGGAAGTAAAATGACTTCATCTCTGCCGCTCCGTCCGGGTGCCACACATTTCATGATGTCATCCTAGAGCCGGCCTCATCAGCTTGTCAGCGTTTCTCCCACGAAAATACATTTTTGCAAAGATGGATGTGAATGCCGCCTTTAGTAGTCCTGACCATCGCTACACTGACTCACAACACAAATCCACTCTGTCTGTATGACTGTGCCCAATCAAGGGTTTGAGTGTCTCACAGGAGCGAGGAGTCTAAACACAAACACTTGTTTGACATGGTATTTACTGCAGACAGGGCACATTTGAAAGATACAGCGGCTTACAAAAGTATTCACACCCCATGAACTTCTTCACATTTTCTCACATTAGACCACAAACATAAATGTATTTTATGTGAAATACCAACACAAAGTGACACACACTTGTGAAAAGTAAAAACAATTATCCAAGAGTTCCATTTTTTTTTTACAAATAAAGAACTGCAAAGTGCAGTGTGCAAAAGTGTTCACCCCCCTGAGTCAATACTTTGTGGAACCTCCTTTTGCTGCAATTCCAGCTGCAAGTCTTTTGTCTTTCTAGAGACATACCCCTAAAAGAGGATTCCTCAGAAGTGCGTGAATGGATCCAAATACGGCTTTGGGTTCCTTATGATGAGGAATGAACAGTAAAATACACTTAAAAGCTCACAGAGGGAATGTTCATGATTTAGGCCCTTTAAGCGGGTCACGGAGAGCATCAATAACATGCTTTGTGCAAACAGACTGAAGCCATGCGTGTGAAGGCCCCTACAGATGAACGTGCGTTTGGAACGTTTTTAACCCGTCAGTCACTGACTCTATTATTGATGTCACAGCGAGAACTCTGCAGGTCAGATGTGTTTTTCATCCACTCCTGTCATGGAGGAAAAACCTGCAAATATTTATATTTTTATTCAAGTGTTTATCCCACCTAGAGATTAAATAGGTTTTATTGCCTAACATGATCCATGCAATGACGCCATGGATTGGATCTGTTTTAGGAGTTACTTTAGTGAAGTATTTATCAAAAAGTATTAAAACTGTACTACCAAGAATTCTGTTTCCCAAGCATCATGATCCTTATTATAAACGTCATCGTGATGAGGAGGAATGGTCCCACAAGTCTTAGTTTTGTAGAAATCCTATATTTTTATTTCAAAGCTAACATTATGATTAAACATGTGCCTTTACTGAAGGAACTTTTATTAAAACGAAATAAAACTCTGAGCTGTTTGCTAGTTGCATGAGTCACTCAGGTGTCAGATGATTCTCAGCTGGCGTTTACCTGGGTCTCAGCCAGCGCTGAGCTGCAGGTCAGCTCCAGGAGAAGTTGGGAGACCCGCTGACTGGAAGCTGGCCAGGAATTAACTCAAACTTCTGCAGGAAAAGCCTGAAAAATCGGCAGGTTGAGAACAGACTCTGGCTGATGCCAGGGCAGACGCCCTCAGCAGATACTCTTTCCTTTGCTGAATAAAGGAAAGAAAACGCAGTTTTCTGTTTTAGTAGTTTAGTCATCAGTTACTGATGTGAAAACGTTTTATTTGTTGCCTTTAGTCTTTAAAAAACATTTTTTAAGCGTAGCTTTGCTCTCCTGGTGGCTGAGCCATCGTGTTTTTCCTTGCAGGTCTTTATGTTTGGTGACTTCAGTGAGCAAGACGTTCCGGTCTTTTCCGCACAGACTCAAACAGTTTGCTGTCCATCTGGAAACACGGCAGCGGCCATATCATGACGTGGTCCACAAAGCTTTCTTTGTGCTTCCACATTTGAAACGATGACGTTACGGATCTGGATCATTACGGCATAATTACACTGGTCAGACAGAATGAAGATGCATTTCTTTGGTCTCAGAAATAAATCTTTTCTTGAATGATTTTTTAGCAACATATTTGGAAAAAAGAAAAAACGTCAGAGTGAAACAAGTCGAGGCAGTTTTATTTGTGCAGCAGCTTTTCTAGACCGGACAGTCAGTTTTACAAACATGCAGGTTCTTTAGCAGCTCACAGGATAAGAAATTCATGGAAATGTGTAAAATGACATGAAATTAAAGTGTTAGAAAGACGTATTTAAATACTAGAACAGAGCAAAGTTTATATTTATCTTTCTCTAATCCCTGTCTGATCTATTTTCACAGTGTTTCCAGTGGCAACTGGAAAACGCATTTTTTTCTCCCAGTAGTCAAGAATTTAATGTAATGGAGAACTTCAACAAAAAGTCCCTGATCTCCTGGGATTTCGTCACATTTACAGTTTCAGAGCATCTTTTCTCTATTTCAGACTTTCTTCCTTTTTGAATGATGAAAGCTTTACTTTTTGCATCTCAGCACCCGTACATTCTTTTATTTCTGTCTTTTGGCCTTCATCTGCCGCTTGTGTGTGAAGGGTTTCCATGGAAACGTTTGTTTCAGACACACCGGTACAGTAGCATTATAAAGGCATTTAAAAATTAAAGGGCCTATATCATGCACACCAGGCTAACACACACCGTAACCATCTTTGCAAAAGTTCTGATGTTGTTTGTTTTTGTGGGAGAAGCGCAGACAGGACGGTTCTAGGATGATGTCATGAAACGGGCGGCACTCACAAGGAGCGAAAGGCGGAGCCTGAGAGATTGAGGCCTCTTACTTCTGTGTAGGAAAAGAGTTCACGAAAATAACTCATATTTCATCAAAAATATTGTGCCAAAGGTAATGCATTAGTATATATACTTTATATCTTTCAATTTGAGACCCGGGTTTATTCCAAACATATGGCAGCTGGTCCGGCGTTTATTGGAGACCGGCGTCAATTAGAGACCCGCCACCATTGGAAGATGTACGGCATGGATGCAGTTTATCGTGAAAGGCAGCAGGATATAGACCCTTTAGGATAAATGTTTCTGTGCAAACTGTCTTCTGTCCTCTGTTACAGCTAAACGGATGTGGGGGCACAAACATCCGCACAAACGTTCAGTTCTGACACACCGACAGTCCAGATACTTTAACCTCAGGACTTCACGGCTGCGTCGTGTCTTTTATACTTGGCTCCATGTTTCATGTAGAGCTCACGATCATATTTACATAAAGTTTCAAGCATTTGAAAAGGGAAACGTCCCACAGCGTGAGCCTCACGCTAAGACATTCATCATATCAGAATGCCAAACGAGCTTTAATTGTTGCGTTTAGGAGGATTATTGCTGCTTGTGTTTTCCAGCTGAACTCCAGCCTCCATTTTACTGCAGTGCAACATGCGAGGAACATTTTTTCCGTCTCTCGTCCGTATCAAATTTTCGGAGGTAAGCGTAAGAAAGAAAACAACGCAGCAGAAATGCAGGCTGAGCAGAGAGATTACGGCTCAGTGACTTCAGATGTCGCTGCTGCTGATTGTCTGCATTGTCTGGAAAGCATCCTGCGGGAAGTGTGTGACTCTCACAGACATTACACACAGACTTATTACCCTTGACAGAAGAAATGAGATGAAAAGAGAGGAGTAATGGAAAGAGCTGCTACCTCCGGCTAACATGGAGCCTGCAGGGAGGAAGGCTGCTCTCCCTCTGATTTGAAAGGATTGCATAATTCCAGTTGTGTCCTTGTTGTTCATCGGTCACCCGTCACAAGTCCTCCCTCTGCGGGAATTTTAGTGCACCCAGTTTGGTTTGCTTCTGACTCATCCTGTGTGCGCTTGCACGTCTGATGTTCTTTTCTTCTTGGTTTGTGGTCGAACCTGCTTCTGTGAGCGTCGTTTTTACTTCTTTTCATAAACTCTCCTGACTTCCTTCATCTATCATCTATTCCTGCTGGTCCTGTGCAGTCTGGGGGTTCCTGTCCCAGAGCCTTTGGGATGCAGGCGGGGTGCAGTCTACCCCAGAGCCGCAGACAGAAACACTTTCACTCCTCCTTTGAGTGGGTGGGAGTGACAGTGGGAGGGGCCTGGAGAAAAGCCAGGCATGCACGCTGACGCCTGACGGAAAGGCCCCGTCTGGGATTCAAGCAGGCAACGGAGCTGCACCACGTGCGGCGCCCTCTGACCTAGATGAGGGGGGTCCATGTCGAGGCGTTTAGATTTGTGTGTAAATGTTTGGTCACATTTGGGTTGAAGCTTGACTCAAGCGATTCCTCTTTATCATAGAAATCGGACTGAATCTCTGATTTTTGTACCTTGTGACACGTAAACATTTTCAGTGAGACTTGATGTCCTGTTGAGCTTTTCCACACTGATAGTTGTTCTAGAAATCTCGAGGTTTTCCTGGTGGGCGTGGCCACAACATGAGTAAAGCAGTCGGTAATTTGCATGAATTCCTGCACTTTTAACGTGAATCATTCTCTGCTGTGATCACTACCAACTGTGAGATCTATGCCCCGCCCCAGAATGGCAGAGGATGGCGTGATTGGCTGTCTTGCATTCATCTGCTTCACATGTTCTTCATGTCGGTGCACAGAAACTCAGACGTGAGGGGGGGGGGGGGGGGGTACTGTGAAACACATGAAAACATTTTAGACTTCCTGTTTGGGTTTTAGCAGCCCGTCCCCCTGACCCTCCCCTCACATCACCTTTCCTGACCAGCCTCACCTGCTGTATTTACACCCCCCCACAGTACTTCCAGACACCTTCGTCTTCCAGACTATCTCCTAAACTGTTTTTATTTTTTCAGTTTTCTGAGAAATGTTTGCCTTTTTTACGCCTTCCTGTGAAACCGTCTCGCCCCATGTGACCCCCACCCCCCCACCCCATCCCCCGTTTCCATAACCTTGAACCCATTTAGTTAAAGGAAACCTTTTGCTGTTTTGTGTCTCTGGTCCTGTTGTGCAGCTCAGCCAGACTTTTGCCCTTCATCACTTTTATTTTCACCTTTTTAGAGTTTGATTAGAACAAGACTAACAGTAAATGAACATTGCATAAATGTATAGGAACATCACTTGTTCTTTATTTGTGTTTTTGTTGTTATTTACTATTTGAGGGCCAAAATGCTTTAATTCGATTTGAAATATTATTTTAAACAAATTAAGTTACATAACAAAAATTCAAAAGTTGAATTTCTATTTACTGAGAAGAAGAAAGCAGAAGTCCAAAGACAGCCGAGCCCTCAATCTACAATCAAAATATACGATTATCAAGCATATGAATATTTCTATGGAAAACCCCCACTTTTATGCACACAGGACCCATGTAGTGTGCACCTCCATGTCTGCTTTTGCTTGAGTTATTAAAGCACAATGATAAAAAGATGCACACATCCCTGCATACCAATAACAATCTAGGATAAATTATAATCCATTAGATTACATAAAATAACCCTCTGAACTCTCCTGATTATTTTTGTTCTCCTGATGAAATGACTTTTCTGTCGTCATAAAAGCTTCAGGACATGTTAAAGCAGACGTGTTAAAATGAGGTTTTCAGCAAAACGCCGTCATTGATCATCAATAATCACAGCCAAGAATTTAGTCTGGGCTTCAGTGTCTGACCTATGACACTTCTGATGCATTCAGAGCGGGAATCAAACCTAGGATCTTCTTTTTAGAGGACAACCGCTCCTCAACAGGTCAGTTTTCCTGACAGTTGGAAATGCAACGGGTGGGGGGTTATTTGTTCTCATTGGTAGAAAACAGACTCAGTTGGACGCTGTTTCTGGTTCCTCTCTAATCCGTGTTCTACAGAACAGGGAAACACTGTTCCGTGTTCCACTTCAGGTGGATCATACGTTCCTGCAGGACAGACTCTTCAGTATTTTAGTATTTGTTGTTATTTATCCAATCTGGAAAACGCCCCTCCTCCTTCTGCTAGTTAACTCTTTTTATCGGACGTTTGGAGGAGCAGACATTCTTTCTCACGGGACCCGCCCATGTTTGCACAGTCCTCCTTTATTCCCTTGTGGCTGGCGCAGGACTCGACCATTAAAGGCTCGCGGTTCCCCCAGACGGTTCTGCGGTCACCTGAGAAGCCTGAGGCTGTCTTTGAAGAACAGCACAAGGCCAAAGTGTTCCATCTCTCCTTCGGAGAATCCCGGTTCCACGGTCATGGCTTTCCGGTTCTGATTCGTCTGAATGAAGGAATGAGGACGAAGGCCTTCTAACACATGTTCCCACACGTCACCGCTCCGTTTCCTGTTTTCCACTCTGCTGCTTTCCCTCCATGACCACGGCTTCGCCTGCATATGGTGACCATCTGGT
The DNA here is from genome assembly GCA_014656515.1 of Oryzias celebensis. Classification (NCBI taxonomy): domain Eukaryota; kingdom Metazoa; phylum Chordata; class Actinopteri; order Beloniformes; family Adrianichthyidae; genus Oryzias; species Oryzias celebensis. The sequence continues at coordinate 1,623,132 of BNCR01000006.1, forward strand.
CTTTGGCACACTTGTGGTGGAGCAGAGTGGGCAGCACCGCTATGATCCATGTGCTTCCACATTAATAACTCTTTAGAGCCTTTCTTCTTCATGTTTTCTTTTGTTCCTTCACTTTTGCTTTTAGACAAACAAGAAGTTTAATTTAGATGTCAGACGCTTCCAAGTCCTACTTTGCTGCACCTGTTTGCCCATTACTGTCGTCAAAGCTCCAGTCTGTTGTCTCTGCTTCTAATCTTTGTGTGAAACCCGAAGCCAGAATCCCCGAAGTGCTGAAGTATGTTTGCGAAGCGCGCTTCTCCGTGTCCAACTAAAATAGATTTAAACACAGGGTAGGAGTCACGTGGATGTCAGCGTTTCTGCCCCCATGCTGCAGCAGGCTGCACTTTAACAAACTCAAGAAAATGTTTATTTCTATAGGAAGCCTCTGGAAACTCGCAGCCGTGTAACCAACAATCTATACCAAACTCACAGACATTTGAAAAGGGGTTTTTATACATATCCTTGCATCTATGTGTTTGTAAATGAATGTTTTGCAATCACATCATCTCTGTTTGTTTAGTAAACAAAGCCAGGAAAAAAAGAGTAAAATGAGACTCGGTGCAGATCAGGAGTTGTGCTTTTTTCATCCTATCATCATCAAGCCCACACAGACCTTTTTACAGCAGAATCTCCAGATTTAGGTTCACAGTGAACCTCTTTAATTCAGCTTTCATCCATCACTTACACATGGAACATTTTCTCTGAGTGATTCACTGAAAGCTTCGGCTGCAGGTTCATCATGTTTGGAGATGGAAACACTTTCTACCAGGAAGTTACATGTTTTTGTTTCCATGTCTGAAGTTAGTTGTTTTCCTGTCAGAAAATGGAAAATAAATCAAAATAAAATGTTGCTGTAGCTTTTTTAGACATTTCTACAAGACTAGTCGTTTCATTCTGTGAAGAACAAACATGTTGGCGATCATTAAAGATGAATAAAGATGAGATGCAGATGCTAAAACTGTTTTATTACATTCATGCCCACCTCAAACTCCAATATAAGCACAGTCAGATCAATACTCTCCCAAACATGTGGAAAACTAGTAAAGGTGCAGCAATTCTGCTAAAACTCCTGCTTTGTTTGTCCATCATGAGCTTCTGTAGAAAGGAGATAAAGGAGGAAAGGCTGCAGACGCCTTTATGCTTGTCAGAAATGATGGCATTGCTACAGAAGTAAGATCAGCTGGTTTTAGTCACAAAGTTCTTAATTTGCAAATCATTTTAGAATATCCGTTTGTCCAAAATGCTGTGGTGCATGTCTTTCTGCCACACTAGAGACCAATGTTTAGCTTTTATTTCTAATTTTTAAGTCCCAGAACTCTTCCATTTCTTCACTGGAAAGTCTGCAGACTGCAGTTGTAGCTCCAGTGACTCAACCAAAGGTGAAGCGGACTTTTGAAGATTCTGTGACAAGGTTGAACTTTAGATCAAAAGTCTCCAAATAACATAATATTTCAGGAAAAAAGGTTCAAACAAACAGCACAAGAGCAGGACCTTTGACCCCTTCGGGTCGGAAATGATTTCCAGTTATAAATATATTTATATGTATATTCTTCAGTGTTTTGGTATTTCTTTCAAGGTGATGCTAAATGAATTGGAGCCCTGGATTTAACAGTACCGGTACATTCCAAATTAGCAACCTACGCCATGAAGGGGTTAAAAGTATTTTTCTTTTTGATTATTAAGAGTAATGATGGTCCAAAGTTAGTATTTTTTAGGATTTTACATTGAAGACAAATATATCTTTTTATTTATAGAGTATATTTTAAAACCAATATTTGAACTGTGAAAACTGAATCATCAAAGAAGTAAAAGGTGAAACGTCTTTAACAATAAAAGTTTGCTGTTTTCCTATGAACAAATTCTCTGTCTTTTAAAAACCCAAATGTGATGTAAAGTCTGATTAGATGATAACAAGTGAAGATGAAACATTTGCTGGAGGAAGTTTCCAGTTCTGCTTCTTTGACGTTTAGGGACGTTCAGCTGGACTTTGGCATGTGACAGCGCTCTGGATGTGGTCTGCGCTGCTGTGAGGAAGATGACGAAGGCAGTGACATGTTCATGGAAACTCCTGCGTTCATTACTTCTACTCCAGTGGCAGCGTGTTGCCTGGAGGTCTTAGAGTCGTGTATGCAGCGGCTCTGAACAGCTGCCATGTGCTAAACAGGAAGGCTTAGCTCAAACGTGGTGGTGACACCCCAAGATTTGATCGTTTTATAATGGCCAATAAACCTGAGAACCGTTTTTGAAAAAGCTGCTAAATCGTCATTTTCCTGGAGACTTCCAGTCAGAGGAACCGCTGAAGCACATGCACAGAGCAGTCATGGTGGCATGAGAGAGCTCCGTCAGCTCCACCCTGAGGGTAGACTGTGTCTTGCATCAGGAGGACGCAGGAATCCAGTGAGTCACCTTGCTGCAGTCCATCCTGAGAGCCGTCACAAACTGATTCTGGCCTGATTCTGTTGGAACCAAGGTCAACGAGCGCAACGCACCAGAGCTCAAGCGTGACCAGAGTGTCTTCATTTCTTATGTTTGTGGACTCATGCAGATGTTTTTGAGGTGCTGCTGTGCAACCTGACTGCTCCTTCCACTCAAAGTGATGCTCATAGTCACCAGCAGCTAGATGCTGATAAACCATGCTCAGCCATGCTCTGAGAAATGAACTTTACTTGGGTCAAAATGATGTTATTCCTAAAAAATGTGCAAAGAATGATGTCAAACACAGCACAAAAACAGAGTCTGTGTTTTTAAATAGACTGGAGTACTTGAGAGTTTAATCCATCCACTGTTAAAAAGAGAATATTCATGTTTCACTGTGATGTCTAACAGTTCTCTTTTGACTTGTAAAAGGACAATGGAGCCAACATAAATATCTTTATTGTAATGGCGGCCATCTTGAAATATGGCTGCCATCTTGGATTTTCACGTGACAAAAGTTCTTTTCAGTGACCTGTCCAGGATGTACTCTGCCTTCGTCAAATTTAATGCACAAATGTGTTCCTTTTAATGTACCAAATGTGTTTGAAAAACAGCAGAGTAATTAGAGTATAAACGTACGAGCAGGTTTTAAGAAACTTTCATTTAGAACTAAATAAATATCTTCAGAGATATCATTATGTAAAATGACCACAAATCACAGAGACTAAATCAATGAACCGGTATAAAAGAGCCCATAACCTGCTATTCTTAAGCATTTCAAAGTAAACTGTCCATATATGTGATCATATACTAAAATCAGATTTTTTTTTTAAACTAAATTTGAGGTATTTTTGTGAGCTCTTTTCCTACCCGGAAGTAAGACGCCTCGAACTCTGAGGCTCTGCCTTTCACCCCATCCTATATTAAAGATCTCATAGAGCCTTACCAACCAAACAGAACACTTCACTCACAAAATGCAGGACTGCTTGTGGTTCCTAGAATCTCTAAAAGCACAGTTGGAGGTAGAGCCTTTAGCCACCAAGCTCCTGTTTTATGGAATAAGCTCCCAGCTCATGTAAAAGAGACTGACACAGTTTCTACATTCAAAGTTAGGATTAAAACATTCCTCTTTGGACAGGATTATTGTCAGACTAGCTAGTAATCAGAGAATATTTAACTTACTGCTGCCCTACCTCACCTACTGTAATGAAGTTTGGAGGAATAATGATCATTTTATTACATCCATTATATATATATTTCTCAGTGGAACTAAGCAGAGGGAAGATGGTTTGATAAACCAGGACATGGTGGCCTATTCCCCCAATTTAGCGGGCTACCCAGGCTTAGATTAGATTAATAACATATTAATACTGACATACTTGAACTGCAGATTTTCTATTATAATTATTACCATCTGTGCCACATTACATATAACTTACCATTAACATGTTTGAATTAAATTTCAATACCTATTAGTTGCTAGCAGCATACTAGAAGTATTCTTTATCATGTATCCAGTAGCCTATTATTATTTATTTAGTTCATCAGACTTCTGTTTGGAGCAGTGCGATTCATATGTTGTCCCTCTTTCCCACTGCCCTCTGGGGAATGGAGCGTGTCTGCGTTTCACCCAGGAGAACAAACCACACCTGAACTTTTGCAAAGATGGATGTGCGTATCGTGCAAATGAAATGAAAGCGTTTTGCTGATCAGTGTTAGTTTAGTGGAGAAGTGTGTGTGTGTGTTAGCCTGGGGGCCGTGTGGCAGTCCAGACTCTTCCTGGAAGGGCCCATTCTCAGTTTCTGACGTCACAAAGTGAAGACCCACATGTTTTTGGTGGGTTGGTGCTCAGAAAGCAAGGTTGGAGAGGAATGTTCCAAGACAAATGCCTGAATGGATAAAAATACCACTTTGGGGGAGCTTTTCATAAGGATTGAACATCTAAAAGCTCAAAAAAGTTGATTTTGCACAAAATAGGCCCTTTTAAAGCAGTTAAAACTGCCCAAAAATATGACCAAAAAGAAATCCTGATTATTATTATAGTGCATTTAATAGTTATATAATGGGATTAAAGTGATAAATTCTCATCTTTTGTTCACTATTGATTGTATTTTTAATTTAATTTAGGAAAGGGGACAGAAATACTAAGTCTTTTGTTGATGCGTTTCCTTTCATCGTCCCAAAAAGTTTGGGATGCAAAGCAAATATCATATTTAGTGCATAGAGTTATTTAAGTATTCTCTAAATAAAACTATAAATAGATGATTCAACTAAACTTGACAGCATGAAATTAAGGATTTTTGTAGGTTGAGTATGAATGTATGTAAATGTGTGTTTATTCATGTTTACATGTTTATTCAAAGTGCTGGCTGGGTTTAATAGATCATTTTCATTTTCCTTTATTTGATGTACCTTGACTTAGTTTTGTTGATTTAATGATGGGGGAAGATTTCTTTTTTCTGCTCCGTTTCATTTATTAACTGTTAGGAATTTATTTTGTATTTTGATATTATGTATTGTTTGATGTTATGAAATGAAACAAATGTTATAATATCTAAAAAACTGTTTTTCCTTTCGCTAAATGCTATTTGTTAATCTATTTCATCAGTGTTAAACATGAAAAACGTTTCATGACTAAAAGTCATATTTGGAGGAGTGCACGCAAACTGATCCCACTTTAAATTTGATTTATTATTCATGTTTTTGCAATCGTAAAACATTAAGCTTCAGTTAAAAAACGAGTTTGAAGTTCAAAATACAGAAAGCAGAACAACTTGAGAAGGACTCGTTTGTGGTTTTGAGTCCAATGTTTTTCTGTTTCTTCATATGACTCAAAATGCATAAAGAAACATAATAATAGGAGCAACAGTCACACAAACTGAATTAGGTTGAACGGAGGAAGAACTCAGTTGTCTTGTTTGCTGCTCTTGAAAACTGCTGGGCGTCTGCAGGGATGCAGCTGCCTCTGGGGTGTCAGCACACTGCAGACATGGACTCTGTAAACCCATCAGGAATGGGACTCTGTTATCTGAAAGTCAGAGGTAGAAAGTACCGATGAGCTGCTGTAAATGGTTTATGAACAATATTCCTCCCGTTGCTGATCTGTTTTTAATGTAAAAGAAGGAATCCAGAGGAATTGCTGCAGGAACAGAGAGATTTCTCTCTGTTTTAATTAGTTCCTCTGTCTGCTGTTCTTTTTTTCCTTGTGAAAACTGCAGTAGTTCAGGACACCTGACACCGCTGCAGCAGGCTGTGGCGTCCGCTGCTCGGGTTTGATGCCGGTAGTGTTTGAACATTGGAGACAAATATGGAAAGGTTTGCAGAAAGTGTGAAATTGCTTTTTAATTTCAGAAAAAAGTCTGACACGAGGATCAATGATGAGTCTTTTATCACTTTACAAAGAAGGAAACAAAACAATCTGGAGTTTTCTCACTAAAGTCACATAAATCAAGAAGCTGTGCTGCTGTAATAAATATTAGCATAAATCCGCTCTGAACGCTGAGAGCAGCGGAAGCACCTTTTTACAAATCATGGGCTTTAAAAACACCAAAGATGAACTTTAAGAAAAAAATCCAATTTATTCAAATCTGCAGCCCAACAAAGTAAACTAGATCCGTTCAAGTTCCAGTTATTTGAAACCTTTTTAAAGAAACATCCAAATACTCAATGATAACATGTTTCAGATCTGTCATTTCTGCAGAGAATTTCAATGTTCGACCCGTAAAAACCCAGTGTGTCTTTGTTATTTGCATCCTCCTGGTCTCTTTGTTTTCGGATCTGCTGGTCATGCTGGAGATTGAACGTTCTGCTGTCATAAACCTGGCAGGCTCCACGCAGTGGCTCCACTCGGAGGTCTCGTCTGGGTTTGATGCTGAACCGCATGAGCAGAACAGCTGCTCATCAATGGTTTCCTGCCCGTTCTGTTGGGCTCAGAATCTGTTGGATTCTCTGCATGTTTTCTAAAGAGTTCTTCCTCTAATCTGTGGAGCTTTTAATTATTTCTTTTGTCAACTGCAACCATCTGTTGGTGGAATAAAACAGTGAATTAAAAGCGATGTTCTGTGAATGCTGATATGCCTGTTTATTCAAAACTAAGTGTGTTTTTGATGGACAGATTCTTCATCCTGTTTGTTCTTGTTCTACTTTTTAAAAACACTTTACAATCTGTACATTATGGAGGTGTAAAATCTTTATTCCTGCAGGTTTTCTAAGGATTGTTTTGTTTTTAGTCCTAACCTTTCTGAAAATGGGCTTTAATGAGCATCTCTCTGCTCCTACAGGGTAATGAAGAATTTTTAGTTTTACAGTAGAATATTAAACTGACGGCATTAAAAGCAAAGCTGTTTTCTCTTGGTGATTATGGAGCTGAACAGTCGATGCTTTTAGCCGTTTCATAAATTAATACTCTGCACACACTAAGGAGGGTGAAGTCATAAGCTGCAAAGCCATAAAAAATCTTGGCAGAGCCAGATGAGAGAGTGCTTTTCCAGAGTGAGAAGAAGGAGCTGCGAGTAATTAAACTGCATCTGAGCTGTTAAACATTATTACCTTTCAAACATTCTGAGGCCGATGCAACAATGTGAAATAATTGCGGCTTTGTTCCAGTTTCCGGTGGTGTAACGCAGCCTGCATGTTTTATTCAGAGTTTTACAAGAAATGGAATAAAAGGTTTGATTCTGTTTGTCTGTTTGCTGATGACACCGCCGTGTTGTTCATGGGCTGCTTGCTGCTGCGCGGCTCAGGTGTAACACTGGTCTGTCGTGTCACTCAGGTGTAACACTGGTCGGTCGTCTCACTCAGGTGTAACACTGGTCGGTCGTCTCACTCAGGTGTAACACTGGTCGGTCGTCTCACTCAGGTGTAACACTGGTCGGTCGTCTCACTCAGGTGTAACACTGGTCGGTCGTCTCACTCAGGTGTAACACTGGTCGGTCGTCTCACTCAGGTGTAACACTGGTCGGTCGTCTCACTCAGGTGTAACACTGGTCTGTCGTGTCACTCAGGTGTAACGCTGGTCTGTCGTGTCACTCAGGTGTAACGCTGGTCTGTCGTGTCACTCACAGGTGTAACACTGGTCTGTCGTGTCACTCACAGGTGTAACGCTGGTCTGTCGTGTCACTCAGGTGTAACACTGGTCTGTCGTGTCACTCACAGGTGTAACGCTGGTTTGTCGTGTCACTCAGGTGTAACACTGGTCTGTCGGGTCACTCAGGTGTAACACTGGTCTGTCGTGTCACTCAGGTGTAACACTGGTCTGTCGTCTCACTCAGGTGTAACGCTGGTCTGTCGTGTCACTCACAGGTGTAACGCTGGTCTGTCATGTCACTTAGGTGTAACGCTGGTCTCTCGTGTCACTCAGGTGTAACGCTGGTCTGTCGTCTCACTCAGGTGTAACGCTGGTCTGTCGTCTCACTCAGGTGTAACACTGGTCTGTCGTGTCACTCAGGTGTAACACTGGTCTGTCGTCTCACTCAGGTGTAACACTGGTCTGTCGGGTCACTCAGGTGTAACACTGGTCTGTCGTGTCACTCAGGTGTAACACTGGTCTGTCGTGTCACTCAGGTGTAACGCTGGTCTGTCGTCTCACTCAGGTGTAACACTGGTCTGTCGGTTCACTCAGGTGTAACACTGGTTTGTCGTGTCACTCAGGTGTAACGCTGGTCTGTCGTCTCACTCAGGTACAACACTGGTCTCTCGTGTCACTCAGGTGTAACGCTGGTCTGTCGTCTCACTCAGGTGTAACACTGGTCTGTCGGGTCACTCAGGTGTAACACTGGTCTGTCGGTTCACTCAGGTGTAACACTGGTCTGTCGGTTCACTCAGGTGTAACGCTGGTCTGTCGTGTCACTCACAGGTGTGCTCAGCCTGCCGGAGGGCCTGACTCTGCACAGAGAGCAGCAGCAGCGAGCGGCGAAGGGCGGGGAGGCGCCGGCCTTCAGTCAGTCCGAGCTCCGCTCCGTGGAGCAGTGCCTGCTGGCCACCAGGGTGGGCAGCGTCTCTGAACTCAGTAAGTGGGATGCTTGTGTGAGTTTGTGTGTATTTTTGTTCTCACACAGGAACGTTTTCTTTTTAAGTTTTCTGTTTTCTCTGCTGGTATTTAGAAGGAAAATCTAAAAGTTATTCAGGCTTCCTTCTTGGAACAACTGCTTTGACTTTGAACATAATCAGTGAGTTTGTGATGTAAAAGCTTGAACAGAAAATGTTGAACAGTCCAGCTTTGATGCTGTTTTTTTATTTGTTACTTAGATTGTTCCAGAATGATCTTCCCTCTTTTTCCAGTTTCTCTGCAGCAGATTCCATCAGCGTCCTGTTTTCCTTCTGTCAGCACATCCATAAATCTCCTCTTTGGTCTTCCTCTTCTCCCGTTGCTTTCCTGCCTCATCCTCACTCCTCTGATGTGTACTCAGCATCCTTTCACCACTCTCGTCCTTGAACTTCATCTGGCCTCTCACTCGCTCTCTCTGTCCAACATGAGCAAAAGCGGTGAAATCTTCCGTCTCCAGGCTGCACATCCTCATAAATACAAACTCCCGGCGTCTCAAACTTTCTAAAAAGTTTGTCTGAGAGATTTTACTCTGTAAAGATGTGTTATTGTCAGTAAAGCACTTTGCCATTTTCTGGTTTGTGGCACAACTCAAACTGTGAGGACTCAGCAGACAAACATAAACAGAGTGCATCAAACAAACAAACAAACAAGCAAAACCTAATGAGTAAAATGAAGCAACATGAAAAACAGAACGATTAGATGAAGACAGGTTAGGGAAAGGAACTGAGATTATCCCTTTAAACCTGATTCTAATAGTAATAGACATTTCATTTCAATCGGTTAAAAACATTTACTGCTATACAAAATGTATTTTAGGAATGACCTGTATGTCTCCAAGTAGAATAATTATAGCTATAATTATTAACACTATAAAAAACATGTCAACTTATGGAAATGTATAAAGTAATGTAGTAATTTTAGTCTGACTAAATAAAAGTGTGAGCAAACAGTAACTCTTTGACTTCTAAACTGAAGCTGTTTAAAAAACAAAGGAAAAAAAAAAGGAATTGGGTGCAGTTCATCATTTGACCACCAGTTGGTGGTGACACAACCAGTTCCCTCCTAAGTCAAAGTTTTAAAACATTTTTTCCAATGTTTTTATTAGTATGCACAGTGAAAATGTACTATTTTAGTTAATTATTAATAAAATGTTGAACTTCTTAATAATAAAATGAAAAACTGAACCAAAGTTACCAATATTGACATTTTATTTCATTTTTCTGAAGAAAAATAAAAGACAACAATGCATGTGTCTTGATGGCACAGACTGCCATCATTTTCTCTAAAAAACAAACATCTATCCATCCATCCACCCAGCCAGCCAGCCAGTCAGCCAGCCAGCCAGCCAGCCAGCCAGCCAGCCAGCCAGCCAGCCAGCCAGCCAGCCAGCCAGCCAGCCAGCCAGCCAGTCAGCCAGCCAGCCAGCCAGCCAGCCACCCAGCCAGCCAGCCACCCAGCCAGCCAGCCAGCCAGCCAGCCAGCCAGCCAGTCAGCATGTCATAATCCCACTATTAGGAGAACTCTGTACTTACACACACAGCACTAATTTCCTTCCAAAAACTCAAAGTTTATCTGTGTTTTTTGTTTGTTGAGTAAAGCTGGTTGTTGTAATTTGTGTCTATTGTGATTATTTTAATGAAGCCTAACAATTCTCCATCATTCAGGCAGCGTTCCGGTAGCTGGAAGTTTCAGGGCTGAATCATGGAAACGGCTGTTCTGATAATTCTGATATTTACAAAAGTAAATGAGCTCAGCTTATGAATAAGTCCAAACGTTCATGAAATATCAGTCCATTTACAGCGCAGTCATTATTCTAAGAATAATGAGCAAAATAATGCTCCCTGAATATGTTTATTTAAGCAATTTACATAAGTTTGAGGCTTTATGTGCAAAAAAACACTAAGTGCAGATTTGGTTTTACAGTCTGATTAAAACAGGAAACACATTTAAAGTTCAGCTCAAGGCCAGGATTTTTGTGTATGTTTGCAGGTCAGTTGTAAGAAGCTGTGCAGCAAATCCCAGCATGCATCATTCCACTAGAGTTGGAGCAATAAAAAGCAGCTCCAACATTCCAGAAAACTTATTTTAGGAACTAAACTGACATAAGAAATTTGAGTCACCTTAAGCACAGAACCAAGTAATTATTGCATGTTTTCTTTGGAGTGTATGCAGCAGCAGCAGCAGCAGCAGCAGCAGCAGCAGCAGCAGCACTCTGCCTGTTTTATATTGATGAGGTCGAGCAGGGATTCCTTTTGGCTGCGCTGACTCTGCCAACGAACTGAGAGGCAACAGAGCGTCCCGAGGATGACAGCCTGTCAAAAAGCTGCTCAAAAATGTACAGAAATACAATAAATACATGATTCAAACTGAATCTAAACGAATGAATCTAGACACCGCATTCTATTTGTTTGCAAAAAAATAAACCTTCCATTGTACTGTTTTATATAAACAGATTTGAATATATATATATATATATATGTATATATATTATTTGAAAGAAAATAACTATGCAAACTCAAGTATCTATTTACCTTTTATTTTTGTTAAAAACAGTGCGATCTGCAGATGATCTCAGTTGCATCTCCAGCTGCAACAACATGGACAAAAGAGGAAAAGGAAGCAGACATTTTGGGTTTTTTGAATAAAATATGGACAGAAGAACAGTCACATTTGCATCCTGTCAGGAGGCAGCATTTGCTCTGCCATTTCAGCTCAGTTTCAGGGGGTTTTTGGAGGTTCAGCTCTGTGTGTGCTCTCGTTTTCTCTAAAATACCAAATTAGCATATCTGAAATGACAGCCCAGCAAATTCTGCAATAATTAGGTTTGCTGCGGTGTCTTAATCACTCCGTCATTCAGTCACACGCGTGCACGGGACAGAAAGCATGTGTGTGGAGCCAGCTTACCTCCAGCGCTGCCTGGAACAGAACATGTGGGAAAACGTTAGTTGAGCAGGGATTACAGACGTCTTCGGGGCGTCCTCCTCATACATAAACATTTGTTGGAGACTGAAGGAAAGATCTCGCTTCTGCATCACTTTGACCTTTCTTTATTCTCTTTGGCTCCTCGGCTGTTTTCCTCACATTTATGTTGTTGAAACCCAAAGTAGAACAGACAAACAGAAATCTGTGAGCTCCTGCGGGACTTTTGTTTCTAGACCTGCACATTGACCGTCTTCATTTGCCTCATGGATGCAAAGATCTCTGTTTGTGCAGCAGACGGAGGCTCAGAGAATGTTTGCTGGTTTGTTTCAGGGCCCGGTCAGTTCTGTGTTCTGGTTTTTGCGGCGTTTGAATCTTGTTTTCACTCTTTCTCTTTGTTCGGTTCAGACATATCGTCACTTGTGCACACGCTCGTCCTTCAGTCGATGATTACTTATTCAGTCTTCAAGTGTTCTTCGCCAGCTTTTTGTTTGACTTGTTCTTTTTTAGCTTATTGAATACATGTGTTTTTTAGCTTTTTTATAGCATTTAGATCCTAACAATACCAAAAGTCAGGAGATTACAAATTCAAAATGACTCTCAAATCAGCAAATACATGATCCAGACACTCAAGTACTGACGTCATTGTAAAAACTTTTATTTTTGTCAAAAAATCCTAACATTCGATATAAAGAAACTAGACTTTATCATTGAAACTTTCAGCATTTGTACATACTGAAAGTGAGGGATTTTCCTCATGCAGCAAAGGTGCAGCAGTCTGCTCTTTGAGGAGGAGTTGGTGGTTCAAATCCTGGTCCGGTGATCATTCTTTGCTTCTTCAAAAGCACATGTGCCTCTGCTGGGTCAGGTTAAGCAGAGTCACGTCCCCATCAGAGGTCTGAGTACAGCAGGTAAAAAGGACTTTTTTCTTTTGTTCGTGGTCTCTCTAACTCAAACGTACTGTAATAAGCTTAATCTATACAGTTCTCTATGGTAGGAGCACGGAGCGATCAGTCTCAGAAGAGTATAATCCTAATCTGATCATTGATTGATAGAAGATCTGGAAGGATTTGGGCTCATGAGACTGAAGCTGCAGAGAATCTTTTCTCACGTCTCCATCAAACAACTTCTAAGGATTTATAAACTGAATTACACAGCAAGAACATTTAACTGTGATTTATAGGATTAAAATGTTTGTCTGCTTGTTCTTTAAATTATTTTAACAGCAGTTTTTGGCCCCATTAGTCAGGATTTTGGGATTGATTATACAGTTAATTAAACAACTTTATTTTTATTCACTTTTACTTTTTTTTCTCTCAGACTGAGATTGAAATGTTTCTGCAGTTCATTCAAAGTGTCAAATCCAACATTCAAACCACACAGTTTATAAAAAGCTCTTCATGAACAGACACAAAATGATCCTGCAAAAACAGGATTCTAATGCAGATCTTATTGTATCCAAGATGTTTTGATGAATATTTTACCTGAACAACTGTCATCTTTACTGCTTGTTTAACATTATTTTAATGTTCTTGCTGAATATTCTGAGTCAGAGACGACTCCGTGATTTGATTTTTCTTGTTTTTATGACTCACTTTTAGTTTTATTTCTTTTAAGAGATAAATTCCCATCATTTTTTCATCCCTGTTGCGTCTTAGACATCATTTTATGCTTTCATCTGTTAAAGTTTGTTTTACAAGATGAGAAAAACGGAATGTTTGAGGAGCTTGGAGAGTCATTTCTAAGTCTCTGTAATTTTCACTGAGTTGGGGTTTGACTGAGGAGCCTGGAGATAGAATTGTCCTTTAACGATGATATCTGAGGGTTGTTTGTGTTCAAATAATTTTTGGATAGAAAACCTGAAGGTTTTTCCAGAAAGAGAAGGAGCGGCTGCAGTCTGTCAGATGGTCTAGATCATGTTTGCATGAATCTGTGCTGCAGACGGCGTTCTGACTGGGATTTGTCACATGACTTTAGATGTGAGTCTGCACACAAAAGTCTGCTTAACAATGAGCCGTGTGAGTTCTCCGGGTTTTTGGATCGGTGGGGTGACTCCTGCTCAGAAAGAGCAGCTTTGCATCATTGATGGTGGCTGCAGGCAGCTGCGTAATGCGGTCTCAGCTGTGTGGCAGCATGCAATATAAACGCAGAGACAGGGATGGTGGTTCAGCTGCTCAGGGATGCACCATTCTATTCAGTGGGTATTACTGTGTTTGCATCCTCCCATCCAAAGCTGTAATGTAGCAGCTTCATCACAGAGTACTTTTTAAAAGTTTACTCCCACTAATCCGTCTCAAAGTCAGTCATTCTTCCTGGTGTTATAAAGGCAGATGCTGCTGTTCTGACGGCGGGCTCTGAGGTCTCTTTGTGTGAAATGAAACATGTAGACATTCCAGAATGTGGTTATTCAAACATGTCTGTTGTTTTTGTTTATCCTAATACAGATAATTTTATTAAAATATTCATTCATTCATTTATCTTCTAACCGTTTTGTCCCTTTCGGGGTCACGGAGCTGCTGGAGCCTAACCCGGCCACTCATGAGCGAAGGCAGGAGACACTCTGGACAGATCACCAGTCTGTTGCAGGGACCTTATCGAAATATAACTTTTACAATTTATTTTCTGGAGAGAGACGTGTTTTGAAAAACATGCAAAAATAAGAGCGAGTGAGAAAAGCTTCAAGTCATTTTAAGGAAGGTTTAAGGTTGAAGGGAGCGAAAGAAAAATTCAGTTTGAACAAATGAAGACAGATGTTATTCTGTGAAAATCAGCTGTCAGTGTGTAGTTTAGATGACATGGACACAAATGTAGATGGATAGATGACACGGAAAAAGGCCAAAAATGAATGTCAAGAAACAATCTGTGCATTTATGTCCTCTCTGCTGCAGTCACACACACACAACCACAGGTTAGTGCATGTGTGTGAAAGTATGCATGACTGTGTGCATGTGAATATGCATCTGAAGGTAAAGCTCCATTAGTTGTCACACCGAGGTGTGTGACATTTGTTCTCCACAGTCAACCCATCCGCCTGAGGAGCAGATGAGTGCAGTTACTGCTGCGCTCCAGTGGTTCACCCCCCCAGTCCAACCTCCTAAGGCTGAGAGTCCGGCAGTAAGGCGGACACTCCACCACAGGCCACTGAGCTGGGAATGGATGTAGATGTGTGTGATTCCGTGTGTGATTCTGTGTGTGATTCTGTGTGTGTGACTGTCCACTTTAAATGTGTAACTTCAGTCAAATCCAGTCAGGAAGTGGGTCCTGGAAGTCCCGCGTTCCTTCTCATCAGCCTTTATCCAATCCCAGCTGGCTGCATCTTTCTCTCAGCCAATCATCTGGCTTCCAGCTGGATTTCCCTCAGCCGTGGTATCAGATCCATGAAGCAGCCTTCCTCCTGCTTCACTCTGGTTCTGCAGGATGGTTCTTGTAACCAACAGTGTGGACTCCTGGGGGTTCCGGCTCACTAAACACGTTCTTAGCGCTCACAGAACCTTCAAATGAACTGTTGGGAAGAGTCAAAGAATTCTTGACCTCTGGATAGAAGCCGAGGTCTTCAGACATGAGAACCAAACGTCATTTTCTTACACGTCTGCCATTTGTAGCGACGCCTCAAACCAGCAAAGATGATGTTAAGTTTTGAGTAATGGTGTTTTTTCTGTGCGTCCGCTCAGACTCTGAGGCTAGAATTCCTCTGATGGGTTCGGGTTCATTTGAGTGTTTTTGCTTAAAGCGGATTTGAAACCTTAGAGACCAAACAGAGCATAATTAAAGGTGAGCAGGAGACACTTAAGGAGCATCTTCTCCTCCTCTGATCTTAAAACTATCTTTCTCCCAGAATGAGATATTGATTCAAAGCTTCAAAGTCATACAAGGCTCCTTTAGCAAATGAAACGGCAGTATTTATGCTGGTAGACGCATGCGGCTCTGCAGCAGCAACGCTCCCAAACACGGAACGGTCAGAGAGAATCTACTGAACCGGCCTTTCCTCAGAGCAGGTCCAACCAGCAGGACAACAGCAGCCATGAGATGAGGAATGAGGATGAAGGAGGTCATCTCCAAAGATCCGGCTTCATTAAAGCCGGTTTTCATTCGGAATCTGTGGACAACTTGAATGCAGTTTCATGTTTGACAAAGACGTGTTCCCAGCATGGCGGTTTGCACTCGTTCATGACCTGCAGAGCGCTCCACATTGATCTGTTTCTGGATTAAAATGACCAGAGCAGGATGTGTCACTTGCTTTTTACTCTTTCAGACTTTCATTACTTGTCTTCATAGAGCTGTGTCTCCCAACAGGAAGGAGAAGAGCCTGACAGATTCCCTGAAATGGGATTTGAGTGAACACTGTAATAACACAGGCTTGTTTTTTAATAAAACACAATAAGTAAGCTGCCAAAGACAGAAAGAAGGGGGCTGTGCGTGGGAGAAACTTCAGACTCGCGTCTCCATTTAGGATCAACTAAATTTCACTTTACTAAAATCCTGTCTTGTCCCAAAATAGCAGAAACCAGTGGCAGACATCCTTTTCGACAAGCTGTTTGCTAAAAAATTCAGCAAAAGAAAAAAATCTCAGTTAGAAACCACTCCATTTTTTATCAGCCCAGTCCTCTCAGGCTTTGGTTTTCCAAACCCAGCGTAATGAGCTGCAAATCCTGTGCAGGAAGAACCTGGACCTGCCCTTATTTTTCCACAGATATTCCCTCTTCGTTCCCCTCGTTCCATGGCTTCTGCCCCTGGAAGCTAAGCAGAGCGGGATGGACCTTGTCTTTTTCCTGACTGCGGCTCATGAAAACTCCTGATTTCCCCTGACAGAGAGGCTGGGAGGAGGGAACGACGGCGGCTCCCTGATGTCTTTTTAAAGGCCACAGACTGAAAATAGGATTCCTCTGATTGCAGGCGGGTTGCTGCCTCTGTGTTTCCTGTTTTTACGGTGTGTGTTTCTGCAGGCGACCTGGTGTCCCGAGCGATGCACCACCTGCAGCCGCTCTACATGAAGAACCACAACAACGGGACTCCCATCCACCAAAAGAGCTGTGCCATCCACTGGGCTCCTGAGGCCATCTACACCCTGTGTTACTTCATGCACTGCCCCCACCTGGAGTGGGAGAATCCCAACGTGGAACCCTCCAAGGTTACCTTACAAACGGAGAGGTGAGGAGCAAAGAGACGCTCAAACAACTGAAATCTCCTGCTGAATAAGCAGCACTTAGACGTTTCTCTGCTGCTTTGCAGCCCGATGTGGAAAAAATAGATGTTTCCCTGAGATTTGACCTGAACTTGGAAAAGACCTTTTCTAAACTTTCTGTTCTTGTGTGTAAAACAGGACCACTGTACCAAGAGATAAAAGTCCCCAACGACCAGCTTTAACCCTAATCAGCTTGTTAGAAAAGGCAGAAAGGTCAGGGAATGCAAATGTGTTTAAATCTTTAGACCTAAAATCTCCTAAACATCCAATTGCCAGACGGTTCTGAGTGCTGCCCACCCAGCGGTGATTGTGTATTGTTCCGGCTCATATTTACATTTACGGGAACAAAGCCTGAGCTCATTTGAATTCTGCCATCCGAGCCGGGCCCTGCTTGCTTCGTTTCTGCAGAAATATTATCCACTCTGAGGTAGATGTTCTGACGTGGACTGAAACTCGCTCATAAAAAGAGTCTAAACAGGCCGACTGTCTGCAAAGTGCCAGGAGCCTCAAGTGAGCCGGTCAACTCGATACTGAACCGAGAACTGTCCAGAAACAAGAAAAAAAATCCCATTACCAATGACTGATCCCAATCCTGCAACATTCCCAGACTCTGTTGTGTGGAAAGGAGGATCCTCTAAATCCAAGCCCATATCATCAACCCTACACCCTCATGCGTGACATTAAGAACTGATGCCGTTGTGGCTCCATGTTTAAACATTTTCACTGCAGCACAAGATCAGAAGGTTGCAGGTTTGATCATGTGTCCTTGAGCAAGACGCTGAACCCCTGTTCCCAACCTTTTCCTCCTGCCATCAGCGTGTGAATGTCTGTGCACGGACACACGTGACGGTAAAACGCTTTCGCCTCTGAGGAAGACAGAAAAACTCAAAGTATTTGTCGTTTGCTCTTGGGTGTTACTGCACAGCAGTCGTTTACTCGAAGCATTTCATGAAGTCCTTTGCAAAGAAAAGATGTGATTGTTATGTCTCGTGTTACTTTACTGACATTAAGGATACAAACAGATTATCAGGATGAACCCAAAACGTAAAGATATTATCTGTAATTAATCTACAACGGAAAAGTACTTTCAGAGAAGTTTGGTTTTGTTACCATCTCTGTTAACTGGATGGTTAAAATGAAGATCCATGAAATCTGACAGAACAGAGGTCAGTTGTTTTAGTGGAACATTTATACGACAAAGAGCTCAACATTAAAGCGTCTGCATCGCATCCTGCATGAACGTGAATGCCGCTGCTTAGTCTGCATGTTTCGAATAACCTGCTGCCATAAAGAATCGCTGTCAGATTTCCTAAAAGATAATTCCACTTGATCATCTTGATCCTGATTGTGGAAAACAAGAGTCTAATGATTTAAAACTGAGCAAAAAGAAACTCAAATTCCTTGTGTTACATAAAAGCCCATATCATGAACCCACACCCACATGTTTGACAGCGCATAATGTATTTTTGGTTTTATTTATAGGATTCGACAGATTAGTGAGAGCAAAACCATGACGGTAACATTGTTTAAAGTACAGAACAGCAGATCTAATAGTGATTTGAATTGAAAATGAGACTTTTTTTCTTAGCATTAAAGCAGAATAAGGAGCTGAAACAAACGAGTCTGGTATTGATTCGTTCATCACACTCTCCTTTCTTGTGTCCTTCAGGGAAGTGTAGAATTATTGCCCTTTTAATGCTCTCAGCATAGAAACAGGGACTTCATCGTGAGGAAAGGGGGAGATTTTCTGCAGCTGGGAAAAGATGCAGCACAGCTGCTGTCTTTATATAAAACTGCAGAGATCCTGCTGCATGCTCATCTGCAGACTCTGCTTTAGAACTCCAAAACCACAGAGGTTCTGGATTCAGACCCAGGTATAATCCAGCAGGTTCCATCCGGAACTGAGGGTTTATTGGATTCTCAGGTAAACTTTTATATGACTTTGGGGAGGAGGGTCATAATTGAATGGCAGATTGATCTGTCAGCTTCCATGTTCCTGATCCTCAGTTCATCTGAAAGGTCAGCAAAATGACGCTTTGGAACATTTAAAGGAATAGTTTTTCTTTCTTCCCACGTCGTACATTTTGGTGTTTCCTCTGCCGGCTGGCAGACGTGGAAAATCTTCCTCCTGTCGGTCAGCTGCAGTGAAGCCATTTCTCAGCTAAACTGTGTTTCAGGCGTCCAGCTCGTCAGCGTTCAGATTTCACATTAAATCTTGTTTGTTTTTCTGCCATCACAGATCATGATTGCAGACCTGGATCAGGGAAATCCACTGAAACTTGTTCCTCTGGATTTTCTGCAGGTCTTAGAGGAGCATCCTGTAGAATCAGTGTGAGCTCAGCCCTTCAGGCTGGTACCTTCTCTCTGCATGAGGGCTTTTATTCCACTTCTGTGGATGCAGTGGCTGAAGTTTAGCCTCCCGTGTGGGAAAAATACTCTTTGTTCATCTGAACAGAAGTTAGTAATCCAGGAAATGTGTATCTATATTTACAGAAAAGATGTTTGGGAAAGTTCAGACAAAAGTAAATAAATTAAAGGAAAGTTTTCTGAATATATTTTATGATTAAAAGAATTGTCTGAGCTTTTTTCCTTTTAGATGAAAGTTGCATCTCAGTTGACTTTGAGTCTCAGGATCTGTGTTTGATTCCTGGTCCTGTGGTTTGCTGAAGTGTCCTTGTTCCAGGAGCTGACCTCCACATGACCTCCAGTCTGTGCATTGATATGTAACCGTGCGTGAAAGTGAAGGAGGCGTCACGTGCAGATAAGTCCATGGATGAATGACAAGCTGAAGGCTTAAAGGAGGTTGAAAAGCTTGAATATCAGGCTTTCAAACCCAGAAGGGGAATTTCTTTACATTCATTTCTGGATCAGTCGGCCTGCTTGGTTCTGTACCTGAAGTCACAGCTTGTCCCGTAGTTTTGCCTTTTCTCCTCTCCCTCACTGTCAAACCTGCATCTTCCTGCTCAGCAGTGAGGAGATGAAGAGGAGCAGGTGGAGGCAAGCAGCCAGAATACAGAACTTTTTTTTTTACTATGATTGCCTTTAGGATGTGATTACCAGATGTTTTGTAACAGGTTTTTTATAATGATTTTTTTATTGAAAATGTAGTGATTGTTCTTTAATGTTTTGGTTCAACATTAAAAAATAATGTCGTTTCCAAAAAATTATTAAAATCTCAAAAAAACAAACAAAAACGTAGAAAAACCCAAATATTTTTCAAAAACAAAGAGTGGATTGAAACAGCATCTTGGCAGAAGCTCGGTTCTGCTTTAGAACTCTTCCAGAAGCTGAAGCATTTGCGTGAGGATAAACTGTGTTTTGGGTTCTCCTTCCATGGTTGGACGCCACATGAAAAAATCACTTCAGCTCTGATTCTGAATCCCGCAGTGAACAGACGTCATGGATCCTCTTCTCAGACTTTAGCCAAAGAATTCCTGCCATTTTCCCCCTAACTTATTTAAGGTCAAATGTTCTTACATCCAGCCTGCCTCTGGTCCTATTTAATTTTCCCAAAAAGGTTCATCCTGTTCTCAAACATCCAGAGCTTCTTCCAGGATCTGTAAAATCAAAATATGCTAATTGAGTGTCAGGCAGGTTTCTCCCAGTGTCTGAGCACACTGAGTTCTGGGTGGGATGGAACTTCACTGCATGTTGAGCCTGTGCCTCTATCTCCCCCTGCAGGCCGTTCCTGGTGCTGCCGCCTCTCATGGAGTGGGTGCGTGTGGCCGTGGTCCACACTGAGCACAGGCGCAGCTTCTATGTGGACAGCGATGATGTCCGGCAGGCTGCCAGGCTGCTGCTGCCTGGAGTGGACTGTGAGCCTCGCCAGCTTCGGTACGGCTGTGAGGAGCGTGTGCGGCATGCGTGCAGCTAACCTCCTCCTCTGCCCACCAAGAAAACACATTTATGTCACACACAAGGATGAATAGGGGATTTTTTTCATGCATTTCACCTTCCCTGCTGCCTGGAACATCAGGCTTGCACAACTGGGAAGAATGAGGTTTTGGTGGTTTTAAACCATGAACCTGCTCCATGAATCTGTGTTTATATTTTGCCCTTCAGTACGGATGACTGCTTCTGTGCCTCGAGGAAACTGGATGCAGCCTCAGCTGAGGCGAAGTTCCTGCAGGACCTGGGCTTCCGTATGCTCAGCTGCGGACGCACGGATTTAGTCAAGCAAGCTGTCAACCTGCTCGGGCCGGATGGAGTCAACAGCATGAACGAGCAGGTTAGCCGCGCAGTCAACATGCTTAATAATGCAGAAACGGGTGCGTTCACACTCCCGTGCTCGCTCGTACACGGCCTGTGGAGGCTGTATTTAATGCGCTCGGTAAAGCGAGGCTCCTCGTGAGCGAAAAGACAGCGGAACACATTAAATCTTCCTCTGGCTTGTTTTACTTGCAGCTCTCCTGCCAAGCCACTCTGCATTATATCATGACTGCAGCTCCAGAGGGCTAAATCATCTGAGGGAAACCGCAGGAGTAACTCGGGATTTTGCTTGAGAAAAATCAATATTTAGTTGAAGGGGGATCTTTGCAGAAACTTTCAAACCCAGACTGTCATTCCCTTCACCCACAGGGTGTATTGATGTATCTGCTTCTCTGTAAAAATCTGATCAATAGCAGGACTTTGCAGTCAACAAACTACAAGCTAAAGCAGGACTTTCAAGGGTAGATGTCTGGATCAGAGCAAAAGTTCTGCTCAGTTCCAGTGTGGAGCTGGTAATACTTTCAAACCGTGGTCATTTTTCTGTCCTGTGTTCCTGTGCAGGGGATGACGCCGCTGATGTACGCCTGCGTCCGTGGAGATGAGGCCATGGTGCAGATGCTGCTGGATGCAGGAGCTGACATCAACGGCGAGGTCAGTGTGCGCTATGGAAAGGAGTTTTTGCTGCAGTCCAGGTTTGGACTCAGCGCTTTTAGTCATCAAACGTTAATCCCTGCAGAAGAGGATGTAGAGACACAACATTTACCTGCCAGGATGTTATGTTTTTCATGCAAAGCGTCTAAAAATGATTGTAGTTTGAAAGGAAAAACAACCAAACTGAAATGGATGAAGCCAAACCAGGTTGTTCATCTGCTGTCTGCCTGGTTGCATGTCAAACACATAAAAAATGAGGATCGTGAGACTACAAGAAATTGGACTGGAACAGATGAATGACTTCAGTTCAGGATTCAGAATCCTGGTCTCCGTTTGCTGCATCAGAAATGTGTCCCATCTGTTCTGTCCTTTTCCATTAGGACCAGGTTCTCCCACATATCTCTTCTGCATCTGGATTTCATGCTGCTTTAAAATATTCATATCTTTGTTTTTTTCTTAGAAGCTCAAAGGTAAAACAGTCAGTCCTTTCTAATGTAAAGTAATTCATTCTTCTTTCTGGTGGGTTTCTGAAATGTTGCCCTGCTTCCACCTGAAACTTCTAAGAAAAGGGAATGGTGTTGGTGTTTCCCTTCCTCTACAGAGGTGATGCTTTTGAAAATATTGCCAGCTCATTTATTCTCAGATCAATGAACATTTTTATTGAACAGGAGACCGACGCCGTTCAAGCCTGAATCCAATGCGGCGGAGTAACCAGCGAAGAAAATCAGAAAATGTTTCACAGGAGAAACAAAAGAGGCCGATTTTCTGATTTCACTTCTGAAAACCAAATTTAGAAATTTACTTTCAGGCTTTGACAGACAATGAAAATACCTTTAGATTCATCTTAATAAAAATAAGATCTAATTGAACCAAAGAATGTGACTGACTGTTAGCATTTGGTTTGTTCACTACGGTAAAGGGTTCACTGCAATAAGACGTAGCGCAAAAAACAGGAAAAGAAGGTCAAGAAGAAAATGATCAGAATGGAGTTCATGCAGCAAGTTAAATCTGATAATATATTATCAAAATCTAGAAACGAGGAGTTCCACACAGGCATTTAAAAAGGGAAAAGTAACTCAAAGATTACCAGTAATCGATTACTCAACGCATCAATTCCTATGATCCAACCAGATCCGTCTACCAGAGGCAGAATCTTTTTGAACCAACCTTTACCATTAAGAAAACCATTTCAAATGAGACAGATGATCATTTCCATCTTAGTAAATACCATGTGGATTGAGGTACGCTAGATGTATTTACCACTGAGTACCAGCAGACAGCACCCATGTGATGTAGTAAGTAATCAACCATCATTTCAGTCCAATGTGTGGGAACACTTTGAATGTACAAAGTCATGTGACCATACAGTGTTCTAGAATGTTCTAATAATGTTCCTTTGGATTATTCTAATGTGGAAAAACAACAGTGGAATGAACTTTATCAAACTCTAATGTGAATGGATTTGACATTCATTCTTGTTTACTTGTTTGTTTGTACACATATTTATTTACACTTGAAGAAACACAAGAATCTGGAAACTTTAGCTGCACTGTTGAGTAGCAGGAATTTATCTCACTGGGTGAAGTTTTGGAGAAAGATGTTGTGGATCCATTCTAGCTCAGTGAATTGGATCTAATCGGATTGTTCAGAATGAACCAAAATCCATTAAGAATTAGATCATAAACCACAGATTATGATGTGAATCAAATCTTTGTTCAAACAAATCCTTACACCCCTGATAAAAAACAAAACGCTTAGAATCATTTCCAGTTGAAGGTCATACAGCCCAATAATAATAAGGTGTTGTTGTTAGTTCTGATTTTTGAGTCTTCATTAATCTAACTGGAGTTCATTCTGATTGTAGTGAAAAGGGTTGTAATAATAGAACAAAAGGATCCCATCTTAATGAGACAAAAATTCTGGACTTTCTGATTTAGGGAAAAGCTTGGAAAGATGTGGAGCAAAGAGAAATAAAAACATCATCAAACCTGCTAAAAGATCTTCAAAATTGCAGAAATTAAATATGTTGCAGTTTGGAAAAATCTGACTGGATCAGGACAATTTTCCATCAGATTTTGTCTTCAGTCCTTCATGGATCGAGGAGTTTAGTAACATAGTAATCCTCAAAAAATGTGTTTAATGTGAAACTCACAGAGAGATGGCATTTGGATGATGATGAGGAGGAATCCATGAGTGTAAATTCAAGACGTGATGGTGGACGAGTGGTTCTGTAGAGGCAGATGTGAAGCAGGAACCTGTGCGAATAAAACATTCTGCCCTCATGTGAGTGATGGGAGCTGCAGTTTGTACACGAGCATATCGGGAGCTCATCTTCCTCCTGAAATACAATCTTTAAGAGGTTTTGATTCCATTTCAGATCATTTTTGCTCCTCATTCGTCCACGGTTCTGCAGATTGTTGTATTTGTTCTCCTCAGTAACGTCATTGTGTCGTGGGGCCCACAGCAGCCTGAGGTGAAGCTGGGCCCGGTGGGCTTTTCTTGCTTGGCGGTTCCATCTGCTGAGCTTTGATTGATGGGTTTGATCAGACAAACCACAGATCAATGGGTTTATTAGAAGGTGAACGCGGGGACCGGATGTCCTCTGCAGCTCCGGGGGTCCTGTCTATTCACCTCAGGCCTCCTGTGGGTTTCCTGTCGTCCCCCCATCTTCCCTGTAGCTGCTCATCTCCTGCTCCATTGTAATAGTTTTAATCGCTTGCTGTCTCTCTCCCCCCTCATCTTTCTCCCTCCTTCCCACCCATCCGCCCCACCTGTGTCCTTCCCCAGGTGCCAAACACCATCCACAAGCACCCCTCAGTCTTTCCCGAAACGCGGCAGGCGACATCCCTCACCTTCGCCGTGTTACACGGACATGTACCTGTGGTGCAGGTAGTGACATCATCGCTCACCTGTGTGCGCCTCATGTTGTGTCAATCATCAAAGCTTCTTCTCATGTCTTTTCTTTTAATATGGATGAAACCTTCAAACGAGCCCAGCGTTGGCTCTGACCTCTGACCTTCAGTAAAAGGATCGACTTGCATTCAGGAAGTGGAAAGTCTGCAGCCTAATTGTTATCGAGCTGGTTCCACTTAAATCAGTTTGGCCTCTAAGTGTTCTGCACATCCTGAATTCTAATGGGGAACATTTAAGCCTCATGTCACACTAACTTGTTCTCTGAGGACATCAGATTCAGTTATGATGTAATAAAATCAAGTTTTGCATCTTTATTTGATAAGAATGGAAATGTGTTTTCCTTTTCAATTTGAGTTCATCTGTTAGATTAGAAAAGCCTTCCTGCTCCTGACGAGTTTCCAGACGGATCTGAACTGATTGTCTTTGGGAGACTCAAACATGTGAACATGAGAAGGATGAAGGATGCAGCAGTTTATGGGAATTTTCTAAATGCCCCCAACAGCTGCTTCTGGATGCCAAAGCCAACGTGGAGGGTTCCCTGCAGGACGGAATGGAGAACTACACTGAGACGCCGCTGCAGCTGGCTGCTGCTGCAGGTACGAGCACACGGCAGGACTCCGGATGTCTGCACCGTTGCAGCTGATCACGCTGCATGACTGTATGCAGGAGTGGTGCTGCAGGCGGGAAAATGCATGCAAAGAATCGCCTCCAACTCTCTTTTTCTGGGTTCATCTTCCTGTTACTACACACCTTCAGCAGTTTTGTGTTTCTTTGCAGGAAACTTTGAGTTGGTGACTTTGCTGCTGGAGCGTGGGGGTGACCCCATGGTGGGAACCATGTATCGTAACGGCATTTCCACGGCGCCTCAGGGAGACATGAACTCTTACAGCCTGGCAGCGGCCCACGGGCACAGGTACCCCATGCTACTAGTTTTTTTTTGGTGGGGGGGGTCCTTTTTCATAGCAAATATTTAAAAGGGGTGTGTATCTTTCCCTCTCTCATGATTCAATGATGCATCTCCATACAGGTCTGCGAATCGATATATAAAAGACTCAGTTAACTTTGTGGGGATTCTATGCCGTCTCATTCTTTTGCCCAAATGGGGACATCTACATATTTACTATGGATTTTTGCTTTTTAAGACTATAAATAAAAAGCCTTTTTTTATTTAAGCAACAAAACAAATGTCTTTGACATAACAGCTTCAAACATTCAAAGCTGCGTTTTGGTTCTTGTAGATGTTTTTGTTCTTTGTGGTTAGTAAAAGTGATTCACATTCATTTATTCAGGTGAGTGTTGTGAAAATTAGATTTATTTTATGTTCAGTGAACACAACGCACATACCAAACTGTTGTGATTGACCCGTCCTGGTAGAGGCTAGTATGTGATTGGCATCTTTTTGTTTTCGTCAAATTTACATCAAATGTTAAAGACAGTCGAGAAACGTTTGACAGAAATCCATACAATTTTTGCGTCTGTGGTTTGAACTGAAACTGCTGCTGTTACTTTCAGAACCGGTACGAGTTAAGGAACATTTTCCAGCAATTTTTGTATTTTTCATTGATTTAGTAACAAAACATTTAAAATGAGTTTATGTTTGATTTTTCTCAACTCTTGTTTAACTCAAACTGATTGAAAAGTTTCAAGATTTTATTATTGTGGATAAAAACATGTTTTTAATAAGTTAATTTTTGGAAGCTGTAATTAGAAAACAATAAACAAGTAACACAATATAAGGCATGAAGGTTTATGTGTGAATCTGTTTTGATTTATGTTAGGAATACATGTGTTTTGAAAATGGTGTGTTTATGTTTTGGTCTGATTTTCTGAAATCGCATAAGAATTTTCCCAAATATGTCTTACTGTACAGACCTGTATTGTTTCCTCTGTTCTGCTAACAACTTTTATCATGTTTTGTATTTGGTTTTATCTGTTAACTTTTAAGAAATATTTTATAAAGTAAAATAACAGGAGATGAAGAGTTTTTAAAACTCCCGATTGGAAGGTTGAATATTTTGACCAACATAACATGCAATAAAAAAAAACAAAACGACGTCATGAATAAAAACATAAATTTTATAAATTATATGAAAATTGGCCCCTGTGACAGACTGTTGACCTGTCCAGGGGTGTCCCCTGCCTTTGCCCATGAGTGGCCGGGTTAGGCTCCAGCAACCCTGTGACCCCGAAAGGGACAAAACGGTTTAGAAGATGAATGGATGGATGGATGGATGGATGGATGGATGGATGGATGGATGGATGGATGGATGGATGGATGGATGGATGGATGGATGAATAAATGAATGAATGAATGAATGAATATGAAAATTGAGGTTGAATTCTTTGCACAGCGAACTTCTAACTGTTAAAGATTTGATATTTGCCTCACATTACGTTCATATTCCTACATTTCCTTTGTTGTTAAACTCATGTTAGACGTATCCATAAGCCTGGAAAGGAACCCTTCAATCCAGCAGTTAATCTGTGCAGATGAAGCAAACCAACGTTTCTTTTGGTTCCTCTCCTCCTGCAGAGATGTGTTTCGTAGACTCCTGTCCCACGCAGACAAAGGAAAAGCAGATGTTTTGTCTCTGGAGGAGATCCTGGCTGAAGGTTCAGAGCCGGAAGCTGGAAGTCCATCTCATGTTGAACAGATCCGATCCGGAAAGGCCAAGCTGAAAGCCCTGAAGGAGGCCATGTACCACAGTGCGGAGCACGGACACGTGGACATCACCATCGACATACGCAGCCTTGGTGGGTTTCTTGAAGGCTTCTGACATGCATCTCTGCTTGGAAAACCTCTCATTTGGTGTCTGAACTGCTCCTCAGGGGTCCCATGGACTCTGCACACGTGGTTGGAGTCTCTTCGGACATGTTTCCATCAGCACCGCCGACCTCTAATCCAGGGTCTGCTGAAAGAGTTCAGCTGCATTGATGAGGAGGAGTACACGGAGGAGCTCGTCACGGATGGCCTTCCTCTCATGTTCCAGATCCTCAGGGCCAGTAAGGTACGATCTCCAACGTGAGAGAAGGAGGCAAAACAAGATCTGCAGAGTCTTCTAAGCATTTGCTTTGATTTCTGCCACAGCATGAAATGACATGTGGTTCTTTAGATGTTCAGACTGAACGCAGGTGATCTGCTGACAGAGTTTAGGTCCATCCATGAGTTTACTCTGACAGAACTTTGGTCCATCTATGGGTTAATTCTGACAGAACTTTGGTCCATCTATGGGTTAATTCTGACAGAGTTTAGGTCCATCCATGAGTTCACTCTGACAGAGCTGTGCTCCATCTATGGAGTTCACTCTGACAGAACTTTGGTCCATCTATGGGTTAATTCTGACAGAGCTTTGGTCCATCTATGGAGTCCCTCTGACAGAGCTTTGGTCCATCTGTGAGTTCACTCTGACAGAACTTTGGTCCATCTATGGGTTAATTCTGACAGAACTTTGGTCCATCTATGGGTTAATTCTGACAGAGCTTTGGTCCATCTATGGAGTCACTCTGACAGCTCTCTGGCCTGACAGCAGAACAGTTTTGTATCAGGATTGATCTTTTGCAGGACAAATTCATTCTGATCTTTGTACATGTACAGATTATTGCTTGTTTTCCATCTTGTTCTGTCTTTGTGTCCAGAATGAGGTGATCAGCCAGCAGCTGTGTGTGATCTTTACCCAGTGTTACGGCCCTTACCCCATCCCTAAGCTGGTGGAAATCAAGCGAAAGCCATCCTCTCGTCTGGGTGAGCCTCTGTCCTCATCAAACTTTTTTCCCTAAGCCTGAGCTGATGAGGGAGCATCATTTACCTCCTCAACATGCCTTTAAACGTGTTGGTGTCCCTGCAGGACATTCACAGCACCATCTGCTGGATTAAACTGGGGTTGAAATTAAATGAAAGAAAAGATGTTCATTTTTTCTGGTCTTTTTTCAGATCCTCATTTCCTGAACAACAAAGACATGTCTGATGTGACTTTTCTAGTAGAGGGGAAGCCTTTTTATGCCCACAAAGTCCTGCTCTTTACTGCGTCTAACAGGTAACATACGAGCTCTCAGAATGCAAGTCATTTTTATGGAGCTGCGTTCTGCTGAAGTCAGGAAGGCGTAGTTGAAAATGTCAGTAATGTGGGTTTTACAGTGTTGGTTTCCTCCCACCAGGATGTTGAGTGAACAACTGTCAGAACTTAAA
Organism: Oryzias celebensis; assembly: GCA_014656515.1. Classification (NCBI taxonomy): domain Eukaryota; kingdom Metazoa; phylum Chordata; class Actinopteri; order Beloniformes; family Adrianichthyidae; genus Oryzias; species Oryzias celebensis. The sequence goes on from BNCR01000006.1 coordinate 1,651,692, forward strand.
AATGGTGACTCTGTTTTTTCTTTGTTTCTTTTTCTTCCTTCAAGGTTCAAATCTCTTCTTGCAAACAGACCTTGTGGGGAAAACACGTGCATTGAAATCAGTAATGTCAAATACCACATTTTCCAGGTAACGGTGTGTCTTTGTCCCCCGTATTGACTCCTCCCCTTCCTGCAGAGTGTCTTTTTGGGTAAAAGCAGGTAACGGCTGTGCTTTCTTTGCAGCTCGTGATGCAGTATCTGTACTTTGGTGGGACAGACGCTCTGCACATCAGGAACTCTGATGTCATGGAGGTTGGGTCGCTCATGAAGCTTTTAAGACCCTTTCCTGTTGAACTTGAAGTTTCTTTTTTCAGGCTCCTGTTTTGTTTGGCATGTGTGAAACTAGAGCATGCAGTGACTGTGAGGGAATGTCCTCTGCTGGGGAGAATTCAGATTAAAAGCCTTGTTAACTAAAAACAACAAGTTTATGATTCTTGTTCATTATTTCTGACTTTTCTGGAAAATTCAAAGCTGTAAGTCAGAGGAAAATGTCTTAAATATTCTTATATGACCTTACCTGCATGTTTTGTGTTAAAATGTGATATTTTTGAGCAATGTTCAGTAAAATGATACACCTTATCTTCTTAAAATGCAGCTTTTGTCAGCAGCTAAGTTCTTCCAGCTGGAGGCGTTGCAGCGACACTGTGAGATCATTTGCTCCAAGAACATCAACACAGAGACTTGTGTTGAGATCTACAACCACACCAAGGTCAATAAAACCAACAGAGACACATTTTATTATGTTTTTGTCACATTTTTTATCTGTAACTGTTCTCCCACTCATCCAGTTCCTGGACGCTCCAGACCTGGCGTCCTACATTGAGGGCTTCTTCCTGAAGAATATGGTCATCCTCATTGAGCTGGAGCCATTCAAACAGCTGCTGTACGACACGCCCCCTGACAGCCCGGGCGCCGACGTCCTGCAGGCCCTGGAGAAAACCCTGGCCATCCGCATCCAGTCCATTCACCTGTCCTCGTCCAAAGGCTCCGTCGTCTGAGGAACAAACTGCTTCATTAGAGGTTGGAGAAATGGTAAAGTGATCACCTGCGTCTGAGCGACAGATGCTGCTCCGTTGGGAATCCCAGACTTCCTGGACACGTGTCTCTCAGCACATTGTAGCTACATGCTTCTCGTCATCTTAGCACAGATGGTTGCGTTTGTCTGCCTTCTCCATTTTCAGGATATCTTCTGTCCTTCAGTGGCTTCATACGCCTCAACCTGCCAGCACCAGATATTACTGTAGCAGATGTCCTTGTTGTGCAAAGATGTTCTCTTCTGAAGTCTGTTTGTGGAAGCGCAGAAACGAAGCTGCTCAGACCCTCCATAAACTGTGATAAGCTGTCAGTGGAGGAGCGGAGGAGCCGGGGATGCTCTGATGTGACGTACAGTTCTCTACAGAACAGGGAATTATGGATTTGTCGGTCTGATGTTGATCCGATTTCTCCTCAGAGCCAAACGACAGGAAGCAAACATGTCAAGCAGGAAGTTTAGGAAGCTGGACAGGAAGAAGAACTTTTATTTTCTTCACAACTGTGTACATTTTGTTAATAAAAATAGAGAAATTGATAATGTAAGTTAATGTATATAAATTCCCATATTTTTTCTCATGTGTGACTGAATATCGATGTAAAATCAGGAAACTCAGCTTGTAAATATCTGTGTTTAAATGTTGCATGTCAAAGAAGTGACTTTGTCTCAGTTTTTAAATGATCCCTTTCCGTTGTTTTTGTCATCAGCATGGGTCACCGTCTAATTCCTGCATCATTTAGGTTCATCTCTTTTTAGTCCTGAAACAAAAGCGACATGCTTCCAGATGTTTTCCAGAAATCCTGGAAAAGGTTCCTTAAAGGGTTACAGTAAACAAGAATTTGCTCGTTGCATTTTGATTTTGTGGAATGAAGATGGCTTCCCTGTTTTTTGTCTTCTGCAGTAAAAGGTTAGATCTCAGTTGGAAGGTGTTTTAATGTGGCATCCAGCAGTGTAGATGCCAACCAGATCCACACAGCCTGGATGGAATCTGTGGAAAAACATTCAAAAGAGAATCACGAAACCATGAGAGGGAAATAAAGTCCTATCAAATAAAAGGCTGTTTGTAATCCTCGTTTTCCTTTCACTTTTGAGCAATATTTTAACATTTAAAAGGGACATTTTTTCACAAAATAACAGCTTTTTTTCAGAGAATCTGACAGTCCAAAAGCTGCTGAACTTCGTCAAAGTTCTCTGTCGTTTTTGTCTTCGTTGGTGCACTAAGGTGGAGTCAGACAAAAATTCTGTCTAAGGTCCTGCCAAGAAACTGGCTGAGCTTGAAACTATGTCATGGAGCAGATCAATGATCGAGAACACAACCAACAATCTGCAAAAGCGGAGCTGAAAGGACAAGACACAAGTTCTGAAAGAAGCCGTTTCTAAACAGGTGCTCTGAAATGACGGAAGAACTGATCTAAACTCTGACAAACGGATCCAAAAACCAGAAGAGGACGAATCAAAATATGCCAAGACTTCCATAAAGATGGATCACCATGGAAAAGAAATATCTCCACAAACAGCAAATTAGCTTCTTGCACAACATCAGACAAATGAGAAGCTTCAAAACAGAAGATTTTAGAGTTTATAAACCAACTATTCCATCCTGTTGAGTCTGAGGGAGATGGAAACCTTTGCCATCAGGAAAAAGCAGAATTCCTGCATCCAATGTCTCAGTTACACTTTAAAACCTTTTAGAAATCCAGTGAGGAGCTTCAGAGAGTTCAGTTCAAACAGAGCTGGCTTAAGGACAACAAAGAGAAAGAATTAAGTGAAAAAAACCAAGAGAGGCTTGAAGAGAAAACAGACAGGGCTTTGTTTGGGGTTTTTTGGGCTCCTTTGTGTAGATCAGGCTGGAAGCGGATCAGTGAGGACTGTGTGTGGTCACTCTGCAGCTCCCGTCAGACCAGAATTCCTCTGCTGCTTCTGCATCGATGGATTTGGAAAATTCCTGATGAAACATTTTTTATTTAAGAAGTGGTGGATTCAAAGGCACACATGACAGAAATGTGATGTTGGTCCCATTTGTCAGACTGCCTGAAGGAATTTCTTTCTCCGTCCCCAGACCTTCTGGTTGGATTGCTGGAGCCAAACCCATGCCGGTGTGGGTTTGGAAGGGTCTGCTGTGTCTACCGGTGAAGTGAATCCGTTCAAACCCTCCAACTCCAACCTTTACAAATGTGCTCATGTGGCCCTTTGGCTTCCAGGTCGAAGTTCACTTCAAATCAAAATGAAGTGGAGCTGGCTGCAGTTCACCAAGTCACCACCAGGATTTTTACACGAATCCATTCAGTTCACTCTAATGAAGAGAGAACTCCTCCAGTTGGAAACCAAGAGGAGGTTTATGGATGTAGGCGAGGAGGGATAGATGGAGGCAGAGAATTCTCTGTGGCGCCCCCTAAAGGGAGCAGCTGAAAGACAAATATGACTTTAATTCACTCCAACGTAAAAGAATTACACTTTCCAGGTAAAAAAACAGCAGCTCAGTGGCCTAGTGGTAGAGCGTCCGCCCTGGAATGTCGTGGATTAAATCTATGGCCGGGTTAGGGTCAGACTGAAAAGTCTCCTGGGTTGACTGTCAGCATTGGGGAGCGTTGCTGTGACTGCAGCTCGCTGCTCCCAGAGGGGAGGAGTCAGAGCTTGAGAACAAATTTCCCATTTTCAGGTGTAGCAGCTGATGGGACTTGAACAGGTTGTTAAAATGGGATGATTCCTGTCATTATCATGAAATGTGTCATGTTTTGTTTTAGTTCTCACTGGGCTGTAAATGTCTTGATTGCTGTTATTTGACCTTTTTTGAAGTCCAGAGTTCTGCAACACCCACTGATGAAGCTGAATGCTGTGAGCTGTCACTCCTTTATTTCTAGAATGTGAATTTATTGCTTTCTTCCTTGCTTGTGTTTCTGCCTTCCAACCCTGACTTGCAAACATCTCCCAGTGTCGTGATTCACGCATGCTTTCTGATTCTCACTGCATGTTTCTGGATGGAGAAATCTGCTGTCGTTTTCAGTGGAAATGACTCAAACACAGAGTTGATTGACCTCCTGCAGGGCAGAGCCGCCACACCCCTTCAGCTCTGCTGGATCTGACCTCCTCTGCTCATCCTGTTGTCCATTTAGGAGCACTAAAACAGAGTCACACAGGTGAGCAGGAACACTCCTCACCTCAAACACTGGTCTCACTCACTGTGGCCCACCTGCAGTTCTGGAAATGACTGTCTGACCTTAGCTTAGCCACCAAACAAAACACCACTGTTGTTCACTTTCTGTGTCTGTGCTGCTTCTTCTTGTGAGCTCTGAGCAGATTCTTCTCATGCTGGTGATGATGAACCAACCAAACCCTGATAAACACTCAAACTTTCCTCTGGTTTGTCCAAATCCTCCACTTGGAGAAGAAGACACTTCAACCTGGTGACCTACAGTTCTGTAACGTTTCTGTGGATGCAAGCTGCCTCTGTCCTGATGGAGTAGATGCCATCACTCCCCATCAGCCCAGAATCTCTTCAATCATGACCTTTGACCTCCGTCTCTACTTGACTTCTTCTTGTCAGTCTTTCATTTATATATAAAGTTCCGCTCCAGTCATCTTCTGATCTATTTTTCTTTTATCTTTTATGACTATGTCGTCTTTAGCCAAAACCTGGGTTGTTTTCTGGGACATAGTTTCTGCAGAGCGGCAGGAGTTCTATAGAAATTCACCTCTGAGTTGTGGGCGGGACTGTTGGTGTGGAGCGATCCCCTTTTACTCCCTGTTGCTGAAAGCTCTCTGTTTACACTCTTCTGCTAGCTTACAGCCCCTCACACCCTAAAGATAACATTTCTGGTGCAAGAAAAATGGTGAGCAATGTCAGGTCTATCCAGCCATATGGTTCTGATCCAGATTCCAGCTCAGATGAAGAAAACAAAGACGTTCATGGATCTGTTTGTCTGTAAGTGGATGCATCAGACTGGGACAAAGCAGGGAGCTGGCGGCCCCGCCCAACATATCTCCTACGTCACAAATGCAACATTTTTCAAAAAGCTTTGTTTCATCTGCTCCTGATTCACAGTGATTGGAATAAAGAAGTACTCAGAAATATCATTTTAATCTTAGTGTTCTTTATAAAAGTCCTTCATCATCAGACAAATGGCTCAAGAACGTGTCAGAAACAGCAGAACACTTTTTTCATCGGAGTGGCTCTTTAATCGTCGCTTAACTGATATTTAATGTCATTTTGTAGAAGAACTAAAACACTTGCAGCAGTTACATGAAGTTTTATTTTACATCCTGCTTATCCCGTTTTAATGGGTTTTTTTTTTTAGAAACTTTTGCCAAGCGGTCGCCCCCTTTTTTACTGTGCGCGCTTGCAGTGGGGGGGGTACGTGGTGACAGCAGTTGTCAAGGAGTCCCCATGGTAACAACTGCTCTGAGTTTGGAATGCTGCGCCCTGTTAGAGGCTGAAAGCAACCCCGGCGTGCACATACGTGCACACACTCACATTCACTCTGGAGGTGCCGTCATCCGATGAGGTTCCCCCATTTTCCCAAAGATCTGTTATCAGATTAGCAGGAACCAGCAGGGAAGCAGGAAAAATGTCTCTGTTGTTGTTCTGTCTGATCATTTCAGCTCATAATGAACTGAGCTGTTAAAGATGAAACGCTTCCAAGCTGTCGGAGGAGAGAAACGGACAAAGAAACACAAACATCGTCCTCAAGAACGCGCAGTTCTGTGTTTCATCTGCTTCCTTCTGAAGACCTGTTGTTCTGTTTTCTCAGAGCCTGCCGGGTGTGTGGGGGGAGGGGGGTAGAGAGGATGTTCGCCCCTTAACTCAGCCCCCGGCATGAGCCCCTTCATCCTCCCCTTGTTGTCATGCACAGGCGCTCTCCGTTTGGCAGAGGACGGGCTGGCAGCACAACAGCCGAGCCTTTAAAGGCCTCCAGACTTTCAGAAGTTCTGCTGAAGAAGAAGAAGGTCAGGTGGGACAAGGATGGAAAACCCCAGATGAAGAAGCTGCCTTGGATGTGTGGATTTGAGGAAATCTTTGTTGGAACTTTTTAGATTCTCAAGCTCTGGTGAGTATGGAGGGGGGATAAATGATAAACTGTGAGAAAGAGACGGCTGTCCTTCTAAAAGAGAAGACTTTGAGGTTTGTTTTTCTGACAGAACAGAAACAAAACCATCTTTTTTGAGTTGTGTGATTATTTCTGGATGTGAAGAAAGGATGGAAGTGAAGCTTCAATGCGTCACTTCTTCTGTCTTCCTTCCATCACCAGAAGAAACCATCTGAAGATGCTGCGCGAGGAGCTCTCAGCCCGAGAGGAGTTCACCTACAACCACGTATCCAGTCTGGAGAGAAGAAGCGGGACGGCGGGGCGCCGTGGTGACAGGGGAGCAGACAGGAGGTCAGACAGGGGGGAGCGGGGCATGCCTGAGCGGGACAGCTTCACGGTGGACGTGAGGGCCAGCGACCTGCAGCTGGCCCAGCCGGAGCCTCTAAAGCATCCCTGCTTCAGCTACAGGGCCTGGCTCTACAGCGTCCTCATAGGGGTGAGACGGGATGGGGGGTCGCTTCGGGGTCAAACCCACCACTACAAAATGTACAACTTCAGGGACCTCTTTTCAGAACAATGCGTCCCTAATTTTGCACATTTTGAACCAGAGGAAGAAGCTCGTTTTTGCTCCAACGCTGACATTTTGTCGCAATGTGTTTCTTTTTTTGTTGTGGAAAATAAAATCTTGTTTTGTCAGAATATTCTTGCTGAAGAGAAGTTTATACAGCGGAGGATCAAAACAGTGAAAAACAAAGGATTCTACGCATAAGGACTCTGTTATTAGAAGATCAGCAACACACAATACATCATATTTGGTTTCAGTTAAACAGGAATTGAACAAAATGAAAGAGTTTTGTGTGTAAAAACTGTGAAAGCATTACGAAACAGTTTGAGTAAAACAAACAATCATTGATGTTTTTTTATTGGGTTTTTAATATCGTTTTCTGAGATAGAACTGCTTTTAGTTCCTGTTAGAATTTATCGTTTCATAAACAACTTTTTCTCCTTTGCTCAGTTGATATCAGTGAGAAATGGTTTTCATGACAGAATTTGGTTTTAATGTTTAACTGGAAAGGAATGAAACCTCGAACAGAACTCGACCTGTTTCAGTGCTTTGGCAGAGAAGCTCAGCAGGGATGTGAATGTTTTAATGCTAAAATCCAGTTTTCACCCAAAGTTTCTGCCTTTTTGAGTGAAGAAAATCCTCAATCAAAACGGATCTGCTTTTAGGGCCGACAAAGAGCAGAAAACTTTTGAAAACGAAGTGGTTGTACTTTAGTTTCCTGAATTTGTGAGGAATTCATGGAGCAAATGTGAAGTCATCCAGCTTTTCAACGCCTGCACGTGACTAACAGGTGACCCAGCTGCACAGGAATGACTCTGTGTGTGGGGGGGTCCTCAGGGCAGCCTGCTGGTCACTTCCGGTTTCTCGCTGTACCTGGGAAATGTATTTCCTGCTGCCATGGATTACCTGCGCTGTGCTGCAGGCTCTGTAAGTCCTTTCTCTTTTTTCATGGTTGTAAAACCTTCAGGGGAGTTTAGTCACATCCCTTTGATGAGACGATTAAAGCTTAAAAATATATATAAAGCTTTAAATGTAACGTTTAAATATGAACGTTTAAAGCTGCAGTGAAGCTAGAAAATCCCTTCATTCACGTGTTGACGTGTTGGTCTTCACAGGGAATCCCTGCAGCCATCGCAGGCTTCGCCATTGCCAAGAACAGAAACGTTGCTGTGCGTAATAACAACACAACACGAAGAAAAGAAGACGAATTTTCATTGTTGTTTTACAGTCTCTAAATGCTGATGAAGGACTCCACCTTTTGTCTTTTCACAGGTGTCAGATTTCCAGGTTGTCTATGTTTCCACATTTGCAGTGACAACCACCTGCCTGGTTTGGTTTGGTTGTAAACTGGTCCTGAACCCTTCTGCTGTGAATGTGAATCCCTCCTCCCCAAAATCCAGCCTTCCGGTTTCACGAGTTGCACATTAATCTTGAGAATTTCCTTTTTTTTTGTCTTCCTTGGCTTGTTGTCAGATCAACTTCAACCTGATCTTGATGATTTTGCTGGAGGTGCTGATGGCCAGCACCGTCATCCTGTCGGCGCGCTCAGCAGAGGACTGCTGCCGGCACAGGAAGGTCTGATCCCTTCTGTTGTCACTCCTTGGTGTTTTCCATTATCCTTCATCCTGAACCAATGTCCAAACTTTCAGAAATGCAACCGATCTGGCTCCGTTAAACCTGCCGTGTTCCCAACTCGACTCCTCAAAGCATATTCTGTGAGTAAAGCTCTCCGTCTTTCCAGAGGTTTCTTGCTTTACACGTGTTAATCTGTGCAAACCGTCTCAAACAGGTGATTGAAGTAATAGTTGGAATTTCTGCTGTGTTTGGAGGCATCATCGCGCTGAACATGGACGCTTTGCTCCCGGGGCCTTACTTATCTGTCACCTTCTTCTGGATCCTTGTTGCTGTGAGTTTTTCTCCTGAAACTGAGGCTCATAACACAAGTTATCAGATGCTTTTGTTTCCTGAAAACTTTCCACTGTTTCTCATTCATTCCAGTGTTTTCCCAGCGCCATCACCAGTCATGTTGTGTCAGAGTACCCCACCCAATGCCTGGTGAGTGCAAAGCAGGATTCCACTCAGCATCAGATCAGGGACAACACTCAAACACTGTGAATTTTTTAGTGCCTTGCAGTGACAGTGTGTGCAAGTGCTGGGAATTGAACCGACGTCTTAGCAACAGACATTTTCTCTCCCTCTAAGCCTTTTATGGTATTCTTGTTAACCTTCCTGTGTTTTTAAAAGGTTTTTTGGTCTTTATGTGTTAGTTTTGTATTTACAAAATGACAAAGTGAGCTGATAACAAAGCTTTTCGTTTAAAATGACATGCTTTTTCCTTTGTTAAAGTCTTATTGAAATGCTGACTTCAAATGTCAAATACGTTTTTATTTTTATTACATATCATTGAGTATCTTTTTTGTTTGTCTGTTTAGCTGTTGTCCTTGCTGGGTGTGTTAATAAAGGTTGTCCTGTAGTTGTAATTTGACTGATCTGCATGTCTTTTCTTCTGTTTCCTCCGTTTCTCTGCTTTTTTCCTCCGTCTGTCAGGTGGAAGCGTTGATTGCCATCAGCAGCGTGACATCCCCCCTCCTCTTTTCGGCCTCCGGCTTCCTCTCCTGCAGTGTGGTCAGCTTTGTTGAAATGTTCCTTCATGATGTTCCAACCAGCAAGGTGAGCTTAATGAAGTGAAGGGTGAAGGTGTACGTAATGTGCACTGAAGTGTGTGAGCAGGTCAGCCGTATTCACTGCAGACGGTGACAGATGAGTTTGAAAACCTTTAATTAGATGTGAGAAGCATCAAAGGATGCAGGACTTGATTTTGCTCTGTGTGTGAGAGTGTGCACGTGTGTGCACGTGTGTGTTTGTATGTGTGTGGGGGGTGGCATGCATGCACGTGTTTGCATGAATGTGTCTTTCTGCATGAGTGCATACTTTCCGTAGTGTGTGTGTGTGTGTACATCTGTGTGTGTGTGTGTGTGTGTGTGTGTACATCTGTGTGTGTGTGTGTGTGTGTGTGTGTGTACATCTGTGTGTGTGTGTGTGTGTGTGTGTGTGTACATCTGTGTGTGTGCATGCATGCACGTGTTTGCATGAATGTGTCTTTCTGCATGAGTGCATACTTTCCTTAGTGTGTGTGTGTGCATGCATGGGCGCATTCATGTGTGTGTTTGTGTCCATGGGGGGGCTGCATGCATATGTGTTTGGTCCTGATGTGTTCATGCATGTTGGGGGGCTGCCTGCACACGCGTTCGCATGCTGACGCGTGTTTTGTGTCCCAGCAATCCTATGACATCCTGCTGTTGATCCTGATGGTGCTGCTGCTGGTGCAGGCAGTTCTGACTTCAGCCACTGTGGTGCACTGTGCCACATACAAGGGTCGGCTCCGCGCGGCGGCTCCAGAGCATGAGGACAGCATGCAGATCCAGACACATTACAGTGAGGTATGCAAGAGCTGATCAGGAGCTGCAGCTGCAGATTATTTTCTTGTTTGGCAGCTTTGGAACGATCAGATCTTTGTCTGAACAGGAAATAGATTGAGGCGTTGAGAGGATCCTGTCAGAGTTCAGACCTCAACTTTTTTTTAATGTCTTCAGTTGTTACTGAGAGAGTTGTGCAAAGTGAAGCAATAAGTTTGGAAGCTCCCCAAAAGGAAGAGGAGAACAGCCAGAAAGAATGATGATAGTAGATTTAAAAAGTACACATTTTCTTCTGCCTCCTTAAATCCTTTTAAAACATTTTATTTTTTATTTTAAAAGGAAGTGAAACTTTTGTCTGAAGGACATCTACCTTTATTTGAATTCTTCTGGAATCAGAATGCCAGTTTAACTGGCATTTACACAGCACATGATAGAATCCACACAAAAGTCAAAAGGCTTCCCATCTTACAGATCTTTTACTCTGTTCTCTCTGTTCTTCTTCGTCTGTCTCAGCAGCATCTTGCTAACGGAACCCTGCCGGATTTTGACAAGGACAGAGCCTGGAAGGCTGTCGTGGTCCAAATGGCTCAGTGAACAGAAGTTTGTTCTGGACTGAAAAAAAGGAAAAATCTGAAACAACCTGTCAGCTGTAACCTTCTGGATTTGATGCAGAAGAGAGAACGTGTCTAAAACGTTAGATTTGTAAAAGTTTCTGGCATAGATTCTGCTCTGAGCCTTTCGCTTTTATTTCTGCGTTTTCTTCACATTTAGAGACGACCGGCTAAACAATCAGGACAATGACTGGTATCAGAAAAACGCTTCATGATGTCTTGACATTTAACTTTTATAATAAACTGGTCTTGTTTCCTCGAATGGCTCATTTTGTGAGGAATCTTGTCAAAGTTTGATAATTCTTTTTAAAGTAATTAATCAGAGCTAAAATTGAAAATCAAATGTAGTATTTTTGTATTTTTTTCTATCTGTTGGTTTTAAATTATCTCAGTGCTTTAGATTCTCACAGAAGATGTTGTGTCTTAGTTTGTGGCTCAGTTATTCCAGATTCTTCCAGCAGACACACAAAAGTTAAAGAAATGTTGTTTCTGTGAAGTATTTTGAGCAAAGTTCTTCAGTGCATAAAAATGTGTAAATAAAGCAGAAAGCCTTTCGTCAGTAGGATCTGAAAGTACTTTGTGTGAATTTTTGGAATAAAATGGCCATTAATGAGGAAACCGAAGTCTCTCCCTATTAATTCTAAATATAAACGTATGTTTTTATCTGTAAATATTTACCCTCCAGTGAGTGAAAATTAAGTTTTTATTGTTATAGCATTGCTCTAATAACCAATGTAATTTCCTTCCTCCATTATTTACTGCCAGCCCCTCCCTTCACTCTCTTACTGAACAGGAGGGGTTCTGCAACAGTCCTGGAAGGTAACAAACAGTTTGTTCAGAGTTCTGAAATTAATCCACTTTGGCCTATAACAGCAAATGTTTTCAGTCTGCAGCAGAAGCTCCATCACATCACCTTTCACATCAACATTTCTCTGCCTCTTCTTATAACAACATTAACATTTAGACACGACCAGCTCCAAAGTTCAACATCATCACGTTTTTTTGTTGCTGATCTTTGAAGATGAATTGATGGAGAGGATGTCACATGGCTCAGCTTTCCAGTCTTTGTCAGACTAAATCCATGTTTTGATGAGTTCTTTAATAACTTACCAGAGTTTATAAGATCGTGGTTTAACTTCTTTTCTTTCCTGGCTGTTGTATTTTGAGGGAAATCGATGTCATTCTTTCCCAGAATTCCTCAATTGAAATCTCAGAATGCAGCTTTCCAGAGGACCTGCCATACTTTGGTTGGGGGAGATGAATACAAACTGTCAGAGTTTGAATTTGACTTTTTGAGAAGAAATTATTACAGCAAGCCTGAAATGTTAGCAAAACATTCTCCAAGATGTAACATGTCTGGATGTTTTTTCTCGATGTTTCCTCTTGAAACTGAGCTGACTATGAAAACATGATGAGCTCATCTCCTTTAGGTTTTGGTGATCTGTTCTTTCTCATTTTTTATAAATCAAATTTCATTTGAAGAGCAAAAGGAAGATAACATGTGAAAGTGAAGGAGGATGTGGTGAGAGATGAAAGTGATGCAGAAATGGGTTGAAAGGAAAAAGTTTCATTTATGAAAACTGGATCCTCTTTGTTTCCCACCTGTAGCTCCGCAAAGAGGAGGTGCTCTCCAACCAGCGGAGGTGCAGCTCTCCTCCTGTCTGTTTGCTCCCAGATGATGGGCACTTTGGAGGAGCCTATGAAAGGCAAGGATGTCAGAGGCTTGTAGTTTGGTTGAAGTCTAACCCACGCAGGCTTTGCTTTGATGCCGGTCCTCCGAGGCGGTTCCATAGCCCCCAAATGGGGCAAAGGGCAGTTCTTAGGGGCAGTAATAGATTTCATTCACATGTTTGTTTGTTTGGTGAAATTCAGAAAGAACAGTTTCATAAATGAAAGAGCGGCAGCGCGCGCGCTATTGTTCTGTTTGTCTCAGAGATGATGATGATGATGGGAGAATCTTCATCTCTGCGCTTGTTTCTGGGGGGGAGGCGGGACAGGGGGGTCTGGAGGCGCTGAGGGAGGGGGGGGGGGGGGGGGTAAGGCGGAACAAACCGGTGAGCTCGGATACATGCTGTAGCTGATCGCCCGCACTGCAGATTAACCCCGTCCGCGCCGGAACATGGTGCGGGAAAGCGGCTGTTTTCCCGCTGCCTGCGCGCGGCACCGACGTTTGGCGCCAGATGATGCGGTGATGCGGCGGTGATGTGGCGTGGAGTGGACAGGTAGGCAGCGGATGCAGGTGTGAAGCCTCCACTCAGAGATCTGACACGCACGCGCTTCATCGATCCAGTTGATGGTCTGTGGAGGAGCTGTCCGCTGCTCAGGTGCTGAAACAGCTCGCCTGAAGGGAAGCGCTGTCCTCTCCTGCTGGACTCATGGACGCTCCTGGGGACTCCACAGAAGCCCAGACAGAGTACAGTACATGATGATCTTTAACGAAAAATTCGTTTTTCTTCAGAAACACTCAAAAGTGAGATGACACTTTAAAGCGGGTTTCTATCTTCAGTGTGTTTGTTGCCTAAATGTATCAGTGGGATGATGTCTTCACTCAGTCTAAGTTGATTTGCTTCATCAAAGTTTGAAGGAAATTCATCCCGAAAGTTTAGCCTTTTTCAGACGTTTTCATTAACAACGAATCGGTGAATCCTCTCCTTCAGCTTCACTAAATAAAGGAACTTGTCAGGGGTAGCGGTGCGGTTAAAAAGCTGATTGGGAGGCTGTAGTAGCCAAGGAAAATGTATGGATACATGGGATACACGGGCACCATCGCCCAACTGAGGAGCATAATCTGCCCAGCTGGAGCTGAGCCAGAGGGTCCCAGACAGCAGAGCAGCCGGCGAGTCAGCGCCTCAAACTCCGTCCTGCTCCTTTAAAATATAAAATATGCAGATGCTGCTCCTCCTTGAGATATTTTTGAGTGTTTAGGTAAGACATGCTGCTACCAACAACAACTAAGAGAAAGAAGAGCATTTACATTGAAATAAGGAACATCTTGTTCTGTTTGTTTTAGCTGAACATGTTTTTGCTTGGCAGCCCAAAGTAGAGTTTGTTAAAAACCCTGATCTCAGATCACTCCCATCATTTAAACTTTGAAGTTGGATAGAGTTTACTGATTACAGCGTGCACCAACAAAACTATCATCTCAAAGTTAAATCTCCACCAAGAACCGACTTTCATGAGCTGCTGATGATCATGAGAGGAAAGAGAAGGATAAAGGGCTGAAGGAGATGATGAGAAATGTTGATGAGGGAAGGTGATGCCATTCTTCATGAAGGACATTTACTAACCTTCATGTGAATGGAGCCACAGGACACCCCCCCCCCCCCCCCCCCCCACACACACACACAGAATTACAGCCCCTGATCATGCATAAATGCATGATTGACTGCCTGCATGGTCTCCCAGATTCACTGCTGGGATCAGACTGATGATGTCACTGCTGAGGGTCACCTGACATCTTTGCGGGAAGATCCCCTCCCACATGGAGCCGCCTCACCAGCAGACCAGAGAGAGACAACAGATGAGTCAGTGTCCAAAAGACTGAAGTTAAAAATACCTCCTTCACTGAAATACGTCTTGTAATCTGTTACCGAAGTCTGCTGTATCTGGAGAAAATACTTTCCCTCTGACTGCTTTAACTTCATGATGCAATCAGAGTTTCCTGTCATTACTGACACTCATTTATTGATGCTGTTCTGACTTTAAACTGCTTATTTGTCTTTCAGGAGGAGATCTGTCTGAGCTTCTTCTTTTCAGAGCTCACACAACAAGCCTTCAGTCCACAATCCTTCTCCCTGTGGAATGCAGACAACCTCCTAAACTGGTCCCTCACTCTGCCCCACAGAGGAGCATTTGAACTGAATCCAGAGTCCAGAGAGGCGGGATGCACACATGCGAGGCGGAGTGAAGCTCTTCCTCTGACAGAGTTCTGACAAACAGAGATGAAGTCATGGAGGTCAGATCTGCAGCTGCTGACACTTTCCTGCACAGATGCGTCCGTCACAATGTTTTGACAATAACCTGAGCAGAACAGGAAGCGTCCGGTCTCCTCTGTCACGGAGGAGGACTGTAGGAGGCGTTCTCTTGGTTCCGCATGCAGAACATCCTTGATCAGAACTTAGACATGGCCACTGCGCTGCTCGCAGGTGAGAAGCTGAAGGAGCTGATCATGCCGGGCTCCTCTCAGGATGAGAAGGGCGGAGCACTGGCCGGCCTCATGGTGCAGCTCAAACTGGAGCTGCCCTTTGATCGCGTGGTTACCATAGGAACGGTCATCATCCCCATCCTGCTGGTCACCCTTGTTTTCACCAGAAACTTTGCAGGTGAGATGCTCCAAAACTTTGAGTAAATTCCTTCATTTATGGTTCCACAGTGAGAACAGCTCCTGCTGGTTGGGAAGCATCTCAACAGAAAAAACTTTAATGAAATTCAAGGAGGAAATGAGGTAAAGAAGACAGATGGGTTCATGGGAGGAGCAAAAAAAGAGCAGCAGATGAGAGGAGCAGGATGGAGTGCTGAAAGAAAAATGAGGCGGGAGTTTGAAGCGGAAGCATCGGATGAGAGGAATGTTAGCTGACTGCTGAGTCAGACTCTGCAGCAGCATTAACCACCTGGGACTCAGCATTTAACGCAGCAAAACAATTTCACCTTCTTTAGGATGGGTTAACCCAAGCATGGGGGCTCAGCCTGATCTTGTCTCTATGGGAAGTTGTGAGGGGCACAAGGCTCTCTTTTCTGTCAGAAAATAATGAATTCTGATTTTAAAAACTTTTCAATAATTCATGTTAACTTTTGATGGTATCAAATTTCAAAGCTCAAAAAGAAGCCGGGATTAATAAATAATAAATAATAAATAATAATAACAGCTCAGAAAAATAAGTGTCTTTTACAGGATGTGCTTTTTTAACTGATGGGGGACCTAAAAGATGCAACATTTGTGTTTTTATTTAATGAAGCTACTTTTTGTTTCCTGAAAATGAAAAGGAAAAGCACCAAAAAAAGATTGCCGTTAGCAAACTTAGAACTTCAGCAAACTTTCAGCCACAAACTTGACATTTCAAGCCTTCATTTATTCTGTTTTTTATTTTTTTTTACAGTTTTAAGTACATTTACATAATCAAAATTAGATTTTAACTTTGGTAAATTTGTATTTCTTAGCCTTTTTAGAGCATTTGTTTAATATTGATATGAACAGTGACAGTGCACATTCATGAACATTTCTGTAAATGTGCCAGGGTTAGCTTCAAAGCTTATTTTAACCCCAGTCGCTGGGCAAGTTGTAGCTTTGTTAACAACAAACACCAGTAACACATAACATTGAAAATAAGAATATCAAAAATACAAAGTTAAATAGGAGTTTGAAGGCTAAAATAAAGTAGTTCAACAGTTAAAAATGTACACTTTATTTGATAAGTTATGATAGTGAAACCTTTTAAACAGTCAGAATGTGGTATGCATCCAAGACTAACATACAGTATTTATATTTGCAAGTTCATGCAGTAGTTTGACATGAGCTCCTTCAAGAGTGAGTGCACTGTTGTTTGGAATAAAGTCCAATTTTAAGTTGTTTCTTATATGTATTAAAAGTTGGGCACTCTTAGGGTTGGAGGGACACTGTCCCAGATGTTACAGCTCTTCAAAGAGAGAAAAATTTGTCCAAAATTGGTCAGACTGTAGGGCACCACACAGTCACCTCTGGCTGCAGACCCTGTGGGTGCACCAGCTCAAGATGTCAACTTGATATATTCTCTCAGTGGAGAAGGTGCAAGTCCACGAAGGATTTGTGCATGCAAATCTGAAGTATTTAAAATTTTAAAAATAAAAAAATGTAAGTTTGTAAGCTAAAGCAGTGGTGATATGAAAGTGAATTCTTGGCAAATATTTTCAGTGCCCTTTTGTATAAAGATTCTATCATTTTAGTGTCACTGGGGAGTGTCCTTACTGTAAAACAATCATCAATGTAGCACCAAGGCAAGCAAAAATATCCTCGCTGCTGTTATTCTCATAGATGGTCTGATGTGTCTGAAGTTATGCAAACTAAGTTTAACTATTTTTTTAATTTTTTGCACTTGGTTTTTGAAAGTAAGGGAGAGTGAGAATCAAGAACCACTCCATGATGTTTACATTTTTGAACTAGTTCAAGCTCCTCGTTTCCCAGAAAAACATTTGAGTTTGTGAGCTGGTTCTGTTGTTTGAAGAATATCATACTTAACAGCCGTTTTGGCGTTTAGAAGGAGGGATGACTTTGAGAGCCAGCCTTGGACATGTACAATGGCTGAGGTAGGAATATGACCAGCTTCATGAGAAGTTTTGCCGGCGTAAATATTATAGCATCGTCAGCATACATTTGTATACGGATGTTTTTGAATACCTCTGGTAGGTCACCGATGTATAATGAGAACAAGACTGGTCTGAGTATGGAGCCTTGTGGAACTCCCACAGTGCACTCTCGATAGGGCGATTTGACACTGCCAACCTCTACACATTGTTTTCTGTTAGTGAGATAGGATTTTATCCAAAACAAATTGAAACAAGTTAATTTGGTTACACTCAAAAAAAATCATTTGTTGGGTGAACATAATATAATTGTGGAAAGAATTTCCCCGTAAACCAAATGTGTTAACTTAGCAATAAACATGTGTGTTGGGAGATCTTTCCACAATTATATTATGTTCACCCAACAAATGATTTTTTGAGTGTAGTAATATTTTGTGGCCAATGGTGTCAAAAGCCTTCTTTAGGTCCAAAAAAAAAACTGCCCCAACACAACCCCCCTTATCCAGAAATCCCTTTATTTTTACTAGAAATGCACCAAGTGCAGATTCGGTTGAATCATGGCTACGAAATCCAAACTGCATAGGGTACAGTGGATTGTGACATATATTCAAGTGTTCACTTATTTGTTGTACAACCCATTTCTGGATTACTGTACTTTTGACACTACAGGGAGGACATTAATTGGTCTGTAATTGTGCTTGTCATGTTTAGCTCCAGTTTTAAAAATTGGGCTAACCACACCCACTTTCAATGTCAGTGGAAGTGTTGATTGACACACTTCCCAGATGAGTGATTGGCTTTATGAGTATCTCTTTATGTTCTTTCACAAAGCTGGTATCAAGATTGTACTCATCTTTAGTTTTAGAATTGTTTATTGAGCTTATTATGTTCATAACTTCCGTTTCTGTTGTCTCTTTTATGGTAAATATTGGGTGTAATTGATCAGTGGGAATAACTGAAAAATCGTCAATTTTCCCCTTGATTTTGGTTGCGAAGTGATTACTGCAAAAACTTGTCATTTAAAAGAAAAAAGGTTCCAATCTAACTCACTTTTTGCCAGTTTGAGATTCTGTCTTTGGCTTTAAGAAATTACGCTTTATGTTTGTGATCCATAATGCGTACAGATTGGGTTTTTTAGAGTTTTCTAGTAACAAATATTGCATTGTGATCAGATATTCCTGTTATAAAATTATGTCTTTCTAAATTTTCAGGCTTGTTGGTAAATTACAGATTAATTATAGTTTGGGAACAGGACGTTAGTTTGGTAGGCTTATTTAAAAGCTGTGTAAGGCTGAAATGATCAGGTTTAGCTTTCAGTTTTTTTCTGTCTTCTTCCTTGTCCAACTTTGTATTAAAATCTTCAGTTACAATAACCTCTTTCTTGCGGTGACATATAGTGAAAAGCTTATTGATTTCCTCATAAAAGTTAGCTTTAGGTAATGACTTTTGACACACAAAACTAACAGTAAAGGATATATTTGCTGAGAGTGAAATGTTAATACCAACACATTCTAATTGAGTCACTTGAGGTAATTCTATTTCTCCTATTTTCTCTTTTTCCTCCTACTTGGTCTTTTCTATATACATTATAACCTTGCATACCAACTCTTCTTAGACTGATCCAGTGTGATATAGGATCCATGTTTCCTCTTAACTAGATTTCTGTTGTATTGTTATGCATCTCATTTAGTTTGTGTTGGTGAGTCAGTCCCCTGTGGTGGATGGTGGGGGCAGATGAGGTGGTTGACCAAGCAGCTGTGATGGTCAGTTGTAGTGGTGGGTCGATTAGCTGAGGTGGTAGACCAGTCCACTGAAGTGGTAAGCTGTGCCACCGAGACAAAGTAGATGATAGTTCAGGAAAGAGGTTGCTGCCATTGCAGCCAGAAGATCTGTGATGGCTCCATTGTTAGCTGTAGCTGTTTTGCCTCTACTAGATGGTTTGGAGTCAACAGCTGAGGTCCAGGATTTACTTTAATTTAACAGAGAACTGAAAGGCAGAAACCAGGGTATGTTGCTGCTTTTTTAAGCAAACACACGGCACCTGCTGAGCCGTGACTGCACCTCGGCGCCCATCATTGCTTCATCATTAAAGTTATTTTGTTTTACATTTTATTTAAGTACATTTTTAATTTTTAATGATTTATTTTGACAAACAATACCAAAAAAATCTTTCCTTCCATTATCCCGATAAATGAAACTTTGAATTAATTTTATGCTAAAGAATAAAGCAGCTCATGTGCCTGTCAATTGTTTGGGAATACAGATTATAATCTGACTTTCTAATTCACACAGCATTGTTCAACAGCAGCAGCAGAAAATAACCGTGAGAAGGAGCTGTTTGAAGCTGAAGAGACCTGACAGGGATGCTGAGAGGCCTCAGACTGAGACGTACAAGGGGATGACAACAATGCCATGACTGAGGATGAGACAAGCTACAATTATTGTGTCAAGAACATTATCCCTGCCATAACAGTGGACTGCTTTCTGAGTCTGTATCCTACGAAGAATACATAATGGGGGGACAGAGAGATGCC
This sequence comes from Oryzias celebensis, assembly GCA_014656515.1. Classification (NCBI taxonomy): domain Eukaryota; kingdom Metazoa; phylum Chordata; class Actinopteri; order Beloniformes; family Adrianichthyidae; genus Oryzias; species Oryzias celebensis. Next base: position 1,671,186 of record BNCR01000006.1, read on the forward strand.
GAAAGTGTGCAAAGCAGCTTAAAACAAATCTCAGAAAGCAAATGAGAGTGAGCTCCACAGTTCAACATGATCCAGTGAAGATTCTGGACTTTAATGAAGCAGACAGAAGGAAGTGAACAGGATTTTCCACAGGTTGAGCTCCAGGTCTCAAAAATAAAGGTGTACACTTGTACATCTTCTTTGAAGCGCTTTAAAGTCACACACTGATGATGGCTGCATTCCCAAACACCAGCACCAATCTTCCACTAGAGACAGCGTGGGGTTTGGACATTTCAGGTGGGCAAGGCAGGAATTGAACCTGCAATCTTCTGATCAGAGGGTGAACGCTCTACCGCTGCACCATGGCTGCCCCTGAAAAACAAGACTGTTCCAGTTGTGAAGAAGAAAGTATTTCATCCCTCTTAACAGTTTCCATGACATCCTTCCACCAGAGCCCCAGAGAGGCTGTTGTGAGTCAGCTCAAGTGAAGGACTGAGCACCTTTCAGGACTCACAGCTGCTCACCTGCTGACCTGGAATTGCAGTTTAAAAAGCTGTTATGTCGCTGCTTCACAAAGCCTGCTGTCGTCTGAACATGCAGAGAGGTTAATGATCCGTCATTTTACCTGTGGGTTTAACTCCACTCAGTCTGTTCTGCAGTTTGAGCAGATCCATTAAATGCAAATAAATGTTGATCAAATTAGTGGTGATTGCCAGGATTGTTTTTTGTTCACCTCTAACTTCTGGGACTCGTTCAGATTCTGTAGAGGAACTCGGGTTTCTGCACCACGGATTTATATAATCTTTAATCACTATATGTTCAGTCTGATCCACAAACAACTGGATAGAGCAGAAGTGGAAATAACTCAACTTGTATTTTGGTTTAGGAAACATTGGAAAGATCTTTAGGCGGACAAACTGTACTGAAACAGAGACTCAAAGTTACTGGACAACACAGATTTTCTAAAATATGATGTAAACAGGAAGAAGAAAACTCAAATAATGGACAGCACATCCTGAGCTGATGTCTCCGTTTATAGGATTCCTTTAAACATTTGCAGAAAAATCCTTCCTGCTCAAAGAAAGCCACATATTGTCAACATATGCATTTGTCCTGTTTGATTTGCAAAGAGTTGTGATGCAGTTCTGCTGTTTTCAGGTGGGAATCTGTGCAGAACAATAAGGCAGAGTTTGGGGGGGCATTCGTAAAGAAAGGCTTCATCTTATCGTGTATTTGTGTGCTTTTTTTCAGAGGAATCCATTTACTGCTACACACCACACAACTTCACTAGAGACCAGGCGCTGTATGCCAGAGGCTACTGCTGGACAGAGCTGCGCGATGCCATTCCTGGGGTGGAGCCTCACCTTTGGCCCTCTCTGTTTGAACACAAGTTTCTGCCCTATGCCCTGCTGGCCTTCGCTGGAATCATGTATATTCCTGCTTTGGGCTGGGAGTTTCTCGCCTCCACGCGGCTAACGTCAGAGCTCAATTTCCTGCTTCAAGAGATCGATAACTGTTACCATCGAGCCGCTGAGGGTCGAGCCCCAAAGATTGAGAAGCAGATCCAATCCAAAGGCCCCGGCATAACTGAGCGTGAGAGGAGGGAGATCATCGAGAACGCAGAGAAGGAGAAGAGCCCTGAGCAGAATCTGTTTGAGAAGTATTTAGAGAGACGAGGCCAAAGCAACTTTTTGGCTAAGATTTACCTCGCACGCCACCTGGCAATTATCTGCCTCAGTTCCATCCCCATATCCTACCTGAGCGCCTACTATGCCCGCCAAAGGCAGAATGAGTTTACCTGTGCTCTAGGTGAACCGCCAGACATTAGCAGCTATTTGGAGCTGAAGATCAGGGTCAACTGTAAGCTGCCTGCTGTGCAGCTGCAGCGCATCATGGCGGCGGTGGACATCGCCTTGCTCTGCACAATGAACTTCATCATCTTGCTTAATTTGCTGCATTTGTTTGTTGTGCGCAAGTCCAACTTTGTGTTTGATAAGCTGCATAAGGTTGGAATTAAAACCAGGCGGCGCTGGCAGAAGTCTCCGTTTTGTGACATTAACATCCTGGCCATGTTCTGCAACGAGAACCGAGACCACATCAAGTCCCTAAACCGACTAGACTTCATCACCAATGAGAGTGACCTCATGTACGACAATGTGGTCAGGCAGCTGCTGGCTGCACTTGCACAGTCCAACCATGACGCCACACCCACTGTGAGGGAATCTGGGATACAGACAATTGATCCCAACATGGACCCTTCTGACCTCAGGGTGGGAGAAATGGGTGGAGAGCCACTGGTCATCAAAAGACCCCGCAAAAAGATGAAATGGATCCCATCATCCAATCCTCTTCCTCAACCATTTAAGGTAATTTAGCTGCCACAAATGATGCCACGGTGGCCAGAAATGTTCCCTTTTTACCCATAACTGAGAGGAAAATTATACAGATAATAAAAGAAGTCTGGATTTTTTAAGTTGATAAAAGAAGAAACAGTTTCAATTGGAGGATCATCACAACTTCATCACCTGTTCTGATTTATCTCCTGTGAAGGAACCACTTACTCTGACACGTTTGGAAAACAACGCCAAGCAGGAGAAACCCAAACCACTCAGGCGTAAGACGGTGGCAGACAGCTTCATCGCACCTCTGCTGGACAACAAGAGCACACAGCTGTCTGCAACTAAAGGTCTGCAGACAAGCATCCATCCTTCCATGCATGCATCTGTCCATGGATGGATGGATGGATGGATGGATGGATGGATGGATGAGATACTGTAACTAGTTTTCATGGTTTCTTAGGTTAGAAAATATTCCTCAAATAGTAGTGGTAGTTTGCTATTCTTACTTGTAGTGCTTGATTGAAGAGAAGTTGAAATTTGATTTGCCTCTTGTCAGAAACAGAAATACCGGTATTAAGTTAACCACTGAAATTGTCGTTTTGTCTGTGGTTTTATTTACCAAATCACCTTCGCTGAGGAAGTTTATTTCTTTGCAACGAGTTTAAGCTTTCCTCCTTTGAAATCCATCCCTAACTTTTCTTCTCAGATTTAGGCATTATAGAGAAAAAGCACACTCGTAACTTCTCCTTGGATGTCCACCCGTACATGCTGACCATTCGAAAGCCCAAGGTGGAAACCACAACCACAGAGCCGCTGCCCTCACAGCACAGCCTGGATACCGTCTATCTGGAGGGCACACACACTATTGTCCATGTGTCTGGTGCTATTGCAGGTATGTATCATATTTAATGCATTGCATGACCAAAGCTGCTGTTTCACTTGACATTTGAGTTTACAAATGGTAAATAAGGTGCAATGCCATGCTGTATTTCTCATCATCTTACCTTCTATACTTGGTCATTTGAACTTTCTTTTTAAATGATATCACAGAGGAAAAGTACTTTGTCGATTTTCATTAAACTTTCACAGCTGATGCAGAAGAAGCAGCATCACTGCAGATGCAAGAGGAAGTGATGTTTCATAGAAGTTTCTTCCTCTTTGACTGTGTGTCAAAATGCAAAAAACTTTTAAAGGCCTAAACTACCATGAAGCTCTATTGTTGAAGTTTGACAGTTATACTGCTGATTATCTGGATCTGGTGTGTTCTATCATTGAGAAGCTGCGAGCTCAGGGTGGTCAAGCAGGCCAGAGCCCTTTGGGGGCTGGAGTATCACCACCCTCTTCCAGATTCTCAAAATCCTTCCAGTATTTCTTTTTGCTTCCTGAAACCAGAGTTGATGTGACTTGCTGGTGTCCTTTCATTTCTTTTTTGCAGGACATTCAGGTGTTATCAGTCATTTTGTGTCATTTTTTAACCAGCTTTTCCTTTACAGAGGAATGTGACTGTATATCAAGCTGCAATTCAAAAACTAGAAGTGGTGACAAAACTTACCAACACCTAAAACAAGCATTGGCAGGTTTTTGGAAAGCCTGGGAAACTATAGTTCAAAGGTCACTTTGGTCAACAAAACTTTCCCACAAAACTTCTTCAGTTTGTCACAGAGGCCGGATACAATTCCTTGAGGGAGCTATCACTGTTTAAAACCCCTGTGAACACCTTGTTTTTCTCTAACTCACCGTATAAATAAACATGATGACGTTAAAAACATTTCACTGTTACCATTTTCTGGGTCAAAGGTGGGAAAATTGTGAAGAACATTAAACACAAGTTAACTAAACTAAAGCTGTTGTTGATGCTGGCCTTGGGGCTCAGCGGTGACCTTCACTTCCGTATGACTGACAAATGATTTTTATTTTCTTTCTTTACTTTTTCAGAAACTAAAGTTTGTTCTCCAGAATCGACCAACACTGCCTTTTCCTCTGGGACTCTGCCAACATCTTCTTATGTAAACGGAGTGAGCCCCAACCCTCCTTCGAGTGAAGATCCACTCAGTCCAAAGTCCTCTCCTCCTCAAACCGAGCCTCAGGCCCAGATGGAAAACGCTGAGACTCAGCCTCCGTCCCTGACCAGAGCCCCCACACACCAGCTACTGAGCATACGTCACACTCTCTTTGAGGAAGAGGAGGATGAGGAAAACAGAAGGGGGAGACTGGAGGAGAGAGCTGGGGAGCTGATCGCTGCTGGAGAATGTTGAACAAAAAAGCAGAACTTCCACACCAACATCACAACCAAGACCTTCTCCAGGAACCACCTCTCCTTCTCCTCCTCTCACACACCTCTGTGACGGAAATGAGCCAACAGCAAGAAAACTATGAAGAAAACCCTCTGACTTCAAAGCAGATGAAGACGAGTCTTTGCTGGCTTTGCCTAGTGTGTTGATGCAGGAACTGATGTTGCATTTGTGTCTCAGGATGACTGTGATTAGCTCATCACCCAACAATTAAACCAGCAGTGATGTGATTCAACAGGGTGCTATAGTGCAGGGTCAAACCGCAACGCCGACGAGGTCTGAGGATGAAACAGGGAGTGAGCTCTGGAGAAGACAGTCTGCTGGTAAACGTGGACTTCATCATGACTCCATTTAAACACCTGATAGCGCTTCGTCCCTTTATCCCAACAGCCAAGTAGAATGGTAGCTCACGCAATACAGTTGTTGAGATCTGCACAATTATTATGCAAAAGATCACAAATATGTTTGTGGCAATAATGTATGCGCTTCGAGCATCACTTCACGGAATGTCATACATGTTCAGACATCATATGTGAGTCCGTGTTCGTGGGATGTTTAAGATTTCACATTTTGTGGCTCATCGCCATGGCTCTCCTTTGCTACAGACACTTGATTGAAAAGGTGCACATTATTATAGAAGGAAAAGTGGCTGCAAGACAGATCGGAACAGTGGCGCTTATCAGAGAAAGATTCAGAGGATTCTGAGTGAAGAAAAGAGAAAAACCAGCAGTAAATTGATCTGGTCAATGATGAATGAAGCTGGACTTTCAGATTAAAAGCTTTTGGATGTCTTCTCGTGAGAAAACCAGAATGATGAGGAAATGTTGGTCACTGAAGGGTTTGCTAGCAAAAGCTAGACATTTGGAAGCTCTCCAGTTGATTAAAATCAACATTTCACTTTGACTCACTTTAAATAGAACAGTAAATGGTGCACTCTTTAGTAGAACTGAGCTGTCAGGAAACAACAGGAAAAACGGCTTTATTTCCTCTTTATTGTCCCAACATTTGTTTTACAACAGCAAACAAAACTTTTCTCTTCGAGCCTCTGTATTATCCTGCTGATCTTCCATGTTTGCCTCACATTCCCTGCTGTGAACGCTCAAGCACATCGCCTTCATCCATGAGCACTTTAGAACTAGCGAGAGCCTTTTTTAACGCAGCTCTGCTTTAAACCGACTTTCACCCTAAAGCTGTTGCAGAGGAACAGCTTCGAAAGCTAGTGACCATAAAAACCCAACACTTTGACTGTAGTGTGCGAAAAATCCTCAATAAAAACACGTTTAAGCATTTCATAGTGTCAGTAAGCGTTATGGAATACATGGACTACGTTGACCAGAATGCAACGCTTCAGTCTCAGCCGAAGGGAACTCTGCTTCACTAGGAAGAACAGTTTGACAGACGGTCCGACAACGTAAGTAGCCGACATTTATCCTGACAACTCCTGTGTCTGTTAAATTAAATAGCAGCTGCTTTCGTGTTCGCCTTATTTATTTCCTGTATTTATATTTGACTGTTTTTCGGACTTGCTAGGCTACATTAGCTGTTAGCTGAACAGTCACTGCCGAGAGCTAGCTAAAACTGGAGTTTTTTTTTTTAGCCGCTAAATCATCTAAAACTTAGCGCCTAAATTGGTGAAAATGGTCTTTTTAACTGTTTTTTAAAACCAGGTTTCTTCTCCTTAAGCTGTCATGGTTTTATTGTTGTTTTAAAAGCCCCCACAGGGATGATTCATCCCTAAGAACTCACACAAATGCTACTTTTACAGAAGAACTCCACTCCTGTGGAATCTAAAGTCAGCAGCTGTTAAAACAAATGTCCGAGATCAACGGAGGAGTCCTTTTCACGCCTATGCCACCTATTTCATGTTCATTTTTACATCTAAGTCACGTGGTTTGGGTTAGACATTAAATCACAATGTTTCACAAACAAGAACTAAATAGAACAAAGTCAAATGTGTTTTGCTGGTCAAAATAAAACACGAATTTATTCCAATTAGATGAATGACGGTTAGAATAGACTTCTGTCCAGATCATTCTATTAGAGTTCACTGATCATAATTGTATATCAGTAGTAATCTATATGTGTCTGTTGGTTTTACGGAGCCCGAAATTGAGCAACTATGGAGGAAAATGACTCATTTTGGGTCAACATCTGTTCACAGAGGAGGACGGGAAAGAACACAAAAACATCTAAACTCATGTTACAGAAAAAGGAGAGTTAATAACTATTAGGGATGCCACAATTCTCCGTTTAGAACCAAACTGCAAGTGACAACTTTGAACTGAATTCTGTGGAAAGTGAATCGTCGCATAAAAACTGCTTACATTTGCATTTGTTTAAGTCAAAAGCGTCAAACACATGTTGTTTCGTCTCACCAGGTAAAGTATAAGCCAAATGAAGGTTTCTCTTCATTAGTTTAGCAACAAATTAAATAAACGATTTTTCCAAATATAGTTTTTGTTATTTTGTAAAACAAAAGTCAAACCGAAATTAAACTGGACCCATATATCGAGGTTTGATCCAAATAGGAAGGAAAGTGAATCGCTGCATTCTTAATAACTGCTAATTAATGGACAGAAACAAGAGGATAACTATGGGGCCAAAATAAGAAGTTTAAAGTTTAAAAGGAATACATTCTCTTCCTCAGCCAAAAAAGCCTTTATGTTTTCCACAATAAATTCTCTAAAGACAAAATTGCTGCTTCTTCCATTTCAGTAAACCTAAAGGCAATAATTTGACTTGAAATTAAAAGCTTTTATTTTGTCACACCTGTAATTAAAACTCATTATTAAAAGGATTTGATCCAAAGACGTTTGTGGTGCTTTCGGTCCAAACTTAATAAATAAGTTGAATAAAAATAAAAGTTTTATTTGAAAAGCTTCAGCTAAATCAGAAAAAATGTGAAGTCTCCTTTCGATTTAATGTTTCACAGGAACCTCACTTTATCTGCACTTCATTGATTAATATAAAAAAGCTTGTGTCGTATGATCCTGTTTTGAGCTGAATAATATTAGCAGGTGACTGATATGTAAATCATTCAAAAAGTTAGAACCAGGAGTCTCAGCTTTTCTGCAGACAGACGTCAACCAATCCTCTGTCCTCCTGTCGTTCAAACAGCTTCTCTGGTTTTAAACATGGAACAGGACAACAATTCCGAGGTAAGACGGACAGAGGCGTCTTAATCCTAAGAAAATCTGAAAGTAAGATCTGTAATGAACTTGTTAATGCTGTTTAAACACCTATTTCATATTTCACAATTGGGAAGAATCATGTACTCAAACATGGCTGTCTGGTGTGGTTCTGTGTCAGGATGAGTCAGTGGGGCGATTGCAGGAGCCTGCAGAGGAGGAGCCGCCCTGTATACCTCCAGGGCTGGGTAAGTGTGGTGGTGTTTTTGTGAGCAGAGCAAAGGCCTAATCTGAGTGAGAAATGTTAATATTTATGATCCAGTAAAAACAAAACGATTTATTTTCATGCTGAGTTGTTCATGCATTTAAACATTTTTTTGTTTTATTCTGAAAGGTTCAGACATACTTTTAAAAATTCCAATCTGCAGCTTCAATTTTATTTCAACAGAAAAGATTTTGTTCATAAATTGTTTTTCTTCCTATTTTCATGTTCTGTAGTAAATGTGTAATTTCCTACATAGAAATGCGAAGAAAAATCCCATTAAGGTGGACTTTGATCAGAATGAAACATCTCTGCTCCCTCCTTCCAGCTGATGGTGAAACGGTGGAGATGCTCTGGCTACTGCGATCCCAGCGACGCCAGTCCAGCCCAGAACTCCCAGAGACAGTGACTCGTCTCACGGCCCCCGACGGCAGCATCCTGTACCTGGTGGGCACCGCCCACTTCAGCGACAGCAGCAAGAATGATGTAGCCATGGTTAGTCCGTCAGACGTGTCTGTAAAAATGTCAGCGATTTTTGAAAAGTCAAGTTAAAAAATAAGTTGTTTTTTTTTTTTTTGGAGCAGGATCTGCTGTATTCTGCTTCACATTATTGTTCATTTTTACGTCTTCTCTCAGTGCAAATGTTTGTCACCTCTTTTCTCCTGTCCGGAACTCCCCGGTTCCCCTCAGACCATCCGCGCTGTGCAGCCAGACGTGGTGGTGGTGGAGCTGTGCCAGTACAGGGTGTCGATGCTGAGAATGGATGAGAACACGCTGCTGAAGGAAGCCAAAGACATAAACCTGGAGAAGGTTCAGCAGGCCATCAAACAGGTCCGGTTCCAGGCGGTGCCGACGAGCGAAAAGCCTGAGGAAAATTAAGACCGTGCTGATGGGGGGGTGGAAACAGCTGAACAAACACACAGCTATAAGCCGACTGTAATGGTTGATGACATTTACCATCCAGAGGATTGTGGCCTCCAGTCCAAGTTAATGAGAATAAAATCCTACTGATGTATGAATCATAAGGATTACATTCACAGAAGCTTTTAGCAGGTTTAGCAAACAGGAACCATGTAGATTTAATACTTCATTTCCCATCAGCCCCAGAAGTTCAGATGAGCAAGGCCTCTCTCTTGTGTTTCTTTGACAGAACGGGTTGATGTCTGGTCTCATGCAGATTCTGCTGCTCAAAGTTTCAGCTCACATCACAGAGCAACTGGGAATGGCCCCCGGGGGGGAGTTTCGCGAAGCCTTCAAGGAGGTATGGCAGCTCCAGAACTCGTTGTCATCCTAATTCTACATTTGTCACGTGTTCAACCTTTCATCGGTACAGGCTGGACAGGTGCCGTTCTGTAAATTTCACCTCGGGGATCGGCCAATTCCTGTGACCTTCAAGAGAGCCATAGCAGCTCTGAGTCTGTGGCAGAAAGCGCGTCTGGCCTGGGGTCTCTGCTTCCTGTCAGATCCAATCAGGTGAGAATAAGTCTGCCGTTCTACGATAAACTGCGATGAACCGTCTCAGGAAAAAAAGTCACAGTTTCAGTTCACTGTGAATTTTATGAAGGAAAAAAAGTCAAGGTGGTTTTTGAAGATGTTCTACGTCCTGAGACAAAACCCTAAATGCTGGAGCCAAAATGTAGTTTTCTTTGCACATTTCCTTGTTTACTTTGTCATTTCACATGTTTCACATTTTTAGTTTGTTACTGAGCGACACCTGGATGAAAGGTTTGATAAACTCACCTGATCTTGGGATTTTCCAAGGAGAGGCTGTTTCTTATTTTGACACCGCTACCGTTTTCTTTGCAGTAACTCATACAAAGCAAAGGTATTATTTTCTCCCACTGTTTTTGTAAAAAGAAATAAACTCACAAAGCAACAGAATGCAATACCGTATTTATCAGACTTTACTAACGTGAAGTGTTCAGAATCCACTGGAGGTTAATTACGTAAACAGTCGAAGAGTTATGGTAGTTGAAAGAACGTAAACTCTGCAGCTGAAGCTCTGGTGTTAAAGGGTTAAAGTTTGATCTTCAGATGTCTTCAGGTCTCTATGAAAGCCTGAAGATAGAGTTTCTCCAAGCCTTCTGAAACAGAAATCCTGTTTAAACACCTAAATGGTCTACAGATCTCTGCTCAGTTCCTTCTGGACATTAACCAGTCATTCTAATGTTCAGTTTTTCTATTTTACTGAGCTGTGATTCAAAGCTCACACGTCCACAGAAGAGGGGGCTCTTTGCTGTGTTGGACAAGGCTGTGAAACACTTTCTTCTGATCTGTTTCAGTAAAGAAGACGTGGAGAAGTGCAAGCAGAAGGACCTGCTTGAGCAGACCATGTCAGAGATGATCGGAGAGTTTCCTGCTCTCCATCAAACCATCGTTGCTGAACGAGACATCTACCTCACGCACACTCTTCGCCAAGCTACTCGCTGTGTGGAAGCCCCCCATGATGCTCAGAGTGAGTACAAAAACTGTCATCATTTACGTTTTTCTAAAACTGAATATTCACAGAACAGCCGTGTGTATTCATGCACCTTCTTTGGCTGAAGGAACGGCTGACTTTTTGAATTTTTGTAAGTTTTTACTTCAGTTTCTGTTTGTGAATTACAGTCAATTTCATTACTAAAATGTTAAACAATCATCTGAACAGAAATGACATTCTTAAAACAACACTTGATTCAATATAAAAACTCATTTTGTTGCAGCTTTGCTTGAGTTGAACATGTTAGTGCAAAGTAGACTGTGCATTATCTGTGGTCTGGTTCTCTGTGGGGATGCTGTGAGGAGGAGGATGTGAGGAGTTTTCAGGCTGTATCTTTAGAAGAACATTTGCTCCTGCAGAAGTGCCTGCTGTGGTGGTCGGGGTCGTGGGAATGGGTCACGTCCCGGGGATCGAACGAAACTGGGAAAAGGATCTGGACATCGAAGAAATCATGCGGTATGTTCCCTCTGTCCTCCTCTAGCCGTTGTTTTGCTTCACCTCGCCACCGTCGGTCATTCCCTCTACCTCTCCAGGGTGGCCCCCCCCTCGCGGTTTGGCCAGGTGTGCAGGACGATCCTCAGGGGAGTGGTGGTGGGAATGCTGGGATACGCCTGCTACCGCGCTGGAGGAAGCATAGGAAGAAGCTTGTTGTCTCTACCTGGAGTTCAGTCTCTGATGGAGACTCTGTGTCCACCCCCTGCTTGAGGGCCCCACCCCCCCACCCCCACCCCATATGACATGACACTTGATCTATTTATAATTTATTGAAGCATTTATCACCAGTGGCCTTAAAAACTCCAGGTGAGGCTGGATTCACTTTCAGCGGTCTTTGAAATAACAAGGACATCCCAGAGTCCCTCCTCTGCATCTCAAGATTTTTTTATTCAGAGAGGAGAACATGCTGCCAAAGAAACCACACCAGTACTTGATTTTACTTTATCCTACGTCAAATCCTGCATTTTGTTAGATTGATTCCTGATGTTCACAATCAGTAGAAACTGGATCTTCTTTTCCCTCCTGATGTGGTGGATCTCTTCTCTTAGCCTGCATTCTTCTTCTTTCACCACCCTCTGTTAGTTTGTCCTCTTCAACTGTCTTTTCTAGAAACAGTAGTTCTTTTCTGAACATTCTAACTGAAGTAAATCTGTTAAAGCAGCTCCATGTGGAATAAAAAAAACTCCAGTGTGAGCAGGAGCACAATGGCCCGTAGGATGTAGGTGAAAGTCAGCAGCAACATGCAAAACAAAAAGATCCGATTAGAATCAGATTTGATGTCCTGTTCTGCTGACAGCCAAGTGCCTGATGCTGCTGCAGCTGTAAGGGCTTCAGTTCAACACAAAACTTTCATTTTCTGTTGGAGAAATGAGTTAAGCTGTGAACTCTGATCATGTTACAAACATGCCGGACTCGTTTGCTGTTCAAAAAGATCCTTTTTATCTGTCCTGACTCGACTGTTTTACAGCAAACGCCGCCTTCTGTGTGCATCCTTGCATTTGAAATTATGCAGGCTGGACCTCGGTACCACTCAGGACCACAACAGTCATTTACTCTCATTTTTAGATTCTAATTTATTCTTTACTTGTGTTTATTAGTGACGAATGTAGTTTTCATGACCAGCCAGAGAGCTGCTGCAGCAACTGTTAGTGTGCTTTAAATACTGTTTCCCTCTTGTTGAATGCAACCAGATCAAAACTAAAAGATTCACTATTTTTGTTTTTCTGTAATTCAAGAGTAAACTCAATCATTTCCTCTTAAACTGGATTTGCATGTTCTTGTGTAAACCAAACCTTCGGAGCATGTTTGGGAGATGAAGCCTTACAGACGTCACCAATGCCTTTAATGGAGACAGCTTTTTCTTCTGAAGCTTTGGAACAACATGGAGCTACATCTTTAGGAGAGCATCCTGCTGCATGTTGACAAACTGCTGGGTGACTGTTTCCCTGAAACAACCTGAGGGTTGGGACTGTCCAAAGAGGACCGCTTCGATGTTCCACGGCTCCATCCACATCAGTTTTTAGATCATTTTCATGCCTGCTTTATATGTGATTTCTGTACAGACATTTATACTCTAGATACATTAATAAAAGGGACTTCAATCACTTTGAATTCTTCAACCTGTCTCATATATTTGTCCTAAAATGTGTCGACGGCAGATCACACTTTGAAAAATAGGTCATTTTAATTGTCTGTTCTTTATTTATTCAGTCAAGATTGTTACTAAGATTTCGTAAAATAGCAAACTTTATTGGGGATGCTTAAAGTTAAAAATAGAGAGATGCCAGAGATCCTACAAAAGTTATGTTTTTACCTCAGAAGAAGAAAATCACAGGAGAAAATATGATTATGTTTCGAGTTGCTCGCACTGCTTTAAGCAGGCGTTTTTTTAGTCGGGCTAAAAGTTTGGAATGCTCAACAGGAAGTTCAGAAAAGTTGTGCTAATAAAGTTTTATTTCAAAAAATGTGTACGGAAGAAACTTTAGGAATATGTAATGTATAGTTGGTGTGCGGTGGCAGGCGCTGAAGGCCATCTAAGATTGTTTTTTCCGTTTTAAGATGTGATATAGGGGCAGAAATAAAATCCAAATTTTGTTCTTCTCACTGCCGCTTTCCTGTCATGAAAACATGCAGACTTATGTTGTGTACTGACTATGTTCATGCAATGTACTCTTCATGAAAGGAACAAATAAACAGAAACGGTAGGAAAACTTGCAATTATAATAATAATGCAATTATATACTTGAAGAACTTTGCCTCTGAGCAGCAGCTAAACTCTGCAGTACAGTTAAGTTCATGACTGTCACGCAGGAAACCAAGGTTCGATTCCCAGGTCTAGGCATGAAAGATCCAGCTTTGAGAACAAGGTTCTGTTGGAATGCTACTACTCAAGTAATCCTACTCAGAGAGCTTACATGCAGAGAATGTGGAGTGAATGTGGAGCTTCATAACCCACAATCAGGGCTAACTGCCAAACTACTAGTAACACAACTGATTAGAACTTGAGATACACAACTTGAAGTACAACACAATTGTTAGACCACAGGAGACTCACAACATCAGGTCAGAGAGGAGGTTATACCACATTCCCAACCAGCACTTAGGAACACGGCCCCAATAACCACCGTTACGCTGAGCGAGGCAGCAACTGACCTGAAAAACAAGATCATGTCTAGAATGAACACCAGCAAACGCCGACACCAACTACAACGATTGAGTGAAGTTCCGCCTAAAAGTCTCCTGGAAACTGTGAATGAAGTATTGAGGGCAATTCCCACCACAACAATCACAGAAACCAATGAACTGGTTTACACTTCAGCAGCAGTGATCCCTGAGATGCTCGGCTATAAGAGCAACCATGGGAGAAAACAGCAATGCTCTCTGCACTCCATGAGCGCCTGGCAGCACAAATGAAGCAGCTGCTAAGAGATGGACTCACCCTGAATGACTAACGGAAGGCCGGATGATCCTGATCTAGAAGGATCCCTCAAAGGGTGCAGTCCCCTCCAACTACCGGCCAATAACCGGCCTCTCCTCAACATGGAAGCTCATGTCAGGCAACATTGCAACCAAAGTACATCGGTACATGAATCAGTTCATGAGCAACACACAGAAGAGCATTGGTAGAGATTCCAGAGGAGATAAACACCAACTGCTGGTTGATAGAACAGTCGCTTGAGACTGCAGGTCATGACACACCAACCTGTGTACAGCCTGGATTGATAACAAGAAAGCCTATGACTCAATGCTACACCAGGATCACTGAATGTTTGAAGCTGCACATCAACAGGACTCTAAGAGCCTTCATAGGAAATGCAATGAAGCTGTGGAAAACCACCATTGAAACCACTGGTAAGCCAGTTCCACAAGTTTCCATCAAATGTGCCATACACCAAGGAGACGTTCTGTCCCCACTGCTGTTCTGTACAGGTCTGAACTCCCTCAGTCAAAAAATCAACAAAACTGGCTATAGATACGGACTCAGAAACGGGACAACCATCAGTCACCTCTACATGGATGACATCAGTCTATACACTAAAAGCGAGCGTGACATTGACTCCCTGATCCACACCACCAGGATCTACAGTACTGAAATCAGGATGTCTTTCAGGCTTGAGAAATGCAGTCGGATGGTGGCAAAAGAGGCAAGGTCGTCCACACTGAAGGGGTCTCACTCCCAGAAGGAACAATAGCAGACATTGAGGCAAATGGCAACCTGAAGCTGTAACAGCCAAATACCTCCAAAGAGTAATGCAAGTCCTGAGAAGCCAGCTCAAAGGCAAGAACAAGAGCCGGGAAATTCACAGTTACGCACTGCCAGTCATCAGATACCCTGCAGGAATAATCAGATGGTCGAAGGAAAATACACAGACCAGCTCGTATATACATACATAATATATACATTTTTAAAGTACTGAATTATGTGTTACTTTTTATTTTGATTTAGAAAGCAGCTTTTGAATATTTGCTACTGTTTATTTTTTAATCTATACCTACTTTCTTCTGTTATTTGCTATTTTCTTTTTTTCAATCACACGAATGATTTCATAAATCATGTCGTGAATCTATCCTCTCAGATGTGCTGTCTAAACATATTTCAGAAAGCTTTACAGTTTTTTCGTTTTACACCAAGCTGCTTCTTTCTATTTAAAAAATTTGTCGTCGGTCAAAAATGGTCTCAGTTTAGTTGTTTCTAGTCGGAGGGATTTCGGTGGGACACAGGGCTGTCTGCCAAACATCCGGTGTTACGCATAAGTGGTTTAGCGGACTCCAGACTAACCAGTGCTAACTTCTCGTCGCGCGCGCTCATGGCCTGGTTTGGATGGCTTATCTAGGGCCTCGGCTGGGTCACTCTCGCGGGTTTTCTCCTCTCGTGTGCGCCGTTAGACTCCTCGGCATGGACGGCATGGGTTCCGCCGTCAGTCGGTCTCCGTTGGAGCGTCTCGACTTTGATAACGTCGCTCTGAAGAAGCTTCCGGTGGATCCGTCCGAAGAGCCCGGTGTCCGGCAGGTCAGAGGAGCCTGTTTCTCCCGGGTGAAGCCTCAGCCGCTGACCAACCCGCGCTTCGTGGCGGTCTCCGCTGAAGCCCTCGCGCTACTGGGGCTGTGCGCACAGCAGGTCCAGACTGACCCTCTCGGTCCGGATTACCTGAGCGGGTCCAGAGTTATGCCCGGATCCGAGCCCGCGGCTCACTGCTACTGCGGCCACCAGTTCGGACAGTTCGCCGGGCAGCTGGGGGACGGAGCGGCGTGTTACCTGGGAGAGGTGAGGGCGCCTCCGGGTCAAGATCCCGAGATGCTCCGCGAAAACCCGAGCGGGCGCTGGGAGATCCAGGTGAAGGGGGCGGGACTGACCCCCTACTCCAGGTAACCTGGTCCTGTGGAGCTGAGGTACCCTGTTAAAGTTCCCTGGTTTTTCTCAGGTGATTTTACGTTTAGTGAGAAGTGTCCCTCTAGAACAAACGGGCCTGCTGGGATCCCATCCACAGTTGCCTTCAGATCTTCAGATCTTGGATCAGGTCTTGGATCAGGTCTTGAAACAGGTCTTGAAACAGGTCTTGGATCAGGTCTTGGATCAGGTCTTGGATCAGGTCTTGGAACAGGTCTTGGATCAGGTCTTGGATCAGGTCTTGGATCAGGTCTTGGAACAGGTCTTGGATCAGGTCTTGGATCAGGTCTTGAAACAGGTCTTGGAACAGGTCTTGGATCAGGTCTTGGAACAGGTCTTGGAACAGGTCTTGGAACAGGTCTTGGATCAGGTCTTGAAACAGGTCTTGGATCAGGTCTTGGATCAGGTCTTGGATCAGGTCTTGGATCAGGTCTTGGATCAGATCTTGGATCAGATCTTGAAACAGATCTTGGATCAGGTCTTGAAACAGGTCTTGGAACAGGTCTTGGATCAGGTCTTGAAACAGATCTTGGATCAGGTCTTGGATCAGGTCTTGGATCAGGTCTTGGATCAGGTCTTGGATCAGATCTTGAAACAGATCTTGGAACAGATCTTGGATCAGGTCTTGAAACAGATCTTGAAACAGATCTTGGATCAGATCTTAGATCAGATCTTGAAACAGATCTTGGTTACCCCGCTCGCCCCGCCGGCGGGGTAACCTTTGACCTCTGTGCCTGGAAAACATGGGGCTTTGCGCGGCTAAATGCGTGATCGATGTCAGATAAACCTTTTATTTGAATGACGTCTTCACCTCTGAGCGTTTGGACTTCCTGTGCCTGACAGAGATGTAACAGCGGGTATCAGACCACGCCCACCTGATTGACCTGTGACCTGCTTGTGTTTTCTTTAGGTTCTGATAGGAAGGATCTTTGTGTAACATCTTGACTGGTTTCCTGGATTGTTTATCTGACATAAAGTCATGGTTATCTAATAACCGTTTACACTGAAATACTCAGAAGACAGAGAGTGATTTTTGCTCCAGACAACAACATCCTTTCCATCAAACACCACCTTGACCTCCATGACCTCCTCTGTCCAGTCCAGTGTCAGGAATCTTAGGTTGTTGTTTGACAATTCTCAAAGAACACGCTGTCACAAATTGCATGTATCACCTGAGGAAAAAGTCAAACATGCCTTATCCATGCTTTTATTTCTTCACGTTTAGATTATTGTAATTCACTTTTTTACATGTTTTAGCGAAGTCTCTTTAAAACTCTGCGGCGAGGCTTTTAACAGGAGCCAATAAACGAGCACATAACTCCACTACTCTCCTCTTAACACTGTTCCCAGGTAAATTTAGATTTTAATTTGAAATGTAACTTGTAGGTTTCAGAGCGTTGCATGGACAAACTCCCAAGTACATTGCTGACCTTTTAACCTGCTACTCTTCAGTCCGTTCTCTGAGCTCCTCAAACCAAAATCTGTCACAAATTCCCAAAACCAGAGGAGACGTCGCCTTTCCAGCTGTTGCTCCTCGTGTTTGGAACGACCTCCCTTTGTCAGTACGACAGATCCACTCCGTTGTGTGTTTTAGAAGTCATGTCAAGACCTTTTTATTCAGAAGAGCTTTTAGTTCATCTATTTTTCTTTAAGTGGGTTTTATCTTGTTTTGACTCTTTTCTTCTGTTTGTCTGCAGGATGTGTATGGCTGTAACTGCATGTGCTTTTACTTTTGTGAAGCCTTTATCTGGGAAAGGTGCTATAGAAATAAACATTTACTCACTTCCTAAAAGAAGAGAAGGAGAAACTGAGGCTGAAGTACTGTCACCTGTATTTTTAAAAGCAAAATCAAAGCGCCGTGACGTCAGGTTTCTGTTTCTCCTCAGACAGGCTGATGGGAGGAAGGTGTTGCGCTCCAGCATCAGAGAGTTCCTGTGCAGCGAGGCCATGTTCTTCCTGGGTGTTCCCACCACCAGAGCCGGCTCTGTGGTGACCTCTGACAGCAGGGTCATCCGGGACGTGTTTTACAGCGGGCACCCCCGTCATGAGAGATGCTCAGTGGTCCTCCGCATTGCCCCCACCTTCCTCAGGTGAGTAGTGGGTGCTTCCACTTCTCTCTGAAGGCTCCTTAGTTGTTCAAAGTGCTCTTATCTCTTTTGTTCTGTGCCGGGAAAAAGGTTTGGTTCTTTTGAGATCTTCAAGCCAGCTGATGATTTCACGGGTCGCCAGGGTCCCAGCTACGGACACGAGGAGATCCGAGGTCAGATGATGGATTACGTCATTGAGACGTTCTACCCTGAGATCCAGCAGAACCACAGTGACCGCGTGGAGCGAAACGTGGCTTTCTTCAGAGAGGTGTGCTGAGAGGGTGGAGGATCATCGGAGGGTTCCAGAGTGAAGATGATGTCGTGCTCTGTCCTCCTGCATGCAGGTGATGCGCCGCACGGCTCAGCTGGTGGCGCAGTGGCAGTGTGTGGGCTTCTGTCACGGCGTCCTGAACACGGACAACATGAGCATCCTGGGACTCACTCTGGACTACGGCCCCTTTGGCTTCATGGACAGGTCAGCTGCATCCCATGGTTGGAATCTTCCAGAAGTCTTTGTGAAAACCTTTCTTCCTTCTTCTCAGATTTGATCCAAATTTTGTTTGCAACGCGTCCGACAACTCAGGCCGGTACTCCTACCAGGCGCAGCCGGCCATCTGCCGGTGGAACCTGGTGAAGCTGGCAGAGGCCCTCGCTCCAGAGGTACCTCCAGACCGGGCTGAAGTCGTCATGGACGAGTATCTGGACGCCTTCAACAGCTTCTACCTGACAAACATGAGGAAGAAGCTGGGGCTGAAGAAGGAGGAGCCTGAAGATATGATGCTGATCACTGAGCTGCTGCAGACCATGCACAACACAGGTGAGACGTCGGCGCCGCATCGTCCTCCTGCAGCGTTCTGCAGCTCAAAAGACAACGTCCTGTTCCCGCAGGGGCTGACTTCACCAACACTTTCCGAAGCTTAAGTCGGATTTCGTGTCCCACTGAGGGTGAACCTGAGGATGAGGAGGAAGCTGTCAAAAGAGCCACAGACTTCCTTCTAGAGCAGTGCTCCTCCTTGGAGGAGCTCAAAGCTGCCAACAAACCTTCAATGGATCCACGGTGAGCCCAAAAGAAGAGCATCTGCACATAAACACATTTTTTTTACCTTTATAAACCAGGAAGTCCCACTGAGATGATAAAAAACCTCTTTTACAGGGGAGTCCTTACTAATTACAGTTAAAAACTAAAACATAAACAGCAGGAAAGTGATGCTGCAACTTGTTATGCTCACAGTTTTATGTTACAAACGTTTAAAGAAATACAACCTTGACTTTTGTTTGATTAAAATCAATCGTTTTTTAGTTTTATTAAAAGCTGCAGATGCTGACTGGAAAACATTTTAATTGTAGTTTCAACAGTCACCTCTGGGTGGCACTAGTAACATGCATCGCATGTTTACTTCCTCCTATCGACAATGCAGATTTGTCTTCTGTAGAAGACATTTCTAAACCTGGATATCTCCCAACCACTGCAATCTACTGACTGGTTTCCGTTTTAGTGTCTACAGACGACATTTGGGGTTTTGCAATGATAGCAAACGTGAAGTTGGGATAGACTCTAAGCACGACCTACTTCCGGTTCGGCTCTTGACCTCTCAATCATTTCCGGTTATGTTGTTTACATGGAAACAGTAGAGTGTTCAGAGTAAACAAGATGTCTTTTGGAGCTACCCAGAGTCACTAGAAATGATGTTGAGCTCATTGTTGGTCTTTCTAGCCAAACAGCCCTAAATAAAAAGCAAAAAGATTTAAATTTGATTGTCATCCTGCATAGCAAACTCTAAAGGTCATTTGCTAATGTTGATGTTTTTCACATGTATTCATGAACGACCAGCTCAAAAACGGATGGAAATTTATGTTGACGACACGTAACACGTAAAAAAAGCCTTCATCAGCAAATTGATGATGGGGGAGACGGGTGGGTTGGTGTGCAGTCTGATCAGGGGGGGGGCTCAGTTCGCATCTTTGTGGCGTTCCAGTGCTGAGGGTGATGGTAGAGGAGAGGTGGGTCAGAGTCTGACAGACTGTGGGCGTTCTGTCAGGACATCTTCGATCCACGTGCCTGTGGTGGAGTGGAGGCCCAGGTTGAGCAGTTTCTCTTCCAGGATGTCTGGCATGATGCTGTTGACGAGCAGCCGTCCGTAGTTTCCTGTGAACCGGATTCAGAGTGCAGTGTGGTGGAAATGGCGTCTTCTGTTGAGCGCTTTGGTTTGTAGCTGAACTGGAGTGGGTCAAAGGGGGGGTCAGACAGTCTTTGATGTGTTTGGAGACCAGCCTTTCAAAACACTTCATGACCACAGGCGTGAGGGCAGCGGCCTGCAGTCGCTAAGACTGTCCACGGGGACGGGGATGATGGTGGAGGCTTTGAGGCAGGCTGGTGTGAGGTGGTAATGGCCGTGCACAGCAGCAGCTAGACATGTCACTCATCTTATGACTGTCCCAGCATGTGAAGTTCAGACGGGTAACGGCTGCGTTTCCTGCTGACAGCGAGCTGGCGATGCTGCTCTCCATGGCTCAGAGCAACCCGGCGCTCTTCCAGATGATCTCCGACAGGGTGACCATAGCCAGACAGTTGGAGAGACTCAGCAAGCTGAAGGAGCTGATGGAGACCAGCCAGGAGCAGCTGAGAAGCAAGCAGGCGGAGGAGTGGACCTCCTGGATCAGACGCTACAGGTGTTGGATCCTGAGGAGGAAGTGGGGGGTTCTGGTGGGCGTTGGTTCAATACTGGAGCTCTGACTGTTTCATCATGATGACCACAGGAAGCGTCTGGCTCTGGAGCTGGAGGGTCAGAGTGATGAGCAGGCCGTGCAGGAGGAGAGAGCCAGGGTGATGGACAGCACCAACCCCCGTGTGGTTCTCAGGAACTACATCGCCCAGAATGCAATAGAGGCTGCAGAAAAAGGAGATTTCTCTGAGGTCAGAGTTCACAGCTTGTTGAAATACTAAATGACTGTGATGCCAAACCTCAAGTCCAAATGTTCCTCAGCTGCTCTTCCTGTCCTGCAGGTCCAAAGAGTCCTCAAGGTTCTGGAGAAACCGTTCTCCTCTCAGCCGGGTCTGGAGCTTCCAGCTTGGGTTCATGCAGGCGGGGCCGCCGCTCAGGCAGAAAGAGACGAAGAGGAGCAGCTAGATGAGTCTTCCTCAATAAGGAGAGACCCTGTTCCCTACGACAGCAAGCCTCCGTCCTGGGCGCAGGAAATCTGCGTCACATGATCTTCATAATCGCTTCCTCGTCTGCTGGTTTGCGTAAAGGAACAGGGGGGTTGGACGGCGTGATAATGACCGCCAATCTTTCTGTGTAACTTTTGCAGGCCGCAGCGAGGAAGCTCTGCAGCAAGAGGAACACCTCAGAGCAGCGAGGTGACACTAACAGAACAGGAAGTGATGAGCTTGAGGTTTCACCTTCAAACAGGAAGTAGGGTTTAACGTTAAAAGGCTCATCGCTCAAATTGACGGGGGTGGGGGGTTACTGAAAATGGGAAGCTCCGCCTCTTCTGTCTGTTCTGTCACCTCAGCTGTTAATGAGGAGTCAGGCGGAAAGTCCTGCTGTGACCCGTTTGACTCTGACGCTCAGGGAGGTGTCACCTCAGCTCACCACCAGCATCGCCATGCCAGGTGGGGGGGCCACTGCAGACCTGACCACGCACAAAAACGTATTCTATAGAATTCACCGTATGGACTGTTTAAGCACAGCTGGGAGACCTGTCCAAATGTCGTGGATGACCGCTACCCCACAGCTTCGCCTTTTATGAAATATATTATTATAAAATGAACATAATCTTGGGGTGCCCGGTGCGCAGTGGTTAGCCCTTTGTCTGTCCACCGGTTCAAGTCCTGGCTGAGGGGCCTGAAACAGAATCAACAATGGGGGTCTTTGTGTTCATGTTCTCCCCTGCATGTGGGGATAGGCTCCAGCAGCCCTGTGACCCCAGACGGACAAAGTGGCTTTAGAAGAAGGATCGCAGTCATGTGACCAGAAGTCAGGTTGAAAACCAAGAAGATAATCGTTTACTTTGACAGAAACTTGTTTTTAGTTTTTTAATAAACATTGAAAACCCTTTTATTTGTATTTCAAAATAAAACATCCGGGATGATGACTTTGTTTCTTGTCAGTCTTTTTCTACTTAAATGTTCCCGAAGCGCGTGCTTGTCATTGTTTCTTCCCGGGCGTGTGGCAGCTCGTCCCACACACGCGCTCAGTCTTTGGCAGATTTGGGCTTCGATTCCGTTTCCAGAAATCGCGCTTCACCTTTGATCGTCGGGAGTGGCCTCGTGCGCTCTCGGGGCGCGCCCTCTCAGGCGCAGCACGCGCAGCCATCACGGGTCAGCTCATAGGTAGGATCCGGGACGATGGGCGTGTAGCGCCGGAAGAGACGCGCGCGTCCAGCAGGAGCTTCCAGCACGCGGCGCGGTTGCCTCCAGGAGCAGATGAGATGAGTTCGCGGGTCAGACCCGGATATTCCCGACTGGACATCAACAAAACCTCGTGGGAAGTTCCGGACCGGTACCGGGAGCTGAAGCAGGTGGGCTCGGGGGCGTACGGAACGGTGTGGTAAGTGAAAGCTGTGAGGAGGAAGACGTCGGAGCCCTGAGCGTGCGCGAACAAAGCGCGCGCCGGGGCAGACGGTGCGGGACGGGGGGGACAAAGGCGAACGCGCCGCTCCACTTCCTGATGTGATGGGGACGCGGGCAGCTCGCCGCCGCGCACGCAGGCACGCAGCGCACGGTCAGCTGTGGAGTGTTTGGTGCACGCGCGCACAGGAGGGGGAAAGTTTCCAGAACAATGGGGAGTGTCCGTCACGCACATTCACGCAGCGTCTTCTCTCCGGCGGCCCTTTGTTGTCAATGATTGACCCGGAGGGCGGGGCTCTGACTCACGAACAGCTTCTTTACACCAGAACACCTTGATGGAAAGTGTGTCGCGCATGCGCAGAGGCGTAGGCAGGTGACGTTACATAAAAACTCGTTTTCAGTTCCGAGTAACGCAGAGCGGCCGTTTCCTCCCGGGTTCCGGGGAAGTGAATGGATTCAATGCTGAGTTCCTGATACTGATTCCCGCTTTTCCCTCCAGCTCAGCCACAGACTCCAGAACTGGAGCCAAGGTGGCCATCAAGAAGCTCTACAGGCCCTTCCAGTCTGAGATCTTCGCCAAACGGGCCTACAGGGAGCTGCGGCTCCTCAAACACATGAAGCATGAGAACGTGAGGCCCAGCAGACCCTCTGCCCGTCATGTCCTCACATTCCAGGTGTTATGAAACCAGACCACTCAGTCTTCCTGTCCTGCAGGTGATCGGCCTGCTGGACGTCTTCACTGCAGACCTCTCCCTGGACAGATTCTTTGATTTGTAAGTGGGTTTTCTGCCTCTCTGACCACATTCCCCTTTAACCGACCTCAACATGTCCTTGTTTCCAAAGTTATCTGGTGATGCCGTTCATGGGGACGGATCTGGGAAAGCTGATGAAGATGCATAAGCTGTCAGAGGACAAGATTCAGTATTTGGTGTATCAGATGCTCAGAGGCTTGAAGGTGGAGCATCTGCTCTGAAGGTTTCATCATCGTCTCACTGAATTGTTCTGCGTCTAAACTTCTTTGTCTTCATTGCAGTATATTCACTCTGCTGGGATCATTCACAGAGTAAGGGGTTTTTTAATTACCAACAGGAATAGAACACCCTTTAGAGTGTAAATATTTGCTCTTACTGCTGCTCATTTGCTTGAATGAGAGAATTTTCAGACTTTTTCTGTTTTCAATTTCAGGATCTTAAACCAGGAAATCTCGCCATCAATCAAGACTGTGAGCTGAAGGTACGTTTGTTCACCTTTTTGTTCACACTTTTTCATAAATAAAGTCAAATATTCTTTTACTACATTCATGAAAACTATTTAATAAAGATTTGCATTCTGGAATGCAATCCTGGTGTTTCCTCAGATCTTGGACTTTGGATTAGCGCGTCAGGCAGACAGCGAGATGACGGGGTACGTGGTGACCCGCTGGTACAGAGCGCCGGAGGTCATCCTGAGCTGGATGCACTACACTCAGACCGGTAATGAAGGCCTTGGCTTCACAGAAGAGCATGAATTTAGCCGACCTGTTGGAAGCGCTCGCAGCTTGTTGCTTCTACAACAGAGGAGCTCGTGGTTATCACAGGGAAACCTTTGCAGAGATCTGAACAGATCTGTAGGGAAAAGACACTGATGATGGCGTCCCCCAGGGCTCAGTGTTGGGTCCTGGTGCTTCTCACTGAGGACACAGATTTTGGATTTTGTTGAGGATTTATTGTAACTTCTGGACTGTTATCTCTGAATGTGGCTAAAGAACAACACTTCACTGAAGCGGAACAAAACATACTAGCTTTGTCCAAATTCCTTCAGTACTTAGTCCACTGATTCAGGCGTTTGCCATTTTGTCAGGCTGTTCGAATCTCCCATTCCAAAATCCAGTGCTCTGGAAAATTCCCTGAAGTTTCTGGGAAAAAAAAACATTTACACCGAAGCTCACAAGACTGGTGAATGAAGACCACAGAGCCATGTGTCATTGAAAGAAATCTGTATAAATGGTTTTAAAAAAAACAAAGTTGTTTTCATCAGAACACAGCAGATTCATAAATAGTCTTTGTAAATTGTGTCTATGTATTAGACTTTTACTTCGATAAATTTGTTCAAGATTAAGCATGTGCTGGAAATGTGTTAAAATCCAGGACGCTGGCATTTTATGGAATAGTGAGGGAATTCAGATACAGATGTTGTTGGATTTATGGAATGAGGTACAGGAGCAAAGAAATAACTGGATTACTTTTCAGTGCTGTTCCTGTTTCCGATGACAAAAATAGCAGGAAATCACATTTAAAGTTTTAAAAGAAGTTTAGATTTCGATCAATTAAGTGCAAAAAAATGTAAAAGTTCTTGAAATAATTTTTCAAATTCTACATCAAATATTAAGACATTCAGATCATTGTCAAGGCTGGATTTGGGATTGGAGCAGGTCACTGTTCTCCACTTCCAAATGACTTGAATTCAGTGAATTTCAGTCTTAGTTGTTCACTTACAAACTCAGAAACAATTCTATACCAAAGAATCCACAGTTAAGCTTCAGCAGTTCCAGTTAAAAACAAGAGATATTTGAACAATAGTGAATAGATTTACAGTTTTATGGATCTTTTGTCATCTGTGTTCACATTATTTCAGTGTATAAATTCATCCAAAAGATTAAAAGTGATTAAAAAGTGTTTAAAGACCCATTTTTGTAGCGTTTTTCTCACGATGGAGAACATCTATAAGGAAGGCTAAGCTTAAAACTTCATTTCTCAGTATTTCTTTAAGTAAATGATGGTGAGTCAGAATTAGGTACATTTGTAACGTAGAAGGTGAAGTGGGCGGGGCATAAGCTCCATTCTGATGCATCCACCTGCAGACACATAGATCCATGAACGTCTTTGTTTTCCTCGTCTGAGCTGGAGTCTGGATCAAAACTGTACGGCTGGATAACTCTGATATCGCTCGCCATTTTTGTTGCACAGCTAACGTTAGGTTGGAGGTGTGAGGGGCTGTAAGCTAGTAGGAGAGAGTGTGAACAAGGGGATGATGGGATATTGGTAGAGGCTTACTTCTGTGCCAACAGTCACAACTGAGAGACGAGTTTCTGATGAACTCCTGCAGAAACTATGTCCTAGAAAACAACACTGTTTTGTTTTGTATTTTATTTTGGCGAAAAACGGCACAGTCGTGATGAAAAGGGAACGCCTTGATGATTGGAGTGGATTTTTCAATGGCTCAACAGATTTACTCTTTTTTTTAGACTCGGTTTAACCACTAGATGGTGCACTGACCCCATTTTGCTTTATAACTTGATTATGAAACACCTGTACATGTACTATTACTGAAGACACAATGTCCTCTTTGACCTTCATGTGTGTTTTTTTTCCTCAGTGGATATTTGGTCAGTGGGCTGCATCATGGCAGAAATGCTTCAAGGAAAACCTCTTTTTAAAGGCAACGATCGTATCCTTTCTTTGCTCTTCCAGGACTTTTCTGACTCTGGGACTTTTTTTTTCTTTCTTTTTTCCTAAGATTAACTGACATTTCCAGATTTTCTTCAACGTTAAAGCCTTGACCTCTGCCTCTCAGACCTGGATCAGCTGACTGAGATCATGAAGATCACAGGAACACCAAGTCTGGATTTTTTGTCCAAACTTGAATCTGAAGAAGTGAGTTCACGTCCAGAGCATGAAGAACTCTGCTCTACTCAACTATGGAATCCTGACACAAAAAGCGACAAATTTGTGTTTACACTCAGAAGTTGTATTTTAGAGACGTTAAGCAGATATTCCACCTTTATTTTTGTCTGCTAGGCTAAGCGGTACCTCAAAAGTCTACCAAAACAGGAGAAGAAAGACCTTCAGAAGGTGTTTCCCTCATCTGGTGTACTTGGTAGGACAACATTTTGTCTCTGAACATTTTTCCTGGCTGCGTCTGTCAGAACTTTTTCCTGTGAGATGCTTTTGTTGTCACCCAGCCGTGTCTGTGATTGAGCACATGTTACTGCTGGATCCGGAAAAACGAGTTACGGCTGCTGAGGCTCTCGCGCTGCCTTACTTCACCGAGTTCAAGGACTCTGAGGAGGAGAAGGAGGCGCAGCCATACGATCACTCACTGGACAACGCAGATCTTACTCTGGACCAGTGGAAACGTAAGGATGAAAGCAATGAGATCAGTAGTGAGGATCTAACTTCAGACTGCTGGGAAGGGTGGAGGGGGACAGCACGTCGTATTGATTCAAGTCCTGCCGTCCTTCTCTGCAGGTCACACCTTCACAGAGATCCTGACCTTCAAGCCCATCCTGCCAGAGTCCAAAGAAACCGCTCTTTAAGACGCGCTTTGGAGCCTTTTGGAGATCCGATCAAACTAAGACTCTTTCAGCAGGAAAACTTTGGGTTCACAAAGTTTGATGATCGTTCTTCAGACTCGATGAGGATCCTTTTATAACCCAATCTTTAGTCATTTAACATTTTTCATGTTTCTGAAACAATAAAAGCTGAAAGCTCGCACTTCAGTTTGAATCATTTATAAAACTGAAGAGAGTTTAACGACTTATTCTTGAATTAAACCTCTAAATTTGAGTTTCAGAAGCGTTTGAACAGAAAGTAAAAATGACGCATAACCTGACCTCCTGCAGGATAACCGTTCCGCATCCTGGACTGAGGGTTCTGGACCTTTGTGCATCACAGAATGCATGTGCTTTTGTTTGGAGTTTCCAGGGCATTTGGTTCAAAATCTCAGAGGAGTTCAGTCCTCTTTGAGCTGAAAGACTAAAAGCTTCTTCTCTTCTATCACTGATGTGAAGTTAAGGAAGAAAAACAAACTGTTTGTCATGAAATGTGTCTTCTTCCGAAATAATGTCAAAGTACGACTGGAACTTTGCACAAATTGCACAAAAAACCTACAAACCAACTGAATAAATCCCTTTTTACAGCTACATTTGTGATTGTTAGTTTGTATTTGCAGGTGTGTTTTTATTTACTTCTCCCTTTGAGTCTCACACCATTTTTTCATGTTAAAGTTTGACTCTTCTCAGCATAAGCTGGTCCGTTGATGGACTCGTCGTTCTGCCGCACGACCTCATTTTAAACTGACTTGGTAGGCAGATGGACTCGAGTTTGACTGCAGAGTTCAGGATGGACTGTCAGGTCCTGCAGCTGAAAAACAATGAAGTCCAGATCGTGGCCTCATACAGCAGCTGAGCTAAAAGAAAAGATGTTCACGGCTTCCACACTTTTCCTCTGGGGTTGGTGCTTACTGACCAGCAGTGCTGGAAAATGTTTTAGACTCTTGTAAACAGACTGGAAAAAAATAAATGAACTCCCGATTCAGAATGAACTGCTTTCTTCCTATATTCCTTAATTCACATTTGTCTGCCTTTAAAAGTTGTACATAGTTGTACATTTGATCACGAAAGAGAAATACTCATTACATACGAGGTTCTGCGCCTCTTTATTTCTTAGACACGACAAGAACTTAATGCAGTTTTCTTTTATTACTTTATTTTTTTATGCTAGATCAAAACAGCGTTAGAGATAGAGAATGAAGGAGACAATGTATTTGTCATCAGACAGATCAAACTTAGAGATGCCATGATTTGCTCCTCTTTTTAAGTAAAGTTGACCTTTTTTCTCCCAGTTTTTGATGTTCAAGTCTCTGATGGGTTTGCTATATTCTGCTGTACTTGCCTTTAACACTAGGTGGCAGCATGTAAACAAGCTTAGAGCAGGTTCTTACTGTAGCTCTCAACCCTGCAGTAGATCTATGTTCAGGCGGAAATATCTGAGCAAATATGAGATGAAGTTTTTCAAAAGCCCCACTGATGTTGAGAGTCCAGAACCAGTTTTGTTGTTGGAGGTTTCTGAAGCTTTCTGCGGTTCTGGGCTTGGAGAACAGACCTGCAGTGGTAAAGACATTCCTGTCTGCCTCAGCTGCAGCTGAATGATAATTATCCAATGTTTGCTCAACAGCATGGAAACACATCTGCTAAACATTTTGGTGTTTTTACGCGCAGGTACGAGCTGATCCCTGACTCCATGTTGGATGAGCTGCCACTCTGCCTTTTCTGTCAGTAACAGCGTTTGATGACAGATGACCTCATGGAAGAGGCGCTGAGACATTCTTGCTGGACTCCTGTTTGCTTTAAGATTCTGTTGAATTTAACATCTGAGTGACCTCCAGATGCTTGACTCCCAGAGGCGACTCCCCGGCCGTTCAGCTTCCTTCCTCAGCCTGAGTGTTGTGTCCTCCCTGAGAACGCACACACACACACACACACACACACACACACACAGGCCTGGTAAACAGTTCACAGAGTTCTGTTCCTGCAGCTGACTGACAAACAAAGAGCTTTGCAGTCCAAACATGCCCCCCCCCCCCCCTTTATTTGCTGACATCCTCATTTGTTTTCAGAGAACCCCTTTGAAACTCTGCGTCCCTGAGGTTCAGTGTCCTCCCACATGAGGGGCTGACAGAACCCCCCCCCCTCTTGGACTGCCAGACTGGAGCGGGAGTTCTGGAACCACAGCAGTGCTTAATCGGGTCGCTCTCCTTTTTTAGAGTGGAATGTCACTTTATCTGTTTGTTTTCGTGTCTTGGGGAGGAACGTCTCTGCGAATCCCACCACAGTGACGACCCACGGAGAAGTTTGCTGGGTCGAACTTTGACCTGCAGCCAGAGTTCAGTTTGGCTCTGGTGCAGGAAAGATTGAACATTTAATGAGGTTGACATTTTTCACATTTTTGTCTCAGCAGAAGATCAGATTTACGCTGAATCAGCTTTTTTTAGTTGACTGAACTCATTAAACCACAGAATGGAATCAGTGCTAATGTTTAGCCCCAATCATCTGGGTTTCCTTCTCCTCTTTCTGGGAGATAAGATCAGTTTGAGAGCTCAGTGGAGATTAATTGCTTAATGAAAATGAAAGTGAGAGTTCATCAGCTTGTTTACCTTCCTCTCATATTTTTACTATTTTGTTTCATTTTATTACAAATCAGTTTAGCAGAAAATCCATTTGTTCCCTCAAACAAAGACACACGCTGTAAATGAAAGCCAGAATATTTTTAATGTTTGTTTAAAAGAATCTGCACAAAGGGGGGCATTGGTCCCATATTTGCTCATATTAAACAGGATGTGATTTTTTGCTCATTGAAAAGGGAGGAAGTTCTGTTGAAAATCCTTCCCAGTCTTGGTTTGTTTGTGTGTTTTGTGTTTGCTTTCTTTGGAGAATGACTGCTTGTGTTTGCAGCCTCCAGCTTCACCATCATTGTGTTTCTGTGTATGCAGCTCAGAGGATGAACTCCCAGTAATAAAGTGAGTCAGGCGTCCCACCTCCACAACGCTCTCTGGCTTCACCTGCTTCAAACTCGTTGCTATCATTGCCCGTGCGCTGGCGTGGGGGCGGTCGGAGTCGTGACCTCTGTGAGAAGTTCTGAGAAGCTCACGTGTCCCAGAGATCCTGCAGGAGGATTGCTGGACCTCCTGATAAAACTCCACATGCTCACATGGAGGAGGGGAGCCCACTGGGAGCACTGAGGGTAAACTCCAGCTCTGAACGCTAACATGAGAACAGGATTCAAAAAGTGCACATTGGAAGACATTTTAAATGTAGCCACAAGGGGGCACAATCCTGTGCTTTTGGGCTGGTTCCAAATCCTGGTGAATGCAAAGGGGTGTGTCTGGAAGACCTTTGACCTCAAAAGGAAATCATCTGGTTCAGAAGATGAATGGATGTGTCCATAAAAAGCATAAAACCAAACATGTGAATGCCCGACAGAACCAGAGCTGGAGTTTGATAGAGGAAGTCTGGAGCAGCAGAGAAGAATGTTGGAGATGTTCAGGACATGGATGAGAACTGCAAGACAGCAGTGAGATGTTCTGTGACAGTGGAGGTCAAGGTGGAGGTGGGACTACACCAAGGATCAGCTTTGAGGCCCTTCCTGTTCCCATGTGATGGACAGACTGACAGATGAGGTTGGACAGGAATCTCTGTGGACCGTCATGTTTGCAGACGACACTGTGATCTTTAGTGAGAGCAGGCAGCAGACGGAGGAACATCTAGAGAGGTGAAGGATTGATCTGGAAAGGAGAGGAATGAAGGTCAGCTGCAGAAGAAAAACAGAGGATCTGTGTGTGACTGAGAGGAACTGAAGTGACGTTACAGGAAGAAGAGATAAAGAAGGTGGAGGACTTTGAGTATCTAGGGTCAACAGTCCAGATCGTGTGTTCAATCAGAATGCAGCGGGTGGAGGAAGGTTTCAGGTGTGACCAAAGAGGGTCAGACCAATGATAGGAAAGGTGTAGAAGACTGTGGAGAGAGCGGTCATGGTGTTAGTTTAGAGACTCAGATGCAGAGCTGGAGCCAGTAAAGAGGAAGATGCTGAGGTTCTCTTTGGGAGTGACCAGGATGGATCAGGAATGAATCCATCACAGGAACATGGCGGATGTTCTGGACATCAGTGCAGGGAAGCAGATGGTCTGGACACGCTGAGAGGAAGAACAGTCATGATGTTGGTAAAAGGACGCTGAGGTTGGAGAGACCAGGTCTAGAGGAAGATTATAGAGGAGACTCATGATGGAGAGAAGGAGGACGTGAGGGTGGAGGACACAGAGGAGAGGGTTCAGATCAGGAGCCATTCTAAAAGAAGGTGAGATGTTTGAGGGAACGCGTGTGACTGCTCACAAGCGGAGAAAACAGAAATGCATGAACATGAAGCTGAGATCAAAGGCAGAAGTTGAAGCAAAAAAGACTCCAGTGTCTGTCTGATGGGATCGTCTCACTTCATCGTCTGCTTCTTTGAAGACTCACGAGGAAAAGGCAGTAAAGACTACCGTCCGTCTCCATCCCTGATGGATGGTTTCTGTTTCCTTTTTAAACAACCAAACCGGCAGCTGACAGTGATCCTCATGAAGCAATGTTTTTTTCTGAATTCCTTGTTGACATTTCACAGACCGCTCGCTCCATCTGATCAGGAAACATCAGGATTTCATATGAAGCCACCAAGCGTTCCTCTGGTTTGGAAGTCAGTTGTTTGAGGTTTGCCGTTTGCCACAGAGAAATATTTCTGAGTTCACTTATGAGAAGGACTCCTGCAGTTACAATGGAAAAACAAGACCCCCCCCCCCATTCTTTAACAGGATTTCATTAAAATCGTCTTCATGGATCATAAAATACTGTGTTTTGTTTGATTCCACTGGAAAACCGAAGCTTTTGATGCTGCATTCTGATCTGACGAGTCCCTGCAGGTTAAAACTCCCGTCAGGTTCAAACTAAGAGCTGGCGCCTTCAGACTAAAGTCAGCTTCAGCTGAAATGTTTTGATTGGTCTTCATGTGGGACTTCACCAGCAGCTTTCTGGATTCATTCTTCCATTCAGGCCGTTAGGCAGAAATAAAGGGTGGTGGTGATTCCAAAGCTCTGCTGGGATGTGAAAGGTCACAGTATATCACATGGGCCTTGAATTGAGAGCTGCAGCTTCTGAGACGGGGTCATGGCTGAAGGGAATGTGATACAAGCTCCAAAAAAAGCATGGTGAGACAAAATAAGATAGAAAAACAAGCAGCTGCTGGCTCAGACAGTTACAGCCCCAAAGCACATGGAGGGACATTTTCTTGATGGCTTCTGCTTTCAGACAGCAAATGCCAAAGTACGTCCTCTGCTTTCATTCAAAGAAAGTCATAAAAAGTGGTTCCTTTGCATGACACAAAACTCAGCGCAGACGGAAAAATAACAAGGCGTTAAAGAACAGCGGTGGATAAGAATGTGGCCAGAAGCCTTCGGCGTGGGTTATATAAGCTGAAACTCAGAGTCTGCTCAGCTTGATGTGTTTAAGGCAGATGATTGCTTTCAGTTGTTTGGCCTTACTGGGGGTGGGGGGCAGAAGCCCTCACATTTTCCTCGCTAAAACCCATCTTTGCTGAGTTTAGGAAAGTCTCACAGAAGTGTGTTTGTGCTTGTTCCAGGCAGGGCTGCTGGTGGAGCGCAGGAATGCCAGCGTCTGTGCTGCACGGGGACACTCCGTTTTCTGGCTGCTCGCTCCACCACTGAGCTCAAAGACCTGGGCTGTAGTTCAAGTCCCACCACCTCCTGTCTGTGCACGTGGAGATTAGATACCAAACCAGACATAGTTTCTGAGCCTGATCACCACAAATTCAGAAAAACACTTTCTTTGTAACAGAATTATTTGTGTCTGCAGCATCAGCGTCTGTTCCTGGTTAGTTTATATAAAGCAGAAATCACATGTTCTGACTGCGCACGAAATGCAAAGAGTTGTGGGATTCATTATGAAATCAAGCAAATGCTAAAAAACAGTTTGTAAAGTGCTCCCTGATAAGTAGAGTCTCAGCCAGACTGTGGGGTGATGTGGCCTGCAGCTTTTGGCTGCTCTGAGTCTTGTTTTGCAGAGAGGCCTGCGTTGGAAAAGTGCATGTTCTCATGTGGAGAAAAGGCTGGTGCGTGTTGGAGAGCGGTCTGTGGCCGCAGTGAGGGGTTAAAGATTGACAGGATGTTTGTCCAGAATGCTGCAGTGACCCCATGATCAGAACACAACACTGATAATGCAGTGAAACCATAAAATGACCTTTCACCCCCTCCCTAAACGAAGAGCTTCACTGTTTTGAAATGAAATCATGTGAAACATCCACTGGCTGTTCCTATAAGTTTGGATCTGATGTGACTGTGCTGATGGATGGATGGATGGATGGATGGATGGATGTGTGGATGTATTATTAGATGATGGATGGATAATTTGGAGGATGGATAGTTGAACGAGTGGTTTTTCGGTGAAGCTGGATGGATGATCAATGGTTAGTTAGATGAGTGGATGGATTATTGGATAATAGTTGGATGGATGAATGAATAGATCTATCAGTATCAACACTTTAGTTCTCCTCTTTCAGGAGAAATTGTTTCGATCACATTAATTTGGAATAGAGATTATTTTCTCTTTTATGATCATTTTAGGGAATGTTTATGTTCAATGTTGCACTAAAAATATATAGAAAATTCACTGCAGACATGTTTGCAGATTATAAACAAAGATGGAGTATAGTAACTGAATGAGACGGCTGCTATGATGCATAGTGAGGAAAAAGTGAGTGTTTTCAGAGGAGGAGCTGATGTCCCAGAGTCCATCAGCTCTTCATCCATCCAACTAATGGACTGAAAAATGTCCAGCTGACCTGGAAGGAAGTGACGCCATAGCTTTGAAACATCAATACAACAGTGTAACTCCTTCTTATTAAAAGAAGATGCTGGAAGTTCAGGATCTGAGATCCTTTTACAAAGAAGTACCAATAAAGAGAAAATGTCTTCATCTTTATTCAAACAAAGTCTGTAATGCTGTCCTAAAACAAGCAGCAATGGACAGATGTGAGTTTCAATCTGCAGATGCCTGGTAGGACCAGCATGAATCTGGGCTCTGAGGCCCCTGAACCTGCAGCTTCAGCACCACCAGGATCAGGTGTTTCTCAGAGATGAGTCCACGTGTGTGAAGCTGCAAACGCGCTCTCGTTCTTAAAATCATCTTGATGGAAAAATGAAGTTCTTTTGTTTCAGAACTCCACTCAGACGTGTTTATGATGACACCTGGAACATCCCGTTGTTCACCTGAAGCCTGGAATGACGCGTTGAGGGGAGGATGATGTTAATGAACAAACTGTGACGCAGAGTCTCCAACATTAAAAAGACTAAACTCAAGCAGAGAGCTGGACGGATCCAGAGAAAAGAAAAGGATTTCACTTTTGTGTGCGTGGGGGTGAAAGGAGGGCCGGAGGGGGGTGTTCCTCTTTGTCCCCTCCCCTCAAAAAAAAAAAAAAAGTCTTGACCCGCCCCCTTTCCATTCCCATGGATCGCCTTACGGGATCCTCCAGACATCTGATCCGCGCACAGCAGCCGAGCGCGTCCGCGGCCACCCATCCCGTCTCCCGGTGCGCTCCTGCTGCCCCCCCAGCACCGTCTGCGTTCACGCGTTCATCATGAGGAGCTGCTGCTTCCGGCTGTAGTCCAACCCGAGAGGCGGGGGCCACGGCGGAGAGCGCGTGTCCCGCTTCTTTTTGTCTGCGCGCGTACGGAGCGGGCGGCGCGGCGCGGCGCAGCATCCCCGCGCGCTCCACGGGAGGACACCGAAGGGCGGATGAACACAAAGCCCGGCCGGAACCGGCGGACGCTCCTCGCTCTGTGAAAGCTGCGCGTCGCGGCGTGGAAACATGGAGTCCGTGGAGAAGGAGTGCGGGGCTTTGGGGGGATTATTCCAGGCCATCGTCAACGACATGAAGGTAATTCCCGGGCGCTAAAGTGGGCTTTCCGCGTGACCTTTGTGGCTGAACGGACGCATATGTTTTACTGCCTTTGTCTCCGTCAGCAGCGCGTCCTCCCCCCTCATGCAGGACCAACCGGAGCGCAACATGCTCTCCTTTGTCTGATTTGCATAATGTGCAGCAGGTCCGCGCACGGAGACGGGTTGCCACAACATTTAGGGCCCGTTCTGCCTGTTTACCACACAAGAACTCATGGAGGCACCAGCAGCGCAGCGCAGGGAAGGGAAGGGCGGCTGCTTCCATTCTCTTCATTCCTCATTTGTGTTGAGTAAATAACCAGGAAAAGTTAAACATGTAAAGTACAAGCAGGAGATGGTTTCAAAGTTGTTCCTCAGCAGTTTAACCAGCCTGTCCAGAAATGAATCCCTTCCCTTCATGTCTGTGAGCAGAAACAAGAGTCTCTGCTGATCCAGGCTGACCTCTGACCTTTCATGTTCTCATCTTCCATGCAAAATGACTTCTTCTGCTTCATGTGGGAGATCCTGTCATCATATGGACGACCCTCAAAGTCTATCAGTGTGTGCGTGTCGGGGGAGGGGCTAATGAAAGAAGGTTGCGCCGGTGGTCTGTTGATGATGACGGCAGATGGAGGGTGCGAGCGCATCCATCAGGCCTGTCAGCAGCTCCTGCTCTTCTCACTCTCGCTGCTTCTCTCCATGACATTCAGGCGGCATCAGGCTGCAGCTGTTGTGGATCCACACTGATGGGAGCGCTGGTCATTTGCCAGTGAAATCAGCTGTGATTTGGTTTCCCCTCTGTGGTGCTCATGGAGAGCTTTAGATGGACAGATAAACCTCAGTGTGATGACCTGACGGAGCAGCGAGACTTTAGGAAGCCTGAGCCGTCTTCGCAGCGCAGAGGAGGGAAAGCTTCTGGCCTTTGATTCAGAACCACACAGAGATGGTGTGTGGAGACCGGCTGCACCTGTTGGTTACAGAACTGTAAAGCGAAAGCTCTGATGGAGTAGGTGGTGTTGGACCAGAGGGTGAAACCATCTGTGATTCATCTGCTCTGGATCATAAATGAAGAATGTGTGTGCGCAGATCTGCACAGCATCTTCATCTTTAATAAAAACAAGGAGATTTACCTGAACCTGCAGTGATGACTCACAGGAAGACTCTTCATCTTTACTTTTGGCCCTGGATCCACTCCCACCACCCTGAAGGCCCCTCACCCGCTTCTTACCCTCAGCTGTCTTGATATTTGATTGACCTTGAGCGTCACAGACCATACAGGTGGTATAAACACCTGTTGGAGCTGTTTTCTTTTCTCTCTTCGCCTCCTGAGTCAGTGTCTAGTATTTAATCCAAAAGAAACTGGGAGTTGGCCTCTGTCGTAGCTGGAACGGGGGGATAATAGGGAGCAGGACTGCTTCCAGATTGCAGACTGACTATAAATAGTCAGGGGGTGTTTGCCCCCGGTTTGTGGCTGCGCTCCATGGCAGAGGTTATGCCTTTCCTCTCCTTCCTCCAGGGCTCAAGCTCTCGCTTTAATGAGATCGAGCCCCGAGTGCGTTTTCTGTTTGGCTTGTGCACTTGTAGCCCCTGGCAGCGTGTGATGATCCGCCGGTAAATCAGCTCCAGATTTTCTTCAAAGGTGACTCCACGCTTTAGCTGCAGATAAACGCTCTCAGTGTGGAGGCTGGCAGGATCCAGTGGGGCGTCTCTGACAGCAGACGGCCGCAGCGCTGATTGATAAAGGTAGAAAACCCAGTAAGACATCAGGATGACCTTTCCAAAAACAAGTCCCAGCGAGTAGCTTGTAAACCAATCCGTGTCTAACCGCCAGCTAAGAAGCCAAGCTCTCTTTGATGAACTGCAGACTTTGAGTGCTTTGTTTTTTTTATCTGACTTGATGTAAAAGTTGAAGTGAAGTGAACTCTGAGATGTCATCAAGCTGCACCAGATGTGACTGTTTTTGCGGGAACAGTGTGTCTCCTTTTTGTGTGACAGGATGTATTCTTGGTGAGATGTTTTCATGTTCTGTTCTGCTTCCAGAGCTCGTACCCTGTGTGGGAGGACTTCAGCACCAAGGCCACGAAGCTTCACGCTCAGCTCAGGTGGGGCGCTGGACAGAGCGCAACAAACAGCTTTCTGTGCAGTTTTCCCAAAGGTTCATGCAGTGAACAAACCTTTGTGCTTTCAGGACCACCATCCTGGCAGCGGTTGCCTTTCTAGATGCCTTTCAGAAAGTGGCAGACATGGCCACCAACTCCAGAGGTAAACCAGCTCTGTTCTTTCTGTTGAAAGACCCACTCCAATGAAAATGAAAATTATGTTTTTAGCATGTTCTTGGAACATTGTTCTCATGATGGAGGACATATAGAAAAGAATTTAAGATTAATTTCTGAGTTTGTTTTTATTCAGATCGTGTTGAATCAGAGGCAGATGAAAAACGCAGTTGAGAAGTTCTCAGTTGTGATGCATCATAAATAAAAGAGAACACTTTTACAACAGAAGATGATTGGGCTGGGACTTTAAAGTCCCACTTGTCTGCTCCTGATTCACAACAGTTTAAATAATGAAATACTCAGAAATGTAATCTTTAATCTTCATTTTCTACATATATGTCCTCCATCATCAGAGAAATGCTCCAAGAACATGTAAAAACGTCATTTCCATGGGAGCGGCTCTTTGCATTCAGAGGAAGATGTTTTTTTTCGTTTGGTTCTTGACCTTTAGCAGGTTTTTTTTGCCTCCTCCTGACATAAGTGGGTCTGTGTCTGTACTTGAACTGCTGTCGTGTTCGGCTTCACCTGCTGAGATGGAGCAGACTATTCCAGCAGAGAAGCTGCTTTGTCTGAAGTCGGTACTTTCTTCACAGAGAGGCTCTTAGCTTCCTCTCATGTCCACTTTGTCATGCTAAGATCACTAAATTCGGAGCAGATATGAGCTCATTGTTTTCCAATCCTAATGAGGTCAGCAGATCTTCTTTGTCAGCCTGTAAGCAGCAGAAGCGCTGCTGATTAACACAGATTTCTTTGGAGCTGTTGGTGGAGAGCAGAATGTAGGTCAAAAATACCAGCTCGCTCAGACAGGCGTGCGAAGCCTCCTGACATGAGCTCAAAGCGAGTCACTCAGCGCGCGTCTACACACACATACATGCGGTCAAAGCGTGACAGCTGGTAGCTGGCCGCCTGACCTCACAGGTCACATACCAGTGTGCTTTTAAACAGTTTGCACCCGTCCCCCTGCCGAACCGATTCTTTCTGAAGCAGCACTCGCACATCCACACTTTATTGCAGCGATGCAGCAGCACTAAATGATTCCCGTTAAGACTGCGCACGAGCTCCGCAGGTCAGCGGGGTCACAGCTGCTGGGCAGCTTCGATGAAACGACTGCTGCAGAGCTTCAAAGGAAAGGTGCTGTAAAAGAAGAGAGACGGCCCACCAGAAGATAAGAGGGAGATGGTCCGGCTGACTTACAGTAACAGATTCCTGGGTTTGTGTGTTTCCTCTGAGCGACAACAACCTAAGGATTAATGCCCTCCATTCAGGCCTGCAGGCAGAAACAGCAGAGACCCGGAGAGCAGTTAACGGAGAAGCCATGAAACTCTTCTCAAAAAAGTAATTGGTGTTTTATACTGCTGTGTTCACGTGTGAGACTTTTAATCACTACAAATAAATAAAAAAGCTTTCATGGTGGTTTTATGAAACTTTGCTGAGTCTACATGCCGGATGACAAATAACAGACTTTTCTCTGCATCTTTGTGTGTGAGGCATTCCAGAAGTCTGCAAGAAATGAAAAATATCTTTTGGAAAAGAATAATCTCTACCCGTGTGCAGAGGTGACGGGTTCATTCTGGTAGAAAGTTGTGCAGATCAACTCTAACAACGGCCAGAATGCAGAGGGAGATGATTCAAGGCTAGAATCCAGCGCCATCCTGTGTGAAGCTGAAGCTAAAATGTCTGCATGAGATTCAGCATCAGCGTGTGAAGAAAAAGTTTTTAAGAATCAGAACATTGCAGGGGAAACCGTTCAACACCTTTTCCGGTGATGTTGGTGTTCTTGTGGCTTTTTCCTGATGATGGAGGACATGTGTAAAGAAAATTCAGCTTAAAACATCAGTTCTGACTATTTCTTTATTCAAATCATTGTGATTGAAGAGCAGATGAAAAGCTGTTTGAGAGCTTTTTGTGATGTAGAAAATACGCCGGTGGGCAACAAGTTCATGTTCCGAGCTCTCAGAGATGGGGAGGGGAAGGGGGGCGGGGTCGCTCTGTACCATCTTACCTTCATCCTACCTTCATCTTACCTTCATCCTACCTTCATCCTACCTTCATCCTACCTTCATCTTACCTTCATCTTACCTTCATCCTACCTTCATCCTACCTTCATCTTACCTTCATCTTACCTTCATCTTACCTTCATCCTACCTTCATCTTACCTTCATCTTACCTTCATCTTACCTTCATCTTACCTTTTATCTTACCTTCATCTTACCTTCATCTTACCTTTTATCTTACCTTCATCTTACCTTCATCTTACCTTCATCTTACCTTCATCTTACCTTCATCCTACCTTCATCTTACCTTCATCTTACCTTCATCTTACCTTCATCTTACCTTCATCTTACCTTCATCCTACCTTCATCTTACCTTCATCTTACCTTCATCCTACCTTCATCTTACCTTCATCTTACCTTCATCCTACCTTCATCTTACCTACATCCTACCTTCATCTTACCTTCATCTTACCTTCATCTTACCTTCATCTTACCTTCATCTTACCTTCATCTTACCTTCATCCTACCTTCATCTTACCTTCATCTTACCTTCATCTTACCTTCATCCTACCTTCATCTTACCTTCATCCTACCTTCATCCTACCTTCATCCTACCTTCATCTTACCTTCATCTTACCTTCATCTTACCTTCATCTTACCTTCATCCTACCTTCATCCTACCTTCATCTTACCTTCATCCTACCTTCATCTTACCTACATCCTACCTTCATCTTACCTTCATCCTACCTTCATCCTACCTTCATCTTACCTTCATCTTACCTTCATCCTACCTTCATCTTACCTACATCCTACCTTCATCTTACCTTCATCTTACCTTCATCCTACCTTCATCCTACCTTCATCCTACCTTCATCTTACCTTCATCCTACCTTCATCCTACCTTCATCCTACCTTCATCCTACCTTCATCCTACCTTCATCTTACCTTCATCCTACCTTCATCCTACCTTCATCCTACCTTCATCCTACCTTCATCTTACCTTCATCTTACCTTCATCCTACCTTCATCCTACCTTCATCCTACCTTCATCCTACCTTCATCCTACCTTCATCCTACCTTCATCCTACCTTCATCTTACCTTCATCTTACCTTCATCTTACCTTCATCCTACCTTCATCCTACCTTCATCCTACCTTCATCCTACCTTCATCTTACCTTCATCCTACCTTCATCCTACCTTCATCCTACCTTCATCCTACCTTCATCCTACCTTCATCTTACCTTCATCTTACCTTCATCCTACCTTCATCTTACCTTCATCTTACCTTCATCTTACCTTGTAATGATGACGTCTGTCTTGTAGCACGGCTTACACAAAGGGACCTCTTCCTCCCAATAATAAAGTCACATCACTTTCTCATCCTCATCCTGCTATGGGACAGTAATGGGACTTGTTTTTTAATTCAAATGGCCAATGGTGAGACATGAAATGCGGTTTGTTTATGCAGAAGAGGTTTTAATGTAAATTCAATCCTGCAGTTTCATTACTGTGGTTTAAATCCATGCTGCTGGACTGAACCAGTGTTTTCACTTTGAACTTTTTACTGGTCTGAACTGTGTTGGACTTTTGGAAATCCAAACTCCAGCTGTGAATACTTGACATGACTGTGCATGAACTTGGGGAAAATATGAAAATCTCATTGTGCTTGTGCTCCTCATGGTGGAGTAAAGTAGTGGAGTTTAGGTTTTTAAAACATGTTGGTCAGTTTTATGTTCTTCAAATCATTGCTAATTCTCTTCATGGCTCCTTCTGGAACACACATAATTTTACTGAAACGGTGCAGAGAGAAAGCTCTGACCCGAGGCTACGAGCACCTCTGACCTTCCGGCAGCTTCAGTGTTGGAATGAACTTTTGTGCTGACCTTTGCACCTTTGTTCAAACTGTAATCCTAACGATTCGAGCATCTCCAGGAAGTAGGGGACAGTTTGGTTTTGTTATAGCTGCTGTTTGTCTGCCTCCACCCTGTTGGTCTGTGCCGTCGTGCCTGCAGAGATCATGCTTGCCTCAGCATCTGTTGCTCAGCCAAATAGAGGGCTTCTCTCACTGCGGGGGGGTGTGCCCTGGCCCGTGAACTTTTGGCCGTCATCTTTGTCCCCCGGATTTGCTGTTGTGTTTGGGGGCGAGCTGCAGCTGCTGACACAGCTGGAGTTTTCACCGCATTCTTCCTCTGCCGTCATTAATCCACCTTGAACAGTCAGGCCTCCACATGGAACGTGCAGACGCTCCTCGCCATGAGAATCAACCCCTCCGCTCATTCAGATTGGGGTAAACTGGATCCGACCTTGTCCTGTACTCTGGGAGTGGCCTCTCATTTTAACCCCGGATGTCTTCAACCACCTCCAGCTTCCTCTGCGTCTGCAACAGCCACCGTTGTTCAGCTTTGTTCCCTCCAGCCGGTTAGAGTTTACGATGGGGATTGTGGCGTCAGCGCCTGTGTTTTACAAAGCAGCTGTTAGCAGTTGGCTGCCAGCCGCTTTGGCGGGCTGTCTGACAGCACTTCTCTGAGCAGCGCTTATGGATCAGCGTCTGAAGGCACGTCTGCTGGTGCGAGGTGGACGCTTCCATCTGTGTCCAATAATAGTCTGGAGCTGCAGCGTCAGCGCTGGATGGATGTGTTTGAAGAATTTCAACCCTTTAAAGACAAATGTTTCACGTCTCAACACCCATCTTCTTCGTTTGAGGCCCTGCAGCTTTTTGCAGTGATTTATTGCTGGACCGGTCAGGCTAATGCACGATGGTGTATCGTCTAGACCTATTTTTGTTGCTCATTAAGCTCTGCTTGAGGTATTTTAGGGCGCTGGATGCAGAAGATCCCGGAATGCTTACACAATATATTTGGAACCAATTGATAAAACCATGTGTTTACAAATCTTCATGTCTTCTATCTCATGAAAGAATGGCGTGTTCACCAGCTCTTCTTCTTCTTTCATGAGATTCAGGAGAACAGGAATGTTTGGATGGAGGAAACTTAAAACTACATTGCATTTGGTTCCTATTAAAATCAGTGAAACCATAAATGTTCCTCTTAAACTTGTTTGTTCCACGTTCACACCGAACTTGAAAATATAGATCAGAGCAGAATTATTCTTTAACAGGAAACATTTTTTGAATTTTAACAGTTTTAAAGCGTGTTTGTAAAGTCTGGAAAATGCACATCTTCACTGCACATCCGTCCAGTTGGTGTGTGGAGGTCTGCGAGGTTTCCTGCATCTGGGCCGCGTCGGGCTGGACGACACATGTTCACTCGGTTGACCTGAGTGTTTTTGATCACGGTTGACTTGTCTGTCGTGAAAGAACTGGTGGTCTGAAGCCAGCGGTCCGTGACTGTGGAATGTACCACAGCCATATTCTCTGGGCGGTGAGGTGAGCCCGGTGGGTGGCGAGCTGACCTGGGTGGGGGCTTTGGGATTTCCACAGCTCTGGGTATCCAGGGTAGGCAGAGGCGTTGAGCTAATCCTCTTAGCTCAACTTTAGCACACAGACTGAGGCGACTGCCTCGTCTTTGTGAAACGTTCCTGCTCTGCAGGCCAGGCGTCTGCGCATTCGTTGGCGTTAGTGAAACCTCGTCGTTGCCTCAGAATCGCAGAGAACTCGTCAAACTCTGATCTGCTGTGGATCACTGGAAACACCCCCTCCCTTCCCGGTTTCCTCTGCCCCCCCTGCATGTTCAGTGCTTCAGTGACTGGAGGTGTGCTTGTAGATCAGTGTGTCAGCAAAGCAGTAATCTGCCTGGCGGCTGTCC
The DNA here is from genome assembly GCA_014656515.1 of Oryzias celebensis. NCBI lineage: Eukaryota > Metazoa > Chordata > Actinopteri > Beloniformes > Adrianichthyidae > Oryzias > Oryzias celebensis. The sequence goes on from BNCR01000006.1 coordinate 1,713,971, forward strand.
TCCTCCGTGTTGGCAGATGGGGCGGATATCCCTGCTCGCCATCTGGACACGGGCGAGATGCGGTTGGAGTGCTGGGGGAGATCAGGGGATTACGGTCGTCCTGCTATTCCTGCAGCCCAGCTTTTTTATGGGAATGTCAAATCTCAAACCTGCCCATGTGATCAGCCCCCCCCCAGCCTGGCATTTCGTGTTGGCGTAAATCTGCAGCCAGAGATGGAGGCGAGGACTTGGAAGTGGGTCTGAAACAGCAGAAATCAGTTGATGGCTTCTGAGTGTGTTGGATTATGTTCGTGGAGGCAGAGACGGCGCCATTATTTGATCTCTCCACTCATCTCCACCGCCTGATTATTGACGGCTCTTCAGACCTCCAACCATGAGGTCAAACTGAGTATTGACAGAAGCCTCTTACTTCCCAGCAGCTGTCCACTGCTGAGCTGCAGATCTTCTCCTAAACTCTGTTTGTTGATTCAGCTTCAACCAGGTTTTCTCGCCGTCTCCAGGCAAAGCAGGAAGGGCAAATGTGCCGCGGCGCTAACGTCAGGGCAGAAAAGGCGGGAACATTAACATAGACGATGAAGTGAACTTTTTTCTGAAGCTCAACCAACTAGAAGAGCATGGAAGGAGGAAGAAGAACACTCTGTTCTGTTCTGAACTTAGAGGCCTGAAAGAGAAGGAGAGGAAGTTGCTCAAGAGGTCCTGGGGGAGGAATGTTGTTTGGGGGGTGGGGGTGGAAGGGGGAGAAATATTCAGATTTATGTGAAGTAAAAAGATTGCTTGAAAAGCAAAATGTTTTCCTGCCAGCACACGATGGAAAATGCTATTAAAGAAAAGGATAAATCAAAAATATTAATATCTGCCATTTAGCACCCCCCCCCCCAAAAAAAAAGTGTAAGTGGAGATGATAATCATCACAGACAGGAATGTAAAAAACAGAAGCAATTTTCTGACTTACCTTTAAAACAATCATCATTCATTCCAAAATGTTTGACTTTTTATTAGAAAGTAAACAGCTTGAATTTCAGCAGGTTATAGGAAGTGACGACTGCGTTGACTGATGTCACTAAACTGAGGAAAAGATGAGAAGAAAAATAAAAGTTTGATCTCTGAGGAAAATCTGGAAGCTGCATCACAGGATTTTCCTAAAAAACAGGTCAGGTAAAAAGAAAGTATTAATAGAATCTTCAGTTACAGATTCTGAAGGTTAGTTTGTTCAAGTGAAAGATTTTCTAAGTTGAATTGTCTTCATTATCTTCACTTGTCTAAAGACTAAACAACAATTAAGTTGAGAAAGGAGCTTGTGGGTTGTTGCAGGTGTGAAAACTCACCTGAACTGTAATTTGGACCAAACGGGAGAATGGGGTCCAAACCGACGTGGTTCAGTGAGAGTGGACCACCAACACCACCAAAGCCAGGAAGTTACCACAGGAAGCTCTGACCGCCTCAAAAACACAATCAGGAAATGGTTGGACGTTGCTAAAGTGATGGAGTCTGGAGGAGCAGGTGCTGATCCTTGTCTGGAAGTCACAGAACCGGCGGGAAGCTGAATGTTTTTCAGGGCAGTGATGGATCCAAACAAGCAGAAGAAGAGACCCAGTTGTGTTCTGATCCGCATCTCCTTTTGAACTTCTGGAGTTTCTTGCTTCAACACTTTTTCAGGAGGGGATTTTTGTGATTCACGGATTGGAGCCGAGGTTTTTTTCTCCTGAAATGCTCTGTGTTCCTGTTATGGTTGAGCTTTTCCATCAGCAATCAAACTCTGGTGCGGACCAAACACACCAGTGTGAACATATGTTTCACTGCAGGAAAGGTCAACTCAGAAGGAATGTTTGCAAATATCCGGGCCAACCCTGGAGCTCCGTCACGTCATCTTCTTACAAATGCGCAGATCATCTTTCACGTCATGCACTTCAAGTCCTTCAAATCTTCCAAATCCGAGGATGTGTATGGATGTGTTCTGAGGAGCACATCTGGACAAACGCTGGTGGGTATTTTTAGCTGCATTTATGTCCCTGAACAGGAAGCTGTTGCTGCTGCACAGAAAAAGGCTGCTTTTCCTGCGTGGGCTCCTGGAGTTTTGTTCTAATGTAAAGCAGAGCGTCAGGCCCCGCCGGGGGATGTTTGTGTTCACGGTGTTTCTGCTTAAAAGGTGAAACTTGCTGCCAGCGGCGTCTGGACGGCCAACAATGACTTTGTGTTTGGTGGAGACGAAAACAATGGCTGTGGAGAGAACTTCCTGTGGCTTTGAGCTTCGCCGCTGCTGCAAACTGAAAACAGTCTGCATCAAGAAAGTGACAGCAAAAACTGGAATGAAGTTTGCGTTTCTGCGCTCAGTTGCACACGTGCTCATTCATAAAAAACCTCACATTTGTTTATGATTAGTGATCCTCCCAGTAGAAGATCTGGTTGTTTTCTTTGCTGTCGAACAATGTTTTCCAGTGATTTTGAAAGATTCTAAAGACAGATTTCTGTTTTTTAACTTTAACTAAGCTTTAAATGAGGACTGACTCGTACAGATGAAGGAAGAACAACTAAAACATCTTCTTTAGTACTTAAGACCCAAAACATTTTAATAGGTACATTTAACAGGAGTTAGAATGAAAAAGAATTACACATTAGAGTTATACAGACAAGCAAAAAACAACTAACCAGAACAGGCGTCGGTAGATCTTCTATTTCCAAACTGCCCTGAAACGCTTGCTAAACATCTACATCTTGTTTCCAAGAATATATTTAAACCATTTAGCAATAAAAACCAAACAAAGATATTTGCGTTCATGGTGTAATGAAACAAAGCAAAATCGTTTTGCAATTTTTCCCAAAAACCATTAGTACACTTTGTGTAGACGTTTGCATTCAGCAGGATAATCTTCATTTCATTTTCAGATTCAAAAATAAAGAAGCCATTGAAGAGTTTGTGGTCTTCAGTCTGTTTTTCTCTCTGAGACATCAAGATCCTTCACAGGTGATCAAGATTCAAACAAACTCGTTAGTTAAAAGACAAAAATGTTCGCTTCTTCCAAACAAAAGCCCCAACGAAATGTGACTGGAACACATTTTAGCTGCATTTTTACGAGCACTTATTTATCATTTTTTATTACACGTTTTAATTTATCCAGATGAAGTTTTGTTTTTAATAATCAAAGAAACTGATGAAAATGATCAATTATAGTATAATTGATCAGCTTTAAAGTCAGTATACACATTTTAAAATGGAAATATCTTGACATTAAAGAAGATTTGTCCTTTTCATTTATTTAAATTGGAAACACAAATGTTTGAAACTTTTTTCTTTTATATCTGTAAAGTCTGTTTTTTCGTATCTGCCGGTTTGTGGACGTTTCCATGACCATCAGATGCAGCACTGAAGTGCTACTGTACCTTCTGCGCTCCTCCACTCCGTCTCCAGCTGGTTGGTTCTGGAAATCCACGATGATTTTTAACAGTAAACTCATTTATGCTGAAACAAAACAGAACAAATGGATTCCCAGATGAACTGCTGATGCTCTTTTACTGATGAGGACGACGATGTATGTGCTTGTTTGCACCTGCAGCAGTCACGCATCACTACCTGTGAAGCGATGGGGCCACTGCACCCCCCATTTGATTCCTTTTCATCCATCAGTGCCCTCGCTGTGTCCCTGTCAGTTCACTGGTGTTGTTTTTAAAGCTCAGCTGTTCCAGCCGCAGTCATCTCTGAAGCCAAGGTGTGAGGAATAACTGTTGGTCTGCGGATGGTGGAATTTCCTCTGCTAAGCAGCATCTGAGCAGGAGCCCCAAAGGAATGAAAGGGATTTTGTCCTCCTGAAGGTCCTCAGTTAGGACAGACGCTGCTTTTTCCAGTGAAGTCTGTGAAAACAGGCTTTTGTGACCCAGCAAACAGTGATAGAAAGATCTCACGTTGACCTGGGAGACTAATTCATCTAAACCCTCAATATTTGACTCAAACTTAAAGCCCCAAACACCCCTGAAACCTGAGCCAAGCGCCATGGGTTAGATGTTGAAGAGAAGTTTAGCTAAGCTAAGCTCTCATACGGAAAGCCCCAGAGTGAGAGGGCTGTGGACGTGGAGCTCCTGGCAGGAGAACCCCTATAAAGCAGGCCGACTGAAATGCTCCGCCCACCCAGAGGAACCAGAGAACTTAATCAGAACCAGAGCTTTGAGTGAAATCTTTCATTAAATGCTGAACTCTGAAGCTGTGGATTCCCAACAAACCCACCAATGTGGACTTGATCTTCCCACCACCAAACCAGTGGACCTTTGAGTCTCACAGCAGACCTCAGTACTTTATAGCTGGTGGCCATTTATGGTGATTCATGCATGAGCTCCAGTAATGAAGCCCACGCCGCTGCTCCATGAAGCCACACACAAAAGAAGGAAACGCCCTCCAGCGCAGTAAACGTCTCATCGTCAACACATCTGAATAATACTTAAACCAAAGGTTTGTAAAAAAGACCTTATTGATCTGTAAAACCTCATTTAGATCAACTTCATGTCATAGTTGACTTAACCCTTATGCTATCAAAGGCCCGTTAATGTTGGGAGTGGGGCCATCTGGACCCCCCAGCACAAGGGCTAGACAGAACCACAGCCCTGGATCCAGAACCAGGGTTCACACTCTGGACAGACTGGGGGGAGATCCTAATGTTCAGGCAGACCACCACTATGGTCATAAGGAGATCCACTACGGTCAGCAGAAGCTGCTGGGGCGATAAATTCATCTTCATCCAACCTGGACGGATCCCAGATGGAGGTGGTATCTTGACCAGATAAATACAGGTATAATAATACCTGAAGATCAGACTGCAATCCTCAGTGGAATGGTCAAAGACGGATGCATCAATCAGCTCAGGTTAAAGTCCTGAGCATTATTGACAGAAGTGCAGTCCTGAGGACTGTCAGAAGTGAAGAACCCAACACGCTCTCACCACGATCCTCCAGACAAGAAGCAGCAGCTCAGACTCCTTACAGGAGTCAAATGCTTGGACTTATTGTCGGAGGATTTCCAGAAGAAACTCTGCTTTCTCCAAAAATAACAAGACTTTGGAAATCTGCATCTGCAGGAATCATCAAACTCTCAGAATGTCTTCTAGACCACTGCGATTAGATGGAGATCTGAAGCTCAAGGAAGCGAGCGACGACGGGGTTTTTAAGTAGCTGTAGTCCTGGTGCACAGCAGCATTACACACAACAATGCTAGTCTGAGGGTTTGGTTTCTATGTTCTAGAACCTTCTCAGGTTCTGCTGATCTAACAGTCCCTGTAAACCTTCAGAATTTAAAGAATGTCCCATGAAAAAGCCATCCAGCTGCATTTCACAGGGATTCCTCTTCATCCTGACGTGTGTTTTGCTTCGTTCAGTCTGGGTGATTCGGTCAGCTCAGCTCCTTCCAAAGACCTCACAGTCCCTGTTGGCTAAACAATCATTTTCTGGGTTCTTGAGCATTTTCAGGTCCAGTCTGAGCCAACACAAAGTTTGTTTAGATTGCCTGAAATCACACACGCAGGAAGAAGTTGAAAAGTATTGAACCTTAGGAAGAGTTATGTCTGGTTTTTAAAAAAAAATAAAGAAATGAGGTAAAGTCAGCTCAGGACTTATTTACAGCAGCACCTGGATGTTTGTGTGCGGCGAGGGTTTCCCAGAGGGAAGGTTTCCGGCGTGGAACCAGAGAGTCTGCCGCCTGAAAAACATCTGATGATCCAAAAGGGATCCGTTTCAAAGTCAATCTGGAACAGAAACAACCCAGGAGCAGAAAAGAACGGTGGAAAGAATGTTTCAACACTTTGATTCCCTCCTCCATAAAACAAATCACTTCCATCCTTTTTTTTCTGAAAAAGGACATGTAAATTAAAGCACTGAGTGGTATTTTACGGTCCACAGTCACTACCTGTCCGCTCCAAGCCTTTTGACCCGCCCTCAGGGACTGAACGGCGGCTACACGCCGCTCACTGGCCTCCTCTAGTTTTGTCTCCATAGCAACACCTTCATTTAATTGGTCTCCTGGGAGTGAGGAACAGGGACAGGTCATTTAAAAACAGTTGGCAAAAGTCTTTTTTGGGTTCCCTTAGTAACAAAGGTTTTTTGTTAACCACGCCCACATTCCTAATATGGTCAAACTGTAGCTCATATCGTTTTTTTCAGCGTGAGCCAATGATTTCTTGATGACCTTTTTGCAATAGTTTGGTTAATGATGTGCGATCAACAGAGTAACGCCACTTTTGTGAGCTTCCACGCTAATGCTGTTCAAACAAACTTTAATTCCAACATTTTTTCCCAATCGGCTTTGCAATGATGCTGGAAGATTTCAGAACCGATAGATTGAGACTCCTAAGAGGAGCTTAAACTTGTAGGCAGAACTAAAGGGGATTTTTAGTTAGCTATTTGTGAAAAATTCAAGATGTCGGCCTCTTTCTGAAGTCAACAAAACGTCGGTTGTGCTTGTAGACTTAACCTGCTGGTGTGTCTGGAATTTTGTGAAGACCGATTGAACAAAACTTTTCTTTTTTTCCTCATATTGTGTTAAAATGTAAAAAAATTACACTTCCCCAGAAAATGGCCACCAAGGTTCTGTGACCATCCCATAATCAATTCAAAACCTCTGTGGAAATCCGTGTGCTTTGATTTCGTTAGTGGATCCTGAACATATTTTAGCTCCATGAGAGATTTTGGCCGCATTCATTCGTGCGCACGCGTGCGTGTTTCACAGTGTTAACTATACATTTTCAGTAGGCACTAGGTGCGTGTACATTTTGGTGAGTTTTTGAGTGGTGTGGTGGTTGAATTTTTGCTCAAAGGCACAGGAAGAAAGACAGGAAGAAAGCATCTGGTCCTTTGGTCCAGACCTGCAGCTACAGACAGAAACTTTTCTTCCAGAAACTCTTGTTTTCCACACCAGCGCAGATCTAACGTGGCATCAACACAACGCGATCACACAGCTCTCCCGGTGTGGTCTGGTCCTCCAGACTGCATCAGCTCCAGACCTGACTCCTGCATGTTTGTCACGGCCCGTGTGGCGGTGCAGGATGCAGTTGGAGTGGAGTCACGTCCGGCCTCGGCCACAGGCCAGCGCAGCTCCAGGACACGGCAGGAAGCCTCAAGGCTCCTCAGGATGTAGCTGTCAGCTGATCCCCTTTCAGAGGGAGAAGAGGAGAGGAAGAGGGGTGGAGTGGGAGGAGAACTGGCAGGTGGAGAAGACGAGAGCGAGGATTCTGTCCAGCCGACGCTGAAACGTCTTCAGTCTCATCATTTCAACAAACTTGAGATTAATTTTCAGTTTTGTGTGATAGTTGTGCCACCAAACAGCCAATCACAGACAAGAGGGTTCATGCTGATTGGTTTAGATTCTATCTAATCAAGTGTCTCTGCCTCGCATGGACGGTGCCTGGAGGCAGAAATGGACTTTTTACTGGTTCTGTTAGACTGGGATTCTGCAGTCTTAAACCATTCTGGCCCGTTTCTCTTTGAGCAGAACTGAGAAGCAGCAGAAAAACCCAAATGTACAACAGGTTTCTGTATTTATTCATGTTAGTGCAGAGACCAGTGTGTTTCAAATGTCTGCAGCAGAAAAACCGTCTCAGCTCCGCCTCCTTCCAGCCGGACCTTAAATTATGTTAAGATTAGGATTTACATACATGAAATAGTGTTTTTTTTCACATTAAAAGGTTGAAATATTAAGAGAAATAGCATTGTTTTCAAGAATAATCTTGTTTTTAATTTGGATAAAAGCAAACACGAGTTTTCTCTGTGAAAATGAACATTAAAAGTTAAAAATCCCATTTCTCCTGCTTATCTACTTTGGTGAGCCGTTCTTTTCCTAACTGACTACTGCTGTTAATCTAATCCAAAACACTGTGGTGCAGCAGAAGATATTGTGCTTCATTTTTTATTAAAAACAAACAGATCTTAAAGAAAATCAAACTCTTTACAGGCCTCTTTACAGATCACACAGGCCTGTTCAGTGTAATGTCAGCAGATAAACTTTACAGTTTGTTTTACGGTTTCAGGAGATTCTCAGCCATAAATTCACAAGTCTGACTAAATAAAATGTAATCAATCTTAAATGAAAGCATGAAATATGTTTAAAATAAATAAAAATGATGATAAAATCCTGATAAAATGATTTTTAAAAATCGAGGCTAAAAGAGCCTGTTCTGTGTTTAGACCTCAGTAGCAGTTTGATAAATGTTAGATAAATATGGACCAATCAGCTGTTTGGTGACACAAATATCACACAAAACAAAAAAGTATTAATGCAAAATCAAAGACAGGGCGAAAGCAACGCATCTGAAAACATTTGTGCTGCAAACGCAAACATATATTTTTAAAGCAAAAAACCAATTTTGAAAGAAGTTTTTGAAAGAAGTTTTTGAAAGCGAATATAAAATATTTTCATTTGCCAATTATTAGGTTTTATTCTTCAAACTTTACATTTTGTTTGAAATTTAGAAAATGTTGATCTAAAAACTGACTTTTTGTCTGCAATATGGTGGCACAAATATCACTTCATTCATTTCTTCTATGTTTTAGTCGCCTAAAGACAGAACACCCCCCTCCACCCCACGTCCCTCTACATGTCATTGGAGAGGTCTGTGAACTGGGATTTCTGCGGGTTTTTGAGTCACTCTGCGGTTTGGAAAACAATGATTCGGTGCAGTGCGACATGTTTCCAGAGGAGGCTCTAACCTGGTTTCCTGTGACATCAGAAAAGGAGCACAGCTCTCTCTGGACCTGAAGCTTCATGCTTCACCTGTCCTCCTCCTCTCCATTTCTGCCCTCCCGTCATGTGTAGGAAACAGGACAGGAAAGGCAGAGCAGACAGGGAAGAATAGAGGGATATCCCCTTACAGGGCGCCCTCCTTTCCCTTCAGGATAGAAGGGGTGAGAACTTCGGAAAGGGTGGGGGGGCTCAGTAAATGACACCACCTGTCCACTCACAAACGCCTGCGCTTAAAGAGGCGATAATAAAAAGGTCTGTGTGGACGGTGGGCTGTTGGGCCGCTGCTGTGTGCTGAAGCCTTTAGATTAGCCCTATGTGGCCCAGATTACAGCAGGATCAGTGCTGCTACATATTACAGCAGTCTGAGAGCCATCAGCAAGACAGCTGAGCGGCTGCAGCTTTACAGGCTTAAGAACCCATTTAATTACACTTGTGCAAAGAGGAAAAGTGTCATTTCACACAGTCTGGAAGTGTCAAAGGGGAAAAGGCTTGATTTGATGAGAGGAACGAGGGGAAATGGAGCAAGAATCTCCTCTCTTTCCCCAAACAAGCGTCTCCTTCATGAGCTCTTCAAGTCCACCTGGTGGTGGAAAAAGGAAGTGTCTCTCCAGATGGAAAATAAATGATTCCTGACAAATCCTTTCAGCAGCTGAGAATGACGCTCTTATTTTCAGACTGGGATTGTAATGATCCAGATTTAAATGGTTTGTTTTTGTCTTTCCAAAGGTGCCACCAGGGAAATCGGCTCAGCCCTGACAAGGATGTGTATGAGGCACCGCAGCATTGAGGCCAAATTACGCCACTTTTCCAAGTAAGAGTCCTAGTTTTCTGTTTCGTTTCTGTTCCTCCCGTTCTTCATCACATTTCCTCTCATTGTCGCTGTGCAGCGTCCTCATAGAAGGCCTGGTTACTCCTCTTCAAGACAGGATCGAAGAGTGGAAGAAGACGGCTAACCAGCTGGACAAAGACCATGCCAAAGGCACGCCAACCGAAACATTCCAAAGCTGTTGTGCTGCTTGTCGTCTTTGAGATTTGTTAATGTGTTTTTTCATCATTTGCTTTTTGCAGAATACAAAAGATCTCGTCAGGAAATCAAGAGGAAGTCATTAGATACCATCAAGCTGCAGAAGAAAGCAAGAAAAGGTAAAAAAAAAAAGCCCTTCAAGGTATCAATAAAACCAACACGATTTAAGAGCTGTCACTGAAGCCTGCAGCCGCTTTCTTGAGTCTGCAAATGTCTGGAAAAGTGAACCAGCGCCATCTAGAGTTAACAGTGAGAACAACCGCTCGGTCAATCTGAAGATTGAGGCAGAATTTCACGGTCTTCTTTCCGTCTTTGGGTGATTTCCTTTTTTAAAACGGTTGAAATGAACTTCTTCCCCTGCTGTGCTTACATTAGCTGGTTGTAATGAACTTTCTGTTTTCGTACAGCTCCTCCACACACCAGTGAACTGTCAGAAACATGAATGCTGCCTGGTTTGACTCACTAATAGCCTGTTTCTTCTGTCTCTCCAATCCTGACCGTTTCCACACCTCTTCTGTTTCCCTCTGGCTTTTTACTCTGGCTGTAGAGTTGCTAGGTATGTCTGCTGTCCTGCTCCAAATCCGAACTTTACATCGCCTCATGCATCAAGCCTGCCAGTCCGGCTGAACACTCCTGTCTTTGCATTTTTAGTTCACAGTCCTGCATGAAAAACATCCACCTGATAGGAGCTCTGCTGGATAAATCAATACCTGCTAGCTACTTAGTGATGCTAAGCATGCTTTTTAATGCAGAAGTACAAGAATGAACAGTTAAGCATTCCTAATTAGCTAATTAACACACAGTCTTTCTAAATGGATGTGAAAATGTTCCTTCTGTTCTGTCTGCTTGTCTGAATGTTGCGGCTTCATTTATCAGGACAGCGTCTGCATGTTGACTTCAGCTCCATTAGCTCTGCAGCGTCTAATAAAGCTGTAATTAACTAAAAAATGCAGCGAGAAGGTGACGACTCATTATTACAACCTGAAAATATTTCAGTCGTTTGTCATTATCACTCAGGCAAATGCCATCGCTCTAAGAAGCTCGAACCCAGAAAACTTAAAAGTTCAGATGACGAACACAAAAGTTTGAGTCTTTTCAGGATTATTTTCTATAAACGTCTTCTTCTTCTGAGCCCCAAATGCAGTCATGAGTCTAAAGTCATGACCGCTACATCACAACATTTAATGACATTTTTGAGAAATCAGAAGATCTTCACGTTTTTTTTCCCAGCATCTCTAACAGACGAGTGAAGAACGACGGCCTAAAAACGGGGAAAAATCTTAAGAAGAAAATCCCACCAAAGAGATGATCCGTCCACGCAGCAAGTCGTTTTACTTCATGGAAAATCAGATAAGAAATCAAAACCTAGAAACAAGCAGTTCGACAGGAGCATTCAGAAAGGGACAAAGTAAAAACTGTTAGAATGATCTCAAGTGAAAGGTTTTACACCCCAGGAAGGATTTGTTTTGTTACGTCTAAGCTAGTGATTTGTATTTTTGGAGTTTTTATGAACCTCATTGTAGTTCGTTTTGATTAGTGACAAAAAAACTAGTGAAATAAGTGGAAATGACTCAATTTAGAACAAAATGTGAACAAATTGAGAATCTTAGTACAAGTTTTCCCATCGTAATAAATCCTCATCAAATCTAAAACTAGCATTTATTCTGAGATCATAAATCAAAATGTTTGTTTTTCTAAAATAATGATAATAAATACCAGTCTAAACTTTAAAATGACATTCTTAACATGAATGTGAACTCAGGAGGAAGAATCATCATCTCATGGCTCATCTTCATCCCATTGGTCCATTTCTGATGGTGTAACGCTGCCTTCTGTTCAGTAATGTTCTTCATCCCTCTCGTGGGGGTCTGCACACCATCCTAGTTTGACCCTGATTCTCAGAGTCCTCTCATTCCCTCCAGCATGAACCTTCTGAGTGGGAAGTTCTTCCGTTCATTGACCTTCTGTTCTAATTGACTCTGTTTTTTCTCCAATCTCTGAATTTTTCCTCCTCTTCTGCTCCTCTCTGCCCTCCTCTTTCCTGATGCCTGTCACTCAGGGAGGGGAAACCTGCGCCCGCAGCTGGACAGCGCCATGCAGGACGTCAACGACCTGTACCTGCTGATGGAGGAGACGGAGAAGCAGGCGGTGCGAAGAGCGCTCCTGGAGGAGAGGGGGCGTTACTGCTCATTTATCAACCTGCTTCAGCCTGTCGTGGTGAGGAAGATTTCACAAGAAAAGACAACATTTCATTGACTTTTACAGATAAAAAATTCTAGCGTTTGTCATTTTTGTGCTGCATTGAACGCCTCCTGCAACAAATAAAGACACAAACAAAACCCACAATCAGTAAAAAGCTTCAGGAATTGCTTTGACACGACTCCCTGCATCTGCACAGATGAGCAGACACTTGTGAGCGTTGACCTCAGCAGGTCAGAGCGGGTGAGGGGGTCAGACGAAGGTCTAAAGATGGAAGAGAAACGTCAGATATTTATTCAGTTTGTTTTTTGTGGTGACATTTGTGCGTAAGTGTAGTGTTCTGTCTCCTGCAGAATGTAGAGGTCACCATGCTGGGGGAGATAACTCACCTTCAAGCCATCGTAGAAGATCTCACTGTTCTGACTGAAGACCCACATAAGCTGCCGCCGGCCAGCGAACAGGTGTGTGTGTGTTTGGGATAACTCTGCTTCACTTTTTACTTCCTTTTATCAGGACACTTGAATTAAAGTAGCATTGTTATTTCTGTCACCGTAAAAGCCAGCCTTCTAGAAATAAGTCAAACTTTTTTCAAATGAAAACATGTCTTGAAATAAGCAAAAAAATCTGTCCATGGGGTTAGAAGAATGGTCTGCCTAAGAATTCTTCTTTTAGGAAGAACAATTCTGGTCACTCAGACGTGTTTTCTTAAACTACACTTATTTTGTTATTGAAAAACCTTCTAAATAAGAAAAATACTTTTTCTTCAAACAAGATTCTTTTTATCGTATCAAAGATGCACTTTTAATGCAGAACTTAAATCCTTGAAAAACGTTGCCCATATTTTGCTTCAGAGGCAGAAGCGGCCATTGTTGCCCCTGACCTTCCACGCGCCCCCCCATCTGCTAAAAATACCTGTTATAGTGACCACTGTGCAGCTGCTCAGCTCCCAGGAATCCCCAGTTTGACTAACCTTTGAGCAAAGCACAGAGTCCCCCTGTTCCAGGAAATGCGGTGATGGCACCAATGTTTTCTGATGGATTGCTGCAGGTGATCCGGGACCTGAAAGGCTCCGATTATAGCTGGTCCTACCAGACCCCCCCTTCCTCCCCCAGCAGCACCACCTCCAGGAAGAGCAGCATGTGCAGGTATGCAACCTATCAGTCTTCTCACCAAGTTTACTGGTTTGACTTTTTACTTGTTCATTTTACTGAAGCAGATGTGTCAGAAACTCGGCAGCAGAGCAAACGAGACGCATTTTAAAATGCAGCAGCGGCTGCTCTTCAGCAGAGCTGTTCTCCACTTCCTCAGTTCTCTGCAGATTCATCTTCCTGGTTCTTGTTTCCACTTTAAACCCAAATCTGTTGAACATCCCAGCCTGAGCCACAAACGACCACATGCACCAAATTACAAAACAGCTGTGTGACTGTAGGTCACTGGAGAATGTCGGCCTTTGAATAGAAACACACTTTAGTCTTGTTGCAGGAAAATCGCTCCAAAGTTTTAGTTCCTGATATTTTTACCAATTAACACGTTTTCGTTTTAGGTTTTTCTCTATTTATTCTCCATTCCAAGGCGAGAGTTAGCGCGGTTTGTTAGTCATCCCCTCTGAACAGCTCTTCCCTGAACTAGAACATCTGTGTGAAGAAAGTGTTGGAGATACAGAACTCCCAGAGTCAGAAGAATAGTGGTTCATCAAAAGGGAGGGAAAAACGAGGACGGTCTTTGGTCCTAACTGATAAGAAATATTCAGTTTGCCATATTTAATTAGGCATTCCTCCTCAAGCCTCATCCTGAAGGAAGAAGATTAATGAGAGGAGATAGCTGCAGATATGTTCCAGAGGGAGACGAGGAGGAGGAGGAGGAGGAATGTAGAGGGAAGGTGAGAAGAGCAGGTCGCACATTTCAAAAATGTGTGGGTGACAAAAGAAAGCAATGCTGAGCGAGAACAACAAAGCAGGAGACAAAAAGCAGAAAAGGCAGCTTTGAATCTTCAGAGGCAAAGAAAAATGAAATAAGAGATGAAGGTTTAACGCTCTTTAATGAACCAGCTTAGAGGAATGACACCATTTATCTCGCCTGCTGCTTTGTGATCAATTTTTCATTTTTGTTTTCTGTGTTTTACATACCCCCCCCCCCCTCCCCCTCCCGGAGAATACTTTCAGAACCAAGGCTGTACCGCTATCGATCGGAACATGGTTCAGCATCCGTCTTCATTTTTGTGATGTTCTTCCAACAGCCTGCTCCAGATGCCCTCAGCGGGGGCCCATCGGCTCAGCAGCGTCTCCTCCCACGACTCGGGTTTTGTCTCGCAGGACGCCAACACCCTTTCCAAGCCCCCGTCACCCATGCCGTCTGACATCACCAGCCAGGTATGAAACTCTGCTTCCATCAGGAAGATGGGCTGGGGGGGGGGGGCAAAACCAGCAGCAAAGCAGCTTTTTGTCTCTGGAGATTCCTCAGGCAGCAGCGCTGCAGGGCAGAGGACACCGCAGCACCACTGCCGTCCTCTCGGAGAACTCGCTCCACATTTCCCTCCTTCAGCAGCATCTGCTGTCTCCACACACACCCCCCACCCCAAAAAAAGGGCCTGATTGTCAAACAGCCTTTTGTTTTCACTGTAACAGACACTTACCATTTGCAAAGAATACATTCTTCTCCCTGCAGACGGATCCCGTAACTCAGGCCTTTAGCTCCGAGCAGATTGGAGATCTTGACGTGATGCAACTTTCCTTTTGGAAATGAAGCGTCTTCCAGGCTACTTTATTTTTAATCCAGTCTTCACAAGAGAGAGAAAGGAATCCGAGTGTAAAGCTCTCTGAAGCCTTCTTCCTATACATCTATCACACCTACATCCTTCTCCCTATTTCCTCTGACCCCCCCCCCCTCCAGAAATCAACAAGCTCAGCCTCCTCTGAGGCTTCAGAAACCTGCCAGTCTGTCAGCGAGTGCAACTCTCCCACAGCGGTTAGTATTGCATGCTTTCTTCAGCAGCCTGCATGCTGTGCTGAACACACACACACACGCACACGTGCACACACACACACACACATATGGATTTCCCCTCATTGTTGTAACTTAAAGAAAGCCCGCGGGCTGCTCGTGACAGCTGCACTGCGATTTGACGTGGACTATTTGTGGATGTTGAGCACTCTGACTCCGACTTGTCTGTCCATTCCGCAGTTCGGCTCATGCTCATCCTTCGGCACCTTCCGCCCTCCTGCTTTCTCTCACACTGGCACCATCCGGCCTCTATCTGTCACACTTCCTTCGTCTCCCACATTTAACCACTCCCCCGGATCCAACTATCCCTCACCCACATCAAAGGTTCCTAGCTGGAAGGTTTGTTTTGATTTGCCGTTTTTTTGGTTTGGGTCCGCCCCCCCCGTTTCTTTTTTTGCTTCTTATGATTTTTTTCCTGCATTTTAACCTCAGTCACCATTTGGCTCAGTTTGTTCCACTAAGCTGACATTTAACGCTGTCATCTGCACACATCTGTACAGTTTTTCCTCGTTTATTCCGGGAGTTTGGTTCTAGTTATAACCTCTGATAAGTGGAATCCATGAAGTAGTATCATATATGCTTTAAGACTGTAAAACTTCTCACTTTGTAAACATTTCTCAGACAGACATGAAAATTTTCACACTTTTCTCTTTTATTTAAACTCAAAGTTCAAACCTTCAGGATTATAGAATGAACACAAAGATCTGATCGCCATCAAAGACATGTACATTTTCAAACTAAACACATTCTGAACAGGAGACGCAGCGCAGAGGAGATCAATTGACAAGGTCTCCAGCCAATCAGGATGCAGAACACTATGGGATTTCAAAATAAATAAAATAAAAGATGAAAAATTGCTCTGAAAACAAATGTGTGAGGCGGCAAAAGGTGAACGTGGTAAAGCGAGGAAACACTGTACGTGCTTCCGCCCAGCTCATGAACCAGATCAGCGCCTGCCTTTGGCTGAGAGTGCGGCGGTTTAGCTAACGCCGGGGAAGCGGCGAGGAGGACAGTCTGATTGTTCCATCTGCCACTGCAGGACTGGGCCAAGTCCAGCTCCTGCGAGCCATCACTAGCCAGCACGCTGCAGCGCAGGAGGGAGCCGGTGGAAAAGATGAGGGAAACCGAGGCTCCGCCCAGTCCACAGGGATTCTCCGGGATGCAGGCAGACAATCCGAGCAGAGCAAGAAGTGGAATTATTACCGCAAAGGTACGAGCTCCTCGGAAATGTCAGGGAATGAATTTGTTTACCACGGGGGCGGCAGCATGCCGCATTGTCACATGTGTGTGGATTAATCTGCGTGTCTCTGCTACCTGCACACCTCAGCACGGAGAGCCCCTATCTCCAGCCGCCAGTACTTTGGCCATGGTCCTGACCCGCGGTCTGAGTATGGAGCAGCAGAAGAGCAGCAGAGACTCTCTGCAGTACTCCAGCGGCTACAGCAGCCAGACCAACACCCCCTCCTGCTCTGAAGACACCATACCCTCACAAGGTGAGCCCCCCTTCCAGAACAAAGCTCAAGACTCAAATGAGGGATTCCCAGTTTCCCTTCGGCTCCACGTTGGTTAAGAGTCCACCAGCGTGTGACAGGAAGGGTAAAAACCGACCAACAGCTGAGGGATCTGCTTTGAGTTTTTGCACAACAAAGAGGTTCAGATGAAGTCATGTGACCCACAGTTTTTATGCTGATGACTCCCTTCTCTCTGTCAGGTTCAGATTACGAGTGCTACTCTCTGAACGGAGATGCTGACGGCGAGGGCCAAGCAGACTTTGACAAGTCGTCCACCATCCCGCGCCACAGCAACATCGCCCAGAGCTACCGCCGCATGATCCAAACCAAGAGGCCCGCCAGCACAGCGGGTCTGCCTGCGGGGCGGAGCCTGCAGGGAACTCCAAACGGTGTCGGCAGCTCAAGTGTCATAACCTCGGGGACCGCCACCATTCGTCGGACCCCGTCCACCAAAACGGGTGTGAGACGCACCCCGTCCACATCTGGCCCCATCCCTATCCGGCCCCCGATTGTTCCTGCTAAAACCCCCACAGTGCCGGACTCTCCCGGGCATGCCAGCCCCATCCCGCATCACTCAGGCAGCGAGGAGTTCCTGTACGGCGGAGACACTTCCGTCTGCGACTACACAAAGGCTTCTCCTAAGCGAATGAGCCTCCCCGACACAACATGGAGCAGGGGGGGAGGAGGCGCTGCAGACAGGACTGTTTACCCCCAGCAGGCGCCTGGCAAGTGCGCCCAGAGTGGCGAGGAGGACCCTCTGCTGGCTGCCAACCGTCACAGCCTGGTGGAGAAGATAGGAGAGCTGGCGGCCAGCGCTCATGCCCTCGGCGAGGGTCAGTTCCCTTTCTCTAGCTTGTTGCCCGGGGAGTGCGCCCCCCAGGAGCTGTCCTTTGGAACCCAGAAGGACGTGGACATGTTGGTGACCATTCGCCGTGGGGTAAAGCTGCGCAAGACGGTGACAGATGATAGGTCGGCTCCCAGAATCCTTCGGTAGTCGGAGCGAGGGATGATGTCCCAAAATACAAACTGAATGTTTGAACAGAAGAGCACTCATTAAAAACTGCGGGAATGGAACCCGCCGGGCAGACTGAACGTCAACCGGACACTTCAGCGGTGTCTGGACAAACTTATCCTTCCTTCTTTTGGTTGTATCTTTGCTTTTGGTTTGTAGGCTTTGTTGCCGCGCTCCTCTGCGTTCTGTGTTGTTGCAGCCCAGTTTATCTTTAAGGGGTCCAGGGATCCACACAGGGCCCCCCAGCTTCCATGTTCTTGCTCTGGTGGTTAGTATTAAATTGTGCATTTCTGGATCCACGCAGCGGAAAGCGGAGGCGCCGTGTGAGCCTCTTGGTTTGTTGTTTCTCACCATCACTGTTCAAGCTCCGTGTTACAGTTGTGTCTGATGAGCTGAAACCGCCGCCGTGTTACTTAACGCTCAAATGGACGGCGTTTATTGCTGTGCTGTCAATATATACTGCAATTAAAACAGTCTTTTTACTTTATAGTGTTTTGTTTGTTAGAAAATCCTGTGTCCCACTTAAAAAATAAAATACAGATCCAATTACATGATGTATTTGTTTAAGGTCAAGGAAAAGTAGAGCAGTTAATACCCAGCGCAGCAACATGAATTAATTGCTGTTTATTTACATTTTAAATATGGCTGAACTACTTTCTTAGGATATTTCATGTTCTTGAAACGAACGATAATTTCATTTTCTTCCTCCCAGGGGGTTTAATAACACAAAAACAAACTTTTAAGATAATAATAATAATAATTTCCCAGTGTTGTTAATGAGAAATCTGTGCATCCGTGTGTTCATGGATTCAGCTGCAGTTCTCTGAGCAGACTGAGGGTGGCGCCAGCGTCTGTGACCTCCTTTGAAATCAGTGTTGGCAGGATTTCTGAGGAGGATCTTAAGAAAGAAAAACTCATCATTTCTGTTGAAGGAAGGGGCATGGAGGCGCGTGCTCTCTCACTTACCGGCTGACCAGAACCAGTTCACTCCAGCAGCGTCACAGCTAAATGGAGGCTTAGCTCCATAAGCTGCTGGATATTTTATGTTCGTCTAAATGTGGACTTACTAAATCTGTGTCAGCTCCTC
This sequence comes from Oryzias celebensis, assembly GCA_014656515.1. Lineage (NCBI taxonomy): Eukaryota > Metazoa > Chordata > Actinopteri > Beloniformes > Adrianichthyidae > Oryzias > Oryzias celebensis. The sequence continues at coordinate 1,732,517 of BNCR01000006.1, forward strand.
TTGCCAAATGTTTATTAGCATGGGCTGTGTGCTGTAAAACACACTCAGGGGGATGTGAACTTTTTATTTCTGGGAGCTGCTGCTGAAAGCCTCATTAATTAGTGAAATATTAGTTTGAAAGTGGATTTTCAGCTCGGACAGCAGCTGCAGATACCTGCCCTTCAGAAAGACACGGTGGGGAGATGTTTGAGTCCACGTTGTCAGCATCATCTGCATCCTGAGGACACAGATGAAGATGATGATGGATTGGAAACAGCTCGTCAGGTAACAAAAACAGAGAGGTCAGAAGATTGCAGGTGATACAGGAGGAGACGGCTGGGTTTGTGAGGACGATGAGGGTGTCTTCAGGCTTGCAGTTGTTTAGAAGATGCTGCAAGGCCTGTATGTCAGTGGAATTATGTGTCTATACTGTTCCCAAGTTGCATTTCGTATTTTTCTCATTCTTCTCTCCAATGGCTTCTTCCTAATTCTGCCGGCCTCATAAGTAGCACATTATTGAGTTTACAGCAGTAGTTCATTGCCTTGAACTGGTTGAGAGACGGAAACACACCTAATGGTGGAGCACTGATGAGGTAATTAGTTTAGAAAAATAGCTGTTTAGTTTTATTTTATGATCACCCTGTCTAATGTTTCAGGAAGAAGAACATGGCTTTGATTTTCAAAAAAATCCACCCTTTGGTGAAGCAGCAGGGCCGGGTCGGTCCTTTTTTTGTTGGAGTTTTCCCTCCAGCCTCCTTTTTCTGTGTATGTGTGTGGGGGGGGGGGAATCAAAGAGGCTCCACCAATCACAGCACAGATGTGATGTAAGCCAACCTCAGACACAATGTGGCCCTCAAGTGTTGAAACAACAGGACATGCATTAATCATGAAAATATTTTTGCTTTTTTTCTTTCAGTCTGGCTGCTGCTGTTCTGCTCTTATTGGATCAGCCAATAAAAACGTCATCCTCTCTGGAAGAGAGGTTAAGTTGAGAGGTGAACCAGACGTTTGATAAGCAGATACTCCACTTTAGTCTCTTTTCTGCATTTTCACAGGCCGACAAAGCTCCTCTGCAACACTGAAGGTACATTCTCAACCTGGCTGCACACGCTGCTCTATGATTAATCTATCTATTAATAAACAGTTAGGATTCCTGCAGCACAACTGTGCCTGTAGGGGATCACGGATCCAATCTAATTAGGTTCCGTACCGTATACATGAGGGAGATGTCTTTATATTTTTAACTACTTTTCGCCTTTAGGTTCTGATGAGGTAAAACATCCCGAGGGCCTTGTATACTCCAGCACAAACCAAGCGGCGGCTGCTGCTGCTGCTGCTGCTGCTGCTGCTGCTGCGCTGGGTGTCACGCTGCTCCCGGAAACAACTCTTCCAGAGAACCTGGCTTCCTTTGAATCTTCTCTCTGAAGGCTTACTGATGAATGGCTACCAGAGCTGTGGATGCTTCCTCATCCATTTTAATTGTCCTGTCATTCTTTAATAAACCTGCTTGTCTTGGCCAATTATTTTCTTGACTTGTGCTGAAATCTGTGTTTTAAGACTTTTTGAGCCCTCCTCAGTCTGAGGCACAAACTGCCTCCGAGCTGATGTTTGTGCCAGGTCCTATTAACGGCGCCTTCATTCATTGCTGGATGTTTGAACCCACTTCCTTAGAGGGCTAATGAATAATGTCTGTCTACATACAAGTGATATCCGGGGACCTGGTGTTGGAATGCGCTTAGGTTGCGGTGCGTGCAGCATCACAAGTGCAGAGCTTTATGAGGCTGCAGCCTCCAGAAGCTGCGCCCGCCTCTGTTTGAGTAAAGGGAATGGGTTTGGTCAATTATTCATTAGGAAAGCATGAGGCCTTCTAATGTTCACTGACTGCTTTCTTCAGTCTGATGTTTTTTTCTGTCTTGGAGTCCCGCAGTGTCCAGTTATCAGAACAGAGAGATGATGAGGCTTTTTCATGATTTTTTGGTTTTCAATTCATGAAAGCTTTGTAATTTTTTCGAGGAGGGGGAGGGCGTTGACCTCAGGAGATCGCTGCTGCAAACTCTCACTCCCACTCCGACCTGAGCCTGTGATTAAATGAGCTTTTTTCTGCAGTTGTCTCCCATGCTGGCAGTCACGGTGAACTTCACAACGTGGGATGCGATAAAAGACACATTTCTATCTGCATTCATGAAGCACTGATGGTGTTGAAAGGAAGTCCTGCAGGAGGATGAAGGACATGCGGTCCTAACATCGCTTTGACGTGCAGCTGATGCTGCATGCGGCCGTTTCTCATCAATAGATGCTGTCACGGGAAAGCTTCTGGTCTGTCTGTTCAGTCTGGGGTCAGAGGTCATCAGAGCACCGGTGAGTGTGGGATGGCTCATGCGTCGCAGCCTCCAGCCTGTGCCACATAAAAGAACAGACAGATGAGCTGAGCTTTGGGCTCTGACAGCAAACTGTGATTCAGACGTGTCTCCAGGCTTGCTGCCAATTCAAAGATTTTTGGCCTCAGAGAAACTTTCTGGAGCAGAAATGGGACTGAAACTTTCCAGGGTGATTGTAGCCTTTTAGGAAGTATCTGTGATGAATCACCAGCGGGTGGTGTCTTTAGATAAGGTCCAATTTCATCACAGCAGAGTCCCTGATGCACACCAGCGTGGATCCGTCACATCCATGAGGATCTCCATGACCTCATCAAACTGAACTGAACAGCCGATCTGTGGGTCTCAGAGAGGTGAGATGGGATCTGGTTCACATTCGGATTTTCTCTGCGGGTTTGGCAAGCGGGACGATCTCAATATGAACTCCGAAGTGCGCATTGAAAAACATATGGAGCCAGTGAGCGTAGGATGCCTTAAATCATCCTGTTTATGCAGTGAAACAGCTCACGTCCTTTCATTTGCATTTATATTGATGCATTTGGCGGTTTTTTCTTCCTGAAAGTCTAACTGAAGCGCGGGATTGTAGCTTCGGAAATGCGGTATGCGGTCTGGGAAGCAGGATTCAGACAGCCTTGCAGACGCCGGGTCGCGGGTTCAGCTCCTCTCATGGAAGTGCTGTGGATGAGTAATTTCCCCTTCAGCAGGAGAACGCGCTCTTAGAGGAGGTGTTTGGAGAGAGTCGGACTTGGATGCAGCGTGACGCGGAGAACGCGGTGGACTTTCTGGACGCGCAGATGATTCCCTCCTCTGTCAACATCCATGGATGCTAATGGGGTGGGGGTGGGGGGTGTCATGAGCAGCACAGCTGCGCATACACAGGCTCTGCCGCGGCGAGGAGGTGCGAGGCAGGCAACCTGATGACCACCACGCGGGGTGGGGTTCGCAGAGGAGCTCCGCGCGCCGCCACGCCCCCGCGCTTGGCGCTGTCCGGGGCTGTGGTGCTGAACGCTGGATCAGAAAGCAGCGGAGCGCCTGCACGCAGCCGAGCCGCGTGGACCCAGCATGAAAAAGCCTAAAGTTCCGAGGGCTGTGGCGGAAGGACCCACTGTGGATGACCACGACGGAGATGCTTCTGAAGTGCTTTTCTTTCTGCTGTGATGCTCCGCCGACAGCCCCCTGAGCCGCTCGGATGTGCGTAACTTGCCGCCAACATGATTTGGGGAATTCTGCTGTGCTGCCTTGTCACGCCGGCTTCTGGATTTCTGTCTCAGGGGCGGCTGCCTTTCTTCCACGGGCATGTTTTTGAGAACTCACCGGTGGCCTCCAAAGTGAACGGACTGAGTGTTCCGGTGAAGCGCGTCAACGCGCAAAAATGGTGCCCAGTCTCCGGGATGCACTTCAAATTGTACGGGAACGGGAGCGAAGATTTCCGCGCTTTCGCCCACCACAAGCGGGGAAACATATTACTCAAAACTTCACGGGTTTTGGACAGAGAGCTCCGTTCAGAGTACCGGCTGAGCCTCGGTCAGTGCTGCCGGACGTGCGCGTCGGAGTCTCCGGTCTTTGAGATTGCCTCAGTGAAAGTGGACGTTTTGGATACCAATGACCACCAACCGACTTTCCTGTCCGCCTCCAGCATCCACATAAGTTTGGATGACACCACCGCTCTTCGGAGCGTCATCTACAGTCTGGAGGCGGCGGACGAGGACGGCGGGAAGAACGCGGAGTTGGCGTTCGTGTCTGTGCCCGCAAACGGCTCTCTGTACGTGGTTCCGAAGACCGGGGAAGTTTTGCTGGTTGACTCCATCCTGGGGCGCAACTCCACGATTAGAGTCTACGTGTACGCCAGAGACCACGGATGGCCCCCTCTGACCAGCAGGGCCGTGCTGATGACCGTGTCTCCGCGGAGGTGGGGGACCCGGCGCGGTTCGGCCCGATTGGAGGCGTTGTCGAGGGCAGGGCGCGCGCCGCGGGCACTGCTCGACCCCGGCACCGTGATGACCCTCAACGTCTCCGAGGATGTCGGCATTGGCTCGGTCATCGTGAGTCTGAATCCCACCCGGTTTCAGTCCGCCGCCTACGAGCTGATCTTCCCGGAGGCGGAGAGCGCCGCGGTGTCGGTGGGCCGAGACAGTGGAGATATCACCGTCACCCGGAGGCTGGACCGGGAGGCAGAGCCGGTGCTGGAGCTCACAGTTAAGATCCAAGATAAACAAGGTGTGTTGAGTGCCGCCCCCCCCCCCCCCCCCCCCCCCCCCCCCCCCCCCCCCCCCCCCCCCCCCCCCCATGCGTTAGTGCCCCCATGCACTCCAATGCTTTAACGATCCCCCTCTTCAACAAACCGGACTCCATTCGAGGCAGCCGCTGCGCCCTGTGGACGCATTCCACAGGTGCCCTCGTCATTTCTCCATCATGTTCATTCAGTTCACTTTAGAAGCATGTTCACAAGTTTCATAAAAAGCAAATATTTGAGCAAACAATGAGGAGCAGGAACTCCTTCCTCCCTCCGAGGACTTTTCCAATGACCAAAGTCTGTCTTTGATTGATACAGTTTGCTACTGTGGAGTTGTTTTCAGCGTTAATCCTTGCAGAGTGGCAAACAGGCAGTGACCCTCTTCCTCTCATCTGCTGGCATTACCCCTCTAATCCTCCCCTCATTCACTCTCTAGTCCCGGGGATTTGAAGTGCTGCTGCTGCAGTCAGGAAGCTCTCAAATACTTGAAGGAAAGGTGAAACATCACATCACCGAGTCTTGTTTTTGTTCCTACAAAAGTTTGAAGTGTGAAAAAAGTCAACATGGAATTGGAATGATTTGCGTTTAATTTATGCTCACGGTGTGCAGAAAGCAGCGTGCACTGTTTTCACTCAAATTGCTTGCTGCTGCTGAGTTTCACAGCATGTTCTAGATTGTAATTGCATGCCTGATTGGGATACATTCTTGCAAAGGGGCTTTCAGGCTTTCTGCTGGTTTTTTTTCATCTCAGAAGGTGAAAAATAGACAAATTTGGTGTTTTTTCTTCCTTCAGGGACGAGTAAAAGAATTCATCAGCTGTAGTCTGACAGATATTCAGATACCTTCCTCCATTTTACCTCTCTCCCCCACAAAACTCTCCTCTGATCAAAGGCCTGACACGTCCTTTATCCTGCAAAGATGGCTTTTTAGACACATTCCTGATGGGAATCTAAAAGCAGCGTTTTCTCTGCTCATCTCGCTCTCAATCTGTACATACAGCTCTCCGAGTCCATTTGAGACATTATTTTATTATTTGCTGAGGTTGAGGCTGATCCCTTGTGTCATTGTGCATGCGGGTTGATGCTCAGTGTCAGAGATCAAGGCGCCGTGAGCAGAGGCGGGAGGAAAGAGGTGTTGTGAGTGTCTTTTTGGTTCTTTGGGTGCATGTGAGGCTGCATAATCACATGAAAATGACCAAAGGCGCAGCAGAAAAACTCTTTCCATGAGGCCCCATGGGTGCCTTGTTTTGACTTCTTTTAAAAAGCCTGCTCTCTTTGGCACAGAGCTGTCCTTGGTGCTGACAGTCACCTGCTGAGTGTCAGACGCCGTCAACAAGCAACACTTTCCTGCTTTAGTTTAGAAAACTCTGTAGAGCACTATCTCACTTTAGTTGTTCAGTCTGAGTTCATTTTTAAGGCAACGATAAACACATTTATAAAACTTGATTTAGATGGCACTTTAATACAACACAGTTCACTAAAATAACATGAAAGAAACATGAAAATAAATCAACCTATGTCGTTGACAGAATACGTCTATGACAAATGAATAAGTAAAAATGATTTCTGCTTCCTCTTGACGTTTGATATTTTTTGTTAAATAAAACAATATCAACTGATGAACATTCTACACAAGAAGAAGCTAGATTACCAAAGTCATTTTAATATCTAGTTTTAATTGCAGTTTTGTTCTAAAAGCTGTCATTTAAGTAGAGTAAAAAAGACAAGAAAAACACACACACACTAATATTGTTGCAATTCTCTCCTCCAAACAGTTTCTTAAAGCTCTGTATTGAAAGACGTAAAAGTGAGTAAATCTGAAATCTGGAATCTGCCAGTTTTCCAAAGATAAGGAAATGGACTTGGACTTGAGTCACGCTCATGTGAGACTTGACTCAGAACTTGACTTTTGCAGAGAAAGATCCTTGTCAGACCTAAACAAGGAATCATTTGTAAAAAATGTTTTCACTGTTGTTTCATTGGAGGGGATGCATAAACACAATGTGACAGTATTGGGTCATGATTAGGGGTTTTAAAGTGGTATAGTGACATTTATCAGAACAAAACACACTGTTTTAGTAAAATGTTTTGCACTTTTGATGTGACTTCATTTTTACTGCCTAAGACTTGACCTGAAAATGAAACCAGAGACCTGAGACTTGACTTGGATTTGCAAAGAGGGACTGTGAGCATCTCTGCTAAAAACATGGCTCTCCCACATTTGGATGCTGCTGTGTTTCTGAGTTGAGTGTCTCTTTCCAAATGAACTGAGTTGAGGTTGATCATTAAAACTGATAGTGAGACTAAACGGCAGATCTTACAGTCTAACCGTGTCAGGAGGGGAAGATTTTCCAGCAACACAGCTTTGTGTTGCCACAGGCCAGTTTGTATTGCAGCATGTCTGATCATTTGACATCAAGCATCCTGTAACTGACTCAGAAGTTAAGTTACACCTTATAAATGTAGTTTTGAAAAATCTCTGTCCTTCATTTCTCGTTTCAAACAGAAATGATTAAAAGTCAATACCTGAACGTTTAACAGGAAATCCTAAACTTTATTTCATTTGCTCAACACAATTATGTTGGATTCAATGTTTATCTTTCTTTTTTTAAAAAGTCCATATAGATGGTCAAAGTTTAGTTAGAATAAGACAATACAAACCGATAAGTTTGATCCATGGCTGATGTTTGGTTCTTTTTTTTCACCATTTTTCTTGTCCTTTAGGTTTAAAATGCAAAACAAGCTCATCAGTGTATATTTAATAAATTGCAGCTCAGACACACAAAAACTATGCAAATCACTTCTACACAAAGACAGTTCGCATAAAATGATGTTTTGACATGTTCCTGTGGCATTTTTCTGATGACGGAGGACATGTCTGAATAAAATTAAGTTAAAATGGTATTTCTGAGTATTTCTTAATTCAAATTGTTGGGAATCAGAAGCAGATGAAAAATCGATTGTATTTGTGGTGTAGAAAACATGCTCCCTGCTCTGAGTTCTCAGTATCGGGGAGGGGAAGGGAGGCGGGATTGCCCTGTGCCGACAGTCCTGCTCACTACTCAGAGGTGAATTTCCAAAGAACTCTTGCCGCTCTGCAGAAACTATGTCTTTAAAAAAAACATAGGTGTTTTGATTTTGGCAAAAAATTGAGTAATCCTAATTAAAAAAAAAAAAAAACACTGGAAAGGCTTTGAAAATAGATCAAATTTGATGATCAGATTGGGACTTTAAGCTAAAAGTACGGTGGTCTCAGTATTTATTCTTGTGGTACCTCGAGATTCATGTTCTGATGAAACTGCATTTTTATCTGTGAAACACGGTGGTGTGGCTTTCATGGTCTGGATATATTTGCTGAAACTCCATGAAAGTGCTACAATCGTAACAAAAATGTCAAAACCAAATCTTTGTCCAGTGTTTTACTAGAATCCCAGTTTAACGTCTTGTGTTTTGTAAATCCTGTGTCAAAGATCAGGTTTTTTTTTTGCTACCATGTGAATGGGAACACTTGGGATTCATTTTTTACTTTTTCACTTCAACGTTTACTTTTCAGGATAATTTTGAGTTTACACAGGTTACGTTTGGAGAGAGCCAAAGAAAATCATTATAATGATGCATTGCTATTAACTGCAGAATGCAGATTCTCTTCATGTCTACTGAAAGGATTTATTAGGTGATTAATGTGGGCACAAAAAGCTAATCAGAGTGCTGTGAGGTTTTGATGCGCTAATAAGTTTGCTGTGCAGATAGTGTTATGATTAGAGCCTTCAGTAAGGCTGTTATTAGTGCTGTTCAAAAGGAGATGAAAAAGTAACTTTGACAGTCAGATGGAGCGGCACGGTGCAGGGAAAAAGGAAAAGAAGTTTATTCCCACCATGGGGTTCATCCCCAATGACTCACCCACCTGAAAGAACATGCTCTCAGACTAAAAACCCAGCAGTTGCTTCACCTCAAGGCCTCCGATGGACATGTTTCACCATCGTAGCATGTCACATTCATCAAAAACACTTAAAAGGACTTGTTCACACAAGTCTGTGATCATCAGCCAGACACGAGCCGAATCTTCCTCAACCAGGACACGCGAAGCCTCATGTGTTGTTAGTATCATGCTGATACATTTGATTGGAATCATTTACCCTCGCACTGCTTTAATTGGTATTTTCTGCAGTAATTGATCAGTTAATGTAATCACACAACATATTGTCACATTTGATTGTTTGTTTTCTCATCATTACCGCCGCTCATTTCTGAAATAATATACCTTATGCTTCTCATTAGCATGGTCTCAGATTCGCAATTCATTCAACTTTTTTACTTTCTAATTACAAAATTCACTTTTAATTGTTTTTCGCTCAAAGCTTGAGGGTTAATTCGTATTCACCTGGACTTATTGGGAAGTTGTGGAGCGTTTGCTGAGATGTGGACTTAATTCACGCAGTTAAACACAGATTGTGACAGACTAAAGTTTTGACTGCGATCCCCTGGCGCAGCATTTGTTTGTTTCAAGAACCCACTCTTCCTCAGGGTCCGTTAAAAGCCCCTTCTATATCTGACAGGAATCACACCTCCCTCTAATGCTGGAGCCATAATTAACTTCTTGATAAGAAAATATCCAAACACCTAAAGTCCCACAAGAAAACAATTATGTTTTTCACCATGTAGCCTCTGGGTATCAAACTGTCTGTGAAAGAAAAAGGGGAAAAAGGTAAAAGCAGTGGAAGTAGGCCATGACTCATGACTCACAGACTCTGCTTATGCAGTGCTGCTTTGTGCAGAGGGAGAGTGGGACCTCTTCAGCTCTTCCTGTTAAAGATTCTCACTGGCCCACAGAGGATGTCAGTTTGGATTTGTGGCGGCGATTTTTCCGTTTTTGGTTGTCTCACTCCAGGAATCATTTTGTTTGCACCCGAGTGGGGAATCCGTTAATGGTATTTGACCGCTTAAGAGGAGCCTTGAACAAGTGGTGCTGTGCTAAGTGGGTTGGAGTGGGGTGTATTGGAGTGGCTTCTCCCTGTCCTTTGTTATCTGTGGGCAGGCTGGTATTCAGTTTGAGGTAATCAGGCCTTCACAGCCTGTTTTGTCCAGGAAGCCTCTCTGTTCCCCCCCCACATTCACCTCTCCTCCGTCTCTCAGTCAGAATCTCGCCTCTCTGCTGCCTTTAATCCAATTCCCACTTGCCCCACCTCCCTGCCACTACATATCCATAGTTCCACTTGTGATGTGTGAAGGAATAGGGGGGGACTGCCTCACTTTTGTTTGTGATTAGTGGCTGAAGACCAACATGTTTACGTGGAAAGCTCTTCCACCAACGTGGCCACGGTGAGGATGTTTCATTTTCATGTGAATATGTGTCTGAACATAATAACTGATCCATTTCTACATAAAATCTCATCCAACAATTTCCAATTTGTTTTTGAATGTAGAGGCAGAGCTTTTGGTGTCCAGATGACTAAAAAATCTCAGATTTCTTTATTCAGATGACGGTGTTGCAGCTGTAACACGCCAGCAGCATGCGATGTCTGTTTGTGGTCTCATGCATCAAATGAACGTCTTCGACTTCCCTGCAGACATCTCTGCTCCCTGTATCTGCTGCTACTCTGGTCTGCAACCGTCTTTTGGAGGAAAGGATCATGCAGACAGAACTAGAGTCGGTTTAAGAAAGAAGCCGAGCATTGCTCCTCATGTGGGAGGGATTTCTGAGGTGGATTCCAGACAGTCAGAAGGAGAGTTACAAACAGCAGTCCTGAGGGCAAAATCGTGGCTGTGAGATTTAGAGAGCCAAAGGTGAGGAAGATGGAGAAGAGCAGCTGCAAAGAAAAAGGATGGAAGAGGTGTGTTAATACATGTCAATGCGTTTGACTGTTTTTCAAGCTTCACTGAGAACACGTAAAGGCCAGCCGAATGAGACACGGAGAGCTGTACACCACTGATGAGAGGTCAGCTCGGTGAGAAGTAATTGTCAGATGGTTAGAGGGCAGAAGCTAGGTACTGTTGGGGCAGCAGGAGGGGAATGAGATGTGCATGTTCTCTAGCCTGTAGTGCAGAGTGGATGGCTACAGGGAACAATGGGGTTGGGAAAAAGATGGCGCCGCTCTCAGCTGTGAAAAGGCTAAAGTGCACTTGTATTTGTCTGAACAATGTTGCAGGGCAGAAAGAAAGAAGATAAGAAATATTACCTGTCCTCAAGAATGGAAAAAAGAGATGAAAACACGGACGGATAGATAGAAACACACAAAGAGGATTTATTGTTTGGCTTTCCTCCATGTACCATCTGAGTACTTGTACTACAGAGGTACTGCCAACATTTTCAAGTCCAGAAAAGTCCTCCATCATCCTAATAAGAGCGACATTTGTGAGGCAGTACATGTTCAGAGGTTTTCAATTTGTATTCTTGGCATTTTGTCCTATTTCTCTCCAAAGACATGAAAATGTCATGGTCTGTGCGTTTCCTTTTATTCCTTTTGGTTTTTGTCTCGTATTTTGATCTTTGCATTTTCTCAGTTCTGCTTTTTATTTTTTATTTATTCTGTCTTTGTGCACCAAGTGCTTCAACTCCTCTGAATTCCTGTTTGATCATCATTTCTTTGTTTCTGTTTGTGTTACTTTGGGGCTTTTTGGCCTCTTATGGCTTCTTATTGTGTTTAAAGAAAAGTTGGCTAAAGTTCAACGAGAGTTTATTTTATTTTAGGTCCTTAAATAAGGTCCAGTGAAAATCATCATTTGTTTCCTAAGTGTGGCTGCACGCTCCAGAGTGTTTCCACATTTTGATTTCCAAATGCATCCAAATACAAACTTTCCGCAGAACACAGACAGAAAAAGCTTTCATGCAGTCCTGCATGCAGCCGACTGAGCCATCCAACCTCTCACTTCATAGCGAACTAAGAAGCGAACTTGTGTAATCCCACCCAGCGCTACCGTCCCATTCTCCTTACATGAATTTTCATCATCCGGTTCATAACTTCTAATCGGACATTTTTTACCAACACAGATTCAGGTCATTGAGAATCCTTAAGTAACAATGAATCACATGACCATGTAAATGAATATGGCACTATTTCAGACTTGATTATATCATATGCAGATCAGTTATCAAAATTCAGAAATATGTGCAGATTATTTCTCATTAGAAAAGTCATTCATAAGTGGTTCCATAAATTGTTTACATCAGACTATAATTTTACACTATTGGGTGGTTGTGTAATAGACATTTGTTGAATTATGTTTTCTGTTTTTTATCTTTTTGCTAAATTCAGTTTCAGTTTATTCAGTTAACAGGGAGAACAGTTTGCTTATCCTGAGTCTTCTGGTTGTTTTCATGAGACGTCCTGTGTGAACAAGTGGGGAGTAGAGATTCACCAAAATGAGAATTTGGGGCCAAAGTTGAAGCCAAATAAACGTGAAAATGCCTGGCCAAATACCAATAGGTTACCAAATCATTATCAAATGCAAAGTTTTTCATTAAATATCGCATAAATAGAATACATTTTAGACATGTTTTTCATGAAGTAAATGTTTATATCATATCAAAACATTACTTTGAACAGTAGATGGGCTAAACAACTCAAAACCTTTATCCAGTTGCACAGCATAACCCAGGGCCAGGACACATTTACTAAGGATGGTACTTTAGCTTCAAAGTAAAAGGAAGGAAACCAGGACATCTGAGAAGTTTTATAACTGTTTTACACAGACACACAGTCATCTACATCATAAACTCCAGTTCCTTATTAGTAATTCTGTTCACTTTGGCATTATAATTAGCAAACTTTACTGTTTTTCAAGCACGTTGGCTAAAGCTGTAGGCCTTCCTTTTAGCTGCGGCAGTCTTTCTCTTGTATTCGTTGTGCTGTTCCGGGTGTTTGGCTTTTAAATGACATATTAATGCCAAAGGTTTTAGCAGACATACCTCCTCTTGATCATTTAGTTCCACATTTGATCAAAATTGTGTTCTTTTGTCGCTCTCTGTCCCTTTAGCATACCACCACACTGCCATCAGTTTGAGGAAGGTGCTAGATCATCGATGCACGTTGATAAACCAAACTTGCATCATTGCGCCATCGTGTCACACGCCACTAGTCGTTCTTACTCTAAACTTGCTCCCACCGAAGGCTGAATGTGTCTTTTTTGCAAAATTTGGCCGAATGTATTTGGTCTCCAAATATTTTGTGCATCCCTGGATGCACAGAGTTCTGCTAATTGTCCCATCATGCACTCATGGCGCTCTCAGCAGAACGCAGACACTGAAGTGGACCAAACCACCTGAAATATTCACGCAATTCCAACAGCTGCTCCCTTGGGGGCGATATCGCCTGAAGCAAGCTCAGAGCAGGGAAGAAAAAAGCACAAAGAAGAAAAGGGAGTCCTCTGACTGACTGCCTGTGTTCAGTGAGTATCTGCACCTCCTCCCTGATGAGACTTCAAACTTTTATAGGGTTTCTTCTTGAAATATGGAGTGTCTGCCCACCACCCCCTCCACCAACATGTTAGCTCCTTTTTGGTTCGTTTTCTGTCAGGGTTGTCGTGTAGAACTCACAATGACCAAGACAGAAGACTACAATCCAACAGCTTAATGAAAGCAGGAGTTTGGTGCTGAGGTAGAACTTCTCTGGAAAAAAACTATCATGAGACTTCCAAACTATTGGAGGCACAGGACCCTCCAGAAACAGGAAAGAAGTCAAAGTCCATGAACTGATGGTTGACGCAGACTCTGAAACTGTCTCTGAGTTCAGCCACTATTCTCTAACCCCTAAAACACTAGTATGTAGTGCAGGACCATCATGCCCTGGATTTGAATACAATTCTCGCTACTTGTAATTTCTTTTCTAATCACTGATGATGACACCACTCGTTTGCTGAAGTAAAAACCTCATAAATGTGAACATTTTTCAAAGACTGTTCATGAATTTACTGTTCTGATGATGAAAACTCTGAGCATTTATATACATTGTACATTCACCAACCTAGTGAGCACTAGCTTTTCACAGAGACTTTCAAACGCAGAGATTCAAACACCCGGACAAAACTGTGAACGCCTGAAACAGCGCACTAAGCAGTGAGTAGTGAAGGAATTCGGACATGGCCTGCATTTTCTTGGTTGTGTTTCCAACTCTTTGTAATACTGGTGGTGAATTCCCAGAAGGAAAAGTTGTTATTGTTGTGCAGGAAGGAGGTTTTTCTGTGATTATCACAGGAAACAAACTGCTGGTGTGAATGCACCTGCAAAAAGAGTCAAACCTCCCTCCATTTTTGGAGTCATCAAATATCTACCAAGCTTCTGTTTATGTGTCTGTTTATGTTGACAACATTAGCAATAACACAAACAACAACATTGGATTTTATTAGTTTATATGAGTTTATTTGAAACAGAAACTATGAAGCATTTTTTCATTTGTCATTTTAATGAGTGGTTTATCTTATGTGTAAAAGGCTTCTTAAGACAGACAGTTGTCAGAATAACTCACAGTTGTAAATGAACCAATCAGGCTTTAAAAGGATGAGTGATGCAGGTTTTTTCATGACGGGAGAATCTCTGGAGTTAATGAATATAACGGATCGTGACATTATGGTGACAGTGTGTGCTGCTGCATCTGCAGACATGAATCATCCATAAGGTCAACGCTTTAAACCTATATGGGAGCTCAGATCGCTGAATCCTTAATGTCATGACAGCGAGAAGAGGGGGAAGTGGCCAAAACACAATTAAAGCCAAGACACTGAATGAGTGAGGATGGCTGTGTGTGTCTAACTGAGGCAGAAACTTCATCCTTCAACTCACATCTGTTAGGTTTTTGTGTGTGTGTCTGTTTGGGGAGATGTGAGAGCTGCATTTGGCATCGTGCTTTGAGAACAGTCATGGTGGCAGGGAGTTTTTATTAGGCCAAGCGTCTGCATTATTGATGCCCATTACCTCAGACATGGTCAACTCTCTACATCGTACAGCGGCAGGAGCTGTCAGGTAAATGTCTTGCTGACCTCCAATCACACAGATTCCCTGAATGCCTCCGTGCAACCTGATGTCTCCCTTTTTGATAAATGAGCGTGACTCCCACATTGTACACGGAGCTTATCGCCAACAGGGAAGGTTTGCTTTTATTAAATCTCATCCAGGACGTGCAGACACAAGCTTAGTGGGAGACAAAAGTTTGATGGTGTTGATGGCGTTGTGTATCCCTCCGTAACTGCAGTTGTCCCCAACCCCTGGACCACTACCGTTCCGTGGGACAGATGGCACGCAGAAAAAAAAGACGCACAATTTTTCTGTTTTATTTCTGAAGGAAGTTTTATTTTGGAAAACCACTGTGTTCTCCACCACATCTGACTCATTCTTGATGCATGTCAAGTCGCTTGGTCACGTGTTGAAAATACTTTCTCAAAGCAGCTGCACCGACCACTAAACTGAAACCTCCAAACTAGAAAGGTTAACAAAAACATGTTTGGAAAGGTTTTTTTGCACAAAAGAAGAAACTGAGGAAGAGCCTTTGGCTTCAAAATAAAAGAAAGCTGCATTTAATAAACAAAACCCAGGAATACGTATTCCAAATATGGATTTATTGTGACAATTATTCCCACAGACCATAATAGTGATAACTGGCTGTGTAATGTTACGAGGATGCTGCCAATAAAGTTGTTCAAATGATGAATTCACGTTTATTATTATGTTCAGAAAAACCCAGTTTTAGCAACTTTTTTGTGTGTGCGTTTATCCGTCGCACCTTTAATTAATAACCTGGTTTCTTGGTCCAATTTGACAGCTGTGGGATATTTGAATGGTTCCTACATGAAATCTAGAGAACGTACAGTTTAAAGCAGCTGCAGATATTTAACAGAGGATGAAGATAAACTTTACCAGCAAAAGGGAGAGGGAAACTGGAGGCTAAAACTAACTCAGCCCGGTACTGACTGGTCCATGAAAATATTGCCTGGCATTAAATGGGTCAGTGGTCTGAAAAAGGTCAAAGACCACCGCGTTTGCCTAAATGTGGAAAGATTTGAGACAAACACAAAAAACATTTTGTTCACTGACTGTCTGGCTGGTCTTTGAAACACGTCTCCCTGTTCCGTCTAAAACTTTTGTTGCGGCTCAGCTCTGGCATGCCGGGGGTCATCTCTAAGTGGCATTTCCCTGGAGAGCAGCATTGATTTGGAGGTATTGATTGAGCTCGAGCAGTTTTGCTCTCAGTCACAAAACATCGCTTTATACAACAATTTCTATGTAGCAGAATAGGCTGTGACAGAGGCTGGCTGATAGTTTACCTACTCACAGAGAGGTAGGTGTGTGATTGAGTTGAGAGGCTGATGGAGCTCTCCTGAAGCGCTTTAATGAATCAGCCTTCAGACAGGCCCGCCTATAGGCCAGAATGAAAAAGGGAAAAATCGGAGCCAGCGCTGGCACATGTCATGGGAATTGAGTGCTTGTGCTTATTTATCTATATAGGCTTGTATTTCTCAAACTTTGGGGCCCTAAGGTCCAATTAAGGGAGAATAACAAGGGGCGCTACCCCGTTGTTGGTGGCCCAAAGAGGTGCTGCTAAGCACGCAGGATGAAGACAAGTTTAAAAGCTGGGCTTGGTGAAGTGTGAACGCGGAGACTTTTAATGCAGTGAAAAAGATCACATGGCTGGCCAAGTTGCACAGTGAGATGTTTTGACAGGCCATGAACTTTGCTTTGGAGCAAAGCACGCACACTGCAGTAATTGCGAGGCACCAATTTGCACAGTGAGAGCGCAGCTTTTGTTGGAAGCATTAAAATGACTGCCATGCAAAAAAGAAACACGGCGGAGTGAAGAGGCAGACTCTGCTGGATTTGGGGCTGACTGGGGATCAAAAAGACTGCAGAAATCTCGGCAGGCTCGGATGGTAAAATGTTTTTGAAGATGATGTCCATCTCATGGTTCAATCAATTTCAGGAAAACAGCGAGACAGAACAACTCCATCACAGCCAGAGGATTGCTGATTACAGAAGCGGTTGTCTTTGATGCATAGAAAATGTAGTGCCTCTCAGGACTGATGAGCATCTAAGGGAGAGCATGTGCTCTTATGTGGGTATTTTAAGACGAGAGCTCGTCTCTGTTTGAGGAAACTTCAGTTCTATGGAAAGATTTGCAAACAAAAGAACTAAAAATGACATTTTGCTTCCTGTTTTTGGGACTTGTTTTCGGTTATCGACCGTCTGTCTTTGTAAAGTCTTTCTTCCACACTGGTTAGAGAAACATGTTTTCTCCAGCAAACAGGGTTTCACTTGCCTTTCACTTGGTCTCAACAGTCCTAATCTGGAGGACTGACAACATGGTCTGTGCCGTGTTATGAAGCGATGCGGTGGATGTGGCGGTGATGCCGTGCTGTTGTTAGCTGTGCCAGCTTTTCCAGAATAACATGCTCCGAGTTCTTCCATGCAACACGTTTGCTGCAGCTTTTGCAAACTCAATTATTCACACTGTGACACGGTTACTGAAGGGGAAAATGCTGAGATGGAAAGAGTTGATCTAAAGTTTTGCTCTTCTTTCTCCCGGGGAGAGTCTGTTGCTTTTAGACCTTTCTCACACTTTTCCATATCAAACTCCACCTTGTAATTGCTTCTGCCCTTTCTGCTCCAACGGCGCCACTTCCTAATTTCAGTCATCAGTGGCTTAACTGCGCAGTCGTTTGCTATCAGATGTCTGCATTTGTCGCAGATGAAAAAAATGGGAGCTCAGCCCCCGGAGAGCAGCGCGGTGGTTGCACACTCAAAGGTATCAATGAAGCGCTCAGCTTGGCTCCACATTTGGATCATCGTTGTGCTTAATCCCACTGATGGAATATTACTGTTTTGATTGTAATAATAAGACGAGATCATGATCATCCAGCGTGAACATCATCGTGGATTGGAGGCATTGAGATTGATTGGTATCTGCCTCTGATATGCATCTGTATTATTATAATTGTAGATTTCTGGTTTTAGTGCAGTTGAGTGTTGGGAAAGTGTAATGGATTAAACACTCGCTTTTGTCTGACCCTCACCGGGTGATAAACACGGATCTCCTTTAATCTTGCTGGACTGCTGCTAATGACGAGAGATGATGGTCCTCATGGGACACACTGCTGTCTGGATTACATTTCTAAATGAGGACTTTATTCCCCCCCTCCATTACAATAAGCCAGAGAGCAGTCACATGCTGAGTTGGAGTTTAGTACATGTGACTAGTGCAGATCCATGTGGCTGCAGGCACTCGATAAAAACAAGTCCTTGTGTGTTTTGTCGGTGTGCAACCATGTAAGCATCCAGGCTTTCTGTTGGAGAAACTCAGTCCAACTCGCTGCTCCGCAGTAAACGTGCTGCTGTGTGAATGCATTTGCAGTCTTTGGGGCTCTTTCTACCTTTTGCAGAACAGATAGTGATAGGTGACTTCCAGAATGCCTCCCCCTCTGGTGTGCTGAAGAATCACAGACCCAGGTCTGGTTTCAGTGATAGATTAACGCTGTCTAACCCATACACTGGGCCTTGTTTTCCCATTAAACTTGTGCAGCAGCCTCTGTTGCTTCTGCCTGGCACTGGTGCTGCGTTTGCATTGGTGTGTGTTGGCATCCCTGCTCGTGCACGGGCTGTGTGTGATTGTTTGCCTAGAGACGTGTTTCTATGGAAAGATATCAAAAGCGCTCCTTGGGCCACCTCCATCAATCACCAACTCAGAGGGAAATTGAGAGAGGGACGGAAGATAGAAAGAACGATGGAGGTCACCAAAGGAAGCAGCATCCGGAGACGGGAGGCTGGAAAGACAGAAGGGAAGGGGATGAATGGCTGTAGCAGGCAGCAGCCGCTCTGATTGAGCTGGGTACTGTAGTTTATATCCTTCAGAGATAAGGCCTCCGAGCACTGCTCAGCAGCTTTTTCCTTGTAGCTTGAACTGAGCGTGATAATAAGAAAGCGTGAATGGGGCAAATTGAATTAATGCTGCGGCACACCGTTAAAGCCCCAACTATAATGCATTTTAAAATCCTATAATGAGGAGAGAGCTAAAATAATTTCACACCCCAGTGAAGAAAATGGCCCTGAAACAGATTTTGGGCCTGGCTGACACCACCAGCGCTTCTGTCAGTTCATGTGACTCTGGGCTGAAACGTACTTACTGCTACCCCCTGGGGAGCCGCGGGCTGATGAAAACCAGGTGAATAAGCGCTCCGAAGCCTCCGACAGGTGCAGACTTTGGTCGGAGCAGGAAGCGGCTGCTCGCCTGCTGATGTCTCACTCGGGCCAGTTTTACAGCGTTGGGGTAAAACAGCGTTTCAGAGAGAGCACATCTGTGATGGAAATATTCCCTCATTACTCTCCATTAACAGCCCATTCAGTGATGGGGACATTGGCAGGACTTGGACACTACCCCGCTGAAGCCTCCACACGTACGTGCGTGCTTTCACAGGCCGTGTTCATGCAGAAAATGTACACAATATGGTCTTTTTTTCAGGAGCACTCTTGGTATTTTTCACTGTGCTAGCATGCTCTCAGCTATGCTTTCCTCATCATTAGAGTCACGCAGCCATAAAGCTGAAATTACCTCTCCATTATCAAACCATGGAAAGAAAGAAAGATGGCACTCTGACACAGTTCCACCAACAGAGTGGAGCTGATAGAAACTAATGACTAAATGAAAGGCTCGGCTATTAAAGTGGCTTTACTGCAATACTTTATTAGCATTTCATAATAAAAGCAATGCTGTACAGATTGAAGAAGATCGTATTAGTGATGCAGAAAATACGCTGGGCGGGGCCACAAGCTCCCTGCTCCGCCCCATTCTGATGCATCCACTTGTGGACAAATAGATCCATGAACGTCTTTGTTTTCTTTGTCTGAGCTGGAATCTGGACCAGAACTGTACGGCTGGACAGCTCCGATATTGCATGCCATGTTCGTTGCATTTGTATTGTTAGGTTGAAGGTGTGAGGGGCTCGCGAGACAGAGTTTAAACAGATGTTTGATGGGACATGGGGCGAGCTTGCTCTGTGCCAGCAGTCCTCCCACAACTCACAGGTGAATTTCTAATAAACTCCTGCTGCTCTGCAGAAACTATGTCCTAGAAAATGACATAGATTTGTAGATTTTGGCTAAAAACGGCAAAATCATCATTAAAGACCACTTGAAACGCTTTGGAAAGAGATCAGGAGATGATCAGAGGGGGACTTTTTTTACATGCAAGCTGAGGTGGGAAGACGTGCACATCACTCGTCTCTGCCTTCCCGTGTACAGTACACAGCTGCTTTTACACATCACCAGATAAGCAAACGTGTTCAAATGCTTTCAAACATACAAAAGTCCATGATCTTCACAGCAAACACACGCTGAATCTCAAAGCCTGCAAGCACACGTGGACGAACAAACACGATTACACAAAACATCAATAGTCTCACATTGCCAAGCCAAGATTTGCTCAGACTGCACATGACACACAGAAGCGCGCGCACGCCATGTACACACTGGAAATGCAAACACTTCCCAGATTGTACTTGTCGCTCCAGACAGCGAAATGAACGTCCAAAGCAAACGTGAGGAGGTCAAACAGGAACTTTTGTCTGCACGCATCGGCTCCTCAGACTCACAGATTACCCTGGAATATTCCATCATGGCATGTCGTCGAGATTAACTGTACTTGTCACCTTTGCAAATGAATGTGAACAGTGCACGTGCAGTGTGTGCGTGGTATCCATAGTTTAGAGAGCTGGTGGGTGGACTAGCAGATGAGAGCCATGTTTTCTGTTCTCGACACGCAAGCGTCTGTTTGGATTGCAGCAGAATTATTCCATCAAAACTTTGATAACAGGAGCCACACTTCTCAGCCAGCTCCAATTATGTAGGATATCACTGTTTGAGAAGATACAATACTTGACTACTAATGCAGCACTTATGTTGCTGAAATCTGTGTACAGTTATTTCTTCCAGTACCGTTGGAGAGAAGCAGAGAATCCCACACGCTGCTGGTCACTTGGATGTGGAATTTCATTTTGTTATGTCCTCCAGGAAGCTTGTTGATTTATCTTCACCTGCACACCAGAAGCTTTGGAGAAAACAAACATTTGTAGAAATGAAGAAAGATGCTGCAACAGAAGGCCTCTTTCAGATTCTTGTTGGCTTCAAATCCATTTTCAAGCCTTAAGATCTCATTCTTTCACAGCAAATGGGTTCCCTGCTCTCCCTGTTCAATCCTGTTTGCCTCCCAATTTTCACAAATATTACTGAATACCAGCAGATAAAGCTGTTTTTTTTTGACTGTTTAGACGACGCTGTATGTTTTCTTTCAAGACAAAGCAGAAAACTCATCTTGTATTCAGTCACCTGTTCACTTATTACAGGCCTCATTACACAGTAGATCTAGTATTGATTTGCTGGGAGCACAGCGCCTTGTTGGCTTTGATGATGTATTTAACATTTGCTGAAAAACTGTTGGGGGGAGCCTGTCTTTTTCTCTTTTTCTGGGCTCATCTGCTGTCTGTCTTCATTTAAGATCTGCTGTGGATTTGGGCGCTGAACCCAGCCCAAAGTGATTTTCAGGGAAAGTGTGGCTGTTTTGGAGAAACCTCAGAAATCACACAGAGGATGTGAAAAAATCATCAGAGCGAAAAGTTAGCTCTGCCCGAAAGACCAAACCCGAGAGGCGTCAAGACGGCCGAGGCCTTCGGGACGCTGTGGGAATTACAAACAAATGAATAAAAGCAGACGCACCCCGACTTTTTCATTGTTTTTAAAGTGCCATTTTTGTTCTGAGGGGGTGGCTGTGACTGTGTTTTCTGTGAATGTTGTGTAAACTGGAGTTCATTTTACTGTTCTGCTGCAGCTGAACCGAAAAGTTACACAAAGAAAATGTCAAGAAAGAGGATTCAGGGCCTGAATACAGAAGATGATTGGAGGCAAAAACAAGATCTTAAAGCCTCAGTCCCAGCTGCTCTTTCGGGTGGATACTGGCTGTCTGCAGAGGAAAAATGGTCAACCCTGTGCGGGGTGCACAGATGACCCACACAAAATATCAAGGTCCTATCAAGGTCAGTGAACCAGTAAAAAGATGTTCATGCACATTTTTTCTACGAGCATGCTTGCTGTGAGAGACAGATCGTAGTGAACACCTATACAACGGGGAAAAGGGGAATGGTGAAGCATGTTAGCTGCAGGCGTGTCAAACTGATTTTTTATTTTTTCAACCCCCTCAAATCGTGGACTGTGCATGTTAGTGCTGTTCACATGAAACATGCGCGCTCTTAGTGTGCAGCCTTACTGTTAGAAATGACAACATTGGACAATCAGAGTACAGTTTGTGTGGGCATCCCACGGGCGTCCTACGTGCACTTACACATCACTTGTGAAATTCCCGTACCATAAGTAAGGAGCCAGTACTCACACCTTACAAACAGCTAGAGTGTGGTGTAAGGATACGGTATAACGTCACACATCCTTCAGAAGTGCCTATAGCTTCCATTTTACCGTGGTCCAGGTGAGCACTCGATTCTGATTGGCTGCTGTGTGTGGATTAAAAAGTGATATACCATAGTAATAACGTACACCTAAAAAAGTCATTGTGGTCACACGGCCCAAATGTTTACTGCGCTGGCATAAACACCAGTTGGTATTCCAATTATTAACGTTTTAAACAAAAATAACAAAAACCTCACAGAGGCTTTCATCCCTTATTCCACAGTTTATCTAAAAAGGAAGACAATGGCACAAAGCCCCCAGTGGCGGCACCCTCTCCACGCAGGGAGAGGGATCCCTTAGTTCTTAGTTCCTCACCTTGAAAACTGTGTATTAATAATCAATCATTTGTTTTTCTTTCCTGTTGTTTCTGTATCTATTATTTATAAGGACTAAAAGAAACAGCATAACTGCAGAACAGAAGATGTAGTTTTCTGATAATGTTGTGTCAAGGACATGTCAAGATTTGACTGTGAGAAATTGAAATTACGCCTTATTTCATGTGTTTTATTTCAGGTGATTTATTGGCTCATCCTTAAGTCACATTGATCGGTTGAGAAGGCTCTCACCTGTGTGAGTAATCTGTCTCTTTATTGCAGCCCGCTGCAGCCAAGGTAAAGTGGGATGAGGAGCAATAAAGTAACAGTTTTTTGAAAGACTGCTGTGAAGAGAGCTAAGTGGCTGAATAAAATTGAAGCTCCGTTTTGGAGCTTTGAGCTTGTTAAACTGTTTGTGGAAGGTCAATGCAAAGAGCGCACGCACCGTGATCAGCAGACTTTGGTCTGATGGGAGAAGGTTTTGCTTCTGAGGAGCTTTGATGTGTGTGAGCGTCATGCGATCATGGACGCGTCTCTGGTCAAACTGTTAAAACATCACTGTAAATCTGCAGGCATTATTTCCCAGCACTGACGCAGAAGAGGCAGGAACAATGTTTGGACTTTGTAAGCAAACAGCCTTCATATCGACCCCTCCAGGCTCTTTCTTTGCTTTACTTTGCTTTGTGACACACACAAAAGCGTGAAATGATCCTGAATCTTTGCTTTTAGACTGTGCCAACTACTAGAATTGGCTTCATTTATTTCTGACTGGAATAAAAAAAGCCAATTATGTGTGTTTAAAGAAACTATGGAGAGGTTGCATTTCATCCAGACTTTGAGATGAAATTGTCATCTCTAAGGTGTAAAATAAGGATTTAAATGTCTCCAGACTCACAGCACAGGAAGCCCACGTTCAGCTGTGTAAACTCGGTTTGCCGTGCTTCGGTTTAATCCCCATGACTCAGGTATTACTCTCCATCTTTACTCCATAACATCCCTCAACAACATCCCTGCCGACTCGTTGATCACGCAAACAGAACTCTGCAGCTCTGGATTAAAGGAAATGCCGCACTGGCAGCCTGACACTAACTGTTTCTGATACTCCCTCATCTGAGTTTGCAACAGAAAAGCAAATGTTTTAACAAATAAATAAAAGGTACTGAATCTGAAAATTTCTCTTTCGTTTGACTTTACTCATTTACTCTGTTGAGACACACAATAATTCCTTTTTAAACATCGTTTGTTTGTAGAGGCAGTGAATTGATTTTTGTTTGCAAAAATTCAGTCACATTCATTGAAAGTCATCTGAGGTCAAAAGGACATTTTAGCCTTTCATTATTTCCACCTAATGAGTAGAAGAAAAAGCTGCTTTTGTCATGATTGCCTCATTTATGCTAATTTGTGCCTCCACCTTCATGGTTAGCAGAGATTTGATGAGTCGTTTTTAAAGCGACCAACAGACGAGAGATGGATTTATATGTTTTGCTTCATCTGTAATCTGTCACGTCAGTGATGGACAGCAGGATTTAAGTCCTCTGATGAAGGAGAAGATGAAGTCAATCTTTGATGCAATTTCTAAAGAAATGCTTGAACTTTTTTTTGCTCTTTTGTGGACACAATTCCAACTGTATAAAAACACTTTGTAGGTCTGAAAATGTTGATAGTGAGAAAATATTTCATTTGAATAAAATGATACGTTTTACAGTGACAGAAGATCATTTGTGAGTATAAAACTAGATTAAGATGAATGTGGAAAAAGTTACTCCTCTGATGTTCTATCGGGGGAGAAATATTCAAAAAACTCATTTTGTTAGTATTTTTGAAAAGAGGGTTGTGATCATCGCAGGTTTTTGTTTTCTTTCTGTTTTTCAGGTTCAGTTTATTATTCAGCCTTGTTTCTGTTCATGTATTTTATGTTGTTTCTTGCTTTAGATAATTCTGTTTTTGGTTCGTTTTTATTATTATTATTATTATGTTTCATTTTCACTTTCTAACTGTTATTTTCCAGCTGTTTTCAGTTTGTTTTTGGTTTCCAGTTTCTAAAAGTCTCACTCCAAACATCTTCTGACCTGAACATGTTAAGACACCATTTTTATCATAGTAGGTCTTCTATGTGTTGAAAATATGCTCTTTTTGATCAATCATTGGTTCTGGATTTGGAGGCTTTTGCGTAATTAGAAAGATATCTGTAGATAAGAGATTTTTTGCCTGTTTTTACAAACCCAGATATTTCTGAAATATCTTTAAACCACTTTGGGGTCACATGTGACAGTTTCATTACAAAATGAGTTTGTTTTACCTGAAACAGAAACATCTCCCTTAAAGTGAAACCTGACGTTCGCAGTTGCTGATCTGTGCTGGTTTCTCCTGTCCTCATTCTGATTTACATGAGTCTGCGTTGGTAAGAGGGACTGAAAATAACTGAGCATCTCTTTCTGCTGCCAGAACGAGTCACAATTATCTCCCTTCCATGCATGAAAGATGATTCAGGGCTTCACAGGCTAAGACAGATAATGGAGGAGGAATTGTAGCTCCTTCCCTCAGCATCTCTTTAAACCTGACCGGCTTTTATCCCAACTGCCATTTCATATTTCCATGTCATTTTACTCAGTTAAGAACCTTCTTGAACAGAAACAAACCAAAAAACGAACTCACATTAGACGTGTCATTAACAAAAGACGCAACAGATGTCAAACTGCAGAGTAAAAGAACAACACTTTGCTCCAATACTTTGTCAGTTCAGTAGATTTTTCCATGATGTCTCTACGAAAGGCTGATTCTTGCCCAGAGAAAGAAGCATTTCCAAGATCCTTTTGAAACCAAGATTACCACAATGTTACAAGGAATTCCTGAGGATAGATAAGAAACATGAAGCTGTGCTGTCTGTCAGCTTCACATGGGCCCCACCCTCGGCCAATTCCAGCTACATGTTATCCGGGGGCGACAGAGCAACAAGGACTGATCACAGATTAGCTCGTGTGAGGGTTTGTTGTGAAGCAGGACAGGCTGCCGTCACAAAAACCTACGAGAAAGACCATAGGAAGCGTTCCTGTAAACTGGAATGCATGAAGCCAGAAAGACGAGCAGCAGCAAACTGTACCAAACTGTTAAAATGCCCGATGTTCAGCGTGCAGGCGGCGGGTTCGGTGTGAGGGGGTCATAATCTGCAAATAAGAGCTTTAATCTTGTAGAACAGATTGTAAGATTAAAGACTCTTCAGACAGTTCTGAGAAAATCCCCGTCTTGACAACCATTTGATTGCTGGCTGTTTGATACGTGTCAAACTCCTTCATCTGGATTTCGATGAAAACACTCCAGGAGATTGAGCGCACTTCTTTTGATCCGTGATGGTAAACTATTGAAGAGATGTGTGAGAAAAGAATCTATTTACAAACACAACAACCGATTTATTGAGCACATGCAACAGAAGCTGCTGCGATGATGATGGTGGTCATTAAATGATTGTCGTGCTGCTCTCCTTCCTAAACCAACTGCTCACTTATCAAATATCACATCCTTATCTTGAAAAACAGCAACTTTACATCAACAAAAAAGCAGCGCAATCCACGGTTCCATGAGGGATGGAACCACAAACCATGTCTACGGTTCAAAGCCATTGAAGCAGTGAGCTCTTCTTAGGATGTTAAACTGTAAAAGCATGTTGGTGCGCCTCATTACCATAAACTATTCAGCTACGGCGTTAGACCCCAGCTTTCACATCATTGACATTTAAAAAACAGAGTGCTTCAGGAATATTATTGTAAAGTTTTTGGAAGCACTGCTTTTAAAACAGGTTTTCTTCTCTAAATGGGAGTCTCTGTGAGATTCAATAAGCCTCATTATGCACCATCATCATCATCATCATCCTCACACAGCTTTGGAGGGAGCCAATCGTCCTTACAGATTGTGCTCCTTTGTATTCGGGTTAATGAAATTAATATGGAGATACCAGGCTTTTTGCAACATGGAAGGAAAGTTAGATGAAAGTTTCCTATTCCAAACATTTTAAGGTTTTTCAAGCAAAGATCAACCAAAAGGCTTTTCCTTTTGTCAGGCAAAATGCAGGTTAAAGACATTAATGTCTATTAATTAGCTTTCTTCTTTAAGTAGGTTTTATGCTCCTGTGTCACAGCCAGCTGGCTATTGTGGGCGTGGTCAGATAGATTGGGGGGGCTGCTTGTTTTATAACTTGTCCTGTGAGCTCCTGAGCTCACAGATCAGAGCTGAAGGCCTCTTGTGTTTGACTGATGTTACGGTTACTGTAGGGATTTATGTACGTTTGAGGAGTAGGTTTGTATAAACCCCTCATGTGTTTGCGCCTGAAGTTTGTTTTTATTGACATTTGTGTTCATTTCTTTTTGGCTCAAATGGAAGACAAAGAAGAATGGGATTGGTGAAATGGGGGGCAAGGTTACAAGAAAGGAAAGGGGGGTAAAGTATTTAGAGGTTGAAATAGTTTGGGATGGGGGGTTGAAAACAAAAAAGATGAACAGATACCTGCCTTTAGAAGAGTGTGTGTGTGTTTACTCCTACGGATGATGATTTTATAGAACGTAGAATGACAGCAAGGCCTGCTTGCCCCGACGCTCCCCCAACGAGGGATGGAGAAGGTAAAAGAAGATCAGTTGGGGGGACAGGTTCCGGGTTGAGTCCCAAA
Source organism: Oryzias celebensis (assembly GCA_014656515.1). Lineage (NCBI taxonomy): Eukaryota > Metazoa > Chordata > Actinopteri > Beloniformes > Adrianichthyidae > Oryzias > Oryzias celebensis. Next base: position 1,759,505 of record BNCR01000006.1, read on the forward strand.
TTTATTTAAAGCCCCTATTTCCCAGCAACCCAAGCGTCAGGGTTCTACGCCTCTCTAACCTATGGAAGCATTGCAAGGAAAACTGCTCCAATCAGCCCACCTCACACACAGAGAGGATACCTCCCCGACTCACACATAAGGATCAGCTGTTTTTTGAGGCAGACAAAAGGCGCATACCTGCTGTCCCTCGCTTAGGAAGCTGCTTAGATTCTGGTAAATACCATCTTTAACCTGCGCTCATAACAAACCTACTGCAGTAAGTGATGCTCAACAGAGAGACACAGATGCAGGTGCATGACCCACACAGGCCTGGAGATATGGATGTTCTTGTGTTCAAAGGATAGTCGAGGAACTACAAAACTCACTGAGTTAACAGCAAAGAAATGCAGAGCGCACACACACACACACACACACACAAATATACAGGCATGCATACTCGGCTAATGGGCAGTTGGGTACTGATAATGTGATTGCTGGCTGGCTTCCGCATTAACTTTGCTGCTTCACTATTAGCCACAACTAATAGCCTCTTTCTCATTGATAGCTTCACAGTTGTGGATTCTGGCTGCAGGCCAAAACAAAGACTAAGGTTTGCAGAAACTTCTTGATTCACCTCACCAAATGACATGCATGATGTGGAAAAAGTTTCCGGATACTTTGCTGGCTTTGTACCTTTATCTGACTTTTTTCCATTAAAGCTCAATTAAAAAATTCTCTCCAAAACATGCAAAATCTTATGCAACCTAGAAAATCACATTTCAATTCTGATTACAAAATGGGACGCAGACTTCAACAGAAGCAAAGATTCAGGCTTCTGGTCATAAATGTGTCTGAATACCTTTAAACTAACACAAAGTCCAAACCTGCAACTAATCCAATTTAAAACTCTTCACAGGATTGACTGTGCTGGAGAGAGGATGTTCAGGATGGGTCTGAGAAACTCAGACATTTGTGAGGATTGTGATAATAATCTATCTGCTCTGTGGTTCTGTCCACCTGTCCAGGCTCTCTGGTCGCAGGTATGAGCTGATCTATCAGTCTGGCTTTAGGTTTCAATCCCAGCATCACCTTCACTTTGTGTGCTGGGTGACATGAGTGTCATCGACACAGAGGGAAGATTGTATTAGAGACTTGAGAATTGCACCTTGGAGGTGGAGCTACTTGGCAGTGGTGCCCTTCCCGTGGTTACAGCATGGATTTGCCCCCCTCTCTCGGTTTAAGTGCACCTTAGACATGTAGGACCCTCGGTGGGGGGCGATGTCCTCTCAGTGCTCTACTTGCCAATGTTAACTGCCCGCTTTATGACACACACCCTTTACGCACCCCAGCACAGCACATACAATACACAAGGAAGGCGGGACCTCTGATCGCTGGATCATCTTCTGATCTGCTGTGAAAGCGTTCCCAGTGGGCTTTCAAAAAAATATAAAACTGTTTTCTAGGAGATGGTTTCTGCAGAGCGGCAGGACGTCATCAGAAATTCACCTCTTTAAAAGTTTAGAAATCTAAAAAAAACGTTAGAAATGTCATTTTAAGCTCAACTTTCAGACAATTTGTCCGCCATCATCAGAAAAATGATCCTGGAACATTTAAAAACACAATTTTCACGGCAGTGGATCTTTAAGAATGCCTTTTTCTCAGCTTCCTTTCACACATACTGTATATGTACGTATGTTGATATACAGTTATTCTTTATTTTTTACTTTTCTGGACAGTTTGTGCTGCAACCATTGAAGTCAGACACCATTCTATGGTTTCGTTTAGCTGCAGTAAAGCAAACGTCTCATGTTTACTATTCTTTTCATTGAGTCAACAGAAAAAAAGCGCAGATAATACAAGATATTGTAAACAAATCATTAGATTTGAGTTCTGCAAACAAAATATTTATGTTGAGCTAAAGAGTTCTAACTTGCTTTCTAAGTGAAAATCATATTTTATAACATTTAGAAAGTACAGAAAAGTCTTCCTGCTGTTGTCTGCCTCATTTGGCACCTTTCTGAATGAATTTGCATCTTTAGTGTCACAATCGGCCAGACAGCTGGTTCCACTTGCAACAGCTAAATGTATCCCGACAGGAATCGATCACAGCTAAAAGTCCACAAAGCTACCTGAGGGCCAGACAGACAGAGGTCAGTCACGGGCATGAGATAATCCAAGAAGTAACTAGAGTAGTCAGAGTCCAGGCGAGGGTTCAGGGCAGTCAATCAGAACGAAAGCAGAGTCAGAGAACAGAAGATCGGGTCGGGACTGAAAAGCTTGGTAACGCAGGCAGGGCGACACAAGCAATGCTTTGCACTGAGCGAGGCTCTGTGTGCGGCTTAAGAGACAGGTGGGTGATCGTCAGATTGGAGTCAGGTAAACGGCATCCAGCGACTGTGCGCTGGGGCTGCTGGGAGGTGTAGTGAGTTAGTACTCTGGAGATCAGAGGGGGAGACAGAGCTCTGACTCCTGACACTTAGAAGTCCTGTGTGTTAGTGCTTTCATTCACTTACCAAACTCCATGCTGCAGGTTTTCAGGTTACTCAGATACATCAGTCTTCACAAACACCAACAGAACCTCCTGTTTTCCATGGATGACTGATGGACAGCCGGTAATTAGCCATCAATTGACACCTAAAAACGTTTACATTTACATTTTAATTCAAAATAATAAACTGTTTTTATTGTTGTTCTCCCTGGAAGACAGTGTGTTTTTCACTAACAGAACCTGCTTTTTACTGAATGTTTAGAAAATGCTGACTAAGGAAAGTCTTTTTTTCATACTAAGCTAAACAGTAGAGCACAGGCTGTCAGTATTTCCACTGAACTTTACATTTTTCCTCAATGATGTATTTCTTTTGGCAGGATTTAAATACAGGAAGCGTTCTATCTCCACACCACATGGGCTCCTCTCTAAATCCTTTCTCTTTCATGGGGAGGGAGGGGCTTTCTTCTGCGCTCAAAGCAAAACAAAAAGGATTGAAAAAGTTTCTTATTCAAAACTGTTAGAAAAAATACTCCAAATATCTTAAAGAAACTTTAGCTGTGTGGATCCATTTTGGAGCCAAACATCCATCTATCCATATTTTCTAAACTACATATAATCTGCTAAATATTTCTGAAAGGAGTCATATGGAAGTATTAAATATTCATGGCATTATATGTATTATTGCTTTATAACAGGCAGGCTCTCTTTGTAACTGACACAAAAAGTCTCCACTACCCTCATTAAGAAACTCTCTCGCCTCGTTCTTCCTCGTTATTTCCTGATCTGAATGGTGCACATGCAATCGGAGGGAATTTTCTCTACAGCTGCTTGTTTTTAGGCTCAGTCAGATTCTACATGACAGTGAGACCACAGTCAGGACTTAACCAGAGTCTGAACCGAAAGTTTTGATGCTGCTTTTGCTGCTGGCATCAACCCCAACAGAGCGGAGCTGAATCCTGATTGCACTAAAGTCTTCTCTTTCAGGCTAATTCAAACATGGATTATTTCTAAAGTGGCTATGAGTGTAATAATCTGAGGTCAGGAACACCACTGACTCCTGGGGAAAATGGAAAGATCTTTAGTCAAAGAAGGAGACTTGTTTTCAGATAATAGCCTGTATCTGCATCTTTGTATGGAAACCTGTGGAGATAATAAGCACAGCTGTTAGAATTTTGCACTCATGTCTCGATTTGATTTTTTTCATGTCTGTCAGGTTTCTGTTCTCAATTGAGAATACTCCCTGTTGTGGTCAGAGCTGTCCCCTCTCTGCTGGTTCCAATACCTGACGCAGCTGCTCCCTGTGTGCAAACACCTGTGTGGCTTTTTGTTTGTTATTTGACATGATGTGTGTGTCAATTATTGTTAATAATTGTTTTTTATTATTACTAAATCTTTATTTAACCAGGAAGGTCCCGTTGAGATTACAAACCTCTTTTCTAAGGGAGCACAGGCCAAGAGGTAGTAATATCTCAAACAATACACAAAACAGATAACAATACAATATCTTAACATTTCTAGAACTATAAATGACACCTGCATGTTAATGAAGCAGTATCTGTGTCCTTCAGTCGCATTTTTAAAGTATTTAAAGGGAGCAGATGAGTCCAATCTTTCTGTAAGATGTTAGAGGAAGCAGAAGCAGAGTAAAGAAATGATTTTTTCCAGCTTTGTACGAGCAAAAGGCACAGTCAACAGTATCAGATCATTTGTCAATGTGTGTCCATGCTGGTGTGTTTGTGCTTGTGTAGATGTATGCATGCACGCCTTTGTGTATGTTGATACATATGTGTTCGTTCATGTGTGTGTGTGTGTGTTTATGCATGCTAGTGTATGTGTGTGTTTATGCATGCTAGTGTGTGTTTTTTTATACATTATATAGTGTGTGTTTATGCATGCTAGTGTGTGTGTGTGTGTTTATACATGCTAGTGTGTGTGTGTGTTTATACATGCTAGTGTGTGTGTGTGTGTTTATGCATGCTAGTGTGTGTGTGTGTGTTTATACATGCTAGTGTGTGTGTGTGTGTTTATACATGCTAGTGTGTGTGTGTGTTTATGCATGCTAGTGTGTGTGTGTGTTTATGCATGCTAGTGTGTGTGTGTGTGTTTATGCATGCTAGTGTGTGTGTGTGTGTTTATACATGCTAGTGTGTGTGTGTGTTTATGCATGCTAGTGTGTGTGTGTGTTTATGCATGCTAGTGTGTGTGTGTGTGTTTATACATGCTAGTGTGTGTGTGTGTTTATGCATGCTAGTGTGTGTGTGTGTTTATGCATGCTAGTGCGTGTGTGTGTTTATGCATGCTAGTGTGTGTGTGTGTTTATGCATGCTAGTGTGTGTGTGTGTTTATGCATGCTAGTGTGTGTGTGTGTTTATGCATGCTAGTGTGTGTGTGTGTTTATACATGCTAGTGTGTGTGTGTGTGTTTATGCATGCTAGTGTGTGTGTGTGTTTATGCATGCTAGTGTGTGTGTGTGTTTATGCATGCTAGTGTATGTGTGTGTTTATGCATGCTAGTGTGTGTGTGTGTTTATGCATGCTAGTGTGTGTGTGTGTGTTTATGCATGCTAGTGTGTATGTGTGTGTTTATGCATGCTAGTGTGTGTGTGTGTTTATGCATGCTAGTGTGTGTGTGTGTTTATGCATGCTAGTGCGTGTGTGTGTTTATGCATGCTAGTGTGTGTGTGTGTTTATGCATGCTAGTGTGTGTATGTGTTTATGCATGCTAGTGTGTGTGTGTTTATGCATGCTAGTGTGTGTGTGTTTATGCATGCTAGTGTGTGTATGTGTTTATGCATGCTAGTGTGTGTGTGTGTTTATGCATGCTAGTGTGTGTGTGTTTATGCATGCTAGTGTGTGTGTGTTTATGCATGCTAGTGTGTGTGTGTGTGTGTGTTTATGCCTGCTAGTGTGTGTGTGTTTATGCATGCTAGTGTGTGTGTGTTTATGCATGCTAGTGTGTGTGTGTGTGTGTTTATGCCTGCTAGTGTGTGTGTGTTTATGCATGCTAGTGTGTGTGTGTTTATGCATGCTAGTGTGTGTATGTGTTTATGCATGCTAGTGTGTGTGTGTGTTTATGCATGCTAGTGTGTGTGTGTGTGTGTGTGTATTTATGCCTGCTAGTGTGTGTGTGTTTATGCATGCTAGTGTGTGTGTATTTATGCATGCTAGTGTGTGTGTGTGTTTATGCATGCTAGTGTGTGTATGTGTTTATGCATGCTAGTGTGTGTGTGTTTATGCATGCTAGTGTGTGTGTGTTTATGCATGCTAGTGTGTGTGTGTGTGTGTGTTTATGCATGCTAGTGTGTGTGTGTTTATGCATGCTAGTGTGTGTGTGTGTTTATGCATGCTAGTGTGTGTGTGTTTATGCATGCTAGTGTGTGTGTGTTTATGCATGCTAGTGTGTGTGTGTTTATGCATGCTAGTGTGTGTGTGTTTATGCATGCTAGTGTGTGTGTGTGTGTGTGTTTATGCCTGCTAGTGTGTGTGTGTTTATGCCTGCTAGTGTGTGTGTGTTTATGCATGCTAGTGTGTGTGTGTGTGTGTGTTTATGCATGCTAGTGTGTGTGTGCGTGTGTTTATGCATGCTAGTGTGTGTGTGTGTGTGTTTATGCATGCTAGTGTGTGTGTGTTTATGCATGCTAGTGTGTGGGTGTGTGTGTGTGTGTGTTTATGCATGCTAGTGTGTGTTTGTGTGTGTGTTTATGCCTGCTAGTGTGTGTGTGTTTATGCATGCTAGTGTGTGTGTGTTTATGCATGCTAGTGTGTGTGTGTGTGTGTGTGTGTGTTTATGCATGCTAGTGTGTGTTTGTGTGTGTGTTTATGCCTGCTAGTGTGTGTGTGTTTATGCCTGCTAGTGTGTGTGTGTTTATGCATGCTAGTGTGTGTGTGTGTGTGTGTGTTTATGCCTGCTAGTGTGTGTGTGTTTATGCCTGCTAGTGTGTGTGTGTTTATGCATGCTAGTGTGTGTGTGTTTATGCATGCTAGTGTGTGTGTGTGTGTGTATTTATGCATGCTAGTGTGTGTGTGTTTATGCATGCTAGTGTGTGTGTGTGTGTGTGTGTGTGTTTATGCATGCTAGTGTGTGTGTTTATGCATGCTAGTGTGTGTATGTGTTTATGCATGCTAGTGTGTGTGTGTTTATGCATGCTAGTGTGTGTGTGTGTTTATGCATGCTAGTGTGTGTGTGTTTATGCATGCTAGTGTGTGTGTGTTTATGCATGCTAGTGTGTGTGTGTTTATGCATGCTAGTGTGTGTGTGTTTATGCATGCTAGTGTGTGTGTGTTTATGCATGCTAGTGTGTGTGTGTTTATGCATGCTAGTGTGTGTGTGTTTATGCATGCTAGTGTGTGTGTGTGTGTGTGTTTATGCCTGCTAGTGTGTGTGTGTTTATGCCTGCTAGTGTGTGTGTGTTTATGCATGCTAGTGTGTGTGTGTGTGTGTTTATGCATGCTAGTGTGTGTGTGCTTGTGTTTATGCATGCTAGTGTGTGTGTGTGTGTGTTTATGCATGCTAGTGTGTGTGTGTGTGTGTTTATGCATGCTAGTGTGTGTGTGTTTATGCATGCTAGTGTGTGTGTGTGTGTGTGTGTGTGTTTATGCATGCTAGTGTGTGTTTATGCATGCTAGTATGTGTGTGTGTGTGTATGTGTTTATGCCTGCATGTGTGTGTGTTTTTATGCAATATATAGTGTGTGTTTATGCATGCTAGTTTGTGTGTGTGTTTAAGCATGTGTATGTGTACATATGTGTTTATGCGTGTGTGTTTTTCACAGTTTTTTACCTATTAGTGTTTTTAATTTCATTGTGTCTTAAGCTTATTTGAGTCCGTTTGCTTTTTTCCGCCTGCAGTTTCCTGGATTTGAACCTTCTATCATTTCTGACGGCAGCTAATAAATGAGAATGAGGACTTGGGTTGGGCTGCTAATATGGATGTAGCAGAATGCATGTCTCGTCATTCATCTGACCGTTCAGCCTTTTGGCATCAAAATTAAAGGCTGCAATTGATTAAATCAGCAATTGATTTGTAGGGAAAATTCTCCAGGTCTTCAGTTTAGTGAACTGAATGCTTTGTCAGACGGCTGGTTTGACCTTTTACTTTATTTGTGCTTCATTTATGCACAGAAGGTTTAGATGTATTCTGTTCCATGACTGTAAAAATGTTTCATCTCTCATCTATTTAATCCTAGTAAATAATGTGATAACGATGTTTCCAGGCTCAGTTAGAATAGCTATGTTTGTGATGTCAAAATGTTCATATTAAAGGAACAGTTCAACCTTAAACATTCTATCAGATGCATCTGTCTGGAGATGTGTGTACGAGATGTACATACAGTAGAACTTTAGCGTGCGTCACTTTCTGATTCCTGACAGATGATTTCCTCATTTTAAAATCAAACTTGGGGCAAATGTTCTTTGCTTGCTCTCTTGAGCTGATCCAAAGGAGGAGCTGACACTGACTAAAGAGGCGTTGGAGAAGTTGTTGGTTCGCTTCGACTTCCAAAAGCATGAAAAGAAACAGAAACGAGCTTCATTCAAACACTTCAGCTTTAATGTTGCTGCTCCAGTGGAATGCACAAGAAGCAGCTTAAGGATGTTCTGCTCATCGAGTTGTTATAAATGTTATCTGAATTTATTTTTTTACACTTTGTCTATTCTCCAAGAGGGTTTCTCAATTCTAAATCAAACTGGTTTTTACAGAGACCTCAGAGGGTGGAGCTGGAATAGTAATGGTGGCAGTGAAGTGAGACCTGAGTGGTTTCAGGTCACATTGACCTGGGAGTCCATTGAGAGTCACTGAGGGTTGTTATAAATCGGTTAAAGAGACCTTTATCCTCGACAGTAATGAGATGGTGAGGGACAGTTGTTACCCTCCACCTGATAAGCCCCTTCAGGTGTTACAGACCTGAATAGTTTGTTAGGAAACAATTGGGAAGTCAAGTCAAAAAGAGGCATAATTTAGGTTTTTCATCAATGTTAGTCTATGTGAACAAACATGAATAAGAATATTAACTTAAAAGTTAAAATCCTGGATGCTTGTCATGAAAAACACTTGCATTCAACTATTCAGAAGTGGAGACTTCATTTAAGCCTTGATGATGGGATCTTGACTTGAAAGTTTAGCTCTGGGACTATTTTTCATTTCAGAGCATCTCCGTCAGGTGTCGTTTTGAAGCGCAAACACAGCAAAATTAAACTGAAACTGCTTCATGTGTTGCTGTGACAAACGTGCATTCCAGTGAAGTAAAAAGAGTATTCGCTCTGAAAATTACACTATGAAGTAACCAAAGCCATCCTTTGGAATTCTGTCTGAGCTTCAGGATCTGATGCAGCACTTTCTCCACCTGCTTTTATTTGACAGATCTGTCTTTATGCTTAAAGTGGCCTCAGTTTTCATGGCTGCAGTCATTATGTGAGTCAGAAGGATGTTGGTGTTAATGTGCACAAACCAGAACTCACACTCAGGTGTCTTTATCGGGCTCTCTGCAGGATCGGATTTGCGGTAATGAGCAGAACTAGTGGGCACTTACATTTGTAATTGTTCTGGAATAAAAGTGCCAGCGTTTATGTTGGAGTTGTAGGTGTTTAAGCCTTTCTGAGCTGCTGCTTGGTCCAGACGGTGCGTTGCGGGGTTTCCCTGAGTTAATAGATTTCAGTCCCTAGCGCTTTTAGCGTATTGATATCCTGCTGACAGGTTCACACCCCATCTTAAGCACAGAGGCTGAGTCCTGGCTTGGAACCGAACCTCCTTAACTCTGCAAGTGTTTGGTTAATGTACCTCATTGCTCCCCTTTGAGCTGATTTTCACTTTTTATTCACTTGCTGGCTAAAAAAGCACCACTGAAACTCCACGTCTCACACGGGCCATTGATGCTTATGCTTGCAGATGCACTTTGTTTCATTCCGCACAGACGCATTTGTATCCTAATTTCCTCACTCAGTGCAAGTATTGGGAGCAGGGGATGCATAAGAGAAAGGCTGGTATTAATTAGACTGTTTTCTTTCTTAATTTTCTCCTCTCATGGTCTGTGACTCTGTGTGTTTGTTTCAATCACAGAGGCTCCCGTCATCTTTGGTTGTGTTGTGCTGGTTCTTGCTCCCCAGAGCCCCTGTTTTTGGGTCGTCTGTTAAGGATCAGACGATGCTCTGCATCCCTCTTCTCCAGCCTCAGCATCTTTCCCTCCCTGTGCAGATACCTATGTTCCAGTATCTGTGCCTCCACACGCACGCACACACACACACACACACACACACACTTGTCCTTGCACTGTGGGCAGCACATACGTGCACAAAAGCACTTGAGACAACTTTTTCATACAGGCAAGCCACTTAGCAGCTTTATATAGCAAGTACCCAAGGAGAGGATTAGCAGCAGGAAACATCAACAGAATGGCCTGCAGTGAGGAGGGAAAATTCTCACACATCCGTGCACAAACTCACAAAGGGTGCAGACGCACCACATCCATTGTGCTCACTAAGCCTCGGTCTGCCACATACTGCAGCCATCTATTCCAACTTTTCTGTTTTTTATATAAAATATTAGTATGGTAATCATCCAGCAGAGGCTTTTATTCTTACGGGATTGTATTCTGCAGAATGTGCCGGCTTCTCGTGGCAGCGAGCACAAACCGCTCCCACCTCCATCGGGGGAGGAACCTGTGATGCTTCATCACATCTGTGCTCCTGGTCCGGTCTGTGCTCACTCACAGTCACTGCCAGCTCACCCAGATGATTGGGAAAAGTTCAGCCGCCACTTTCTCCATCTCACACAACGGCATCACAGCAACATGCATCTGCATGCATGCTCTTACGTTCTTCATTATCTTTCCTGAGCTGATAGGCTCTAATTATCTGTCTTGGCTCTGATTAGTCTCTCTGTAACAAGCTAATTAGATGGAGCCTTGTAAAATCATCTCCAGCATTACCACAGAGACATGTTTGGGAAAGACACCAACAAACAGGAAGCAAAGAATGTGTTGCCATGCAAAGATTTGATGGTTAACTAAATGTTAAGTGCAGGAGCTCTGATTTCTTTTGGATGAAGAGCCTTTTTACCCCCCCTCCAGTTTCCAAAAATCTTCCTTCTCATTATTCATCTCATGAGGACTGGCTGCTCTTACTGGGCAGGATGATCTGGCTTAAAGTGCATAAATTGTCGCTGTCAACTTTGGAGGCGATAGGATCTCAGCATTGATTGGTTTCTCAGCCCCCACAACACAGTGGCTATTTATCCAGAAGCCAGCGGCGTGACACCCCAGTCCGAACTTTTTCTTCACCAGCAGAGCAACTTTAAAGCCTGAGCAGAAAGCCAGATTAATTCTCCCGTCCAGCCGCTTCCTGCCTGTGTTATTATCCTTCTAACAATCCTTTTAGGAACTGTCACACACTTTGTAGCTATTGTGTTTTAGCGGTGAATGCCTCCAGCCCAGACTATACTGCCTTTTCCATTCAAACCTAATGATAAAAAAACTGGAACTGCTGCACATATTTTCCTCAAAACAAAACCATGGCAGAGAACAGGACTCCTGCAGGAGAAAGGAGCTTGATCTGTGCACGTTCGGGTATTAAGTTCAATTCTTTGGCTGTAATGGACCTTTGTGGGAGTAGAGGTTTATTAAGCAGAACTGCTATGTTCATTATTTGTTCAGTCAGGCGGTTCCAGGCTGCAGCAGCCCACCTACTGTTTGGATGAAGAAGCACATGAAGTACATAGCCTATGGCCACAGTCACGGGCTTGTTACATAATGGGATTTGGAACTACTTTTAGCTCTTAAGTAGCTCACCTCTGTGCACAAGTGTCCACTGGTGCGTGATTGAGCAGAAACACGGGGGACGTAGCTTTTATTGTCTCACCAAAACAACACAGATGACCCCGCTTTACTTTTAGAATTCCAGTGTTGTAAAATCTGACACAGAAGAGCAAAGATGATAAAAAAGAAGGAAACAATTGCTTTCTGTCAGGAGAGCTTTATTTGTTAGTTTCCCTAAAGTTTGAGCCTTTTATTTCACAGGAGAAAATATGATTGACTCATGAAAAACATTGAAGACAGCTGTCAGTGTTGCAGGGAGGATGTCTCCTGAAGTTTGACCGATCATCAGCCCACGTAAAGTTCAGGAGTGACATGGAAGCCTCCACTCTTAAGAAGTTAATGTTAAAGTCCGTGACCATGGCGATGAGTGGAAGAGTTAGAGTTCCAGTAAGCATCAAGTGTTTCACAAAGACACTGGAAATGAAAGTTCATTTTCCTGTTAAATCTGAGATTGATGATCAAATCGTGCTCTGTTTCACTCTTTATTTGGATTTTTATAAAATGCTTCTTAGTGGTTTGTGCTTGATTCTCTTTGTTGTTCTCCAGCTTGTTGTGTGTTTGTTAGATTTAGCATCGGAGTGAATGTTACATCTTTATGCAGAGCTGCAGCTCATGCTTGCCTGCCTTAGCCATGCAGGGGGTTCTTCTTCTGTGGTGGGGGTGCAGATGGCCTCCATGGATCCCACTGAACTGCTTGGCAGCTCTTCTGACGTTACCTCACGCCCCACCTGATCACAGCCGTTATTTGTGGGGAAAGCATCTTAAGTCAGAAGTTCTGTGACTCCCTCCAATTTGCAGCAACAGATCTGGCTGCAAAAGTGTCCCACATTTCCCGCTGTAACGGCGTCGGGCGGTTTTTTTGAACACGCTTCCTGGCTGTGACACTGCGTCTAATGTGGATAATGATCCCCTACTAAAAATTCAGGCAGAATTTGTGCTGCTCCTCTGTCCTCAGGTGCTGCTGCGCTCGCTTGTATTCTGCCTTGACTTAGACTGAGCGAGTTGGTAATTGGATTCCTGGAATCTTCTTATTCACTTCAGTTAGGCAGTATGCAGGCGACAAAGTGCCTGCTGTCTTCAGGCATCATCCCTGCACCCCTGTGGGAAGATCAAGGTAGATTTACCCAGACCTGGTGGATTAGACCTCGGCTAAGACTTTGTTCCATGGTAACACAGATGCCTGGATGGGAGCCCTAATGGGAGAAGAGGTGGATGATGTCACATGCACCCGCCCCCGCAGTGATGAAGGAAGCTTCTGACATCTCACACACAATTGTTATTTGTGCACTTTAACAGATGTGTGTGATTTATGGGTTTTTTTTTCTTTATTAAAGTCTGACTGGATGCTCATTTCCTTCCATCTCAGATCATTTCTGCATTAACAAAAGCATTGACGTTTATGGAATTTTGTACTTGAACGCACTTGCGAGGCATAATATCTCACATCCATCCATGCTGGCTTGACTTGCTGTCTGACGGAGCTTCATCCTTGGCTGCTCGTCTCTCCCCTGAACACACAGTTACATGACAGCTGTCACTTCCAGTAATCACAGCTCTGTCACTATCTCTGCTCTATCCCCCAGGCCCGGACTGGTACCTGAACAAGGTGAAGCTGAAAATCATTGATGTCAACGACAATGTTCCTGAGTGGAATATGGAGCCGTATCCGTACTTGGCTGTTGTTCCTCCTGATGCCCCCATGGGAACGTTTGTCTACCAGCTCCAGGCTCGTGACGGGGATGAGGGCAGGAGCGGGGAAGTTGAATATTTCCTGTCAGACGGTAAGCCTTCTGTTGCTCGCATATAAACATGCATTTGAGAGAAGCAAAAAATGCTGCATTGTTGATGAAAGAAGCTTGTGGATTATCGAGCTTTGGAAATGAATACAAGCGGGCCGACACCAGCGCAGTCGCTCAGACACACCGCCACGGGCAGTCGCAAGTTCATTCATGCATTTATGGACTCTTTAGGTGTCCATTAGATTCTCCCTCTTTCAGAGTTTCTCTCTTTCTTTCTCTTTGCCCCCCCCATGCTTCTCACAAAAACACACACAGTCACACAATCAGACACTCCCACACACAGCCAGAGGCCTTCACACATTTGTTTATTCACTTTTCATTCTCTCTTGTCTGTCTGCAGACACAGAACCCTGTAAGTACACATTCAGTGGTGCACAAACACATGCGCTGGGCTGTTGGAGCTCCGCCAGAGCTCTGGCCCCCCCAGGTGCTTGAAGGAATAAAGGCTTTTTGGCAGAGATTTCAGCTTGTACTCATGCCATGGTTTACTAGATTCTGTCTAACTAATATTCTGATGATTCTTTCAAACCACATTCACCAACCAGTCACCAATTTGACATACAACCTACAATGGAGGAAAGAAGTATTTGATCCTTTGCTGATTTTGTAGGTTTTCCAATTTCAAAAGGAAATTGTCAGTCTGTCGTCCTAATGGTAGGCAGATTTGTATACAGACAGATAGAAAATCATGAAATCGACTTTCATTTTTTTGCATTGTATTATTCGATCATTCAATCATTAAAGAAAATAAGTATTTGAACCCTTTTACTTAGTACTTATATAATCCACACAGAGGTCAGAGGTTTCTGGTTGGACATGAGCAGGTTTCTGCTCATTTCAGGGGGAACTTTGGTTCTATTCTTCTTTGTAAATGTCTTTGAAGGGGTATTTTCAGGCTGGACACGTTTGGTTCGCTTTAAGTGACCCAGAGTTTGTTTCCCCTGATAGTTTGGAATACGTTATCGGTCTGAAAACACGAAGCGGAACAATTGAGTCAAAACATCCATCATAGCCGCTCATACATGATGTGAATCGAGAGCCGTGGACAAACATGGAGCAACGATGCAAAAGCGACTCAGTCATATGTATTCAGAGGAATGTAGACTCATCGAAATAACTTTAACGTGATTCACGTTGATTCTCACACTGTTTTCCAGATAATCCATAAGTCATAAACAGTTATCAGTTTCCAAGATTTGGTGAGTGTTGCTTTGAAACTCTCCATAGGTTTTTTGTATTTAGGTCCAAAGAATGGCTGGGCCGCCCCATGACCTTGACCTGCTTCTTCTTCAGTCATTTCTTGGTTGCCTTGGCTGTGTGTTTTGGCTTTTTATTCCTTTGAAAGACCCATTCATGACCTATTTAAGCCTCCTGGCATAAGGAGGATTTGGCAGTACATGACTCCGCCCATCCTGCATTCACACGGCGAAGTAGCCCTGTGCAGAAAAACACCCCCAAAGCATAATAGTTCCACCTCCATGCTTGACAGTGGGGAGGTGTTCTTGGGGTCATAGGCAGCATTTCTCTTCCTTCAAACACGACTGGTTGAGTTGATACCAAAGAGCTCCACGTAGGTCTGATCTGACCACAGCTCCTTCTCCCAATCACCCTCTAAAAACTAAATCCACCTCTTTAGTCCGTGTTGGAGAGTTTGGAGTCTGACTGATGCTGTGGACAGGTGTCTTTTCTGCAGGTGATTAGTTCAACCATGTATCTTCAATTCAGGTGACAGGTTGGTCACCAGAACTCTTAATTGTTTTTAGGGGATCAAATACTTATTTCCCACAATGAATTACAAATGAATTAATATAAACATTCTTTAAAGTTGATTTCCTGATTTTCTTTGTGATTTTCTATCTCTCACTGTTCAAATGAACCTATTATTAGATTGACAGACAGTCAATTTCTCTAAAGTGGGCAAACCAAAGAAAGGGATCACATACTTTGCTGTATTTCCATCTTTAAGTTTATTTCGAGCAAAACCTTAGAGACTCAGGAATGACAGGAGAGTATCTGCCCTTAAGACGACAGCAGTCTGACCCCAAATGAAGTTACGGCACGGCGGGGGAGGAAGCAGGGTGCCCCGCGGAGTTTGCTTGTGAACAAAGATAACCAACTATGTTAATTAAATTGGGACGGACTCTCTGGGGCTCAGCCATATGCTTTGTCATCTTGAGATTCTTAACGTTCCAGATCCCCCTTAACAGTTATTTTAACACTTCCCTCAGACTTCAGCTACAGTTATCTGTCACTGCTTGCAGCCTTAAAGCTCAAATTTAGCCTCTTTTCCTTCATCCTGTCAGACTCTGTGTTCACGGAGCCTTGATGAGAGACGCAGATCTGTTGCTTCCTTTCTTCTGCGCTCTGGAGCAGGATGCCAAGTGTGGCTGGAGAAGATCTGTTAAAGCCCATTTCAACCATCCATACATGCAGATGAAGCCTTTTGACAGATGGGACATGTTTTCTACTCAAGAGTGGAGGAGATGAATGAAGTGCAGCTCAAATATCTGGAGTCCACATCTCTTTGGAGTGAATCAGATATTCTTGTGTGATCCTTGTGTGCCAGGATCCCAGCTCATCTGCACATGTTTACTGTAACACACCAAAGACCGGTAGCTTGGCTGCCGCTGACTCAGCTCCTACCAGCCATGGCCCTCAGGCAGCTGGAGGTCACATGGTTTATCAAGCAGAGCAGAGGCTCCTCATCAGGCATGGACCTCGTGTGAACAGATTTATGGAAAATGGGGCGTTTGCTGCCCTGATGTTGCTGTGCACCCAGTGGAGCAGAATTCACCCCAACACATCATTTATAACGAGCTCCTTTTAGCATATTTTTGTTTGAATGCAGGTCTAGTCACACATCATGTGTAGCCTGGCAGCGGTAAAAATGTTCTTCTTCAGTCGTATTTGGCAGGTGGACAAACACATCTTTTAGTTACTGCCACCTTGTGGCTGGAAACAGGCATCAAGTCGATGCGAAAGTTGGATGAAATGAATGAATTCTTGTGAGTTAAAACATCATCTGGTTCAGCTCACTGCTCCCCCTACGGGAGGGGTCCATGATGGAGAACAAATGAAGTTGTGCATAGATTTAGTCGTCCACAAGTGGATGCATCAGAATGGAGCGGAGCAGGGAGCTTTGGCCTGCCCAGGGTATTTTCTATGTCACAAACAAGCTCTTTTTCAAACAGCTTTGTTTCACCTGCTCCTGCTTCAACATTTGAATAAAATATACTCTGAAATACCGTTTTGAGCTAAATTTTATTCAAAAATGTCCTCCATCATGAGAAAAATGCCAGAACACGTCAAAAACAAAATTTTCATCGGAGTGGAACACAAAGTAAAAGCACCAGAAGCCAAAAAAGCAGAATAACTGGACCGTCCAAACTGGTTTTATTATGTGAATCTAGAAGTCAGGGAAAAGGATCATTTCACTATGCTTAGAGGAATAAATCAGTGGTTTTGAAAAAACACCAGATGATCCAGTCAAGGATGTCAGTTAGAGTTTCTTCTCCTGTCTGCAGACGGCTGCAGATCCTCAGAGTTATGCACATCTAAGGAATAAACACTTGAATGAATCAGTGTTTAATGTGTCACATATTGCTTCATCACTATAAACATTGACACGGTGCCTCATTCTGGGCCGTAAACTGTCTCGCTGCTCATCAGGCGAACGTTAATCTGAATCAGAAAATAGCCTCCAACCAAAGCGCTGTTTTGAGTAATGTTCCCAAAACTCATCAGTGCCAAGCTGTTTTAATAAATTACTATTTTCTTTTAATGTCTTTTATATTGTTTCTATTTAACTCAAAAGCCATTTAGAAACATCTCTGCCTTCACAAAGAACAGATGGGATTTGGCCTGAGAGCTGAGGCCGAGCAGACAGATGACTACAAAGTCTGTTTGGTCTTTTAACGTTTGCTGACAGCATGAATAATACGATTTTATCAGTTTATGGCAGGGATGGGCAACTCCAGGCCTCGAGGGCCGCATTCCTGCATGTTTTCCAACATTCCATGCTCTGACATGTTCTAATTGGCTGGACACACCTGAACCTGGAAATCATGCAGGCACTGCGGCCTTTCAGGCCTGGAGTTGCCTATCCCTGGTTAATGAAATGGAATGAGCATCTCCAAAGAAAACAGAAAGAAAAAAAAGAAAGAGAACAAAAGAAAGAAAGAAAAACCCTTCAAAACTGCTTTTAATGTTTTCACTGGTCAAATACTTTATCAAAAACATTAAAAAAGCAAATTTTTTACATTAAAACATGGAATTGCTCATGAATACCTAAACTGTTCATTACTTTTACATACAGATCAGAGGATTGAAGCAGATAAGACTGTTAGTTCATGGTGTAACAGGTGTGATTAAGCTAAACTGATGGTTTTTGTCTCCAGCAGGTAATTGTAGTTATTGTCAACAGTATGAAAATCTGAAACAAATTGAATTTAGTTGTCTTTCTCCAGCTCTAAATCACAACAAACATCATCTGAAGGCGCTTTACAAAGAGAAAACCTCAGCCATTCTCTTTGAACGGCACTCTTTGGCGACACTCGGTCCATATGATTCAACCAAAAAAGACTTTCAAGCACAGACACCAGCCACTTTGATGAGCTTCTGTTCAATCAGCCTTCAGATAAAACCTAAAAAAATGCAACATATTTTCTGCAGAAAGAAAATGTTACAGATATTGAAAGAGAACATGCTCTAGAAAATTTCAATTTTAAGTTCTTTGCTGTTCTGTTGTGTTTTAAGAGATAAATGAGTTTCAAAGTTCTCCTAGAACAGTCAGGCACTGAAAACTGCAGGTCAGTCATACTTTGATGGAACTTTTTGGAGCCTTTGAAGCTTCTGAGCCTAGAAAAACCAAACCAGGTATTTGAAGCAGTTTCTAAGGTTCTTGTTCCACAAACCGTTTGAAGGAATCCCCTTCCTTCTCTGACCGGCTGGAGAGCCTAAAAGATCTGATCTGCTTGCCTTCATGATGATTCCTCATGTTCCAACTCCACAAATATTTAGAAGTAAATTTACTTTCCAATGTACATATTGTTGGCTGCAGAGTGGTGCAGTGGTTAGCACTACCATCTCACAGTTAGAAGGTTCAAATCCCAGCTGGGTCCTGCAATACATGTCACAATATCATGATCTGATACATGTCATAATATCATGATGACTCATTCATTGATGACTTTAGATTTTCCTATAGATTGCAGGAATGGGAATGTCTACCTTTGAGTGTCCCTGCTATTGACTGTAAATGAGAACTAGAATAAGTGACCCCTCCCCCCAGCGTTCCAAACAGTGCTTGTGGGCTCCAAGAAGTCTAAATTCCATAGACGTTTGATTGGCTGGTTAGCGGCTGCTGGTTAGCGGCAGCTGGCTAGCATAGTGGAATAGTCTCTGACAATTATGCGGCCCCAGCAGGTTGAGAAAATAAATGGAAGTTCAGAAAATCCTTGCATCCAGCGGCCATTTTGAATCTTAAACGTCTAAAACGTCCCTGATTGATCAATGCGCTGAGTCAACCTCGCAGCACCTGATGCCCAAACTGCGCAGCAAGATCTCAGATCGCGTCTGCACATTGTCTTAACATTGAAACTTGATGTCCCTGTCGCGTGAATCATGTCTGGTGTAATGCACCTTTAGACGGACTAAAAACAATCACTGCTTACTGGGAACGACTGACTCCAACATGGATATCATCCATATTGTGAGAAAATTGGTGACCTAATCGACTTCATTTGATTGGAGCTGGAAGTAAATCATTTTCTTTGAATGTCACACTCACTCTGTGCAGTTCTCAGCCCCACTTTACCCCCAAGGATAGGCTCCAGCATTCTGCGATCCCCAAAAAGGGTTTTTGTGGGTTTAGACAGTGGAGAAATGGATGGCATTTTGTTTGAGTTCACTTTTACTCCTTTCCATAAAACTATGTTGGTGTTTGCAGACATTTATTCTCTTGAAAAGAGATTTTGTTCTGTAGCCGCAATTAAATATTTACTATTTTTTTTGTCCAAAAGAAAAAACTTTGTATATCAAACAGTTTATTTTGTTCATTTCAGTGAAACTTTATTTGTCCCCAAAGGAAAATTAAACGGCTTTAGTATGAAATTATGATAATGATGAGAGCAAATACTCATTACAGTAAAGAGCACTCGTGTTGAGTTTCTGCTGCAGGCAGGAGTGACCTCGTGGACGGTTCTGGTAGCTGCGAATGTGATGAGTCCTGTGACTGATATCCCATTATTTGAACCCTACGCTTCTCCGAGGACATGCTGCGTCCTCAAGAGTCTTTTACAACTTATGCAACAATTAGCTGTAGGGGCTCCTGAATCATCCTCAGCATAGAGGCTACCTTCATCATCTGTGCTTTTACTTTCCTTAGATCACTACTTCTTCTGTTGCTCCACAACATGGGTTAAAAAAAGCTCTCCACTGCAGACCTGCAGGGGAACACAAATATCTGACTGCAAACACTCAGGATTTTCTTCAGAATGACAATCTGCTCTCCTCCTCACTGTGAGCAACCTTTGCATTCACGTCTGGCTGGTTTCTGATGTCCGTGGATCTCTATCTATTCTCTCAGAACCAAAGTCAAGTTTGTTTAACTAACAGTTGTAGGTCACGTTTACAAAGACATGGAGAGATGTTCAAGAAACTCAAGACATGCTGAGATGCATGAACGTTCAAATATTTCTGTTTGTCAGTGATCCAGGTGACTGTGGGGGCTTTGGTCTGTGGTACCTGGAGCTTCTCAAGTTCTCAATTTTCAAACAATCTGAAGAATTTCAGATGAACATATTTGTCCAGATGAGATGTTTCTTGAAAGTGGGCAGGCCAAAGCATCTTCTCCATCCAAACCTCAGGGGAGTTGGAGTCTGGATTCTGCTCCACCGTTATCCACACCTGCTGCTCTGCTGATCATGCTCATTCCACTCTCCTGCATACCCTGCACTCTTATGCTCTGACTGTTCTGGATTTGGTTTTCAGATTTAGAATCTGAGGTCCTGCATCGGCCCGTCAGTACATCTGCCTGGATTTGTTGGACTATCAGCTTTTCTAATTGGATGTTCTTGAGTGGAGAGAAGCTTCAGGAGGATTTTCTCCACCTATCCCTCATTAGGGAGCGCGAACTGAGGCAGCACTTTTGAGTTCTGGAGGATTTTATTTACTGGACTGTTATGGAGAGTGAATGACAGTCATCCTGGTCTTCTCTGGATGCTCCTTGGTGACCTTCTCCTGTCAAGAATACTCAGCTCCTCTCTCTGAATTAAAAAAAACATGTTAAATTCTCCCAGTTCTGAGGCATTTGCACTTTTTGGGTCCAAAGTTTAGGATGAACTATGACGGTGAACAGCAGGGGGTCCTGGGGCTCACCTGTCTGCTTGGTTGTCCGCTCTGGGTCCAACCCCAGATTAGTAGCAGCTTGGAGCTTCAGCGTGTTTGGTCCAGTACCTTCTGGACCTGCAGTTTTGCTTTTGACTGCTGGAGAAACAGGTATGGAGAAGGATCTGATTCAGATGGGATTTTTGCTCTTTCACTTGTTAGAGAGACTCTGACATTCCTATTTATTTTTAAAACAACTTTGCAGTTTTAAAATGAAAAAAAAAACATTTCTAAGAAACCTAAAAGAATGATTTTGTGAAAAATGTTCAGGACTTTTTCTCACAGGAACTTGTCATGTTTGGTGTAGTTATTGCAAAGAAACTGAAAATAGTTTTTTTTTAATCTCATTTTATTATTGAAATGTATTTTTTACATTTCAAATAAATCTTTTTTGTCTTCAGGATGCCCGCTCTACAGGTGCCACAGCAATCCTCTATCTCATGAACCTCTTATCTGGTCTTCCTCTAAAGCTCTTTTCTGGTATCTCCAACATCAGCATCATTTTACCAACACTGCTCCTCCTCTCAATGTGTCCAAACATCTCCATCTGCTTTCTTACATTGATCTCCAGAACATCAACTATGATCTGTTCCTCTGATGGATTCATTCCTGATCCATCCTGGTCATTCCCAAAGAGAACGTCAGCATCTTCATCTATCTTCTCCCTTCTGCTCTTCCTCCACAGACTTTTAAGCATATATGAATTAATATTTACAATTCAATATTCTTATCAGCCCTATCCTTTCAGCCCACGAATGTTCTCTGTCGGAGGCCTAAACAGCAGAAATGTGTTTTTCTACAGGGGGTGACGGCTGCTTTGCTGTTGACAAGAAGACAGGCCAGGTGGTGACCACAGGACTGGTGTTTCAGAAGGACAGGGAGTACTTGTTGAGCGTGGTGGCCCTTGATGGCATGGGGAGCCACAGCGTGCCTGCTATGCTCTCTGTAGTGGCGGGGGCCAGGCCACCACAGTTCACCAACAGCAGCTACTCCATCTCCATACCAGAGAACACGCCTGAAGGACAGCCGTGAGTGCTGCATGCGTTAGCATACGCTCACACACATGAGAGGATGGGATGGAGGCAGCATTCACTAACACATCAACAAATGTTGGGGGGCTGCAGCCACCTCTGCTTTTACTTTCATTTGTATTCCTGCTACTCGTGCAAGATTGAAAACAAAATAACACGACATCACCGAATCATAGCCCATCATGCTTTGCTGTGGAGATAAAGCTGCACATACGAGGGATTACATTAGCAAATATTTACAGACATTGCACTGGATCTTAATTCAGAGACACCATTAGAGCTTTGCTGTGCAAAAATAGAGTTTTGATATTATCCAAAAGCATTATTAATTTCTCTGCTTGACGGAACCTGGGCTGGACGGTCTCATAAAATAGATTAGATGTGTGTTGAGGTCTGACAAACCAATTATTCCAATCATTCTTGCAAATATATGCTCATGCTTCGCACCTTCGGATCGCAGGTCCAACAACAGGGTCTCTGATGGGAACAAATCTTTTCCACTAGCAGCGCCTCTGTGGTTGCAGCAGTGATGCTAAATAGTGTATAGACATTTTAGAGTAGCACATCCTGTCTTCTGGATGACATCTTTTCCAAGAAACGTCATGCATCTTTCATCAGAATAATGCAAAACAAGTTTCTTGATGTGCTGCAAATGAGGAAGACTAAAAATAGGAGAAGATTCTTTTGAAAAAATCACTAGAAAGCAATAGAATTATCTGTCCATGCAGCAATTTTTACTTAAAAAGAAATCTGTTTATACAATATCGAAATCTAGAAACACGGAGTTCCACTCAAGCATTCCAAAAGGGAAAAATAATTATACTTCATCTAATTAAATGTTATGCAGCCCAGTAAAAGTTTTTTGCTAGTTCTAACAAATCGTTTGTATTTTTTGAGTTTTTTATTAACCTAATAGTGGTTTATTTTGATTAGTGACAAAAACTAGTGTAGTAAGTGGAAATGATTCATTTTAGAACAAAATGTGAACAAAATGAGAATCTTAGTACAAGTTGGTTCTTCTTAATAAATCCTCAAATAATATAAAACTACCTCTTACTCTTAGAACATAAATGTACATTTTTGTTTTCAAAAGAATGACAGTGAATGACAGATTACCTGATCAACATCTATTGAACTTTAATGTCCTGATCAGGTTTTCGGCCCAATCTGATACAGAGTTATTTGATTTTGAGTCCCGCTCTGATACTTTTGTAAAACTTTTAAAAATGAACACGTTAAATGAACAGATTCAGGTTGTCCCATATTTGTATTTCATTAACATTTTTTGTCATTTAACACTTAAACAGAGAACTTCTGTGAAGTAGCTTGAGCAATCACGTTATACTACAACTTTTACCAAGGAAATAAATTAAATATTATAAAATAAATATCAGTGATAATTAGTGAGAAAGTTTGGTGAGTTTAGCTTTAATATCGTCAGAAATATTGAAGGTTTTTAACCAAATGTGATTCACATTCATTTAAAATACTTTAAAATGAATAATGACTGTTTATTCATGACTGGCTGATATCATTAGAACCATTTGTTGTTTGTCTATTTTTAGGATTTTGGGATTCTTTTTTACCCTCTTAAGACTTTAACCACTTAAAACCTCACATTTTGGGTCTTATTACCACATAGTTAATTTTGTTAGCTTTTAGTTCTCTTGAAAGAACAGCTCAGGTCTTAAGGGGTTAAATCAAAGCGCTAGTGTTTAGCACAGTTAGCAGCTGCTGCTGTTCAGGTGACTCTGTCGGCAGCAAAGCTTAACAATAAAAAGAAACAAAGCAGTTTTTTCTGTTGAAATGCATTTGTAGGTTGTTGTTTGCATTAAGTCAGACCAATAGAGATACTTGTCAGTTTAAAACTATTTTAAAAGAGTTTTTGATTTGGGAAGTCCATCTGTGAACATCTCGCTCGCTTGACTGAACTGTTTTTGTTAGGCTGCTGCTTAAACTGCTGCCGTATTCTGCTGCGCTTTACGGCAATAAAATGTCACGATGCGTTCATGACGTGCACACTACTAGTGGAGTATTTGTCTGGAATAATAGGCTTGAAATGAAATATTCGATACTGATCGTGAGACAAGAACCGATACCGATCGAATCCTCAACCACGTGATCGGATCGGGATATCCCTACTTTAAATGACATCCTTAAAATTGAACCAAAAATGACAGAGAAACACGGACACACTACCGAGGCCGGCTCTAGATGACGTCATGAAATGGGCATCACCCACAAAGGAGCAAAAGGCTGCATTTGCAGGAAAACTAAACTAAATACAACATCATTGGTTTCTTCCGAGCCAGGATGTTCCTTTACACAAAGAACCTTTTGCACACAAATATGTTGGATTGGATTACACAGGAGACCCTAGTTTAGCAGAAAATGACAACAAAACACCCAAATGGAAACACTGCATCTGTAAAAATGAAACAGTCTTGGAAACATAACATTATGCTGATGAGCCAATTTGGTATTTATTTATATTAAATATCTGCAAATGCAAATCTAGAAATAAACCTTTTGGGCATTTCTGAAACAGACTCAAGATGTCAGGTGTTAGTTTTTAAAACGTGTTAATTGGTGGTAATGTATTCAAACCAGAGCACTCCATAAGCATGGAAGTCATCATCACACTATATAACTCTTAGTTTTTATCTTGACGTTTACATTTTTTTGTTTTTTTGTAAATATATTAAATATGCCATACATGATTTCCATCCACACTAAGTTGAAGTAATTCATTTAACTCTTTAACCCTGATAGTTCAGGCCTCTTTAAACTTTTTTTTATACTGTGCAATTTCTTTTTATTTACAGACATGTTTTATCATGTTCCACGATAATTCCACAAAGGATGTGAGACTGTCCAAAGAACTCTCTTTTAAGTAGTAAAACTTGGTAAATTTTGGATGAAAACAATGCCAATCGGGGGTTGGGGGTGGGGGGTGTCTGTTTCATCCCTACATTGAAAAACAGCTGATTTCTTATATGCTGACCGAGACCCGGCAGGTTTACAGCAGCAGGGCAGTTGAGGCAAACAGACTGAAACTGATCTATAAGAAGAACAGGATTTTATCACAATTCAACACAAATAAAATGAAATGTCAAAGACCGTCTCTTCCCTTTCTCTCATCCCTTTCTCTTGGTGCTGCAGCTTCCTGGTGGTGTCAGCTATTTCCTTCCAGAAGCTTCAAATTAGCTACAGCCTGCTGATCAATCCCAGCAGCCTTTTCAGCATCCGCCAGGAGACGGGGGAGATCAGTTTGACCAGGACGCTTGATTATGAGAGCGACCAGAGACGATACCTTCTGATGGTGCGAGCCAAGGAGGACCCTGACAGCCTGAGCACAGCCACAGAGGTGAGCTCAATTAGACAGTGATGCAGTGCAGCCTGTAAACTTGATTCATGGAAGAGTTCAGACGCTGCTCTCCTGAGCCAAAAGCAGAGGCCCTGTTTGCTCTTTCATTTTTGCATCTATTAAACAGCATTTAGCTTTATCTTGATGGATTAAAGGGGGAAGTGCACTCAGATATACAGCATTAAATATGCAGGTTTGCTTTGGCTGACATTTCAGGAGGTATGTTTTCTTCATTTAATGTGTCGCTCTGAAATGGGATTGTTCTGTGGACAAATGCTCTCAGTGGATGCTCTTAGATTCTGACTCACTGAAGAAAAAGTTGTAATTTTCTCTTAATGTTAAGTGAAAAATGGCCAGAAAATGGAAATCGAGATGCAAAAATTGGCAGTTTTTCCAGCAACACTTTATGTTTTCAATGTTTTCCTCAAATGTTTTTTGACAAACAGGATCTGGGCTATTTAGCATCTTCCAGCTGTGGTTTATGCAAACATTAGTGCTGCTGCATGTCTCTCCAAGTCCTGTCATGCATGTCAAGTGAGCTGTCAGGCCTCCTCTTCTCTGCACCTTTCCAAGCTTTTAATGAGCCTCATTCATTCTCACTGTACAGACGCCTCTGCTAAGTGACAGCATTTGCTAAAAGTCTGCCCCGCCGCTTTACGCTGCTCGCAATAATCATGGACATCAGGATCTTTCTCACCTTCATTGTCCAGATGGATGGCCTCCGGAATTTCTAAAAGGAATTCAGGCTTTTTTGATCCTTCAGTTGGTCTTGGGGTAGAAACGGGAGAAAGAAGTCAACACCAGGAAACTTCTGGCTGGAAAATGTCTCTGATTCTCTAGAAGAGCTAAATATTCAAGACAAAAACAGCTTCAGAAGAGACAGAAGTTTCTATAACTTCATACTGACTGATGGTCACTGCCATACTGGACTTGTTTGTGGACACATTGCTGATATAAAACCCCAATAAAAATTCGTCAAAAATTCTTAGAATCAGAATTTTTTTTTTTTTAAAAAGCAAAAATAATGTATCAATGGGGTGATTTAAAAATGATCTTATCAAGAATTCTTATTTTAAGACACAGATTTAAGTCAGAAAGACAAGTTTTCCTAAACCAAAATATTTTGGTTTGGAAAACATTTCTTTGAGATTATTTTTCTTGCAAGACAGAAAATAAGCCTTTTTTTCTTGAAAGGAGGTTATTTTTGTTTATTTAGATGTTGTTGTTGTAAATCTATCTTACCTAATGGACAAATCTACACATTACATGTAAACCCACCAAACTACTGGCTATAGGGGTGGGATTATTGTTTCTTATTTCCCTTTTCAGCAACACACCGGACTCTACAGAACTACAAATAAAAAAAAATCATATTGATTGAATTTGATGAAACATGTTTGTTTACTGTATGAATTACAGCAAACAAATCTGATTATGATCATAAAAAACTATTCTTTCATCTTTATTTTTCTTTATTTCAAATCAATGCATTACTTAAGATTTCAAATGGGTTTAATATTTCTGTTATTAAAAATGTCATTTATTGTATTATTCCATTATTAAAATGCTTAAAACAACCAAACAAAAAGAATCTAATCAAACATGGGCAAAATGTAAGGGTTTTTTTCAGTAATTCTGTACGAAAGGTCAAACTTGGATGCTGTGAATACTAATCTACACAAACTGATATTGTTCCTTTATGATATTAATAACTTGTAACTAATGAGAACCCAAAGTTCACCATCGCCTGAATTTGGAAACGTTTTTTGTTAAAGCTTTCAACAGAAATGTTGGAGTGCAGATGATGAAGAACATGTCAGCCATTAGCCATTGATACTTTTTGTGCATTTTTACAGCAGGATTCAGAGCTGCTGGACTAAATATGTGTTTTTAGTCATGTTTCTGTCATGTTCACTATTAGTCTAGTTGTTGACAAAACATCAACATTCTACTGTTTACTAAACTACAGTTCCATTTTAGTTAACAGAATATAGTGTAAAAGGGAAAATTTTCTTTTTAAAATAAATTTACCTAAAGATTAGAAGTTCTTAACTTAATTAAGTTAAATACATGTAAAACTTAGTTGTTTAGTCATAAAAACTGACAAAACTTTATTTATATGATCTTATATATTTAAGTAGGTGTGGATGTGAGTGTTCATGGGTGTGTGATCGTGGCCCCTGAGACAGACTGGCGACCAGTCCAGGGGTGTCCTCTGCCTTCGCCCATGAGTAGCCGGGTTAGGCTCCGGCAGCCCCGTGACCCCGAAAGGGATAAAGCGGTTCAGAAAATGAATGAATGAATTTATTTAAGTATTCAATACCATCTTAGAATGATAACGTGATAAAAGTGTAAAAATCTGAACCATTAAACAAAAATCAAGTTGAACTTGCATAAACTTTACGCGTTAAAAACATTTTTAAAAAACAGTTTTTACTGCCCTGTCATCAATTATCCCTCCCTGTATGATTAATTATATGCAATAATCGTAAATTCTACAAACCCATTTTACATATTTGGGAACAAAAATATCAAATAGAACAAGTGTAAGTAAGTGGTTTTGTTCTAGGTGGCATCATACATGTATGTGTAGCGTGTCCATATGTCCATATCCTTCTTTTATTCCCTGATTCATTTCCCTGCAGTCTCCCTATCCAAATCTCTGTGTTCTGATTGGATGTCGTGGCATGTTCTCCCGCCTCCAGGAGCTTTAATGGCAGCTCAGTTTGCTTCCAAAGCGTCGTTGATGTCTTCTGCTAATGGCTTTGGTGTCTCACGTCTTCCTCTTCATAATATGGGACATTCTGCATGGTGGTTTAGGACAGGTGACCTGATGAGTGGGACCCTGACCTCTAAACCAGGTCTTGGTACTTTTTTCTGCGTGGACATCAGCTGGAAAATGAAAGCAGTGTCTCTCCATGAAGCTGGGCAGAAGACAGAAGAAGCCTCCTTGTAGGTGGCTGGGCTGACCTGGACCTGATGAAATGGACAAACTTCCTTTCTGTCTTCTCTCTTCTTCCTGAAAGCTTTTCTGTGTGAAGAGCAGGACGGTCAAAGCTTCTGGGGCGTCTTTTGAAGCAAGTCTCCTCCAAATTCTTCATCCGTCTCAGTTTTAGGATCTTCTCTACGCTCATTGCTTCCTGTTTCTTCCATTCACTCCTCCATCCACATACTTTACCTTTTTGAAATTAAGGTGATATTCCAAAATAATTCAATGCACCTGCATGACAAGGACGTTCTTCCTCTGGTTAATGTACTTTTTATTGAAGAAACAAAAGACATTTTTTAGCTGTCGTTTGTTTAGTTCCGTTGTTTTTCCGTTTTATCTGTTTAATAGATTTTTGAAATGTCTTTGTTTTTCTTTGCTCCTGTTGTGTTTTTTGAGGTTTATCATGTTTTTTCCCTTCTTGCCGGGTTTTTTTTTCTAATGTTTTAGCATTTCTTCTCTTTGGGGCCTTACACGGCGCCGCTTTAGCTGTAAAGATTAAAAGTCATGGTGGACCTGTTGACTTTCCAGTGCTTGGTGATAACCTCAGAGGAGGAGCAGCGGAGTTTGTCATCGAGTGCTGCTGCGGCATGGCTGGCTGCTTTTGAATTGTTATCAAGTTGAGCAGTGGGCGTTCAGATTTCTTTCTCTGTGTTTTTTTCGTTTAGCTCTTTCATCGCTGTTGCAAAGGGCTTTTTCACATAAGTATGCTGCAGAGATGAAGACTAAGCTGAGCTTTAACAGAACAGCAGAATTTCAAGCATGCTCTCGGGCACCAACCTCCAATTCTTAAATCTTTATTTACAAATAGATATTCCTGGCTAAACTATTTATAAATTCAATTTTGAGTAAATTATTAATCTAAAAATGTTTCCCAATTACCCAGCTGCAGCTTCCCATTCAGCAGGCTGAGTCTCCTCCTTGTGCGGCTGAAAAACAGGAGATGGAGATGAGGAAAACCTATCCTGGCTATTTCAGGATTATTACTCAGCTGTCACTTCACACTTTACACACTGTGGTGACAGGGAGCTTGTAGGACGGAGGACAGCTAAGGACTCTGTCAAAAAAACACACACACACTGAGGGACTCACATGCTCTGAACCCTTCTATTTTTAAAAAACAGGACTTCAATCTTTGCAGATCATTTGAATGTCTCAAATAAATGGAGATGTGTTTTTATTTCTTAATGTGTGCTCTTTACTTGTGTCTCCTCTGGGTCCTCCATGTTGGCTGTAATCAGGTTCAGGTGTTCATAACGGATGAGAATGATTGTGTCCCGGAGTTCTTCCAGTCCATCTACAGCGTGGATGGAGTCCCTGAGACCGTAACCACGGCAACATCCCTGCTGCAGGGTGAGTCTCCTCCGACCCCATGTTTAATTTTTATCCGTTTCTTCTTTAATATGAGAGGGAAGTGATCAAAAAAAGGGTTTTGTGTGTCAAAGAGTCGCTGGCATAAATCACCTTTCACCTTTATCGATTCTCCTTTTTGTTCACCTTCCTCAGAAAAATTAAGTGACAGCTACTTGGATGTACTTATTGAATTTTTGATCCTGATGCTCAGCATGACTGATGTTTTTTATTTATAATTATTTACAGCATCAGACACCTGAAAAAAGCACACAGGACTACAGCTTGCCAACCTCACAAACATGGCTTTTTTAAAAAGGAAAAAAAGGTTTTTCAAAATAAAAGAAAAATAATTTGCTTTTTTTTGTCCTGATTTGCCAAAGAGAAAATCAAATAAACATTAATCAGTACATATTCACATGATCTAATATTTAAGCAAAACAGATTTAAAAGTACTGTTTGGACTCCTTAAGTAAAATAAAAAATGCTTTAAAGTTAACGTAGCTCTTTAAAGCACTCTGTGCATAATCCCTTAAACACCTATAGATTCTAAACTGAGACGCATTCACACCTAAAGTTCATGCGTGCATCACAGAATCTGAAGGTCACACATGGATGCTACTCCTTCATTCTATTCTAGGACTTCCTGTCTGGGCTTCAAGTGTCTTTGGGTCCCACAGAGCTGCTTATGATGCATCAGCTGATTTCTCCTGCAGGAGGTAGACAACGCCTCACTGTCTGCTCCTGTTTGCAGGTGGAAACCTTGAACGTGCTTCAACCTGCCAGTATTTCCAACATTTAACTTCCAACTTCCAGATGCAGAAGTTTTGATCAAGACTATGTGGAATATTTTTGATTTGAATGATTTAAGGGAGAAGTTTTCAGAAAACTGGTAGAAGTAATAAACAGTCAAATGTTGCATCTGAATCTTTAAGAACTGTTCTACTTGAAAATGTTGACTTGTGGTCGTTGATGAAGAAGTCACTGCTTTGGATCGGTTCTGTCTGAGCTGTCGTGTTCCAAACTTTCATCCATGTTGCCAATTAGCAGCTCCTCTTGTCACAGGACTCTGCCGTCTCCCTCTTGTCTGTTTATGTAACGCTGTTATCTCTCGTTGCATCTGCTGCAAAGATGAAGGACATCCACAGAATCGCATTTGCCTTCCAGACGAGCCGAGGAAGCCCCAGACATCATCAGGGCATCCACCTGCGTTGAAAAGCAAAGGATAGAGCCAGGCTTTGCAAAAGTGCAATTTGTGTGTCAGGAAAACAAAAGTGAAAGGAGGCAGAGGAGGGCATCTCCCTCATGACGAGAGGTTAGCATGGGGGCAGGAGAATCCACCTGCGCATGTGGCTGCTCTGACTTCCATTTGTGCTCTTTTACACTCGGAAACGCTGATGTGTTAATCAGCGTGTCGTTGCAGGCGTGTTCCCCCGTTGGTTGATAATCGCAGGTTGCAGCAGCGATCACACTACAGGGCAATCAACCTAAATACCTCACATTGTCAGATAATTATCCTGCTGGAGTAAGACTGTTTGAACAGCAGAAAAAGTTATGTTGTGGGCAGTGCAGCTGGAATCCTGTATGTTGGTCATCTTCACTGTGCAGCCACTCATTAGTATGCAGAGCGAATTTTTGAATAACACAACCTTTATTTAAACCAAATGATCTTGAATGGATTGTCCCCCAGACAGAATAACAGCACCCAGACTTGATGCCATCATTATTTTAGCCAGTTTTTGGACCCATATCGGTTTGACTAGGCTGCCATGAGGCTGCTTATGACTTTTAAAATCATGAGGCTGAATCTGTTGTTTCTGCTCAACTTAATAGAAAGACCAATTAGCCGAGAATTGAGTTCAAGGAAATGTAGAAAATTTCCATTTCAACACACATTTGTTTTACAGCGTGTGAGCCTGTACTCCATGAAAAGATATTCTGACACTTGCCTCTGGTACTTTGCTCCCTGAAAGAAGCTGCACCTCTGATTGGTCTCAAGAGATTCCAGTGTTTCAGTGTTGTGGCGCTGAGGTTTCTGTGCAGTTTTCAACCCCAGTCTCTGATAACATAAACCTGATAGATTTAACACTTTTCCACAAGTGATTCCATTTTATTTTATTGAGATTGCTTAAAGTTTTCAGATATGATACACCCCCAAAATTACTACAGAGAACATGTATATAGTTAGAAAATACCAACTCTGATCATCTTGTGATCTATTTTCAAAGCGTTCCCAGTTGTCTTTTATTTATGATTGTACAGTTTTTAGCCAAAATCCCAAAACTTTTGTCATTGTTTTAAGACATACCAGCGGCAGTAGCTCATTAGATATGCAACTCTGGTTTGTGGGCGGGACTGTTGACTCAGAACAACCCAGTCCCCTCCCATCCGTTTGCACGCTCACACTTCAGCTTATAGCCCAAAGCTAGCATTCGCGGTGCAATAATAATAAAGAACCTTATTGGATCAATCCAGCTGCACAGTTTTGAGCCAGAGACCAGCTCGGACGCAAAAATGAATGTGCGTTTGAGGGGGTGGGGGGGTGATAAGAGAAACTTTGTCACGCCCAGGAGGTAGTTACGTCACAAGCCTCAGCGTTTCCTGGATTCAGTTTTTGATCCAACATGATATTTCCTCCTTCTGATGATTTACAAGTTCTGTGGAGTTTGTTGCTGAACCAATGACTGTATATGAGAAGTGGACTGAGTGACCCCTCCCCCTGGCATTCCAAACAGGAAGTACCCACTGGTCCCAGAAAGCAAAATCCCAAAGACTTCTATAGAGAAATCAATAACTAATACTCAGTCATTCTATTGGTCAGAACAACCATTCTTGCTCTGATACCTTTTTTAACATCTTCTTGGTAATCCTCATTTTTAATGATTTTGTTTCTGCAGTTCAAGTTATTCAGGTTAGAAACTGACCCATCAGATGCCTTTAGAAAAGTAGGTGGAGCCAAAATGTTTGATTGACAGATTTAATGTAGGGGTGTGGCCTTCCAACAAAGTCACTCCTGATTGGTGAGAGAGGTTGCTACAGAAATAGTGACTCCAAAGTGGCTGTGTCTGTAACTGAATTGATTCATTTGGTTGGAGCTGGAAGTAAACCATTTTCTATGGATGACTTCACACTCAGTCCAGTTCTCATATACAGTCAACATTCTAATTGTCAATTTAATGGAGAAAATGAAAAAGGGTTGAAGTTTGGGAAGATGAGCAAACATGATCTAAACCGTTGATTGGAAATAACAAAGGCTCCTATAGATCAATGCCTCAGAACAGTTTAGAAAGATGGTCCATGCAAAGACTGATGGACTGAAAACAGAACCGTTTCATGGAGCCTCAGGCTTAGTCTTGCATGAAGATGACACACTCCAGCATGCTGACGGTGTACGTGACCTGTCAGCTTCTCTGACCCAAGCGTGAACTTCAGTTGTTCCAGGCAAATGTGAACAAACTTTTGATTTAAGCCCTCCAGATAAATGTAATATGCATGAAGATTCTTCTATTGTGGTGCTCCTTCTCCCATCCGCAGAGCACTTTCCCGCACAGTGCTTCTCACTTGCAGGCTGATGAACACACTCTGAGAGCGAGGCGGGGTTAAGTGTTTGCTTAAGAACTCAGTAGGAGGCCAGGAAATGAAGGATCAGACAACCGCAGCACCTCCAGAATCACACGCCCCCCAATATGAGCTCCACCACCATGAAGCGGGAGCAGAAACTCATGTCTGAGCGAAAGCAAGGAAAAGCACTGCTGGAAAAACAAAAAGAAAAGAAGTTAAAAATGACCTCAGCTTTTATTTTAATGGGCAGACAGCCATAAAGGCCGGTAATAGACTGAATCTGCTGGACTGCTGGGAAAATTAATGAATTCTTCAATTCTTTGGAGGCACAGAGGAAGGAAGAAGCCTCTTGTGCTGTCAGCATGCCTTCACGGAGCGAAGACAAAGACTCACTGAGGTTGACAGCAAATGAGATAAAAACGGAGCAGAACTTGTCACATTGACGCTTAAATCAGACGTAGCATTTCAATTCCTCTAACTTCGAGCAAGTGACACTGCATTTTAGGGGCTAAATGAAAAGTGCGCCGAATGTATTACTGATCATAAACTGTTTTAGAAGATGCTGAGATGGAGGAAAATGGAATCGTTTGCATGCAGCGGCTGCCAGCCATGACGCTTGACATGTGGCAAACAAACATCAGAGAAACTGGTTGTCGATTTCAGCTGCAGGGGATGCGTGTGAAACTGTGAGCTTCAGTGAAATCCATGATGATTGCAAGTGTAGAGTAAAAAAAAAAGACAAATAAAGCCATTTTTGTGTAATTACCTTGAACGGTGATGGTTCAGTCATAAACGTTCTCCGTTCATTTCAACCTCTTTCTTGTTTTTATGCTCCTTTCTGTTAATACTGGTAATTATTTTGGCAGAGCCCAGTTTGTCTTCTGATAATTGCAGCTGTCTAAGCTCATGATTTATTACATGTTTAGCAAAGCCATAAAGAGATAATGATCTCCACAGATGTCAACATATTCATCCGCTGATGCCATCTCATCGGCTCTTTTGGATTAACCCATAATTGATGACCCTTGTGTTCTCCCTGTTGACAGTTTTAGCCACAGACTGTGACTCGGGGTTAAACGCTGAGCTCACTTATTACACCCTGAGCCCGGATTTCAGCATCTCCCCCCACGGGACCATTTTCCCCGCGAGTCGGCTGGACTTCGAGAGGCCCAACCATCTGTATGAATTTGTGGTGATGGCGGTGGACGGTGGAGATGAGCCGCACTCGGGAACGGCAACGGTCCGTGTGAGGATGGCAAACGTCAACGATGAGGCTCCTGAATTCTCCCAGCCTGTGTGAGTGACCTTTTCAATGCCTCTTTGGAACGCCGTCACTCTGACAGTTGATGCGATCAATCAGCTGATTCTGACGCAGCTTTGCACCGGCATGCAACACATTACGAACCTAACAAGTGTTGCATATTGGTGACGGAATCTGCTGATTTACACCGAGTATCTAAGAACCCTCAGAATCCACCAGAATGACAGTTATGGTGTAAACGGTTGAATACTGTCAGTGGTCCAAAGGCTGCCACTAAAGCTTTGGGGTTAAAGGGTTAAACTAAACTAAATCTCAAACTGAGTAGTTATAGTTTTGAGGAAACGATGGGCAGCTTTAAAACAAGAATACAGTGTGATGCTGCACACATGATAAATACAAACACGCTTAGAAATGGACAAAGAATGTATCCAAAAATAGGATTATTGTTTGTAGTCCAGTTTATTGAGCTTTGTGTGAGATTCATTCTCCACCTTTGACCCATCCTCTGGAGCTGTGAGCTGCAGATACAACCACGCTTAAGGACTGTTTGGTGGTTTGACTCCCCGATCCAACCTGAGAATGCTGAGTGTCAAACAGGGAGGCATTGGGTCCCGTTTTTCAGTCTTTGGTATGACTCATGCTTTGACATGATGTTGTTTCTTACACATGACATCATCATGTTTACAGTCTTCCCAGCCTCTTAAGCTGAATGATTTTAATGGTAGCAGAAATCATGACCAGCTCAGTGGCCTTGTGGTAGAGTGTCCTCTCTTTGGTCATGCCATGGACCCAGTGCTCAGCATCAAAGGGTTCAGTTGGGGGGGGTTAAACCACCAAATGGTTCCTGAGCGCAGCTCCCCGCGGGAATGGATCAAATGCAGACAACAAATTTCACACACCTAGACTTGAACTTTTAACTTTAATGGTCATGTACAAATAATATTAATAATTTTTAAAAAAGGACAAGTACACCCCCCCCACACACACACACACACGCAAACACATTGAAAAAAAACATCTGATGATTGTTATTTTTGTGACGTAGAATTGGTTCCATCGTTTATAAAATCCTTTTTTCTGAGCATTGGGGATGGTGGAGCGGTCCTCTTCCAGACCTGCAGCATCCATTGACGTGAAATGAGTGACAGTTATTGTGCTCATCATGATTATGTTAGGACAAATTAGTGATTAGAGACGGAAAAAAATACCACTTGATAGTATAAAAGTAAAGTCTGTTATAATAATAATAAAAAAAAACTTCTTGTTGTGTTTTGATCTTTTGTTGCTCCACAATGTCACAAATTTAAATCAAAATGAGGCTTTTTACTGCAATTATAGGTCTTTTTTTTTTTTTGTTTGATCTTTACTTTGGGGTCTAAAATACCACATTTCTGGCTCAATTTAGAATTCGTGTGTTTGAAATTGCCCCAAAGTTTGACTTCAAGAACTTGGCTCAACCAAAACTTGATGAGGAGGTTTGAGGGAGTTCTGAGCATCACTTGCACCATTCTAGGATATCTGAGGATTCTTTTGCCTTCTATTTACTGTCATGGGATCTGTGGATCCCCTTAAATTGGATGTAATTTTGCACATTAAATTTGTTTATTTCTAGCAGTTACATTTTGGTGTAAAGGGAAAAAAACTCCAGCTTTCTGGCTGTTGTCATCCACCAGTGAGGCTGTCGTGAAAAGCTGCAGTGTCAGTGAAACTGTTGGACGTTGCTTCATGCTCTGACGGTTAAACCACACGTTGCTCCTAATATTCTTCTTATGTGCAGTTGTTTAAAGGATAAAATCAGCAAAAATGAGAGAAGGAAAAATGAAATGAACAAATCATCTGTAAACTTTGATCTGTTTTAAAATACAAAAATAAATGAGCTTGCTGGTCAAATGTTTGACTTGATGCTGCCTATTAAAGAGCTGGAGTCCTCCCCTCGTCCTCTCCATTAATGAACATTAAAGCTAAACAGAATCTGGATGTTTAGCCCTCACTTTGTGTGAAGAACAAAACAAACATGTTACTTTGGTTAACAGCCAGCCGTCTCAATCTAAATATTTTTTAATGAGGCAGCAAAAGCAGTTGAAGTAAAAAAGAAACTGCAGCTGAGGCAGAAAAACCGTTAACTAAGACAAGAAAAACTGAGGATCTAGCAGGAAGCTGAGAATCAAGATTCATGTGTGCTGCGCAGGATAACAGGGAAACAAAAGCAGCTGCAGTGTCAGTGAGATGAGACAAAAAACTTGACATCATTTGTCACAAACCTGGATCATAATATGGTTATGATGCCATGATAGCTTACCCTTGTTGGGAAGAGACAGTAATGTAATATATATGAATAAAAATATAAAACGGCACCCCTAATGTCCTCTCATGCTGCTTTTCTGCTCGTCAATTTTGTTTTTATAGCACAAATAGAAGCAAAATGCAAGAAATTTCTGCTGAAATTTGGTTTCATTGACTCAACAGGACCATGAATTCTTTAGTATCTATGAGGAAACATTTCAGCTGCAACAGAAGCAGCAAAAAGCTCAGTTTGACTCACCTTTTTGTTTCTGATGAATCAAAGAGAATGGAAACATCGTTGAAGCCTCAGGAGGTCCACATTTAACTTGGGAATGTTTAGCTTTATTGCAAATTTATTAAGGAAAAGCCTTTTTTTAATGGTGACACTTTCAGATTCAACACTGCAGTGTTTCTGGAATGTTGTGCATTTGTGTTTTTAGACCTGCAACACAATCCAAAATGTTGGACTATTTTCTTCTTTTTAAGAGGAGATACCATCAGTTTTTAGGTTTGGTGAAGTGTTGACAGTTATTGGTCTGTGATGAATTATCATGACCTCCATTCTTTAAAGATTGAGGAATCGATGGGAACCACATCCAACTGTCACTAATCAACAACTGATAACAGAGTTGCAGCAGTGGGTCAATGTGGACTCCTCATGAAGTCCAGGAACGCAGAAAACCTTCTCACAAATTCATTTTGGATTTTTGGACAGAAACTCTTCGTTAACTCTTGGTCAGATCAGCATCGACTTCTCAGGTTTGTGAGGCTTCTGGGACAAATGTTCACAAAACAGAGGAGTTGCAGGCAGAAAATCCTTACTGATGCTTCCTTCTGAAGAAGACAACGACGAAGAAATGCTGAACACATGCTGTAGACCCGAAACAACGTCCATCCAAGCCCAGAAACCGAGACCTGCATGGCTGGTTAAAGAGCATCTGTGAAAGGAGCATTGATATCAGTAAACGCACTGAGAGTTGAGGTCATAAACAGAATATTCATGAATGAGAATCAAAAAGTTAGGTCTGAATCCCTTAAGAAAAAGGAAATAAAAAATGTTCAACACCAGAGACGTCACCGGCGACTCCTAAATAACACGTTCTTTGACACACTGTAACCCTTGGACTGTGTACGAGATAGACAGTCAGCTGATTCTGACTTTAAAGCCATTTTCATACCAGCTTTGCTGTGATCACTTTATCAACATGAATCGGTGCATAACGGCGCAAATCTGCTTTTCTCTACAACAGAATCAGCTGATTTAGATCATTGTGCACAGTAAGGAGGGCACTACGGTGAAGCGTCATATCAGCATAAAGCTGCTTTTCTTCATCATAATTTTCTTGAGCTATGGTTTGCAGTAAAAACATTTTATGATTAAAATTCACTCAAGTTGAGTCATTTTTAACCCAACTCTAAAGTTACAAATGGGCTTAATTTGAACTCAGATAAAGGAAAATAAACATGAATTGGGTTTAAATGAAGCCACTATAACCCCAACAAAACAGTCTTGCTCCAAAAAGTTTCCTGAAAATATTTCCCAACAGAAATATTATAATATTATAATTGGAACTGGGTTGAAGAAATAACCCGGGTGTTTTAAGAGAGTTTGAAGCGTTCCGGTAGTCAAAATAAAGTGAACACTGGAGCTAAAGTTCTGGTGTGAAAGGGTTAAACAGTAATAACTCTAAACAGAACTCTTAATCAACATTCCTAATGTGTGTTTATTTCATGCAGTTTGGGATTTGAGACTCAAAGACGCAGGAGTGGAGTCAGTAAAGTGCTGTAAATGATGCATGAGCCATAAAACAAACCTGTGTTTTGGTTTCTCTGTGTCTGTCGATGGGTGGATGGCGCTTAAATGAGCATCTTATGCCAAAAAACCAATGAGAGTCTGTACAGTGCTGAGTTCAGATGATGCTCTGTTCCTTCCATTCCTGATCTGCAGATCTCGCCTGATTACACGAGAGCTTTGCTCTTTGAGCAGACCAGGCTGCGGCGCCGATGAGGGACAGCTCCTTTAATCATACATTTCAGACGCGCCCTCCTTCAGGCCATTCATTGCAGTAATATTTGATGCCGGCCGTCTTGTCGCAAATAGTGTGGCCGGCTTACAGGGATGTAAATTCAGAGCCGCTGAGATAAAGGCAATGTTTGCTTGGAATTTCAATCACAGCCATCTGGCCCCGCGACAGTGGAGCCCCCACTTTTCACGCATTAATCACACATGAATATGATTGTGGACTGTAACATTTAAACAACTGTGGGAATTCATATTTAGCCTTTTCTAAAGGTGCACAGTCAACTGGCATTTGGATGCGATCCAGCGTGTCACCATACGCCTTTTTGACAAAGCTGTATGAGTGGGTGGGCTGCGACTGTCACTGCGGCTCCACCGCATTTATTTCCCAGAGCGGGTAATCTTCTTGTCCTGTCAGCCAGTTTTTGCGTCCTTCACAGAATAATGATGTGGACCTGCGTGATGCGCTCCTACTCTCTGGCCGGTGTCAGTCTGGATGGACAAACAGGTGGGCAGAGAGGTGGATGCGTGGGCAGAAGATGCTGAAGCTTAGGGGGAAAAAACAAGATGCTGAAACACGGACGCAGGGCAAGTCAGTGGAGAATACCAAAACAGACACGGCCAGCAGCCAGGAGACGGGCAGTCAGATATGCAGATAAACAGAGCAGCCTGTCAGCAGTCAAACAGCAGACGAGCAGACGCACAACTGCACTGAACGGCTTTTTGCCTGACTGTGTGTTGGACGCTCTGTCATTTTGAGATGCAGGTAAAAGTCTGCCAGAGATGACGAGGACATCATGTTCCAAACAATGTATGGAAGTAGAAAGGGATGCAAACAATAACATCGATAAAACGACTTCTCCATTCACATGAAATTGATTACTTGTGGAAGAAAGTGCAGGCGCACGCTGCTCGCCATGTCCTGTCAGTTCATATCTGAATAAGACGTAGGGAGGCGAAACTGACGGAGGTGATGGAAGGACGGGCGTGCAGTCCATGAAAATGCAAACAGACACTCATGCAGCCAGAAGACGGACGGATGGGGAGGCGCTCTCCGCCTGAGCACAGCTTCACACTTGACTGAGATGCAGGGAGACGCTTTGGGAAGGGAAGCAGAGGGAGTGAATATGTCTCATCCCGCAGAGCTTGGGAGAGGTGGCCTCTGAGCCGGGTGACAGATTATAGGTCACTCGTGGTGCCATGGAGATTTCTCTGGCTGCCTGAGATGAATCACCCATCAGCATTCTTCTGTAAACCATCAATCACCTCTGACTTCTCACCACAGACACCCATGCCCCGCCCACAGTCACACAGGCTTACAAACACACATTAGCAGCGGATACGGTGTGAAATCTCACAGTGGAGGAGTTCTGCTGACAGATCAAGCAACGCCGGGAGAAGAACGCCTCCTCCTCCTCCACGCCGCTCCTCTTTATCAGCAGCTCTGTTTTCCCCCAGCCCTACACATCACTCTGCCATTTCTGTGGCAGCCTTCGTCTTTGTCACCTGCTCCTCCCTCAACCTTTTCTTCCCATTTTTCTGCATCCGTGCTTCCTCTTAGTCGCAGAGGTTATCTCCTCCCCGTAGCTCTTTGTGCCACAACAGTATGTCATCCTCCAGCGTCTGGCTGGGCATCTCGCTGCCGAGCACAACAGAGAAGGCAAATCACTGCTGACATTTTAAAAGGTACTGGATCAAATGACCCACAGTGGGCTGAGCACGAGGAAGCACCATTTGTTCAATGACTTCAGCTTCTCAGCAAACATAATCATCTGTCTTTGGTCTGGCCGGCTAAGAGGATCTGGTAAATCTTAGTGACAAGTGGAAGCCACAGCTATAAGTCTAATCAGTTTGCTTTAGACTCTTTAATGATTCACAATATGTGTCTTTGTGCGACTGTGTCATTAAGGCTCGAGCATTGTGTGTCACATCCGCCTGCTGTGGTAAATAACAGGAGTTTTGAGTCAGAAAATGGAGCTGTTACTCGTCTCAGACAGTATAGAGACTTCCTGAGCTTCTTTCACTCCTCTGCCTGGAACGGCATAACGCACACACCTGTCTGCAGTCTGTAACATCTCACTGTGGATGAGCGAATGGAAAAGCCAGACAAGTCGAGAATTAAACAGAGAACTGCCAGACAGCTTCCTGTAAAGTACAGATCTGAGAAAGAGTACAATAACATTTCTGCTGCATGTAAAGTGGCAGCCAGCACAGGAGCTTCAGTCATCCTGAAAGCTTCAGCAGACTCCTCAAACCCTCCTGTCCAATGAAACGGGCTCACAAGGCACAAACGGGCATTCAACATGAAAAATGCCTTTGTTTACTGAAACGTATGCTGCACAACTCCACCAGTCAGCCTTTGTAGATGCCGAGGCAAAACATTAAAAGCAAATACCTGCAGTTTTTTATTCCTCCAAAATGCAGCTAAAAACTCAGAAAGGCATGTTTCTGAAGCAGCGAGAGGAAGAAAGCAGAGACATTTCAAAATACTGAAGACAACAGTACGCCTTCAGTTGGACTGGCAAACGGGAAGCAAGATTTCAACCTTTTCTAGAGTGCTTGGGATCTGAGGCTGCTTCCAAACTTACATTTGAACCAAATGATCTGAAGTGTTGATTCACAGCATTGACTGTAAATAAAAACTGGACTGAGTGACCCCTCCGTCTTGGCGTTCCAAACAGGAAGTACTCGCTGGTTCCAATATCGCATAGACTTCAATAGAGAAATAAACAGCTCTTACTCTACTGACCAATCTGATGCTTGAATAAAAGTAGGTGGAGCCTGCTGTCCTTCGCGTCCACCGTTCAAAATGTTTGAGAGACAGATTTCTTGCAGCCCAATTTCAAGAGGTTTAGTGGAGCCGGTTAGGTTCGGAGTTCAGACAAAATGTCCATTTTGTGTTCCAGAAAAGAACATGAGCCACGAGAAAAATCCAACATGGTGGCCATTTATAAAGATGGCGGCCACAGTTTGATTTAATAATAATGTTTTTCAGGAATTAAAAATGTCTTTTGTTTTCTGTCTGTTTCCTGGAACCGCTGCCTTTACCTTTCTCAATAACTGTGCCTTTTGCCGGGCCACCGTTGGAAACAAGAATACTGTTCTTAATCTGTTTTACATGGATAAAAAAAAGTAAAATGAATGAATAAAAATAAGACTGAGATTGACTCACACATCACCTGTCCGTCCTGGAAGAGGATCCCTCCTTCATGTGGGCACAACTGAGGTCTCATATTTTTTTAAGAGGTTTTCTCACCAAGAAGGAGGGGCTAAGGCCAGGGATGCCAGTTTAGCTCAATCTGCTTAGTTTAGTTTAGCAACCAGCTATTGTTTATAATACATGACTGACTTTATGTTCTTTGCATAAATACCGGTGTGAAACCCATTGGGACAACTGCATTATATGTACTATAATTGAATGGCACTGAATTTGGTTGAAAGTAAAACATTTTGTATTTTTGACTTCACACTCAGTCCAGCTCTCAGATGCAGTCTTTGGTTCATACTTAAATAAAAACAATGCTAATTTAAAGGGTTTCATCTTTTTTATTTAAAGGTTTGCAGCCTTTTTTAATGCATTTTTGCTCTCAGTCCACTGATGCAGCAAGGATGCAGTAGATGTTCAGGTGACAATACATCACCCCTACTGGGAATACTTTGTAAAAGTTCTTCTTTCCTTTCATCTCATATTTGGTTTCATCCTGCATGGATGCAAAACAGCAACATGTCTCAAAACATTGAAGCTGCAGTGTCACAGGAGGTTAGTAACCCACATTTCTCTTCGCAGATACCGCACGTTCGTCTCTGAGGACGCAGGCCCCAACACTCTTGTTGCAACAGTTTTGGCCAAAGATCCAGATGGAGATGGCATCACATACTCCATAACAGCAGGCAACGAGGAAGCAAACTTCGTCATTGACAGCCTGAAAGGTGATGCTGTTTAGTATTTCAGCATGGTTTTATGCTCGTGCTCCTCACACTAATTGGCAGTCTTGGCAAACCGTGAGCCTAATTTTATCAAAAGCAGTCTTGCTTGAGAGCTGTGTATTGAATGCTCCCTCTTTTTTCAAAGTCAATGAGGAAAGATATTGAAAGTTGATATTAAAAGCAGCACTTAATTATATATGTGTCGCGCTCTCTAATTAATGTTATAAATATAATGTCCGGCATTGGTTTTTGACATTTGCTGTCTGGGTTTTTCTGCTGGCAGCTCCTAGGAGGAATGATCCATGTGTTTCCCAGCTTTTGTGGCTGCACAGTTTATCTTTTTTATTTACCCTTTGATCCGAAACCAGTTGCAATCGCTGTGACATTTGTCACCCAACCCTTTCAATTCAATTTCACAACAACTGCTCTATCGTAGCTCACAATCTTTGGGTGTGCTCTGCCAGCTCCTCTTTCTTTTGTGTCCTCTCCTTCATCCTTTCTTCACACAGAGAATCAAAAAGGGAATGGCTTATACCTCTTTCTCATAGATACCCTTAATTCATTCTCTAATGCTGACTTATATCATCGAGCTGCTGCTGCTTCTCTAAACCAGGTTGACATTTAAGGCGGTCGCTGTGTAAAAGCTGCAGTTTCAATGCGGTGTCACAGGAACGTCGGGCATCGTCATTAGGAATTCGGGTCCTTCTCTGTTCGGAGGACAATCAGAAGAAATGTGGAGGAAGGCAGAATCAGGCTGATGTGTGTATCAGCATGAGTGTTTCCCTAATC
Source organism: Oryzias celebensis (assembly GCA_014656515.1). Lineage (NCBI taxonomy): Eukaryota > Metazoa > Chordata > Actinopteri > Beloniformes > Adrianichthyidae > Oryzias > Oryzias celebensis. The sequence goes on from BNCR01000006.1 coordinate 1,802,538, forward strand.
AATTGCATTGAAAGTGATGAATAGAAACCCAACGAGAGAACAAAAACACGGCTCCCCATCCTCACACTTCAATGGCTCTCCCCACACATCACAGGCTGGTGCTGGTCCTGCGATCTCTGATGTTTTTGTGCTACTGTTGACGAGAAACATGTTGACTCAGGCGCTCCATCCTTTATCCGACCTTTTATCTTGACTGGAACATGAAAGCAGACAAAAGATGCAAGAGGAACAGCTAATAGGCATGTGCTGAGCCAGGTTAACTTCCAGTTGCGTTCTCTAACCTTTCCCCCCTCAGGTGTGTTTGTGAAAATCAGAGAAAATAACTATTTTATTAAAACTTGTTGTTGGCTTTAGCCTTTAAATGAGATCTTACTTGTCAGTGTTATCTAGTAGAACTGGATTGTAGCAAGCAAGAGTTCTGCAAAGACGAGCAGTGAAAAGCACTTTTTCTGATAAATGAGGCCTCTCGACGGAAGGCCACAGCGGCGGTGACATCATGCTTGATGATGGGCGCCGCGCTCTGTTCGGATGGAGCATCGTGATCTATGTAATGACGAGTTGTGCTCTCTGCAGGGCTGATTCGTCTCCGCTCCACGCCCCTGCCAAAGCTTCAAGGTTTGGAGTATGTCCTTAATGTAACAGCCACCGATGACAATGCATCAGGCGGGCCGCACCCCCTGTCCTCCACCGCCCGGGTCATCGTCGGCGTCGACGATGTCAACAATAACAAACCTGTTTTTGAGGAGGTGAGCAAAGCTGGCAGCACTTCAACATTCTGGGGTTCTGTTCAGCAAACATACGGGTGTGTCTGTGGGTGACCAATGGGCAAACCTGTACGGGCAACGCAGGGTTAAGTGATGCGTGCACGCTCTTTGATGCAGTCTGTCTGTTAGAAACGAGAAAATGAGGCAATCAGTGTGGTTATGTGGACGTCCTACGTGCACTCACATATCACATGCATACCCCATGTGTAACCACCAGAGTGTGGCGTAAGGACGCCGTACGACGCCTGTACGTCAAACGTGTAACTTCCATTCTCTTCACGAATACTTCATGATACACTCACCACACACACAATTGTGGTACGTTCCACTTTCATGACATTCCTTGAGATGGCTGGACGAGCCGCACCTGAAAGACACAAATGCGTTCGTCTTAAGATGCAGCCGCTCGTCTCTACAACCTCCATGGACCCGGACAACCCAAAACCCCGCAGGCTCCCGTACGGGTCAACCCCCGAAACCAGAGGCTGATGATGGAAACAAAAACTTCTCAGACAAAGTAACTTCAACCCATGGAAGCTTTGCTGGAGTCTTTTTTTGTTCTGTTCTGTCAACTTGAGACTTTTGTGGAAGCTGTCAGTTCAGTGTGTTTTCAGGGAAAGTATTTTACATTCAAACAAAGCCTCTGAACATTCAGCAGCTATAAAAGTTCAGCCTCTCTCCCACATCGTCACGTGCTCGATGTCTTGTAAGTTGCTTGCAGATATTTGAAAGGTAGCATTTATCCCCAACCACAATCTTTTCCTTAATCTTCAAAAATCAATCTAAATAAGCAAGCAAAGGTCTCCAGGCTGAAATGAGTCCTTAAGCATAGTTATCCCTCACTTGAACAGCCTTGTTTACCTGTCAAAAAGCCTCACAATCTGACATGTTCCTCAGCTTTTTGTTCTGAAACCCACGGATGGAAAGTATCTTAAACATCAACAGGAACCTAATGGGGGTGTTTTCTTTTCTAACTGTGTCTTGTTCATGACCATCATCTGTTTCTAATGTTCCAGTCATCTCATTCTTGAAGGAAACAGTAGATTTTCCTCTCCCTAACTCCCTCCTCGCCCTCGTAAAACACTCCTGTTTTTTGCTGTTCTTATACTCTTTGCCTCCATCTCTTGCTCCACAGTTTTCCCATGAGTTCTGATTACCCCACACACCCACTCTATCTTTAGGCACTCCACTGGGACTTCAATTAAACTAAGAAAAAATCTGCAATATCATCACAATATTCTACACCTGTTTCATTAACTCTCTCCCTAATTAGGAATGACTTGAACTTCAGCAAAAGACATTCTGACGCAGAGCTTCAGAGGTCTTCTGAGCCAGCCTGGCTGCTCTTGGCGCTTTCACACCAGAATATATCAAGCTGCACCTCCGAATCACATGGGCTGACCTTATCTCTTATATATTGTGATTTTTATGAACAGCTACCTATTGGCCATGCTGTCTCTGCTTTCAGGTCTTCTGACCTCTTCTATTATTTCTTCAGCTCACATCCTCAAATCCATCCTCATCCTTTTTCCTCCCCCTCTCCTCCTCCTGGTGTTTGGTTTTTTTTTTATGTGGTTTTCCTGTTGGAAATGCAGCTGACAGTCATATTTGATTACAAAAAAAGAGACTCTTAATGTGGGGGCATATTTAAGGGGACTAAATTAAATTGAAAAAGCGGAAATGTTCTCCAGTGGCTCTTAAAATAAATCAGTTTAAGTGTTTCTGTTCGCATTCATCTTGGCTTGTTTTTGTCATTCCGATTGACAGCACCTTTGCATCTAGCGTGGACAGCGGCCTTCTACTTTATCACAGTTTTTTGTTTGATTTCTACTCATTTGTAGAACATTTTCCAACAATGAATGTAAAAAGTCCCATGCACTTGTGTTTGTGGGTCTTTCTCATCCCTCCCATGTCTTTATCCCAGTGCCTGCAGTACCGGGAGCAGGCGTCCGTGCTGGAGAACCAGCCAACAGGGACGTTTGTCTTGCAAGTGCACGCCGTGGATGCAGATGAGGGAGCGAATGGAAAAGTCAAATATGGCTTAATGCACAGAGACAGCGCCACTCCAGCTTTCAGGATCTACCCAGACACAGGTACAACACACTTGGACTGTTGGGGTTAAAAGAGGCCTCAATTACGTACAGAGCTCTGAATAACCTGCACACAGACAATGTAATTATTGATGGATATGAAAGGGGAGCTTGCAAATATAGTTTGGGATAAAAATGTGCATGATTATTAAACTTGGTATTCACATGAGCATAAGTCACAACTAAAAGCCTGTATATCGAGCAGCATTTTAATAAATCAGGGACAGCTTGGTGTGGATCTTCAATATAAAAACTGATTCAACATAATAAGATGGAAGAATCCTAGAAAAGCTGTTTCGAAGTCCTAGCATGAGAAGTGAACATGTTATTTTCTTTTCAGCTTGAGGTACATCTCCTGCTCCTGAGAATTTATTAACAAAGCCACTCCGAACGAATGCTCACCCTCACTCTGAGAAATTCATAATTGTTTACTTGTCTGGATTTATGGATTGATGGATGGATGGACTCAGCAGGAGAAATTGGAAATCTACTGAATGGATGAATGGATTTATATGTAATCATGTGTGAGTGTGTGTGTGTGTGTGTTTGCCGGGGGGGTGAAGAAGGAGCTGATTATGGTTGTGACTTTGCAGGAGTGATCGTGACAGCTCGGCGCTTCGACAGGGAGCGGCAGAGAGAGTACTCTATTACAGTCACTGCCACAGACTGGGCCGAGGAGCCTCTCATTGGCATCTGCCAGCTCACCGTCCAGATACTTGATCAGAATGATAACAGCCCCAAGTTTGAGAATCTGCGCTACGAGTGTAAGTGCTGGACACACGCTCGTCATGCTAGCATTTGGTACAAAGACACAGACAAACTTTAACCCACCGTTTCCTGTTAAATTAATGAACGTAGACTCACTTTAAGGAACAGTAACATGTTCTTCTGGCATTTTTCTCATGATGAAGGACATATATTAAGAGAATTAAGCTTAAAGTTGCATTTCTGAGTATTTCTTTATTCAGAACGTTGAGTCAAAAGCAGACAAAAAAATGATATTTGTGAAAGATGATATTTGTGATGTAGAAAATACAGCACACATCTTCAAAGTTTCTACACCCTTTAAAACATAGAGCATGTTGCCTATTTTTCTGTAAGGAAGTTAATTGGTGAATAGTGCCTTAAATGACACAATAGTCTTACTTATTTAACTAAACGTAATGAAAGAAGCGCCGGCCTGCTCAGAGCACACTGAGCCAGATGCCTGCAGCTGACATGGAAAAACAAGATGTTGTGTTTCTTGGCAAGAGTTGTTTATGTTGCTGAAGGTGCAATTCCCTAAAGTAAAGTCCATCTGAAACCACCACAAACAGCCCAGACTTCTAACTGGAGTCCTACAGTCAGAACTGAAGCAACACAAACACAACACAAACACATGGAGAAAGCTCTTCAGACATGTCTACATTCAAAGGAATATTGTATAACCTCTGCTAAAAAAATGCTGAATAAACACTACAGGTGACAGCTATGATCAGAGAAATCAATCCATTACCTCACATGTAGGAGGAATATAAAAATGATCTGATCCAAATGATCATCTGATAAACAGAATAACACACAACTGAATGCAAACGTTTTTAGTAGAGCTCTGATCTTTGGGTCGGCACATGGATCCAGCGTCTGAGGTCAACAATCGCGTCACTTTTGAGGACAATAATGCAGACATTTTGAGAAGAAGGCAAATGATTGGACTCGGATGCATAATCTTTGTTTCAGCACTTAGCTTCTTCACTCAGATAATGTGGAGGAGAACATCAGCCAGTGCTGGCATTCATGCTTGTGTATCATCATTCAACCTGACCCCAAATCGTAGGGGTCAGGACATCTACAGGAAGCGGTGTCTGAAGAGAGCCGTGAAAATCATTAAAGACTCCAGTCACCCAGCACACAGACTCTTTACCCTCCTGCCTTCTGGGAAGCGATACAGGAGCGCACGGACTAAAACCACCAGGTTCCTGAACAGCTTCTTCCCAACATCTGTCAGACTCCTGAACTCAGCCTCCTGACCCCCCCCTCCTGATCTGAATAGAATTCTATTCTATTCTAAAAAAAAGGAAAAAAATGACGTTCTCTTTGGTCACATCGTGTTTTAGATACAGCAGCTCCTAACATTAGCCACGTCTCATCTGCTCCACATTGCAATTTCTTTTAATCCTTTGAAATGTTTGAGCTCAGTAATCTAATCGTTCTTCTAATCTAAAGTCCTCTCCTGGTCCTGGAAGAGCTGGTAATCCTAAAGTAGAGATGCTCTCAAATCGCTGGAGGTCGGTAGGTGGAAACAAACTGCTACAGAGCAGCTGGAGACTGGAGGGTCTGGACTGGGTTTGGTGTGACCTCAGGCCAGCTCACCAGAACATATCAAGGTAGTGAGACTCTGAGACGAAACTATTTGGATCAAAACAAGTCTGGAAATATGGACTTCAGCTCTTAAGCCCTTAAGCTAGACCCCAGGGGTCTACATCATGGATTCATGGTTAAAGCATAAAGTGAGGGTCATGTGATCATCCAACCCACACAATAACAGCATGAGAACTTCACATGTCAGTTAAAACTGCATAAGGTTTAAAAAAGAGGTCAAACATAATCAGAAAAACTGAATTTGAGCTCTGCTCCTGTTGGTGTGAAAACGCCTCAGACCACCATGGATGCAAATGTGCTTTAACCTGAACAGAAGTGTTTACCCAGACATGAACACTTAATCAAGTACATTTAATCAGAGGCACCTGGCTTTTACTTACCCTCCTAATTCTTTTGGAAGCAGCAATGATGTTTTCCATCTCACAGATTCACCTGTAGCCCAGTTTTTGTGATGTAGCTCAACGCAATTTAATCTAAACTGGTTTGTGCCTAATGCGAGGACCATGTGAGGTTGAGGGGACTCTTAATTATGTCCTGATCCACAAAAGGATGGAACTGAAGACTGCATTTATAAATGTTCTTCTGTTACTGCATTTTTTAACCTCTAGATCAGGTTTTTGTGAGAAACAGGCACATTCTTCGTCTCTAGGAATTACTATTTACATTGCAGGAGGAAGGGTTCCCCTCTTATTATGAATATCAATCCAAAACATCTTCAAACTGAGTTTAGTAGGCACAAAAATATGTTTCTTCTCCTTGAATATCAAAATCTAATAACTTTTTGTCTGCAGACTTCCTGAGAGAGGACACTCTGGTTGGGACCAGCTTCCTGCGGGTTGCGGCTCACGACGATGACTTTGGCTCCAACGCTGCCATCCTGTACTCCATGTCGCAGGAGCAGCCAGAGTACCTGCAGGTCAACCCTGTCACTGGATGGGTTTACGTCAACCAGCCCATATCTCAGGTTAGTCAGCAGTTAATAACCGGGTCTCAAACACTGGCGCGCTCTCAGAGGCTCTATCAGACACTGGCCTGTGGGTCTGTGTCAACAAAGTGAATGACTGAGCCACATCAAAGTGCCTCTGTCTGCCGACTACCAATCTGGGGTAAGTCTGCTCCCAGAGGGGCAGCATGTGGAAAACCAGACCCAAGGAAAATACAGGAAAGCTCATTCTGGCTATAAAAAGATTTGAAAGACATTTTTTCTGAGCTGAGTCCTGTGTGTGTCTGCTGACTGTTGAACAACGGTCAGCAACAAAAGCTGTTCCTAAAAACACACTATCGTTCCTTAGACTGTAGAAAACAACTGTATTAAGATCAGATGTTTTACAGAGAACTGTGTGCCAGACATTGCAGCTTAATCCACTTCAGATTCTCACGCTTTGATGTTTGGAATTCCAAGCTTCTTAGTCATCATTCATTGTTGGAGACTTTGATGAGAAAATGAACGGCATTTAAGAGTGTTGAAGGGGTGGTCTGCTCAAAAATCTGAATTAGAGCCGCAGGATGACCTCCTCACACGCTGCATTCATGTTCTGTTATGAACAAAGACGTTTCTCCTTTTAACTAGAAGATTTTGGTTAAATGGAGTTACCAATAAGTGTCCTTACAGGTGGGCTGAGCGTGAAAAATGGTCAAATCTGTACAGGACATGCAGGTGACCGTGACCCGCGTTAAATATCAAAGTCACCGACCGCTCACTGAACCGTAGAGGGCTAAAGTTCCTGGAGATGTTTTCTAGGAGCATGCTGTCATTGTGAACACTTACAGGACACGTAAGGGTGAAGTCTGTGAGATGCAGGTTTGTTGCACTGATTATTCTTTTTTTTTCTAATTTCTCTAATTTCCTCATTTCTAAACGTCCGGCTGCAGCAAGGAGCGTGCATGGATCACGTGAACAGCACTAACGGGCTCCTTGTAGTCTGTAGGATTGGGGGAGGTTGAAAAATGAAAAATCCGTATGACACACCATTGTCTCACCTACTACACCCTTACCCTTACGCAGCATGCAGGGGGATAAAATGTGCATTAACATTTTCTGTCTAAGTGTTCAGTGAGCGAACTGCAACTTTGATGTGTCCTGCAGGTCACCTGTGTGCCCTGTACAGGTTTGACCATTTTTTTCGCCTGCAGACATCTGCCTGTAGGACTTGGGACAAAGGCTTTAGATCGAGGTGTCAACCTCAAGTCCTCAAGGTCCTGCTGGTTTTCCACAAACCTTGCCTTATCTGCTGCTGATTACCTGGATCAGGTGTGTTTAGCCAATAAGGAGCTTCAACGGCAGGTTGGTTGGAAAACATGTAGGACACTAACCGTCGAGGCCTGGAGTTTGACGCCCTTGCTTTAGATGCAACTGCTCTTCTCTACAATCCTCCGGACCACAGACCTCGACAACCAAAAAACCCACAGGACCCGTATGGGGGGGTTGACCCATACGGGTCCACGTGACTGAGGTTTCACACACCTATCCCAATATGTGACTTTATGTTTCTGACTGAATGGTACAACATAGAGAAATACAAAGTTTTAAGGCTTTCAGACAAAATACCACAGAAGGAAACAATGACATATATACCACATTCCACACACTTTAACAGCTGAATGTGGTTTCTTTTTACTTATCAGAGGAAAACTGAGCACAGAGGAAACTTTCTTGGTATCCAAACAGCAGCTTTTGATTTGTACGCTGTCAGACTCCATGTTTGCATTGAGGTTTTGAGACTTTCAACTCTCTGTGTTCATGTTCTGTGTGGCGGAATCGACAATCAGGCAGACTTTCAATTAGCTTGTAGTCTAGCAGAGCTACAAACATCTGATTTGACTCCAGAAACACAAACACCGCTAGCCCACATTTCGAGTTGTGCTACATACTGATGAGACTGCTCCCATGTGGCCTCAGCATGTACTTGCATGTTTGCAAAGCATCGACACACAGATGTCGCGGTGCCACGTTCCCGCTCCAAGCTCCCACCGCAATCTTTAAAGCCACGTCTTTTCCACTTCAGCGATCACGTTTGTTCCTGTCAGTCGGTTGTAGCTCTGCTGCTGTGTTTAATTTTTCACGTCTCGATTCTGCGCTGTGGCTGTTTTTGTTAAGTGAATACAGACTTGATTAAAATGCAGAGAGTGACTAAAAGACTGGAAGCCAAGCCGCCCAGAGGTTAATTTACAGTTTAGTTTGAAAACTGGATTTTTTTCAAATAAGGAAAACAGAGGAGTAAGAAAACGAGATGTAAAGATTTAAACCCCGACCTTCACTTGCTGCTCCTTTAAACTGGCGGATGTGTTTCAAGTGTTTCTGTTTGTGGAGGTCGACACACTCTGCATAACCTTCACAAAGAACACTGTTGTCGACTCTCTGCGACCTGTCAGCTCCGTTCCTCTCAGATGGAGCTACCCGTTGCTGGACACAATTGCAGTGTTGGCTTGTTTATTATTTAGCACAATGGTGTCGGAAGTCTTTGCCTATTTGGACTTCACCACTGACTTCATGCAAAATTGAAAGTGTTTAGCCCAAAACTGCACCGGGCAAAAGCTGCTACATATTTTAAGACAGTTTCACAAGCTATTTGAATCATCTCACCATCTTTGTGCTGCGAGCAGGACCTTAAAAACCACACTATGAAATGTTAAGTGTCTTAGCGGGTCTAAGATGATGTTCATTTTTGATTTTCTCATCAGTCTCTCATTACAACGTAATCTGTATTAGCCTGCATTTTCCCGCTGCTCTTCAAAGTAAAGCGTGCAGCACCGTTCCCAGCTGACACGAGGAATTTCAGAGAAGAACGGGGAAGCTACTGAACAAAAGCTTGTTAATGCCTCTTTGTAATATAGTGCAACCAGAGCCTTGGACTTGCAGGGTTTCCGCTGCGAACCAACAGATAATTAAGTGATGGAGGAGGCAGTCTTGACCTCATCCTTGAGACGTTCTGGATACATTTCAGATTGGACTAGAAACTGTTATCGATCTCTTGGTTTTAAACTCAGCAAAAGAGGCAGAAGCCAAAACTTGTTTCAGAAACGGATTAAAAAACATTTTGGATCTTTGTTCTTCCAGTTTTATTTTTTAAAACATGCAGCAGAGGCATGCAGGAGTAAAAGCGTCATTAAGGTGCAACATTAATGTTACACATCATTCTGATTTAGATATAAGGTGTCAAATATGACATACTCTCCGGTTTCTCGTGTTTCAAATCCTAATTCTCAATAAAATGTGCTGTTTGCGATAATTCAATGGACATGAAGCAGTAAAATTAAAATGTTCTGTTTTCACAAATTAAAAAAGTCAAAGATTTATTTTTTATGGCTTTGAGCAGGTAGTGCCATCAGGCTGAGAAACTTTCCAGCAAATTCAAACTTGCTGAGTGGAACTGCGAACATCAGAGCTTCAGGGGGCAAATAGAAAGATGCCCAGTGCATCATGGGACGTCTGCCTGCAGTGTAAGCAGAAAAAAACCAAAGCATGGCTTAAGGTCATTCAGGCTAGCAACAGCAATGAGGGTTATCAAAAGTCTTGAAGTGGACGCTGTCTTCTTCCCAGTTCCAAACAGGAATCCACTTCCACAGGAGAGAGGCTGAAGGCTCTGGAAGGCTGTGGTCTGACAGCCAGGAGCTGTCGGGGAAAACATGGAGATCTGGATAACATGACGAAACTCCGTCTTTCAAAGGTTTATATGTGAGATGACAAAAATAGGAGCAGAAGAAAATACAATTACACGAGAAGAACGTTGATGTGGATTTAAGAGTCTGCCAGTGAGGAGAAAATGAGTTTGATCACTCCTCTCCATTCTCCAAACACATGTGATTGCACACAGGTATTTTAGTGGAGCTGGAGTCTTTCTGCAGAAATTTAGGGGAGAGGATAGGAATGAGAAACTGTGCAATATCCGTGCAACAATTCAGGAATTTGTTTTCAAAGCATGCATCCATCAGAAATGGTTCCCCACTGGAGGCCTTCACTGGAGGCCATCCAGAGGAAATACTCTGCTGCACAAGGCTGCTCCACAGCATCTTCTTCAGTCTGATCTGACTTCAGGAAAGTAAAAACACTTGTTTATTGGTTAGCCTGGCTTTGGAGGTGTAGCTGAGTGTCATCAGCATAGAAATGATCCACTGATGGTTACTCTACAGGCTCAGGTGTGTTCTGAAGAAACCAACTCACTGGGACAACCTTGTTTAGATTAGAAAAAGGTGAATCTATCAGATGAACCTGAAACACCAACATGATGCAGTTTGCATGAGCGCTCTCTGAACTTGACATTTCCTGCCGGCCCAATACAGGTTTGTCGCTTTTTCACCTGCAGACGCCTGTATCCACCTGGAAGGACAGTTGGACTGAAAAAGTCCATTTAGATTAATATGATGCTTATCTTATTCTGAAGAAATCTCAAAATGGAAAGATTGCTTGTTGTTACTTATCATTTCTAAACTCCATTCCATCATATTAAAGACACAAGAATAAATAAATCGGATCCAATGAAATGATTTCAACAGAAGGCAGAGATGATTCATCTGATCTGAAATAAGATTTCAGTTCATGTCAGCTTTTGCACATGCAGTTCTACAGTTGTTGAATTCAGCCGAGTGCCTTGGTGACAGCAGACAGAGGGATGACCTGCATGTTTCTCTGTAATAGAAATATTTCGCAGAAGCTCATCAGGTCTTTACTTCTGAGAGTTACAGGAAGAACCCGTCCTGCAGAGGTAAACAAGATTGCAATGGTGTTGTTTTTGTTTTAATCATGATCAATAGTAGTCTGTTTCTGATTTAATAAGGTTTTTTCATCTTACAATCAGTGAGCTGCTCTTCTTTAGCAGAATGTCTTTCCATCTTTCTTCATGTTTGCTTGAAGTTGACAGCTGAGAATTACAGCAAGCAGCCAGTGTGCTTTGAGTGATCCCTGTTTTTCTTCAGCTTTAAGTGCTGTGCACATTGATGCTGTAACACTGAAAACAATCATCTTGTTATAAAACTGTTGCCCCCCCGAGCTTTAATGGCAGATATGGGTGAGGTAAATACAAACATGTTTCTGAAGGAAGGATACCCAAAGAAAAGACGTTTCCTGTCCGATGTTGGGCAGGTAAATTCAAAGGTTAGCCAAACACGATGCGACAGGTGTGCCTGCTGGAGAACATAAGCAGAAGAAGAACAGCGAGGAATGAAAGGAGAAATGGTTTTCTGGTTATTCTTTGAGTGAGAAATGTGAATGTTTTCACTCAAATAAGCTACAAACTCTGTGGTCCAGGGTGAAATAAATAATTCTGAATGGTAGATTGCAGTCACTCCTGTTTCTCTGCTTTTGCTTCGAGGAATGTTAAATTTTAAATAGGTAAGGGTGTTGATTTATTGATGTTTACATGTTCCTCCTACTACATCCAAGTTTCTGCATGACAAAATAAATCAATTTGGACAAAAAAAAGCTACAACTTGTGGAAATTCTGAGCTGCAGACATTTGGATGAGATAAATTGAAGATGTGGGAAAGCGTTGGTCTTACTTCTGTATTTTCTAATGAGTTCCATTGCTATGAGCCTTTCATAGCATTCTGCTCTCGTGTTGGTTTTATTTTTATGTTAGATGTTTCATTGCCTGCGAGCAAATACAGTTAGTAGGAGGTTTAGGGAAGATCTCAGCAGGTGGGAGGCTGTGCAGCTGTGGGGCAGACACAAGTTGAGCTCAGAGACAACAATGAGAGTCCTATTTTAATAAAATAACTTGAAGCAACAATTCTGTGGTCAACCTTTCAGTCAACCTGCTCTCTGTTGTCCTCAGACCACATACATCACACGGGACATCATAGCCACCGATGGAGGAAATCGGAGCACCTCTGTGGAGCTGGCGGTCACCATCACCAACGTGAAGAACCAGCCTCCACAGTGGGAGAGAGACAGCTACAGCGTCATCATCCCCGAGAACACGCCGAGGGACACGCCCATTGTGGTACCAGAGCTGAACTTCCCGCTTCTTCTTTGGTTTTTGCTCAACTAGCGCCTTGCGTTACTGTAGAGGATGGAAACGGTTATTTCATTGAAAGACATCAACTCATCTTTGAGATTGTTTTAGTTTGCTGCCGAGGACTCCACGGCTCCAGCAAATAAACCCAATCTCTTTATGGAGGAGAATCCCTCCAAGGCGGAAGGTTGCTTCAGCTTTCAGATTGTGTTAAACTGCGAACCTGTTCTGACCCGGTTTATCTGCTCTGACATATGATAAAAAAATGCCTCTTCAACCAATTGAAGCAAACTTAGAGTTTGACACATGGAAAATATTCTCTTTCATCACATGAATGCGAAGATTTTAACCCCTCTGTGTCTTAAATTATGAAGCAGTTGCCTGCAGCTGGTTTGCTCAACGAAACAAAAGATTGCAAAAAACTGTTTTGGTTTTGTGTAAAGTTAAAACAGAGGGTGACCCGCCTCACAGAAGCTGTGAAAGGCACTAATTAACTAATTGTATCTCAACTGTTTCCTACATTCATTTCCTAACCAGTGGTCATGATAAGCTAATGGGCCCTGAGCTGGATCTGTGTGTGGGGGGGGTCATCATCCGACCCTCGGCAAACCGGCACAGAAGATAAAATTCCCAAAAAGCCAAAACTATTCGTTCTGACAGAAACGACAAGTGTCTTCATGAGCTCAGAGAAGTGGAGCATGAAACCGAAGCCAAGAAATGATGAGCATTACTGCCATGGGGGCGGGGGGGCTCCATCATTTCTGAGAGAAATAAACCTTTTAACATGAGGAGGTAAATGCTTCTATTCATTTTTTTTGGATCACTTGTTTCCCTCATGGAGTTTTGTTAACGAAGTGAAATTGAAAAATGAAGGACTGTGCCACGGCCTAATGTCCTCCACGGTTTGATGGGGAACAAGCTGAAGAGGTCAGCGCTCCACCAACACTGGAAGCATTTAACAAATTAGTTTAAAAACTGCACTTATTTGCTGTAAAATCAATAGCAATTCCATGTTTCTATTAAATTCTCCATTGGCTGCCTGGTGGTGTTTCAGGATGTGGAAGCAGAACGCTCAGAAAGACGAAGGCGATGTTAGAACGGCGTGAAGCTGTCATTAAGATCCATACAGAACTGACCAGAAAACACTTAGAGAACACATGCACACAATGCACACACATACACACACACACACACACACACACACACACACACACACACAAACACATGCACACAATGCACACACATAAACACACACAAACACACACACACAGAAACACATGCACACAATGCACACACATAAACACACACAAACACACACACACAGAAACACATGCACACAATGCACACACAGATACATACACACACAAACACACACACAGAAACACAAAAACACACACACACAAACACATGCACACATGCACACACATACACACACAAACACATGCACACAATGCACACACAGATACATACACACACAAACACACACACAGAAACACAAAAACACACACACACAAACACATGCACACATGCACACACATACACACACAAACACATGCACACAATGCACTCACAGATACATACAAATACAAACACACACAGAAACACACACACACAAACACACACAAACACACACACCCACGAGCACACACATACACACACAGAAACACACACAGACACATCCCCCCACACACAAAATCATGCACACAATGCACACACAGATACATACACACACAAACACACACACAAACACATGCACACACACAAACACATGCACACAATGCACACACAGATACATACACACACAAACACACACACAGAAACACAAACACACAAACACACACACAGAAACACAAACACACAAACACATGCACACAATGCACACACATACACACAAACACATGCACACAATGCACACACAAACACATGTACACAATGCACACAATGCACACACATACACACACACACACACACAAACATGCACTCAAGGCACACACATACACAAACACACACACAGAAACACACACACACAAACACACACAGAAACACAAACACATGCACACAATCCACACACATACACACAAACACATGCACACAATGCACACACAAACACATGTACACAATGCACACACATACACACACACAGAAACACACACACAAACACACACAAACAAACACATGCACACAATACACACACAGATACATACACACAGAAACACACACACACAAACACATGCACACACATACACACACAGAAACACACAAACACATGCACACAATGCACACACAGATACATAAACACACACACAGAAACACAAAAACACACACACACAAACACATGCACACAATGCACTCACAGATACACACAAATACAAACACACACACAGAAACACACACACACAAACTCATGCACACAATGCACACACACACAGAAACACACACACATACACACAGAAACAAACACATGCACACAATGCACACACAGACACACACACACACAAACACACACCCACGAGCACACACATACACACACAGAAACACACACAGACACACACACCCACACACACAAACACATGCACACAATGCACACACAGATACATACACACACTAACACATGCACACAATGCACACACAGATACATACAAATACAAACACACACACACACAGAAACACACACACAAACTCATGCACACAATGCACACACTTACACACACAGAAACACACACAAACACACAAACAAATGCACACAATGCACACACAGACACATACACACACTCACACACACACAAACAAACACATGCACACAGTCACACACACACAAACAAACACATGCACACAATGCACACATAGATACATACACACAGAAACACACACACAAACACACACACTCACGAGCACACACACAAACACTCACAAGCACACACACAAACACTCATGAGCACACACACACACACACAAACATACACAGCCACGAGAACACACAGAAATGTTCCTCCAGCCTCAAATGAAAGTCTAAGATCATAAAGGGTTTGTGTGCAAACAAGCAGTAATAAAGCTGTGATTGTTCCTGACTTTTTGGATTTCTCTGAACGTAATTCTCCAGAATGGAGGTTTTCGAAAATGTTTTTTTATTCTGAGGTTGATTAACTTTACTGCTGATAAGAAATGAGGATAAAAAGTCCACAGAAGGTCCAGTTCTGGTTTGAACGTGGACTGAACCACCTGTAGGAGAACCCTGTTCCCCATCATCACGGGTCCGCCTTCAGCCACATTAGGCAGGCTGGTTGTTCTATATCAATTATTTGTCCAAGCGATGGAGTTTTGAACCCTCCACATGTCGGCTGTCTACGTTTCTAACAGCGCCGCTTCGTGCTCCAAATGACTCGCTGTAATCTTCTTCACTGAAACCTCTTTTCGCATGTTTCCTAATGGAATTTTTGAGATAAGGTTTGTATGTTTAATGAAGGCGTTCTTAATGTAGACATTTATTCATCAAGTCAAACCATTTCCTGAGCCGTTAATGACACGTGTGTGACGAGTCTTTCTATTTATGTTTGGCCATTTTAAAGATGTTTCTATCTGAAGTCATTCAGAAAAGTTGGACTCTTCAGAGAGCCTTTATGTTTTAATAGACTGGAGGTTTTTCTTTTACTGAAGCTTCATTCTGACACGGAACAGTTTGCTGCTTGTTTACCATGAGAGGGTTATCTGTGCTCTACTTTTGAAATGACAGCAGAGTTCTTACTTTATATTTAAAATGGTATTTGTTGAATTTTTTATGATTGTTTAATCTAAAAGTGCTGCTAAAGTGATGACCTCTGAGGCAGACACCAGGGAGTTTAATGGGCAGACATAAAATTGTCATTGATTTTTCTAGCAAGACAGGAAATAAGCCTGTGTCCCTAATGGATTCTTTCAAGCAGGAGCACCTTGTTGTACCTTTGTACCAATTCCAGGCAGCAAGTCGGAGTGGCTTTAAAATAATAGTTTCATTTTAAGAGTTCCTACTTTTGTGTGTGTGACCTGAGATCAGTTGATTTCAAACACTTTGTCCTCTTTAGACAATTAAAGCCACCTCCCAGCTCCGTGACCCTCGGGTGACCTACAACCTTGAAGACGGGATGGTCCCTGAAACCAACATGCCAGTCCGATTCTACCTCTCCCCCAACCGAGAAGACGGCTCTGCGTCCATCCTGGTGTCCGAGCCTCTGGACTACGAGACCACGGCGTTCTTCTCGCTGCAGGTCCGGGCGCAGAACGTGGCTGCTGTGCCTCTCGCTGCCTTCACTAGAGTTTATGTCAACATTACAGGTACACTTTCCCATTTGTGCTCATTTCTTTTGACACATCGTCACATTAGATGTTTAGATAAAAATAAAAGTCTGAAGGCAGGTTCCTGGTTCAGGAAAACCTTCAGTTAAATTCAGAACCTTTTAGGCTGTGATGTTGCTTAGATTAACCTTTATCAAAATGCAAATGAGTTTTATTCGGGCATCTGTGCTCATGTGGGGGAATTCATCAGCTACGCTGTTAAGCTACAAAGACAACGCCATTTTAAAAAATACAACCTAAACAGACTCGGAGTTGGTGCCAAAATGTTGAACCGCAAAACCACAAAATATCACAAAGTGTTGTTTCCATTTTCAGGTTTAAATGTTAGTTTTTAGTCAAATATAAAAACTTGACAAAATCTTGTTGAGTCATTTGGTCTTGAAATTATCATGTTTTAAGTAACGTTTATGATGAAACTATCGTTAGTTTAATTTATATCATATTTTATGCAGAAATCGTATTAGTGATGTTGAGTGATTGGATCTTGTTTCAACAGACTTTCTTGATTTGAGGAAATCATTTAAAATCTTTTTTTTTTTCATTTACAGCACTAGAAAAGCATCTTGTATTCTTAATTTTTTAACTTTCTTTGAAAAGGACTTTTTCGCAGTCTATTGTTTTTCTCCTAAATGTCTTTTCTGTCTGAAGATGTCAACGACAATGTGCCGTTCTTCACGTCTTCCATCTACGAGGCTTCTGTGACAGAAGGAGCTCATATCGGAACTTCAGTTCTCCAGGTTTCTGCTCACGACAAAGACCTGGGTCTGAATGGAGAGGTTTGTGCTGATCCCTTGTTGTTTTATTTAGGGATAGAAAAAACAATAAATACATTTAACACGAACGTTTAACATGCTGTCTGTAACATACGTGTTGACTGTCACGAATGTTTTCAATGTTGGTGATGGTTTTGGTGGAACAGATTTGGTTTAAAGAGCAGCAGAGTCGGTTCTGCTTCAAAGCCTCCTGAAGTTTTCTCTCACCTGTTCTCCACAGATCACGTACAGCCTGCTGAACGACAGCAGCGGCGACCACCGCCTGTTTCGCATCGACCCAAAGTACGGGGTCATCTTCACAGAAGCCGTTTTTGACCGCGAGGCTCGCAGCTCTTATTTGTTGGAGGTTCAGTCAGAAGATGGAGAAGAATCTGCCCGACCCGGCAAGAACAAACAGCCCAACACAGGTTAGAATCCACAAGGATGGATAGAAAACAAAGGGAAAAAAACCCTGCCATGAACATATCAATCCTTTTATTTCATTAAATGCACTGTTTTTAATTTAGGAACATGCACATCTGTTGGAACTGCTCTGGTTCTACTTCAATAACTCTGGAGCAAAAATCAATATTTAGTCCTAATCAGTGTCCAAACAGCAACAGGATGGTTTTTCTCACAGAGAAAATTTGAAAACATGTCTTTTGTAAATAAACAATTAAATATGAAACTTCTGATAGAAGAAGAACCTTTTATTTTAAATCCCAAATACCTTGAATTTTATAGCATTTTGGAAAGAATCACATTCACGAAATGCTTTCAAATCCCTTTGAAAATAGAGTTGATGTTAAGGTTGAGATCTAAGGTCGGATTCTGGCCTTTTTTTAAATTCACATGTTTTTCCACAAAACCGAGGTTCTTCATCAGTCTGCAGTTCCATCTGGTTCTCTAGTTCACACAAATGTTTAAAACACTGGTTCCTAATCAGCTCAAACACACATTCAGTACATTTCTGGACTTTTCTGAGGCTCCACTGAGTTGAACGGATTGCCCTCCTGTTCTGTCCAGTTGATTGCAGCGTAACAGAGTTGACCTCATGCTGGTGTTGATTCCCCTTCTCACCAGGAAACTTTGAGGACATGAAGGGTCACAAGTCATCCCACCATGAGGTCATTAGAAGTTTTCCCTCCAAAAAGCTTTTCACTTCAGGAAGCTGACTGAGAGTTTCAAAGTTACGTTAGATCATCTAGATCATTGCTTTGCATTTCAAAACCTCTAAAGTGAAGAGTGGCCTCCCATGATTCAAGACTGCAAAACCTAAAAACGATTATTTTAGGTTGAAAGTGAATAAATAACACACGCTCTGTGACGTAGTGTAACTCTTTGTAAACACTGGAGCTAAAACTCTGATGTTAAAGGGTTAATGTATCCTACATCATTCAGACTTTGCTTTAAGTGTTCAATCTTTTTTGCAAAACATACTGTAATGTATGGATTTACATCACCACATAATCATGAGGCTTAAAGGGTTAACACTCTACCATGCAGAGACGCTTCCAGCTGTTAATCAGATTAAGATGGCGACCAGCCGGGACGGGTCACATGTTAATCCCAGAACCAGACAGAAAGACCTGAGACAATGGGCTAATTTATGAGGCCAACACTTTAATCATTTAAACCCAGTAAACAGGGGAATGTCAATAAAAAGGAAACATTAAAAACCTAGAAGACTGCAGTAATCATCACCATAGTTTTGCCGTAGGTTCTGTTGGTAAAATATTTAAATGTTTTATTGACTTTTGATGGGTTTTTGGTGGAGCCATACAGCAGAGTTTTTATTTAAAGGCTAATCTCACAGTTATGAAACACATTTGAAATGCTGCAGACTTCAGGCAGGAGTACTCTATGCTTTCAGCAATAGTAAGAATATCCAACGAAAATACCCAAAG